>OZ023301.1:2501783-3701783 GCA_964007245.1 Hypomecis atomaria | reverse complement strand
ATTAATACTCTATTCTATATGATAAGAAGTTCATAATACAATAATACGGAACAGGTGTTTGGTCAATTAGCTACTCGTAGTTCTCGGAATGAAAACAAAACCAAAAACCATCCAACCTTAGACATAAAATTACGAACATACGGCATCAAGTAGGTAAGTTTGTATAGGCCGGGCGGCTAGCCCTGGTGTCAGAGTTTTTAAGGCGCCTGAAGGCCTCAGACACGGCCTCAGACATGGATAAACGGTTAAAACATCCGGGGCCTACAATTTATTACGGCATCACTACCAAAAAACTATCCATCTTGTGCATTAAGCAAATTCTACAAGAAATGAAACAATGTGATATACACACGAACAACATACTCGTAATATCCTGCACTAAACAAAGAAAGACATAGAACAATAACGACCCTCATAAGGACAGATAGCAAAAGGCGTTGCAAATCATTCAATCGATAGTTGCAATAGGAATACATACATAATATCAAGTTCAAGAGAACTTAGGACTTGTCAGAGCACCGACTTGCAGAGCATGTTAACTACACTCATCGCAACCAGACATGCTGTACCACAGGTCTCGTGAGATAAGAGAAGACATGTCGTTTTGGTCTAGGGGTAGGTACCTACCTAATTTCCCATGAAACTCAGTATGAGTAGCTTAATATTTCTCCGTACGAAACGTTCTGCATAAAATCACAAGTACTGTATCAGCCTTTGTTAATAGTCCACTGCAGGACGTAGTCCTGCCAGCGAATGGTGATTGGGCCATATCCACCACGCTAGTCCAGTGCGGGTCGGTGGCTTCACAAACGCCATCAAATTGGACGTATGCCATTGCCTCACAATGTTTTCGTGAAGGAAAGTCCAGTCGAAAATCACAACTAGGTACGCGTAACGTAAATAACAACCACACAATGCTTACAGAGCAAAACAAATCTAAAACTTATTCACATGACCCATATTAAGTATGTTTCGTAATGATGCATTTTTAACCGACTTCTAAGAAGGAGGAGGTTCTATGTTCGTCTGTATGTTTTTTTGTTGTATAGGTGTGTTCATCAATAATTTCGCCAATTGTAAACCTAATCAAAAAAAAAAGTTTAGTTCAGCTGACCCGTTTTCGAAATATCAACAATAATTTAAACAATTCGAGCGAAATATTTGAATTTGTACACGATGGAAGGCGGTTTTGGCATTTTTGGCGAAAAATAATTATACTGTAGGTATATTAGTATTAACTACAACGGGTGACTAGCGTCGGATAAAGGGATGTCCTCTCTCCATATTTGTACGGGCTGTACAGACGCCCTCTTCCTCTGAGTGGTAGAACCGGCTTTAGCAAACCACGCACTCTTCAAGTCTTCTTATTTTGAGTAATTATAATAATAACAGCGCACTGTTCCGCACAACCGGTCGAGCATATAAAGGGCGATTGGCAAACAGGCTTCGTTTGTCGACTCTCACATGACGCAACCAAAATAAAACCCTTTTTCAACGTGGAAGTACCCAATAGTGTTAGTTTATACATTTATTTATGCCTCACACGATACAAATAATCAAAAATTATTTTTCGCAAAAAATGGTAAAACCGCCTTCCATTGTTGATTTTTCAAAAGAATTTTTCGATTCGGTTCACAATTGGCGAAATTATCAATGAACATACACACAAAAAATACATACAGACGAACATAGAACCTCCTCCTTTTTGGAATTCAGTTAAAAATAAACGAACCCCAACGCATCAAGATTTCTACCACAGTTTACAAAATAAATGATAACTTTGAATCGGCTGAACCAATTCAGAGATTAGGCGTTACTTTAAATTTTATCGAAATTGGCTAAGTTTTTGGAAAAATCAACAGTAATCTAGACACGCGGCAGCGTGTCCAGCCAAAGTGTTCTACAGAAAACTGGCGACGCAGCGGCCGTGTGTAATATTACACGAACCATTTGGAGCTACTTTTGACCCCCTCACAACTCAAAAACTATTTAGCCTACATACATGAAATTTGGCACATTTACTAAAGTCTTTTAGCTTATCAAGAATCCAAAATTTCATAAATTTTGCTCAGTCAGTTGTTGATATATTAACGTTTAAAAACTCGTGTTTCATTGACTGATTCACTCACTGACTCACTGACTTATAGATCAAAAACCTAACCCACTTCCAGATGACCTAGAATCTTGATATTTGGCACCAAGGTAGACTATCGGGCATAAATAAAGGAAAAAATCTAATAACTGAAAATTATTGATAATTAGTACTATTAACAAAGTAATTGTAAAATTTACCTAACCAATACTCCAATAAAAGGCGGTAGCGTCGCGAGGCACTGAGATTTTCGATAGATGAACCATGCCATTTGTGATAGTAATATAATAAATACTAGATAACTTTTTCAGAGATGTTTTATTTTATTATTTCTGAACAAAAAGTTATGATATCTCATCAAAAACATAAATGTGAAATGGGAGCCAAAGTGTCGCCACCAAAAGAATTGAGATCTAACACGGGGGCCAAGTGTTCTGTAGAAAATCCTAAAGTTTAAGCTACAAGAATATACCTACAACATTTAAAAGAAATTTACTTATGTAATTCAAGCTCAAGATTTGATTTGGCTAGTTTACACGTACAGACAAATGCTTATTTGCACTGTACTTATTCTTAAACTAGCCAAGTCAAATCACGAGCTTGAACTAAATAAGTAAATCCCTTTAGAATGTTGTAGGTATATTCTTGTAGCTTAAACTTTAGGATTTTCTACAGAACAATTGGCCCCCGTGTTAGATCTCAATCCCCGTGTTTCACATTTATGTTTTTGATGAGATGTGAAAATTATTTCAACGATGATACATTGATCCGATGTGAAGTTTTCAAATTCTGTATACTTTGGCTCCCATTTCACATTTATGTTTTTGATGAGATGTGAAAATTACTTCAACGATGATACATTGATCCGATGTGAAGTTTTCAAATTCTGTATACAGGGTTATTTCTAATCAATTGGCATCCTTTTAGGGACTTATTCTGTACATCAAAACTAACAACTTAAGTTCTGCGACTTTTGTCAGAACTCGAAAAAAAAACAGCTGTTCCATACATTTTGTCGAGGGTGAACGATATTTTTCTATGAAACAACAACTTTTTTTGGAGAATTAATAAAAGTCGTAGAACAAAAGTTGTTACGAGTAGTTTTGATGTACAGAATAAGCCCCTAAAAGGATGATAATTGATTAGAAATAACCCTGTATAGTTGAAGTAGGTTATGCAATTTTTGGCAAAAAAAAAAATTATGAACGGTCCTATGAACTCGATTAAGGCCTGTAATCGCTCCTAAATGGCTGTTACCTCCTGTGAGACTGACCGACGTTCGTCTTTGCATTTAGCAGTCCGAAGTCGACGCATCGTCGTGAATAATACATTCAGCATATCCGGAGCGACCGAGGCATCGTCGTTAATTATATTCATTATATTATCAACCTATAAAAAGCGACCTTCCTCGCTCTACTAATGCAATACTTTTATAGCGAGGATTTACGACTTTGCAAACGGTCGACTTTTTAACTAGAGAATATTTTTAAGCATCTTAGAAAATAAGTGGTATTTTTTTAATTATGTCACGAGATAAGATCGCGTTGTGGTCTCGCTTCTTTATAGGTTAGGTACCTTGAAGGCGTAATTGAGCTGCACCTGCAGTAAATAAACTTTACTTGATATTTAAATATAAGTACAATACCTAAAGTGTGATTGACTATAAAATACTCGTACACTCTTAAAAAGACAGAGTTTCACATCAGAACCAGAATATAATTTACTGCATAAAACTGGTATATATGTGAGTAGTTAAAAAATGTTATTTTTAAACTTTCGCGATTTGAAGACATTATTATTATATACTACGGGACTAATTGCGCACTAAAATTACGAGATAAATGACCCTCAAGAAACCACAGCCGCCTAGTACTTAGTTTGATTCGGTCCAAGACTGCAAGCATGCACCAAACCCAACAGAGATACAATGAGAGCACAATGCAGTGTTTATGCAATCTCAGTCGCGGTCAATGCGTGTTCGTTGACCGCTCCCATAATATAAATCAATTAATTGTCCCTCTTCTGTCATCGGGATCGAAGTTTCACAATAGGTCTGTGATGTACAATACATTCTTGTTAGTGGTTGTTTAGGAATACACGATATCACTACATAGTATAAAATAAAATCGCTTCCCGCTGTCTGTCTGCCCCTATATGACGTATGCTTACTCGTATATCTTTAAAACTACGCAATGGATTTTGATGCGTTTTTTAATAGATAGAGTGATTCATGAGGAAGGTTTATATGTATAATACACCTGTGCGAAGCCGGGGCGGGTCGCTAGTTGTACATAAAGTGTAGAGATTTTGAATGAAGAGTTCCGTAGAACTAACGTTACACACAGTCCAGCGGATTGGTCAGTTGAAATGACAATAGGCAAAGCACAGCACGAAGAACTAATGACCGATAGGGTGAAAAAGTTCTCGAGTAGAGACTATGTAATTCTAACCGCAGCGTAGGTTCCTCATTGTCTTCAGGTCGTTGTTCTTACAAGGAGGACAGACAACTTCAATATATATTGACTGCCTCGATGGCTCAGTGGTTAGTGACCCTGACTCCTGAGTCAAAGAAGCGTGGGTTCGATTCCCACCCAGGGCAAATATTTATGTGACGAACATAGGTGTTTGCTCTGTTTCTGGGTGTTATTTAGGTATTATCTTTATAAGTATGTATTTAAAAATATGTATATGTAGTATCTCAGTCTCTAGCAGCTATATCACAAGCTCTGCTTAGTTTGGGGTCAGTGACCGTGTGTAAGAAGTCCCCTAATATTTATTTATTTATCTAGCTGGATGCAAGCCGTTTACAACCGGACTTCGAGATCTATAGGAAAAATCACTGGTAACGATTTTCAAGTTTCAAATTTTACTAAAAACATATTTTAGACGAATATAGTCAAAACCAGATTTGTTTGTAATTAAATTTTCTACAAATTATTTCAACATCACTTTTTTTATCTAACTTATTCATTCATTTAAAACTTTATAGCAACCTTTGTCGGTAGAGGAATTTCTACTTCTTGTGGTATTTCGCTAGTTTCTTCATCTCCACCTTCCTGATCTACGAATAACTCAACTGGGCCAAAAAGTTGAGCTAAAAAGCAGAGAAGATGTCTTAATTATACCACCTATGCAATATCCTGTAATAGCAGTGTCAAATTGACCAGGGATGTTCAATGGAGCGCATTGAGTTACTGAACAGGTAAGGAACAATGACGATTGTTCCCATTCATTGTCAAAGTAGGTACGAGTACCTACTGGTAGAGAACGCACAGGTAAAGCTCGAACATACCTGTCCATCAATACAACGTAGTAAAGCATAGTATATTTCAACGTGAACGTTTACAGTTCTCAGTAGACGTTTGATGGGAGCATTATAAGAAGTAAAAAAAAAATAGGAGACGCTTAGAAGGTACAGAAAAAACTACAGCAGATTCAAATATATTCCAAGAACTCTATATAAGAACCATGCACTAAGCACAAAAAATGACTAGTCGATGACTAAAGACAATGACTATTTGTCGCGAATCTAAAACAAATATAAATATAATTATTTTTCGCAAAAAATAGCATGACCGACTTCACCCGTGTACAGAATTCGCGAATATTTCGCACGGATAGATGTTAGATTTTCACATTATTTTTGATTTATCAAAAATGACTAAGCCGATTTCAATAAAATTTTAATGGGACCAATTTCGAAGTATACTTTTTCTAATTTACCTCCTCCGGTTTGGTTCGTCGGTCAAAAAATGGCAAAACCGCCTTCCATCGTGTACAAAATTCGAATATTTCGCTCGAATCGTTTACATTATTGTTTATTTTTCAAAAATGGTTCAGCCGATTTCAGTAAAATTTAAATGGGGCCTAGGGAATTTACCCTTTTGAACTAAAAAATAATTGGCGAAATTATCGATAAACATAAGTCCACAAAAAATATATACATATAGACGAACATAGAACCTCCTCCTTTTTGGAAGTGGGTAAAAATCATCCGGTGAGGGTGAGGGATCTCGCAAAAATATCAAAGAGAATGTGTACGGAAGAAAATTAAATGTAGCTCTGTATGCAAACCAAAATGTAACTGTGGATGATCATGAAGCGTAGAAAGTGCAAAAAAGAGGGGCGACGACCCTTGTCGTCATGTCACACAAGATGGCGAGGGTTGCCAAGACACCCCCTCCCTACCCCCCTGCGGTGCACTCTACCACGACTGGTTTGAGTATTTTTTTCGTCTGGCGCAGCACAAGATGTCGGGATACCGGATTTCAAGGGCAACAAGACTCTAAACTTCTTGCAATGGTCTGGACTTTGTATAAATAAGTACGAGGCGTGTAAATTCAAAAATCCTAGTAAGCTATCAATGTACAGGTCGAAAAACATTTAAGAAAATACAAACCAAATAGATAATACATGTGTGTTTTCCCGGAAATCCCGAAGGTTTCTAAATTTAAAAATATACAAACCAAATAGGTACCCATGTGTTTTCCCGGAAATCCCGAAGGTTTCTATGGGATATCATAAAAATCAAAATATTATGCGGGCGCCTTTGCAAAAGGTAGTTTATACACTAGAATAACGAAATATAATTTTCGATTTGTAATGTATCTAGTTTCTGGTAGTCTAGCGTTGGTCGTCCGGTGGCAAGATGGGTCGTCGAATCTCAAGTCATCCTGCGTGTCATATACTCGTAGCCATTTAAAAATGAATGATTATCGAATCCACTGACTTAATATTTCTACACTTGTGCAGCCCACCGACAAACCGAGTGGCACAGTTGGCAACGGCTTGCTAGCAGAGTGCCAGGAGTACAGTAAATTAGGTATATGGTCGGGATGCAGACAGCACTGAACGAGTTAAAATATCCACAAATTTTACGACCACTATAGTCAGCTTTTGCTACTAGGATTTCTACATTTTTACTTACTTTAGGTACTAGATTACACTCACATGAATTGTTTTTAATGTAAGTATGAATTATGTAGAGTTCTTGTACTGGATTTCTAAAGAGATGGTTATACACAAGTTACCCCTTTACTTACCAAACCAAAAACGAACCATAATATGATCATTCCACGCATCCAAAATATGCGCGTAGGTCCTTTGCGTAGGTCATTTTACAATGGCGGTTTATTCAATGGAAATCATGTAGTTATTTTCATGTTTATTGTACATATTTTTGTATTCAATTAGTAAACATGACAAAAGTTTCTAACATAACCTAAAAAAACTGACCCGACACTGAGGGGTATTAAATGTAGCTTACAGACTTTTATATTAATACTAGCGACCCGCCCCAGCTTCGCACAGGCAGGTGTATTATACATATAAACCTTCCTCTTGAATCACTCTATCTATTAAAAAAACCGCATCAAAATCCGTTGCGTGGTTTTAAAGATTTAAGCATACATAGGGATATAGGGACAGAGAAAGCGACTTTATTTTATACTATGTAGTGATAGTGAAGCTTACAGATATCAAACACCGTGACCCGAGATTTTCGTACATCAGAAGATATTCAAACAGTTTTTCAGAAAAGCCGAAATTGTTAACCCTGATTGTGACACAGAGACAGACTCCCACGCGCCGACACGCCTGAGAAGCGCTAATAACCACTTGAGATAATTATAACATAAAGTTTCGCAAGCTAATGAGATGACGTGAAGCCGGGAAAAATGTAAAATTATTTCTACACAATACCAAAGTTTATCTGTGAATTCTGTGATCCAGCGACTTCAATCAAGAGGCAGCTCCCATTCTCATAATTCATCATTTCATTTCAACAGCAAGACTCGAATAGGAAAACAGACGCTAACAGGAGAAAACATCGGGAGGTTCTTGAAAAGTTTGGCAAGTATATTACATTATTTATCATCCTAAAACTACTAAGTTAATTAGTATAATTAGAAGTAGCAGTTATGGATATAATTGATAATATGGATAGATCAAATGACTAATGAACAAAATACAAAATTCTCTATCTTCATCTTATATCTATATCTATCTATCTATATATATAAAAATGAATCGTGGTTATTAGTCTCGCTAAAACTCGAGAACGGCTGAACCGATTTGGCAAATTTTGGTCTTGAAATATTTGTGGAAGTTAAGGGAAGGTTTAAACGGTGAGAAGTTTTATAACAGTTGCGAGAAAAATAACAACAACATGGATTTCATTTTCCCATACAAAATTTTCTGAATGTACAAAATGTCATCGACACTTGACAGATGGTGAGATGAAGTTCACCGGGACCGCTAGTCTTATATTTCTTATATATATATATAAAAATGAATCGTGGTTGTTAGTCTCGCTAAAACTCGAGAACGGCTGGATCGATTGGGCTAAATTTGGTCTTGAAATATCCGTGGAAGCAAAGGGAAGGTTTAAACGGTGAGAAAATATAAAAATGTAGGGAGTCAATTAGTAATAACATGAATGTTTAATTTTCCCATACAAAATGTTCCTGCAAATCCTGCATGTAAAAGTTGTCATTGACAGTTGACAGATGGTGAGATGAAGTTCACCGGGTCAGCTAGTATAAATCGTCGAGAACAATTTTTGCGACAGGTAAAAAGGGGAAGGTGACAAGAGCAGTAAAATAAAAGAGATACTTGTAGATAGATTTAGCAACGATTTATAAATACAGAGCATATGAAATGGCTTAAACATAAAAGAAAATAAGTGAGACACGGAATGAAATTTCGACTTCTTCAGTATAATGGCTAATCTAGTCTTATGCTGGGTGGGCAAAAGCTAAAAACCCCAAGAACATCTTAAGACGAACGTGACGACACAAATGTCAAGAGACAGCGCGGGCGAGTCTGCGAGACGTCTTGAAGGGCACACTTCCTTAAAAGATGACCAAAATATCCGAACAGTTGACCAAAACAGACAACTAAATATGACGGACAGCCTTAAAACATTTTAAAAATGCGGTGGTAGCTCCTTGACCAACTGCACAGATAAATGGACAGCTGATACAAGAAAAATACAGCTCGTTTCCAACCGGATGCCTGGCGAGTATGTTCTTATATTGTACAGAACTAGTTCTGGTGGTTCAGTTTATGTTGCCACATACGGTGTGGAGAGTGCGCTTCCGCCATCTTACAATCGTAATGCTGACGATAAATAAATAAACATTCGAGAATATCGACACAATGTTCGTGTCTGATAAATCGATCAAGAACGTTTAACTTATAATATTAGATAGAATGATAGTGAAACTTCTGGTTCTCGAATAGAACTAGTTGTGCAGCTGTTTATTGGGATACCAGCGTCCCAAAAACAGTTAGTTATTATTTACATCAAATAAATATTTATAATGTAACATTCTTTGATTATGTATATTATATATACGTCTAGATACCGAATTGGCTGAGCTAAACGGCAATAAAAATATTACCTATGAACCTTAAGCTTGTGCATTTTGACATATGTTATATGTACATTGTACGCGCACAATGCCTAAAACCTTTGCCGTTTTGTCCGTGATTGATGTTTATATTAAAATTTGTCCATCTAGATTGATACATTAAGGTAACATTGTTTCAAAGATATATATCTCAGAATTGAGCGTATAGCAGCTCTAGAATCTAGAGCTTGCTATACTTGCAAGTAGTATTTTCTAGAGTCTAGAAAGTACTACTTGCAAGTAAAACTTTTAAATCCATTTTGGAAAACCTTTCTAACCACGAACCAGAATTGAATCATAAATTTGCTTTTGTCTTGCTTATTCTCCAACAGAGAGAGAAAGAGAGAGTCTCATACGATTTTCAAGAGGTCTATATGGGACTTTCTACAGCGGATATCATAACTAATAAATTTTGATTTAAGGTTTTGTGGTGGCTTTAAGTATACTCGTAGGACAGGGATTAATGTATAAGAGCCGTGATTGCCGTAATAAATTTCATAGACAATACGTAGAGATACCAAAGTGTACTTACTCCTCAGAAGAATGACGAGTAACAGACACCGTACTAAAATAGCAAGAGATATACATCACTTTGTTCCACCAAATTTTAACCATTTTGACATTCCAACTTGTGATTTTGACGTATGCCGACAGACAATGCGTTTTTAGGGTTCCGTACCCAAAGGGAAAAACGGGACCCTATTACTAAGACTTCGATGTCCGTCTGTCTGTCCGTCTGTCACCGTGCTGTATCTCATAAACCATGATAGCTAGGCAGCTGAAATTTTCACAGATTATGTATTTCTGTTGCCGCTATAACAACAAATACTAAAAAGAAAATAAAATAAATATTTAAGGGGGGCTCCCATACAACAAACCAAATTTTTTAGACGTTTTTCGCTCTATATTAATAATGGTAACAGGTAGATGCTATACTTGCAAGTAGTATTTTCTAGAGTCTAGAAAGTACTACTTGCAAGTAAAACTTTTAAATACATTTTGGAAAACCTTTCTAACCACGAACCAGAATTGAATCATAAATTTGCTTTTGTCTTGCTTATTCTCCAACAGAGAGGGAAAGAGAGAGTCTCATACGATTTTCAAGAGGTCTTCTTTAAGGGACTTTCTACTGCGGATATCATAACTAATAAATTTTGATTTAAGGTTTTGTGGTGGCTTTAAGTATACTCGTAGGACAGGGATTAATGTATAAGAGCCGTGATAGCCGTGATAAATTTCATAGACAATACGTAGAGATACCAAAGTGTACTTACTCCTCAGAAGAATGACGAGTAACAGACACCGTACTAAAATAGCAAGAGATATACATCACTTTGTTCCACCAAATTTTAACCATTTTGACATTCCAACTTGTGTTTGACGTAAGCCGACAGACAATGCTTTTTTTTGTTGCACTCACTTTCGCGGATACTGTATAACCAGATATGAATAAGACAGCTGTAACGTAGTTTTTATTTGAGTAAAATTTAGCAAGGTTTCTATTACTTGTCATTCTTCTGAGACTTACTTCAAATTAAAAGCTCCGATGAGATTTCTACTACATACTTGTAGTGTAAAGTTAGTTCAGTGTTTATTATTATGTATAGAGGTGACGTCGCAAGAAGCTCCGAATCTGAATGCTGCAATACGAAAGTGACGCCGCGTGCTTTTCCGGTTCTTTAAATGGTATAACTTTATTAGTGCAGCCTCATTCTTTAAATTATTGTTATCTTAATCGTAACAGAGGCCGAGTATGAGATTATATACAGGGTTATTTCTAATCAATTAGCATCCTTTTAGGGGCTTATTCTGTACATCAAAACTAACAACTTTTGATCTGCGACTTTTGTGAAAACTCAAAAAATAAGTTGTTGTCCTTAAAAAAATATCGTTCACCCGCGACAAAATGTATGGAACAGCTGATTTTTATTTTGTGTTCTAACAAAAGTAGCAGAACAAAAGTTGTTAGTTTTGATGTACAGAATAAGCCCCTAAAAGGATGCTTATTGATTAGAAATAACTCTGTATATTATAAGTGGTAAAGGAAAACTATTATCGTTGGGCTCGGTACATTTTTGTTAGTTAGTTCTTCCGCGTTAACAAAAATGTATGGAGCCACTCGAATACTCTTAAATTGTACGAATAAAATTAATATTAGACATGTTAGGCCTCCAGGCAGGCGGCTTATAAACTCTGACACCAGGGCTAGCCACCGGCCTACACGAACTTATTATTATCGTAATATGAGTAGATAATAGATTACTGGAGTAGGTATTTGGTATATCTATACTGTATATACCTACATATATAAATATTATATATATAGAGTAAGAGAGCAGAGATAGTACTATAGCCACCCGATACATACGACTTCTTTTTAAAGAAAGTTTCTAATTTTAAAATAAGTAAATAAAAATAAAAAAGCCTTTTATTTTTATCAGTTAATTTCAGTATAAATTCAGTTAATAATATCAATATATATAATCAAATTATAACGTTAGTTATTTAACTAATGTTATAGAAAGTAATTACCTACCTAAAAGTATTTAGAATTAGAATTCAAGCTCCAAACCGAAACTTGCATAAAACATGAGAAAAATAGAATAAAACCTTATTTTAATAGACTGTGGATTCACATTAGCAAACCAAATCGTGACCTTTGGCAGCATAGACATAATAGCATGAGCTCGCGCACTCGCCGCCGCGTTGTGTAATATGAATCGAACTCCGCGCTTCCTTGTCAACATCAACAAGCCTTGTAATACTGTTACAAATAATAATCGGCCAAGTACGAGTCGGACTCGCGCACGGAGGGTTCCGTACTGTTTGGGAGCCCCCCTTAAATATTTATTGTATTTTAATTTTACTATTTATTATTGAAGGGAATATAAAACTAAATATTCTGTAAAAATTTTAAGCATCTACCTGGTACCAAACACAGAGCGGAAAACGTCTAAAAATTCAAGTTTGCTGTATGGGAGCCCCCTTAAATATTTATTTTATTTTGTTTTTAGTATTTTTAGTATTTGTTGTTATAGCGGCAACCGAAATACATCATCTGTGAAAATTTCAGCTGCCTAGATATCATGGTTCATGAGATACAGCCCGGTGACAGACAGACAGACAGACGGACGGACAGACGGACATCGAAGTCTTAGTAATAGGGTTCCGTTTTTCCCTTTGGGTACGGAACCCTAAAAACTACGACACCAGGGCTAGCCATCCGGCCAATATGAACTTAATTACTTATTGTTATAAAACTTACCTACAAATAACAATACGATGGCTATGGCCTAGCATACGCAGCGTAGAACACCCTATACCTACGAGTATGAACGCAAGCAGCTTCCAACCTTCGTATTGGAAATCTATTAGGTACCCATGACTAGCAGTTGACGTCCTACAGCTGAAGACACTGATAGAAACATAAGTTAGCTGGGGCAGCGACTCAAAACTAGGCCTCTGGAGACAGACAGACAGACAGACAAAACTCTTTATTCATAACCACAAACAATAATTAAACAATATGTACACACTAAGGACTAAACATGATTACAAATTGGCGGCCTTATCACCCATGGCGATTTCATCCAGGCAACCATGCACGAATATTAACTAACGAGAACAAGAAATAGTGGCCTAAACTAGAGACAATATTAACATAGAAAACACCTGGTTGTTAAAAAAATACTACTTAGATCTAAACTGATAAACTAAAAATAATAAACTAAACATACTTATTTCAATATTAACTACATACTAATATACCTACATACATACGTTATAATACAATACATATATCTACAGATTTGGTGAACGCTTAATTTCTAAAGGTAAGTCATTCCACAGCCTGACTGCTTCCACTGAGAAAGAAGAATCGTAAAGTCCCCGTCACGAGAAGCTATAAATTATGTAAACAAACATCTTTTACTAAGTAAACATTTTATACTGCGAGATAATAATAAATTGACCATATTCAATCGACACGAAATATAGACGGGTTATATGAAAGTAACAACCTATTTAATTTAGTCGGATCATATTTTAACGACGCAAAGCGCTATCGTTTGTGTTTTTTGGTACCGGAACGCGTCCGTCGCAGGGATTGTAAACTATCGGGAATGCGTACGAGTTTGTTTCATTGCTTTGCATATGGGCATTTTCATTTTAAATGATGCAGGCTGTTTTTTGGTTGTCGCATGGTAATAATCCAATAAAAAAATATTTCGAAACATATTTTTTAAGAAAAAGCTGAAGGTATTTTATAAATCTGTATTATATCTGTACAAATCTGTTTTATTGACTCCTGAAATAACACATTTTCAATTTTATTTTAATTAAAAACTATTCAAAAATGTGTAAAACTTTGCTGTCCCAATGACAGTTTGCCTCCTTGCATTTGATTTTTCGTAAGCTTTTTGTACCACGGCTAACGTAGCGACGATTTACTTTCATTGTAAGATAGTTATTTATGCATTTAAACTAAGTATTTCACATCAATTAGTAAACATAATTATTTAATAAATTAAAAAAGCTTGTCTCACGAATTCGCGATTACCGGACATGTCTGGATAGTCACGCGCTTTTTACTATTAAGATTCCCATTTAATAGAGCAAATTTGGTTTTTATGACAACCCCATGTACAATGTCAAAGTATGAAATGCCATTTTGAAGTTAGTCGTGCAAGGTGTTCGGTTGGTGCGGCACGATCTCGTTCCTGACATTTTGGGCAAAAAAAATCCATTGAGGTTAGTAACGGATTTTTTAATAAATATCAAGTTTGTTTTTATTTCTTCTTGAGCTGTATATACCTTAAGTCCTGCTAAAGTATATAGAAGTTGAATTAGATAGTTTTTGATAGAACTGTTGAGTATTTTAAGATATTTTAAAAATGATCTCGACATTCGTCACGTCTTGTTAGCAACCGTTACTATAGGATGGACAAAAAATGTTACGAAACAGACATATAAAGCATATATCTGGTTGTTATTGTTAATTTTGTTATTGTTTCGTTATCACTTTTTTATTGTTGTTACTTTAATTGTTGCGTTAATTTTATTTGTTATTACGTATAATGGAGCCAGTAGCCAGTACATCTAAGGAAATAAATTCGCCTCGAAAAAAACGTCAAAAGGTGCGTAATACAATTTATCTAAAATATATAATAAATAAAAAGAAAGAGTTGTTTGTTCAAACGCGCTAATCTTTGGAAACTTCTAATATTAGAAGTAGGTTTTAAATTGTGGAGTAATTGGTTAGGTTAATTGGTATACCTGGAGATATAGCTTATAAAGCGAATAATTATTCTTAAATAATATGTGTTCATTAATATTTGTTACTTAATAATTTATTAAATCTTTAAAAAAAAACATTTTTTTTGTTGGTCCAAATGTTGTGAACTCCTGAACACTTGTTTACAAAATTTATAGCTTCTCGTGATGGGGACTTTAGAAAGTTGTTGCTGGAGCCTTATTATTCATCTTCGTACGGCTAGGAACCTATACAGATTTTTGACAGATTGTATGAAAAAACTCTATGTTATCTATGGATGTTGCTGATATACATATGATAAGTATACATAAATGAATTGAATGGGTTTGTTTAATCGCAGGATTCGCCGTGCCGCAAACCTTATGATCTGTTTAATTTCGTCATATTATAGATTTTTTCGCATTACTGTCTATTTTGAATTTGACTTGGCTTAGCTGGGGGCCCCTGGAATCCATGGGACTCTAGGCTGAAGACTAAAAAGCCATAAGACAGATCCGGCCCTGTATATCAGCAACTAAACTAAGTGTCATCGAACCTTCTAGTAATTAACTAATCTAACCTTTAACTAGAAGCAGGTATTCCTACTTATCTACCTTTTCTTTAACTACCAACAGCAGCCTAGTTATCTCAAATTATGCCAAAAGAAAGCGCCTATCGTATACCTACTTAATTTGTGTAGAGTTAGGTACTAAAAGTAATTAATGTAAATAGGGGCCACGCTTTCTTATATTTTCTTTCTAATGATAATTAATGTATCTAGCCTGCTTTACATGAAACGGCTCGTGAACAATAAAATTCGCAATTTAAAATAACCTAAATGATAAAGATGTTAAAAGTGGGCGTAATCAGGTGTTAGTTACGGGGGCGTTTCACCTTTGTGTAACAAGGGCATAAAATATGAGCGAAGTCCAACAACTTTTTTTTTTTCATTAAAAGGCAGGTAGGTACAGATTTGGAAGAAAATCATTACTTTCATCATGCATTATTTTTTTGCTAAACATGAACGCAGCTAGAGCGTAAGTTCTGAGATGCTTATTATTATTGTACTATCTCTGCATGTCTAGTCTATTTGTTGATTGTTCTAATCACACAAAAAGTATGGACATATTCATGTCATCATTCAAACATAATATCTTTTTCATCCCCCCATCTCGTAAAGACTATAGTTGCTCTTTGAAATCTGAGTGCAAAAGCCGGTTTTATCCGCTAACTAAAGGATAATGTAAAATTGAATATAGAACATCGTGTGCACTAATCTTGTGAAAACAAAACATCATTAAAACTATTTACTTCTACCTCCATGGTGCCGAATTTATCATACAACCTTTTTTGAATTTGTTAAAAACTCAGACTCGGTGTGTGAAAACAAACCTTCTTGGTGTACTTTTTTTAATTTGCTTTGCGCGCTTCATTTTCTTTTCACGTCATATTGTTAAATAACCATTACCCGAGAATGTTAAAAACAAGAAACTTGAAAACAAGTAAAAAAACTAAAATGATACTAACGACGAGGAAGTTTATTTCACGCTAACAAAATTGACTGGAACTGTTAATAATGCGCAAATGAGCTTTCTCCCTCAACAATCACGCGAGAAGTATTTGAAACAGTACAATATATCTACGACTATAGTCATTTCCTCGCTAAGGTGGGATAAAAAAAAATGTTTGCACTCGAGTGCAACACAAGTTACGTGTTGCACTCGAGTTATCTCAAATTTCTACAATGTTATCTCATTTTTCACCTTGTGCTCTTTTGATTCTCTCGCTAATGCTCAGGATTCTAATTTTTGATCACTCGCTGCGCTCGTGATTCAATATTAGAATCTTTCGCTTGCTCGGTCATCAAAATTGAGCACGCGGTTAAAAAGCAACTTTGCACTCTTGTATAAAAAATAACTTTTTAAGGTTTTTTTGTTATCGTTTTAGAACAATGTGAGAAGACATCGAAAAAGCCGTAAAAATTCGTTTTATAAATAATTCCAAACTGCACAAAAAGACAAATTGCTGTCTTTCCGCCTATTTATTCCCTTGAAGAGGAAACTAAGTATGGATAACAACTAGCATTAAAAGTGGATAAAATGGTTTGGTGGTAGATTTCATATCGTGAGACGGTAAATATATTTAAAACTGGGGAGAAGAAAATTTAAAAAAAATACCTTGGTTACGTCTTTGAGTTAAACGGTATTCCTTATCTGTTCTACCTGATTAACTAGCTATCAACACAAAAACACTACACATATTTTAAAGTTTTAGAGACTCATGCTGGTACCAATAAATTATATTACTTTTGACAAATACATAATTATCGTGACATTTTTTTCATTTATCCCATAATTGGTGATTGGTGTCACAATAGAGACAACAATAGGTTACAATAGAGATCCAAAGTATGTACTTTGGATCGTTGATTTCAATACACTTTTTTTCAGCTGACTAAGAATTGAGAAAATCCTCAAATAAAATGACTGTTTTCATAAATTTTACGTTATATCTGGAAAATTCCTATTTTATTTTATACCTATAAGTGATATTTTATTTAGAATAAATATAATCTTTTTAATTTGATTTCCATAACTTTCGTTTCTTAAATAAAAATACCCAATTTTTTGTTTCCTTACTACATAGTTTAGAACAAAGTCGCTTCCCGCTGTCTGTCCCCATGTATGCTTATATCTTTAAAACTAAGCAACGGATTTTGATACGTTTTTTAAGCCATTGCATTGCTTCTATCGCGGGCCTTGAGCGCGGGGACCGAATCCAGAAATTCCGTAATAACGAAAAAACTTCACGCTCCCCACTCCGACGGGCAAGGAGGTGTGGCTTGAAGGCCGTGCATCGTCTAACGTCGTTTCAGTTCGGCAGTCTTCGACACGGCGTTGTGGTCGATTAGACGTATTGTACGACTCTACGAAACTCGCACGAATCGAGACGAGCCGAGCTGCTCCGAAATATGCTATGCAATAGCTTTACCGCGGCAGTCCCCGAGTGCCACACGTCTTTTTTTTAAATAGAGTGTTTCAAGATGAAGGTTTATATGTTTAATCATAGATTAAATTATAGTAACTATAATTAATCTATGGTATAATAAACCTGTGCGAAGCCGGAGCGGGTCGCTAGCGAGATATATAATCTGAAGTTTTAAAAAGTCATAATTACCTAATAAAATAATAGGTATCTTTTAAGTATGCGTGCTTCATCTTTGGCCCCAACGTCACTTACCTACCATCAGGCAAATTTAGTAACCAAGCGCTAACTTAAGAGCGATAAAAATGGACTGGAAACAAATCAAAATTGGTCTAACAAATCTACTGGTCTTTATAGAGATCTATAGGAGACCAGCTGAGGACGTTCTATGGCTTAAATAACGATGATGAATACATCTATGGTAGCCAGACTAGCCAGTGAGTCCTCAATATGAAGTCGACAGATACCGCGTGACGCGCGCTCGTGAGGTTTGCACAGCTGGACGATTTACAAATATTTTGTAAGGTACACACCACACACGTCTTACGTTTTACTCTACGTGGCGATTAATTGGCCTCTTTTCCGTTATTTGGTCTAGTTACAGCGCCATATGGTACTGTTTTGTTTAAAATGTAATTATAATCATCATCATCAGAGTTTAGACGTACTTTTAAGACCTCAAACGCCTGCTTCATAGATTTCCAATAAATAAGGCTGGTTGGAAATGTCTTGCATACAAATAAGTACAATTAATTAACCTTAGATTAATTAACATTAAGACTTATCGCCCCTACTTCAAATAAGAATTAGACTTATTGAATACTTATTACCTATTACCTACGCCTAGCAAGCTACAACACATTGAAGGAAAACATCATTCATTCATTCATGATGAATGAATGAATGATGTTTTGAATGAACGATGTCCTGAGAGTTCGTACCAGATTAGCTCTACCTACCAATCCGCATATTTAGTCACGATAATTAAGTATGGTCTAAACCCTCTCGTAAGAAGAAATGCTCGATTAGCTTTTTCAAATCATAAGCTAATTATAAACGACTTTTCTTGCTAGAAAGGTAAGGAAAAACACTTTCCTACCTCGTCTCTAGAGGATGATATAGTGTTCTTTAGTACAAGTCATTTTTAATAACTTCTTTCTCACGCATAGATCATCTTATGGACCGGCCACACATTCGCCCTACGGCGAAGTTATCGTCACTGGGGCTCATTCATCTAATTCAAACGGTAGTAATTGGTTGTTCACGATTTGAACTACTACCTGAAGCTGGGCACATACGCTGCGATGATCGCATCTATTCATCAGATCAGTCCAGCGAGGTCCTAATATAGTTACATTGCCGGTAGGTAGTTATTGAGGAATCAAAATGACACCCCTATTTTAATCGAAAAAATTGATTTAACAAAAAATTATTGGTATCAAAGTTGTAGAAAATCAAATTTTAAACAACTTTTGTTCCCATAACTTCTGCTGAAAAATTGAAATAACACAAGTTATTGAAGAAATGAAATGGCACAACCGGCTATTTGAAAAAAATATCGATCCTACAAAAAGTTAATGGGAACTAAAGTTGTAGAAAATCAAATTTCAAACAACTTTTGTTCCTATAACTTCTGCTGAAAAATTGAAATAACACAAGTTATTGAAGAAACAAAATGGTACAACCAACTATTTAAAAAAAATATCGATCCTTCAAAAAGTTGATGGGAATCAAAGTTGTAGAAAATCAAATTTTAAACAACTTTTGTTCCCATAACTTCTGCTGTAAAATTGAAATAATACAAGTTATTAAAGAAATGAAATGGTACAACCAACTATTTAAATATTATCGATCCTGCAAAAAGTTTATGGGAATCAAAGTTGTAGAAAACCAAATTTTAAACAACTTTTATTCCGATAATTTCTGCTGAAAAATTGAAATAACACAAGTTATTGAAGAAACAAAATGGTACAACTAACTATTTAAAAAAAGATCGACCCTACAAAAAGTTGATGGGAACAAAAGTTGTTTAAAATTTGATTTTCTACAACTTTGATTCCCATCAACTTTTTGTAGGATCGATATTTTTTTAAATAGTTGGTTGTACCATTTCATTTCTTCAATAACTTGTGTTATTTCAATTTTTCAGCAGAAGTTATAGGAACAAAAGTTGTTTAAAATTTGATTTTCTACAACTTTGATGCCAATTTTTTTTTTGTTAAATCAATATTTTTCGATTAAAATAGGGGTGTCATTTTGATTCCTCAATAACTACCTACTGGCAATGCAACTATATTAGGACCTCGCTGGACTGATCTGATGAATAGATGCGATCATCGCAGCGTGTGTGCCCAGCTTCAGGTAGTAGTTCAAATCGTGAACTACCAATTACTACCGTTTGAATTAGGAGAAAGAGCCCCCAGTGACGAAAACTTCGCCGTAGGGCGCAGATGTGGCCATAGCATTACACGTAAAAAATCATCGATACCTTTTTTGGATCTCTTCTTCTCACTGCGTGTTTACCATTTTTTTTAAAGATTATAAATTGGATATCTTATGATTAGGAATTACATATTTACATAAAGATAGCTTTATGAATTAAATTTTAATCCCTGGACTACCTGGCTAAAAAAGTGTAACAAGATATCGAAAAGAATTTCGTTATTTTCTGACATCGTCGTAGGTAGGAATTAAGTTGGTGGGTACTTGTTCCCATTTCTAACCTGCACGGGTAGCATGGCAAAGGGAAAAAAACATTTTATCCACTTTTAATGTCAGTTGTCATTGTCAATCCATACTTCATTTCCTCTTCGAGGGGATATAGTGGTGGAAAGACAATTTCTCCCTTTGCCATGCTACCCGTGCTGCAGTATTGTTACCAGGGCAATAAAAACCCAAGAAATATATTCTAGGTACCTGAGATTACCTCCAAGCCTCCAACACTGTTACTCTCATTAGAAATGTGTCGAGAGCGAGAGTGACAAACAATCTCCTTGACCCAAAATGTTCCGGCTCGTAAGACACGAATGCAAATTACAACAATGTCAACTAGATAATACCAACTTGTAATCCATTTTCTCGTCTTTTTTTGTTACTACCATTCATATATTTTCTCTATGAGTATAGTGTAGAATACAGACTAAAGAATAGAAGACTTGTAATGAGATTTTTGGCGGCATTTACTTTAAAAATGTACCACACTTTTGTTACACACAATTAATATTGGCAATTGAAAACCTATCAAAAGTCTAGTACATTACAGAAACATAAATTACAGAGAATTCACACCAATTGTGGTGTGCTGCTCATTTTTTGTACTGGACCCTCATAAAATTACTCGTAAACGAAAACTACAGTATAGTTTCCGTGTAGCGTGATACATTTTTGTAAAGCAATTGTAAATAATTGAAATTTTAAATTTAATTTGTCAAATTAGATTTCACGCACAGAATAGGCCCTATTACACAGGGCACAGAAGGAGCCTCTTCATACAAACCAAGACTAAGAAATGTGAAAAATACATTTTGCACCATAGACTGATAGACAGCTTTTGAGTGAACTTGCAACTTCAAAAGTGATTACCCAATTTTATAGGGGAAATATTTACAAATAGAATTATTAAAGAAAAATCACATGACTATAAACAAAGCGTATGTTAACAACTGTAACAATGCTATGTCGAGTCTCAGCAATAATTAAAGAACAGAACGACATTTTCGAAAAAAAGTGTTGGTTGGATCTTTTTCGCTTGATTGGTTCGAAATAAAAAGGCTACTTTGATGTTAACGAAAGTTTTTGATCAAATTCACACAAATTTACATATTGATAAATAGTTACGTAATGACTTATTACAATAAGTTGTCTAAAGTTATTGTGTCCGGCATTGAGTTGTTACTAAAGCAGTATTCGGGAATATATTATAATTAAAAACAATTTAATAAAATTGACAGCTGCTTGTCATTACATGCTACGACATACTAGGTGTCCAAAAATAATTTATTTTACTTTGGCGAACTACTTTTATCCACCGATCGGCCCAAACTGGATCTCTAGGAAATCTAAACAAAATGTATAGGGAAATTACAAAAATATCTTGTGGCACCACTGAAATAACTTTGAAATAGGGATTTCAAAATACATGATGAAAAGAATCGATTCCTAAATGTATTCAAGTCTAGCATGACGTCATGTCATATCAGATGTTAAGTTGGACTGGCAATGAAATTTCGATTAATCTATTCACATCTTGATTCTTTTTAATCGATGGACTTATGTAATTATAAATACGTTTTACCGTTAATTTCAGAAGTTATAGACAAAAAGTCTATAACACTAGTATTAAATGACAGCTGGCAGCCTGAAGTAGCGCTAAATTCATCAAGCTTTAACCAAAGAACCTTCTCCTTTTTGTAAATCGGTTAAAATATGAACACATCACGTGAAACACAAATCGATCCGCTTCGTTGTGTTTAAGAATTGTCTTACATCGCCGGCCGCCCGGGTCAAAATCAATTTTGACCTTAAAGTTAATCGATTTGACGAGTCATTATTCGATCTCATACAGACATTATCCGACATTCCTAACTGACCATAGAGAAATTTTCCACTCTGTTTACATTTTCAAATGATTTCATTTTATTTATTTTGCTTGTAAATCACAAAGATATTTATTACTTACCGGTGGTATGTGACAGTGCCTTTCGTTATTTCTTTTGAAACCGTGTAATTTCAGCAAGATGAAATGGCGCAGTTCACCATATTTACCTCGTTGCTTTGAGACGCGACCGCAACGCCAGTTTAATGAAGACTACATAGTGGATTGGTGGATTTCTCTACGATTGGTTGATATTGGTCGGCGACATTTCATTTTGTATGATTAGGTGTCTATCTTTAAGGTCGCTGATTTCACGCAAGATCAAGACAAGAATCCCATTTAGGTTCAAACAGTGGTACGAGTAATTCGTCAATAGAAAATCTATAAAAAGTACGAATACATAATTATTTTTTGCAAAAAATAGCATGACCGACTTCAACCGTGTACAGAATTCGCAATATTTCGCTCGGATCGATGTGACATTTTTCATATTATTATTGATTTATCGAAAATGGTTCAGCCGATTTCAATAAAATTTAAATGGGACCAATTTCGAAGTATATACTTTCCAATAAAAAAAAAATCTAAATCGAACTAATACGTTAAAAGTTATGCGTGGTTATAAATAAAATAAAAAAATATAAGTAAATATTTTTATACTCGTCGAATTGAGTACCTCGAAAAAGACTGTCTTGTAACGAGGTCTGATAATTTAAGACATTTGTAATCAGGTTCACAGGTTGCCCTGATACAGGCTCAGCCTAGTAGGGCAATCGACATTAATTTGTTGTTAGTAATCTAAGAATAAAATCAGGATGCCGAAAGCAGTTCATTGCCTCATACCATGAACGTAGATCAAATTCTGAGTGGCGTTGAACTGTTATAGTTGGATATGGACAAGCGAGTGAAGCGAGGCGAACCACTTGTTTCTCTCATAACATTTAATTTTGTACTAAAAAAAGACACCGTGCAATGACTTTAACTATAAAGTGTTTCCAAACCTTGGTAACTATTTATGATAGACAATTATTTTTTCGTTAATAAATTCATTGCACAAATATCAATACATTGTGATTGTGAGGAAACTCGCCGACGTCCGGGAAATTTGATAACATATATGAATCAACCAACTCGTACCTAGTTAGGCCAGTGTAATATGACTCTATGGTGGATATGACCCACTCAAGAGATATTTCTAGAAATATATATTCATTGAGAAGCTCGTAAAGTACTGTTACGACGTTCGATCGACAACCTGAAACTCCCATGATAAGAGTTCATTCTATACAAGTATACACCTTCGGCAACAAGTGTTTTTTTAAACAATTTTTATTTCGGTTCACATTTTAACTTAAAAATACAGTATATTGGGGATTCCTTTTAAGCAAAGGTTTGCCTGTAACAGGAATCCCCGCTCTTCCAGAATATAGAACATCGAAATAATTATATTAGTGCCTGTGTGTGTGTGTGAGTGTGTACGTGCATGCGTGTGCTCATTTATTGAACCTGCAAAAGCCTTTCAACGTCACTATAACTAAGTGGAGTTACCCACTTGCTGATACATTTTTTACAAACGTAGAACAATTTAGAATATAAATCTAAATCTTTATTTATTTTATTATATAAAGTAGCCGAACGAGCGTTAAAATGCTTACAAGCAAATTCAGTTTTGTACTTAGGTATCTTTGTTACTGACATCTTCAAGTGTAAAGAAGTAAAATCAAGTACCTACTTACTGTTACAGTTATCAATGTTCAAACTCTATCTGTTACCAAATTGACTAGAGCTAGCTGCTACAATGCACCTATTTACTTACTTCACCTATGCGAATTTACTTTTCAGCCACAAAATTGAATCACCACAAAGATTTGAATCTTTCAGAACATTTAAAAACCAACGAAAGGGCATTTCGACCAACCACTTACAAGTTACAGCAGCTCCTTGTAACTATTAACCTTCAAACACCTCAAACCTCGAACTTTCCTTTCGGATAAGATTACGATACCGACTGCTTACTCATACATCATTAAAAGCACATTTCTCAGCTCTACCATTAACATTTTAAACTTTGTAGTTATTAAAATAGAGTTGAAAACAAACTAATTTTGAATAGATGAAGTGGGTGCATTAGTTTTAGACTAGATGGCCGCTGAAAGTGTGAACGTTACAAATAAGCTCAAGGCTGGCAAAATAAAATGAGACTGCAGTCCACTCACGACGTTGTTATATGGGTTAGTTTTAAATAAGATCTACTCACGAAGTAATATCTACTTAAAAGGCAATCTGATCTAAGATCTAGATCGTAAGATGTACCACGATTACCTGAAATTCTGTCGATAAAAAGTTATACAATGACGTTATTACAGATTAAAGATATTTTACTAAGACTTTCAGTAAGAATAAATAAAATAAAATAATAAATATTTGGGGACATCTTACACACGGTCTCTGACCCCAAACTAAGCAAAGCTTGTGATATGGCTGCCAGAGGCTGATATACTACATATACATATTTTTGAATACATACTTATATAAATAGTAACTAAATAACACCCAGACACAGAGCAAACACCTATGTTCATCACATAAATACTTGCCCTCGATAATAACTTAAACCCTATTAAATAAGTATTGACATTAACAGTGTTTAAGATCTATAGCTTAAGTTACTTTTCTGAGGTTTATTTAAAGACCATGGATGTAGTTAGACTTGTGTTGACCGAAATAAACACACTTTTTGGATTTGAATTAGCATTGTACACAATCATAGTAAGTATATTTGTTAGTTCATCGAAATGATCACCAAAAATAAAGTTAAATGAGTTAAAAGTTTACATGGATAAATAATTGCCTAATTGCGACAAATGTCTTCGTTTGTTGTAAGTAATAAATTCGCAAATAAAAACCACAACGTCGGTTACCACCAGGCAAGACGGTGATCCAGCGTGAACTTATTCGCGATAGTAAAAATAAATCTTGCAAAAAATGCTGGAGAAAAACAATGCGCAGAATGCGACATTTCAATGACGTAATTATAAAAGAATAGAATGTCAAAGGAGCGCAGGATGACGGCACGACTCTACAATCCGCACGACAATCACACTAACACATCGTACTATCTCATCAAATCATCACACTTATTACCTCATCACTATTTATCTCAACACTGTTCTCGTTCTAGTCTAGTCTAGTTATCTTGTCTAGTTTTAAGTATCTAAGTTTTTTAGTGCGCACTTTAATTTAAGACCTTTAAGTACACTTAATGGCAAATAAACGATTAATTTAATTATGATTAGGTAACAAACAAATAACTCTTTATTGTACGCAGAAAACAAAAAGAACAATAATACAACAGTGAATTTCTTAAGCTAGTGCAACACTAGGCAGCCTTATCGTTGGAAGCGATCTCTTCCAGGCAACCCATAGGTATATTTGTTTACATTATGCTATTTTTCTTTTTTGCTTCTGTTTTGTATCAATTTTCAGAAAAAATATGGTTTTATAGAGGTTTTATATACTTAAAATCATTGATCAAAAATTGCACTGCTTAAGCACGTTGCCTGAGAGGTAGTAGATTGTTTAAACCTTTTGTAGGTTAAAAAGGTTTGTCTCATTTTTTTATTAGTTTACTTTAGATAGGATATTTTAGTTAAGATGGGATAAATTAGTTTAGATAGGATAATTTAGTTAGGATATTGTGAGGATATTTTTATATTTGGACAAAAGTTCCCATCGACGTTCAAGTCTTTATAATTTTCGAGTCTTTATCGCGTCGAGCGTATATAGCGAGACCTATCTCAATCAATTAATATTTAAAGTTTCGAGTTTTTGAGTTTACAGTAGGTATTCCCTTGGTATTCCGATGTCAAATCCGATCAAACTCTTAAGATGGTCACTGAAACGGTACTCGAGTTACCTATCTTCAAATAAAATAACAGGCATAAAAACATAACATATACGCTTTAAACTCTGTTTAACCGTGCAATTTATCTGTTAAATATTGTCTAAAGCGTGCGTAAAACTTTTGTGGCAAGACGAAGTATGTTTATATGCTAGTCCAGTTTATTCCAGTGGGCTCTTCAATCTCACTTCGCCGAGTTAAAGCAAAAGTAGATATACCATAGAGTTATTTTAGTAAAAGCAAGATACTGAAAATTAACGTACGAACGTAACAGCATCCAATAAGATTAAACACGTCCGACGCAACACAACAAATAAACAAACCAACGCTATAGCTGTCAAAGGATCGCGATGTTAACACGTCCAGTGCTGAAATAGCCCTCGGGTGAGACGCGGAATAAATTGCAGATCGTGACCGTGGCGGATCCGAGAAGGGGAGGGGGGAGGGCCGCAGCGGGGGAGGTAATGGGAGGACAGAAATAGACGTGCAATACGCTGCATCCGTCCGCACTCACACTCAGCAACACGTATGGTGCTAAAGACCTTAGCATACCGGATGATCTGATGCCTTCGTACTTTTTCAATTAGAAAATAATTTTATTCTTATTCTATTCTGTTTTTTTTTTTAGTTTAATTTTTGGAACTTTAGAAGATGACTTTGATAATCGCATGCTATGTTGTCTTGTTCGCACTAACATGAATTTTCTGTGTCCGCTTTTGGTCTCGTGACAATTTTAGATTTTATGTCCAAGCGGGATATTGGTTCAAAAATAGACCCCAAGAATCCCAAAAGAATAATAATTTATTTCTTTTTCTTTAAAGATCATAAATAATTTGGTTTACATTAAAATGTTATTCTATAAATATTATTTTATCCTTCTTCATTTAATGTACCTACTTACTATTTTGATCAGATTTCATTATGTTTCTAGCATTTTTAACCCCCGACGCAAAAGAGGGGTGTTATAAGTTTGACGGGTCTGTTTGTCTGTGTGTCTGTCTGTCTGTCTGTGGCATCATAGCGCCCGAACCACTGAACCGATTACAGTTTGTTTTTTTTGGATGAAAGGAGACTTAATCGAGAGTGTTCTTAGCCATATTTTATAAAAATCGATTGAGCCGTTTAAGAGTTATGTTGGGTTAAAGTGGGGATGGAAGAACCAAAATTCTACAAATGTGCCCAAAATAGTTGTCGGGGTTTTTTAAATTTTTAATTTAAGTTTTTATTATGATCTTACTCATCGGTACAGACGGCAATAATGAGCAAACGCATATAATATATTTATGTTGTGTGGAAGTTGCATACAATAAACTGAATCAACACTTGTGTAATCCCACACATATTAATAGACATCCCAGAGATATTCCTGTGGGAGAGCCAGCAAAAATACAGCTGCGGTTAGTGTTTTTACGATGCTGGCTACGATAAATGGTTTTCCAGAAAGGATCAGTCTATAAAAAGCTTGTAAATCTTTCACAGATTTAAATCATTAGAACTACAAAATAACCAACTCCAAAGTGGACTGAAACACTGCACTGTAGATTAAAATTGTTAGCACGACTGCACCTACTAATTTTTCATCATGATACGAAAACGTTGTTTTGCCTAAATTTGGAGAGGGTCACTGACCTCGGTCACTGACCTGGGTACAATATAAAAAATAGCCTATAGTCTACATATATATACAAAAAAAAAACAGTCAAGCCGTTTTAGAGGAGTTCTATAACAAGCACTGTCACACAAGACTTTATTAGATGACTAGCTGACCCGGTGAACTTCATCTCACCATCTGTCAACTGTCAATGAAAACTTTTACATGCAGTAACATTTTGTATGGAAAAATTATATTCACAATTTTACTATTTTCTCACCGTTCAAACCTTCCCTTAACTTCCACGAATATTTCAAGACCAAAATTAGCCAAATCGGTTCAGCCGTTCTCGAGTTTTAGCGAGACTAACAACCACGATTCATTTTTATAAATATAGATTAAAATAACTAGCGTTACGAGTATCACTATTGGATATCATCACTACATAGTATAAAACAAAGTCTCTTCCGCTGTCCCTATGTCCCCAGTCCCCATGCTATGCTTAAAACTCTTTAAAACTACACAACGGATTTTGATGCGGTTTTTAATAGATATGTAGAGTGATTCAAGAAGAAGGTTTATATGTATAATAAACCTGTGCAAAGCCGGGGCGGGTCGCTAGTTTTTAATAAAACTAAACAACTAGTTTTACTCCTCTTAAAGTTAAAGGCCGAACAGAACGTCATTTTCGCAAAGCCAACAGCATGGGAAACATCTGCTTACGGACAAATTTCTAGGTACATATTTAACAAGCTAATAATGGTTAAAATTACCAAGAACTCGACTCGTTCGACGCAGTCTCGGACGAGACAACTAGTCGATGAATCACAACACGATTCGAGCGAAAAAGGAACAGAAAACGCGAAATGACTCATTTATCACGTTTGTACGGTGACCGAGCTGCTTTGATGTATAATCAAATGAATAGAAGAAATATCTTTACTTAATATGCCACTAAATATCCATCAGATGCAGAACATTATTCTGTCAACGAGAAAATTCTAATCAAGTTTAATCTCAATACAAAATCTGCAATCACGCATAGAAAATAATACTGAATGTATACGCGTAAATAATACAAATTCGCGTTAAAAACTTTAAAATGCAAATGTCAGTTGCCATAAACTTACTTTTGATAATGGACATATTATAATTATGTAGTCGAACAAAATATACGTAGCCAGTACCAATCTACCCATGTATTAATTGAAAAGTATTTTATTTAGCTGTTATATCATAAGATACCTTAAAATAAGCTCAAGTAAAAGTTCAAATGCTAAAATTAGAGAGCAAATTTTAAGCTATTTCTTGTGTTTTTATTACGATAATTTTAAATTTTCTGGTTGCTATCGTTGAGTTAAACGTTTTACAATTCGGCGACGAAAAAAATTAGTCTATGATTATAAAAATAATAAGTTCATCGCCCTTCCTCTTATTATGAATGAATAAACTCACTGAAATATTATATCATCGTAAACTTTAATTACAGACTAGTGTCTAGCGGGAAAACACGATACTAAAGAACAAATACTGGGGTAGAGGCCGGACAGAAGGCCAGGAACGAGGAAGGTGTCACGCCATGTTCGCTCACTTACCTGGAACAAAGAAAATAAACAAATTAGTGACAAGCACAGATGTACTAACACCCAGAGGTGCAACGCTTGATACAGGGAATACTAAAGTCGAAAAGGTGATTCAGACCATCGTTACGAACAACTTTTACTATTAGTATGTGATCCCACCATAGAACGATCTTCACCGAGCTGGTTAATGGATGAAAAGTAATTTATATTCAATTAAATATATTGCAAATGGGTTGTCTAAAAAATTCAGTCTATCCGGGGTAGTATGCGCGCCACGAAATATTTCTTTCGTAGTGTCAGAACGAGACAGCGTTATGGCAAAGTACATCTCTGTCACTTTTTCACACGTCGAAATGAGTTCTTTTCGTGGCTTTTCGTGGTCGCATGCTTGATTAGCAGAATATGATTTTATTTTTAAACATTTCACTAGTTTGGTTAATAGACAAATCCCATACTAATCGAAAGTATAAAGCCTTTTGACTTTTTTAAGACTATGACTATTACAACTCTTGGGTAAGTTATTAACAGGTAAATCGATAGTGACTTGCACCGGTCTGGTTAATGAATTAAAGTTAAATTAAAATAGAGATTACTGGTGCAAGTTATTATATTTTATATTTTTTTTATATATTAGGGGATTACACAAATGGTCTCTGACCCCAAACTAAGCAAAGCTTGTCATATGGCTGCTAAAGACTGATATATACTACATATACATATTTTAAATACATACTTATATAGATAGTAGGTACCTAAATAACACCCAGACACAGAGCAAACTATTAATATTAGTATAGATTTATATTTTTTAATTCATTAACCAGCTTGTTGAAGGTCGTTCTCTTCTTAGGCTGTATATGACGTGAATTACTTGAAATTAACCTTTTAATGGCTATCTGGGGCTCTTTATTTGACTTTCAAGCGGTAAAGATATTATTTTATAATGAAACTTTACGGAAATTCCATACTAACTGTCAAAGTAGCGTAGAGATATACGTTCCTAGCCGTTCGACGTTCAATTTTATTAGAGATCCTCTGATCCATATCTGATCTCACCATAGATAAAGCTAGCTAGACCTCGCTCATTTAAACGTAAAACCGACCGAATTATCCTTCTGGTTTTTGTTACCCAGAGTTGACAAGGAACAAAGTGGAACAAAGCAACAGTTGCAAGTCGTGACGAGGTGCTTTGATCTCGCGTCTGGGCTTCCGAAGTGACGGATGGGCACGTGTCTGACGCTTCATAGACACGACGAGAATAGAGGAACGATTTCATTGGGAAGGGCCACGTTACTTCTAACCTATTTTTCTATCGCTATTTTTTAACCGACTTCCGAAAAGGAGGAAATTCTATGTTCGTGTTTATGTTTTTTTTTTGTATTTGTTCATTGATAATTTCGCCAATTGTGAACCGAATCGAAAAAAAATCTTTTAGTTTGAAAGGATATACTCCCCAGCGGGGCTAGCACGGCAGGTGGAATACATTTCCCGGGGAGTGGAATAATAGTCTTTCCCGATCTCATTTCTATCCACCTCTAGAGCATGGCTATCTGGGTGGAGTAGTTTTTTCCTGGGGAAAGACGGTGGAATACCTTTCCCCGCCTCATTATTGCCATATAAAACGAATTAAATAAAAGCGACGTAACAACCATCAAACTTTACATCAAACCTTCAAATTATTTGAAATAGTTCATTCAATCAATCTCTATGGTGTCTTTGAGTGATTATTTTTGGTTTCCGTGTGGCCATGCGTAGTAGAATTCTGCTACTTTGGCAGTTTTGGCTATTGAATTTTCTGTTGGACACCTTTTAGTGAGGTATCGTAATAATGGTGAAATTAGGAACTTGCACGATTTATTGACGTGATAACGTCTTATAACTCGATGAACGCCGAATACACGCACGAAAAAATACCACCTTCAGCCTGAATCGAGCGTGCAAGCGAGAGCGCGACACAAACGATAAGGATACACGATCGTTCGGCTTGTTTCAGTTGTTGATTCAACAATTTTCTTCTAATGTTATCACGTAAATTTATCGTCCGTACACCAACTTTAAAGACAAGCAATTTTTTTTATTGTTGCTTCAGCGAATGAATTTGAAAAATATTTTGTTCATACATGTTCTTAAAAAGACAATAGGACCAATTATAAAGGCGCCTTCGTAAATTTAATAGCAACATAGAAAGTGTTCTCTCTATCAAATGCATAATTATAGTGAAAAAGAAACAGGAATCTTCTAAATTGCTTTTCCAATTGCGACTTTATAATTGAATCTATTAATTTAAAAACTAATAATTGATCAGAACGATTTAAACGCGGTGATGGCGAATCATTCGAAATCACTACACATCTTAATTAATAAATAATTACTAATTCTTCGTTAGCTGTGCTGTGGCTATAGGCTGTAGCATCCTTGATGGTACATTTTGATGTCACTAAATGACAAGCAAGCCTGACTCGCGTTTGTCCGGTTTTTTTCAACAAACAAAGTATCTGACAGACTTGACAGCTAACGTTTGGTCATATTTCTACTTGTGCTATGGCCACACTAACTGTTCTATTTCTAGTACAATTCTAGTATTTCTACGTTGTTTGTTGTTGTCACAGATTTCTCTGATCGTTTGCTATTAAATTGTCTCCTTTTGTGTTAAATAAAGCACTAAATAGCTGTTTTACGGAAGAAATTTAATACAAATTATAAAAATGAGCGGAAAAAAGTAAGTATGACGCTTTAGATGTAAAAACAACATAAAATATGGTTAAACGCATAGATAAATGAAGGTCTCGGTCAGATGGTTAAACGATTTACACGGTGAAATTCATGAAATTGACATAAATCTCATTGGTAAAATCAGAAAGGTAGAAATGTTTATTACTTTAAGCTACTGACTAGAATTTTCATAATGTAATGTGACCCTTGAATGGTTGTTTTTTTACAATGATCGTTGTTTATTTTATAGGTTAAGGAGCAATAAAACTCAAATTAGAGTTTTAATTGACTATATGTCAACAAACCCTCACGCTGCCACCGGTGAATTCACTGGGCCAATGGGCAACAGGAGAGCGGAAGCACAGTGGCTCAAAATTAAAGATTTATTAAAAAACTACGGCCCGGACAGGACAGTAGAGGAGTGGAAACAAGTAATTATAATAATTGTATTAGCATTCTATGCTTTAATTTTCCTTCATCTTAATAATAATAATAATGAAAGCGGCTAATAATATAGCAAAAAGAAATAGGTAAGAATATAATAGGAAATACACATTACACACAACTAATTAAGATTTATTTTCTTATTGCATACATTTAAATAAAATAAGTATTTATTATAGAAAGCCTCTTTTCTCGAGCCACTCCTAACAGATTTGTATCATCTGCATTTCCCAGATGTTGTTCAGAGCCATTGTTGATGTCAGGTTGAGGTTCGATGGTCTCCATAGGCACTCTAAAATAAACAAGAAGTTAAGCATATGCAGGATTCTGATCTTCTAGTTGCAACTGTATAAATTATAACATAATTCACCTGTAATGATGCATCATGTTGTACAATGTTGCACAACAGTAAATTATTTGCGAAGCCTTTTCTGGGTCATAATGCAGCACCCTGTCAATACCGAGACACCTAAAGGTGCCTTTTATGTACCCATTGGTCCTCTCGACGCAATTACGGGCTTTGCAGTGCCACTCAGAGTACTTTTCAGCTGCGCTATTTGGTGCTGCGTCTAAATCTGGGGTCATTAGCCAAGGCTCCAATGCATATCCAGAATCTCCTGAAAAAAGTTTTTTATTGTTACTAATAATATAATTATATATATTTCTCGTTTCAGTCAGTCACGGAGATCATCGTTCTAGTTCCAGAATTAGCAGTTGTTGTTTCACCCATAAGATGAGGTCCACTGCTGGGAATAGGATTCTGCTATAGATCTCCAATAACGCCGGTTGGAAGCAGTCTTAATGATGTCATTCATCCACCTTCTGGGCAGACGGATGGAACGATGGTTGACCCTATGCTGCGTTTGCCAATATGTAACTGTAAACTAATTTGTAAAATATACTAGAATTAAACATATTATATTAACTAACCTAGTTTTCAAAAATATAAATACCTACATAGAATTAAGAATACTATTATTAAAGAAAATTGGATAAAAAGGTCTTTAATAGCTAAAATATTTAAAAAATAGGTAAGTACCTAATAGGTAATATTGCCCAGTTCGACTTGTGTAGAGGCGTTTCAGTTCCCTCTTCACATTGGAATTATTAAAAATAAACTGGTCATGTACTCGTCCAGGGTAGCGAGCATTAATGTGCAAAATTTTACAATTTGCATCGACAACCTGGAACAATAACATGACAATAATAAAGCTATAGATATTTGACTATTATGTTATAAAACCATACAAGATAAAAGCATAATAGTTTTCTTATTATTTACCAATTGCACATTGAGTGTAGAACGCCCTTTCCTATTTTTATATTGCACACCATTTGGGAACGGTGGTGGGAAAATATCCACGTGGGTACAATCAATAGCACCTATAATGTCTGGAAGGCCATGGTTTATTAGAAAACCATGGGACACTTTTCTTCTATCTTCCTCTGATCCCGGAAAGATTATCCACTTTGGCATAAGTCTGGAAATAGCATAGTATAACAATATTTTAATTTTAATATTTTACATAGGAACTACTTATCTGAATTGAGACAATTAGACCACTTACATTCTAACGATAGCATCGGTGACTTGAGTGAGGTACTTGCTCACTGTGGTCTGGGCAACTGCTAGCCCATGATCTTGACCAGTTCCTCTTTGATAGCTGCCATCTGCCATTAAGCGTATGGATGTCAACACCTATTGTAGGAATTTAAACTTTAGGTTACAAATTGGCATTTTGTTTTTTTTAATAAGAATGTTATAGGCCGAATCATACAAGTCGGCGGGAGTGAAGTTAGTTACAAGTTGCGCAATATCCAACCCTGACTGAAGGTCGCATGTTGTGCGTTGATTGGCTATTGTGCAGCATTCACATCCGCCGACTTTTATGATTCGGCCTATAAGTACTATACCTACCTACGCGCTTACTGTTTAGTAGGTAATGTAATGTAAAAGTTAAAACCTGTGAATCATTTGAGCTCCATACATTTGACAGAATTACTCTTGAACGAAGTACCTAATTGTACATAGAAGTTACTGTTCGCCGATTATCTTTTAGGTAGGGATGTATTTACTTACTTTAATATGTACCGGTAATCCATCCCAAGGATTACGAGGCTCCAAAGTTTCTTTTAACTCATTGCAAATGTATATTGCCATATCTTTGTTCATGCGAAACAAGTGATGAAATTCATTGTTGGGCAGCTGGAATGGATTGCTGGCATCGCGTATATGCCTCCGGTGTAATTTTCTCTCAAGTTTTTCCGTATCTCCGGTCAAAACGTGGAAAAGGTACGCGCGAGACATTTTCAATTTTTATGGGGATAACTTATACCCACGTCCAATACGTTGTGATAACTTTTCCCTAGGCTAATGTCAAAAAGTGAAAAATAATCCCCTATTCCTCGAGGCCATGCTTTAGAGGTGGAGTAGCGAGACTATTTTTCCCTGACAAACGTCAATTTTATCCCTTTCCCCCTTTCTCTCCTTTAGCCATACTCTGAGAGGTGGAAAAGGAAAGTATTTCCACTGATAGGGGAAATAAACGGGGGAAAGAGCAATTTCTCCACTCGCCGTGCTTGCCCTGCAGGTGGTCCTATTTAAATTTTAAAGAAAATCGGTTGAGCCGTTTTTGAAAAATCAACAATATTGTATACAATGGAAGGCGGCATTGCCATTCTTTGCGAAAAATAATTACTTACTTATAATATAATATTTTTTGTTAGATAATGTAAGTTCGTATAGGCCGTATGGTTAGCCCTGGTGTCAGAGTTTTTAAGTTGCCTGAAGGCTTCTGAGAAGGCTAAACAAGCGGGATCTACAATTTAACAGTCAATAGAACCATGGTTTTATAAGGCCACGGTCACACATCCGAAAACTGACTTTTATTAGAATAAGAACTAGCTTTTATTGTTTTGAGGATTGATCAGTAACGTCCGTGGATATAAGTGTGTAATAGCACGGGAATTAGATATAATTACCGTGGTAATAGGCATCGAGAAAACCGTAATTTTTTGTTGCGTGTTATTTCCACACACATTCACTCACACAAATAGTTTATGATTTATTGAAATTAATGTGAAAAATGGGAACATAATTATGTAGTCTTGCCATAGTTTTGCCTGTATTTAGTTTATCAACGAACAGCGTGCGCTTTCCAAAAAGCTAATTGTTCTGTCTACCGGTCCTGATTCGAACCAAACTTACAGTACGACATAAAAGACTTGAAAATAAATGAGGTCGCCACTGTCGCTTTGTTAGCATATTTTCCGTTATTTTTTTGCATAACGATACTTTTTTCCTGTTCACAATCCACAAAATATCACAAAATCAAAATAACGCTAGGATGTTAACTATGATTGACATCTCAAGATGTGGTTCCATCAAAAGTGATAATTTAGTTCTCGAATAAGTAATTAATTTCAACTCTTTTGTGTCGCACTGTATATTTATTTTTATTGTTTGATACGCGTCGCTGAGTCGTCCATTTATTTTTAGTACTACCTAATAAATAACGTAAGGCGCCGAATAAACAGTTCGTAGTACGTAATTAAACAGTTTAAAATGGGACAGCTACTATCTGAAACAAATGCGGCAGTAAAATACTTCATTATGTTAATTGGTAACACTCGAGGAAATCCGATGAATTAATTTTATCTGTCGAATAATTTTGTCCTTATTTAGGGTTGTTAGTAATTTGTGGCTTTTCTTGTTTTACATCTTATAGCTTTAAATAAGCAATTCTTGTGTATTTTTGTAACCGTCTTCAAAAATGAGGTTCTGGTTTCGAATAGGTGTAGGTAATTATGTTTTGTCTGGAAGGAGGGAAGGGAGTCCTTTGCCCAGCAGTGGGACAACGCAGGCTGAAATAATAATGATAATAATACATTTTTTTGTTTTGTTATTTTACTATGCCGCTAACTATGAACCGATTTTGATTTTAGTTTACGTTTTAAGTTTAGATACCAAATTATAATAGTTGTTATTTTCAGTAATTTTTATCCTGTCCTTATTTAAATTATTTTGTGAGTTATAAGCAGGAAATTGCTTTTAACGTTATTACAACCAGTTTTATAACGAGTGAGGACTTATAAACTTTACAAGCAACTATTTAGTATGATTACTCAGTTCCTGTGGGTCGGGTAGGTAGGCCTAGTGTCAGTATTTTTAAGCCACCTGAAGGCCTCTGGCTTGGCAAAAGCGGCTAAAACAACAGAGAACCACAATTTAATAGTCATCCGAAGCACGATAGTGCTCAGTTGTAAATGCCACCCGCGGTCACTCATTCGAATACTAACTGTGCCGAACGTTGCTTAACTTCGATGATTGCTAAGAAACACCTAGTCAAACTACGCCATGCGCGGTACAAATATTCTAGTAAAGGCCGAATCACACAAGTTGGCGGATGTGAAGTTAGCTACACGCTGCGCAATATCTAGACACGCGGAAGCGTGCCAGCCAAGTCAAAAAAAAGGAACTGGCGACGCGACGTGTGTAATATTCCATGAACCATTTCGAGCCACTTTTGACCCCTTCATAACTCGAAAACTATTTAACCTATATATATGAAATTTAGCATATTCATTAAAGTTCTTTAGCTTATCTACAATACAAAATTTCATTAACTTTGCTCTGACGGTTAATGAAATATTAACGTTTAAAAACCGGGGTTTCATTGACTGATTCACTCACTGACTCACTGATTCACTGACTCACTGACTTATAGATCAAAAACCTAACCCACTTCCAGATGACCTAGAAACTTGATATTTGGCATCAAAGTAGACTATCATGCATATACAAAGGAAAAAATCTAAAACTTTGAACTTTTACCCCCCAACCCTATATAATAGGGGATGAAAGCTTGTATGAGACTTCCACAAATTTTCATGCTATAGGTAAGTCTAAAAATTGAAATATAGACTCCCTGTTAGAAATAATAAAACACGTATTTCAGGGTTTTTAATAAATCAGCCCCCAGCTAAAATTGGGGGATGAAAATTTTTATGTCACTTTCGAAACTTTTGATGCCAGAAGTCAGAAAATGGATATACGAACTCGTTGTAATAGATAATAAAACACAATTTCAGGATTCTTAATAAACCACACCTAAACTTTAAAACTGGGGGATGAAAAATTGATAATGTCCAAAAATTTTCAATGGCACTTTATTACAAATATAATCAAACACGTATTTCAAGATTTTTAGTAAATCTCCCTCTAACCTTTAAAACTAGGGGTACATACCAACTTAAAAGTTGGTATGAGACTTCCGCAAGTTTTGAAGCTAGAGATGTGAAAATCGATAAAATTACTCCTTGTAGTAAACTACAAAAAGAAGTGAAATCCAACAAAAACATTTACATGAGAAATGAAGCCAAGTCACAGTTACCACTATCAAAAAGTTGTCAGATCTCACGTAAAGCCAAGCTTCTAACTCTACACTCCTTACTCTACAAGTCCTTACTTCACAAACTCTACACCTTAGTCAATATATGCGGCTTGGCTGTTTCGCTAACTGCGCATGGGCGTAAAGTGAAGATTAATTCATTAATTCTGTTATACAAACAGTTCTTGTTGTAACGAAACGGCCAAGTCACATATATTGACTAAGCTGTAGAGTTTGTGGAGTAAGGGCTTGTAGAGTAAGGCATGTAGAGTTAGAAGCTTGGCTTTACGTGAGATCTGACAACTTTTTGATAGTGGGAACTGTGACTTGGCTTCATTTCACATGTTTAAGCCGCGGCCACACATTGGATTCAACTTTGCGTCCAATATTGGCTATAATTTGAAATGATCAAACTACTGCACTATACATTGGCTTCAATGTCAACTTTGTAGCCAAACAATGGAACAGCTAGCTCATTGGGCCAGTCCAGCTGCAGCTAGCGATTAACGACTCCTTTTTTCTTTTTAATTCAGCAATAGTGACGCCGGGTAAGCTAAAAGAGGCGCGTATTCTTTCCCATGCATCCGCCAAAGCGTTTCTGTTTTTGTGCAACTTATTAGTGGAGTTCCACAACGCTGGTTCTCCTTGGTATAACTCGATAAACTTCAAAACTTCTGCATTAGACCATTCAGTCGAAGCCGTTGCCATTGCGAAAATAAAAACATAAAATTATAACAAAAACCAGAGTAGGTACTACAAACACGTACGAACAGGACCCGCATCTCAAGACGAATGACAGAGACTAATGTGTGGCGCGAGCGCGGCGTTGCGTCCAAGATGCCTCCGCGCACTCCCCTTTCATTCCCCTCTCCTTTGAACGTGTATCAAAAACCGACACCGAGCGCGTTAGTATTGGGCATTGGACAGTGATTGGACACAATGTCTACATTGTGTCAAAGTACCGATACATACATTGGTGCATTGGGCGTAAAACGTTACGTTGGTGCAAATATCTCCAATATGTGGCCGCGGCATAAATGTTTTTGTTGGATCCAATTAACGAGCAGCTCTATGTGAGCTTCAGTCAGGATTGGATATTGCGCAGCTTATAGCTACGAGTAACTTCACACCCGCCGACTTGTATAATTCGGCCCATACGCTTAGTACAAATATGGCATAACAACTAGGTTACATAGGTAATATTAAAATAGCAACTTGTCTGACTTTACATTTCAGAATGTCAAAGAAATAAAAATTATTTAGATATTCTTAGAAACAAGTTTAAATGTCAGTTATTGAACACAGCACTTAATTGCCGTATATAAACAACGTTCATGTGTGTGTTCATAAAGGAGTCTGCCCATTATAACATATCGTACTATGATCGTACTAATAACGTACTGTACTGTACCAGCTTTTTAAAAGACCACTGTAGGTTGTAGACCTACCCACGAAGCGTGATTGGGCCACATCCACCACGTGCGGGTTAGTGGATTCACATACGCCACTTTAAAAAATAAACCAATATAAAGCCAATTTAAACAGGAAAGTGTATCCTTTTCAATAAAAAAAAATTTTTTTTAAATCGGTTCACAATTGGCGAAATTATCGATGAACATACACAAAAAAAGAAAAAAATACATATAGAGAAACATAGTACCTCCTCCTTTTTAAAAGTCAGTAAAAGTTGAAATTAGAGAATATCTTTTTGTCTGTCACTTTTCTATTACCTTCATGGTATGGTACCTGGTACCTACTCGTACCTTAAAGTGGGCACACATAGTGTAGCCACATGTAAAGCTCATAGCGTAGTTCGAGTAGGTGTTCGTTAGCGATCATCGAAGTTAAGCAACTTTCAGCACGGTCAGTCTTCGGATGGGCGACCGCGGGTGAAATTTACAGCTGAACGCTACCGTGGTCCGGATGACACGTTATAATGTAGGCCCGGTTGTTTTAACATTTAGCCATGTCAGAGGCTCAGAGGCCTTCAGGCAGCTTGAAAACTCTGACAGCCACCCACGGCAATGCAACCTTATTTCGTCGGCACTTAATGTTACAAAGTCGATATTTTAATAGTAGTTTATGCAACTGTCATATAATGAAGGGTATTAAAACACGAGTGTGAGTTTATGAAACGAGCGCAACGAGTTTCATAATAGTAACGAGTGTTTTAATACCCGTGTTATATGCAGTTGCATACACTACTTTATCTTCACTAATAAAAAAAAAAAACCATACTGCGAAACATAAAATTCACGCGTACATGTATTGTCACAGTGAACTTGGCGCCATTAAAATCTAACCAATGAGAGCGCAGCTGCGCGCGCAGGGCCAATCAGGAGCGAGCGCGCGATGTTATAATGAGATTTTACGATATCGATGTGGATATTATAACATTATGTGAAATTGCTTAAATTGAGTGTTTTGTTGTCTGCGCTATAACAGTAGTCATTATAAGTCAAGTATTGGAAACATAAGTAGAATGTTACAACATTAGTGTAGATAAAGAGTATTTAAGCCAGTAAGTTTTAATTAAAAGAAACCATTGAACAACTCGAGCCTCATAAAACACTACGGTCTGTTTCGCACCTCCCGGATTATACATTTCTTTTCTGGCATTGAAAATATTAATATTTGAGTAGATGACTCAAAAATATTTTAAATGGGTAAACAATTCGTCAGTTAGACTATCTAAAAATATTCAACGCAATTTTTTTCTTTTGAAAATTAAATAAAAAATTATGAAGATATAATCGATTGGAAGTTACGCGTGACGTCACGAAAACCTACACTTTTTATATATGGAAGTGACGTTAGGTTACCTCTCCACCGGAATTTGTACACGCTTTTACCTGTGCTATTTTGTGTTTGACTGACAAAATAAGGGCAAAGTCAAGTAGGTAAAAGGTTTGATTCAATTTTTAGTAATAGGTAGTGGTTAGGTTAGTGGTAACGTGTCCTTGACTACTTTGGCCACATTGCAAGGAAAAAAGACGATAATCTCGAGAAACTGATGGTCACAGGGAAAGTCGACGGCAAGCGGTCACGTGGTCGTAGTCCGATACGTTGGTCCGATCAGATTCGCACCACTCTTGACTCATCCATCTATGAGGCGCTGCGGGTTGCTGAAGATAGAGGACGATGGAAGAACATATTCAAAGAGAAGCTTCTGGGAGGTGGAGGTCACGACCCTCAGACATGAGGAAATCGACGCGAGGAGGAGGAGTGGTTACAAACATCTTAAAATTTAAATTGTATAGCACAATTAGTATGCCATGCGAAAAGTAGTGTAGACATCACTATATTAGTTTTACTGTATTTTATATAATAGTACATTATGGCACAAGTGTGTAATGTGATTAGGTGGTAGGAGAGCCGAGGACGGTAATCATCAATACACACGTGGAGTATACAACGTTTTTCAACACTCTTGTAAATAAAATAATACTAAAAAAATATTATAAATAACTATAATTTCAACAGTGAAAACGAGTTGTAAAAAATGTTTCGAAATGGCGGAAAAAATTAATCAGTTTTCTTATGCGCGCGCAATGGCAATCATGCATAGGCTAAAAAATCGGCCAAGTACCGTTCCGTACCGTTCGGTTCCGTACTGTATGGGAGCCCCCCTTAAATATTTATTTTATTTTTATTTTATTATTTATTATTGAAGGGTATTATAAAACTAAATATTCTGTGAAAATTTCAAGCATCTACCTGGTACCATTATTAATATAGAGCGAAAAACGTCTAAAAATTCAGGTTTGTTGTATGGGAGCCCCCCTTAAATATTTATTTTATTTTATTTTTAGTATTTGTTGTTATAGCGGCAACCAAAATACATCATCTGTAAAAATTTCAGCTGCCTAGCTATCATAGTTCATGAGATACAGCCTGGTGACAGACAGACAGACAGACAGACAGACGGACATCGAAGTCTTAGTAATAGGGTCCCGTTTTTCCTTTTGGGTACGGAACCCTAAAAAGGAACAAAAGTCTTTCTATCGAGGTTCGAGGTTTCTTTTTTTGGCTTTTCGCAGATAGCGTTTTAGCCACGTACAAAATCGGGAATTTCGAGGTTACTTTATTGATTACAGAGAAAACAAAAGTTATATTTGAGTGAAAGTTTTATTTACTAAACACGTTCAAGTTCGTTTTTCAAGTTGAACACTATTTAAATACGAAGTTGCATGAAATGAGCAAGCATAGGTACATTAATTTATTTGCACCTACTATTGAACACGATCTTTTTTGTATCGAAACTTTTTTAAGAGCAAAGCAACTCAACCGATAAAAAAAAATCTATAACTCACTTGCGAATAATAGCAATGAAAAAGTCACAGTTTGATTACAGGTGTCATTATGTGCCTAATTGCGGTGAAATTAGAGCCACTTTACGAGCAAGTGTGTTGAAAAATAATATTATTTGATAATCTAACCTAATAGATAGACGGTCTAATTTAATTAATTTATATTTCTTTTACCCAATAATTGTACCAATTAAACATTCATCGTCTCCGTTATCGAAACCAGCAAGTATTAGAACAACTGCGAGTACTCACTAAATCCGAACTAATAACTTAGAAACAATTATTATTACGTAATGAAACTAATTTTGTTATTAACTCTATTTACTACCTATCAAATTTATTTTGTGATATTATCGCTCATTCATAGCATTACACAGATAACATTAAGAATTCTGATAACAAACGGGAAAATCCTCAAAATTATAATATACGCAATCTGATATAATATTGACCATATGTACATATTAATAAGGTTTTTTTTTGTTTTATATTATTATTTGAAGGACGATGGGCAATCCAAATAAAAAAAAAACTTAAATAAAATAACCTAAGCCAACAAAACTGGAATAGCTCTCTGCAATCGTTATAGATAAACGTAGTATTTATCATTTATTGTTGATTTTTCAATAAACACTAAACCGATTTTGATAAAATTCAAATGAGACACTTTTGAAATAAGATCTACCAAAATCGATATAGAAAATCGATTCACGATTGGTGGAATAATCCCGTAACATGCAAACGAAATAATAAAAAAATCGGCCAAGTGCGAGTCGGACTCGCGCAAGAAGGGTTCCGTACCGTATGGGAGCCCCATTCCTTTTGCCGTTATTAATAGCGAGCAAAAAACTCCTAAAATCACTTTTGTTGTATGGGAGCCCCCCTTAAATGTTTATTTTATTTTGTTTTTAGTATTTGTTGTTATATCGGCAACAGAAATACATCATCTGTGAAAATTTCAGATGCCTAGCTATCATGGTTCACGAGATACAGCCCGGTGACAGACAGACAGACAGACAGACGGACATCGAAGTCTTAGTCTTAGGAATAGGGTCCCGTTTTTACCCTTTGGGTACGGAACCCTAAAAAGGAACATACAGTCAAATTACGAACCTCTTTTTTGAAGTCGGTTGATATAATGAGACGATTGATTTTATTTCTGTGGAGATGATTAAAAAGTAAAGCAGCTTAGCGTGTATAGCGGTACGTGAAGTAGAACAGAACGAGACGGACGCCTGCGCCCGCGCCGGCAGCGGCGGCGCAAAACGGACCGTCCACTGAAGGCCTAACATTTGGCCTTGCAATAATATTACGAGTATAATTTACTAGCGACACGCCCTGGATTCGCACAGGTGTATTATATAAACCTTCCTCTTGAATCGCTCTATCTATTAAAATAATCGGCCAAGTACGAGTCGGACTCGCGCACGGAGCGTACTGTGTAGGAGCCCCGGTTAAATATTTTTTTTCAAATTTTATTATTGAAGTGGATATAACTAAACTAACTAAATATTCTGTGAAAATTTCAATCATCTACCTGATGTCATTATTAATATAGAGCGAAAAACGTCTAAAAATTCAGGTTTGTTGTATGGGAGCCCCCCTTAATTTTTTATTTTATTTTGTTTTTAGTATTTGTTGTTTTAGCGGCAACAGAAATACATCATCTGTGAAAATTTCAGCTGCCTAGCTATCATGGTTCATGAGATACAGCCCGGTGACAGACGGACATCGAAGTCTTAGTAATAGGGTCCCGTTTTTCCCTTTGGGTACGGAACCCTAAAAACCGCATCAATATCCGTTGCGTAGTTTTAAATAGGTATGCATAACCACTTGAACGTTACCGTTTTGAACCAGACATGTACATGGGGACAGACAGCGGGAAGCGACTTTGTTTCATACTATGTACCTATAGTGATTTTTTTAATCGGGCAAAAGTGCCTTTATTAACTACAACAAAACTACACTACTATTACATAAAAAGCATTGGATCATCCTCAGACCTTTGAAGGTCTAAAGATGATTACTTACAAATCTTTGATATTGCGTAAGAGTAGCAAAAATATTAAAGTATGTAACAAGAAATTATAGGTAGATGTGTTAAATTTAATCAACCATTATCATTAATTGTTACAGAAATCCGACCGCGAATCTGACTGACTGATCTACCGGGCTACGAACGAAATAAATCGTGGCGCGCATACCTACTCGATGCGCGCCACGATTTATTTCGTTCGTAGTGTCAGAACGAGACAGCGTTGTGGCAAAGTATACAGGGTTATTTCTAATCAATTAGCATCCTTTTAGGGGCTTATTCTGTACATCAAAACTAACAACTTTGTTCTACGACTTTTATTAATTCTCAAAAAAAAAGTTGTTGTTCCATAGAAAAATATCGTTCACCCTCGACAAAATGTATGGAACAGCTTTTTTTTTTTTAGTTTTGACGAAAGTCCCAGAACATATGTTGTTAGTTTTGATGTACAAAATAAGCCCCTAAAAGGATGCTAATTGATTAGAAATAACCCTGTATATCTGTCACTGTTTCACACATCGAAATTAGTTCTTTTCGTGGCTTTTCGTGGTCGCATGCTTGACTAGCTGAATCTGACCGCGTAAGCCCTCCGACAACCTAATCCGAAGAAAATTAAGGTAGGTAACCAGAAAGGTAGGAAAAGACCCAGGAAGCGTAGCCCAATATGGTGATTCAACCAAGTGGGAAAAGAACCATACCTACTTACCATATATCTGACGTCTTACACCAAGCGGAAGACTGTTAGAGAGCGAATCATAAATTAAATGATGTATAGGCCGATTGTTTCACATGTTTTAGCATCTATTTTTCTGTGTGTGTGAATGTCGCCATTTTCGAAATCTTCTTCCCCAAAAACCTCGAAAACGATACCCATGACGACTTTTTCAAAAAATTGAAGTCCGCCATTTTTTTATTTCAAAATGGACGCCATTTTCGAAATCTACTCCCCCAAAAACCTCGAAAACGATACCCATGACGACTTTTTCAAAAAATTGAAGTCCGCCATTTTTTTATTTCAAAATGGACGCCATGAGAGCGCAGCTGCGCGCGCAGGGCCAATCAGGAGCGAGCGCGCGATGTTATAATGAGATTTTACGATATCGATGTGGATATTATAACATCAAGTGAAATTGCTTAAATTGAGTGTTTTGTTGTCTGCGCTATAACAGTAGTCATTATAAGTCAAGTATTGGAAACATAAGTAGAATGTTACAACATTAGTGTAGATAAAGAGTATTTCTATTTATCTATAGGCTGAATCAAACTTCTTGGCGTCTGCGAATACGAGACGAATCATTACGCAATAACAAACTCGTTTTGTCAGCTGCGCGAGTAGCGGGGATCTGTGCAGCTTATGGCTAACTTCACAGCTGTCAAGAAGTTTGATTCGGCATTAACTACACAAGCGGCACATCCGACGTTCAGCAGTGAGCTCACGACATGATAAAGAGGGCTCTGACCGCAGTAAAAACTATCATTTACCACCAATTACGACTACTATTCGGACTTATTAGACCCTAGTCGATAACGGCAAGCAGTGTGACCGTTTGCAGTAAATTGTCTACTGAAAGAGTCTATTTTCGTTCTAAATTTTGTGTTGCAGTAGATTATCAGTACTTTTTGAAAAATCTGTAGATGTCAGTAGAATTCGCTCTGGGCCAGTCTCCCCAGAGCGAATTCTACTGACATCTACAGATTTAGATATTTATTTGTTTGCAAGATCACATACATAAAGTTGTAATTAGATCTTAACATAAGACTAACTAACTTACAGGTACATGTCACCCTGTTTCATAGGGTATAGCAAAGTTCTAGCTAAACATTTTTGCTAAACAGTGTAATGGAAGTAACATTTACAAGCAAAAATGACACTAACAGTAACAGTTTTAGTTCACAATTTCTGATAAGATTTTGGAGGACGGTAAGGTACTTTTGCTAAATGGCGATTTTGAAACCGACGCGGTAGATTTAGTAAAGAATCAGTGATGTTAAATTTCGGTAGAAAAGTTGGTTACGTTTAGTAGTTTACATGGTTTTGAAAACGGTCACACTGACGGTAAGTGTGAATGTGGAACCGTCGGGTGCGCCACGCAGTGAGTGTGGCACACTTACCGCGATATCCCCACATTAGCACTAATTGTTTGCGCATAGATACGATGACCGAGCGCCGCCGGCTATAGCGGTACCGCGGCGGCTTGCGGTAACATTTACTCCACCAAGCTTATAACCAACATGACTAACTAAATACGACGAATATGATCAATAATTATTTTTCACAAAAAATGGCAAAACCGCCTTCCATCGTGTACAAAATTCGAATATTTCGCTCGAATTGTTTACATTATTCTTGATTTATCAAAAACGGCTCAGCCGATTTCTGTAAAATTTAAATGGGACCATCTCGAGAGTATACCCTTTTGAAATAAAAAATATTTTTTCGATTCGGTTCACAATTGGCGAAATTATCGATGTTCATCGTGTACAGAATTCGGATATTTCGCTCGAATTGCTTACATTATTGTTGGTTTTTTTCAAAAACGGCTCAGCCGATTTCTGTAAAATTTAAATGGGACCACTTCGGGAGTATACCCTTTTGAAATAAAAAATAATTTTTCGATTCGGTTCACAATTGGCGAAATTATCGATGAACATACACAAAAAAAAGGAAAAAAAAATACATACACACGAACATTGAACCTCCTCCTTTTTGGAAGTCGGTTAATAACGGCAAAATTGGATCATCTGCTTAGAATACCGACTATAGTTTTGGAGGGGAAACATTATTGGAAGTGACTGTCGTGTGATATTCTGTTGATTCCAACTTAGAACTTGCATCATTCCAAGAAGGAGGATGACACCACGCCTAATACAATAAGGTCAGACTTTGACAAGTCAGTTTCCATTTCGTTTTAGTTAGTGGGTTGGGCCTTAGTCACTCAATAGTATGCTATATTACGATTATTATAATCGACTACAAAATGAAGACTAAGAACTATACAATCACCTTCATCAACCATACAAAATTGTAAAATTATATTACAAAGATACATTAACCGCATCAAAACCTATTCTGAAAATAACAATTGCATCATTTCTTGAACAATAGCACGAATAATGACCATCAGCGAAACTGGAATAAATTAAAAGGCGTCACTTTGGAAAGTAACACATTATCCACATTATGATTACAATCAACTATTCATAACTTCAATAGTTTATATTCTGCTACAGAATAAACACAAAAGCGTGTGGACATCAATGCTCGACGACGCGGAACTGACTGTGACGACGATTGATTGAAGACTATTCGGAAACAAATATCTGGAGCGCAACACGCGCCGAAGATACATCGAAAGAATATTTGCAAATACTCATAAATGAAAGGAATGTTAATGCTTCTGTAGGAAATTCGTTAAAAGAAACCGAAACAGTTTCAGTGAAACCAAAGTGAACACGCAAGCTCCGGTTTCAATAATGTGATTGGATTGACACTCACTTCGTTACTGGTCATGTTGTATAAGCACTTTTATGTTATGTTGATGATTCACTTCACATCACTGCACTTCACGCGTCACGGGAGCTAAGCTAGCCCTTCGTACGAGCGACACGTGTACACCTGCTCGAATGAGCGATTCCAACGCACTATCATATTCGACAGTATCATTATCACGCTTTTTATCTACAGTACCAATTCCATTTTTATCATTTATGGGAAATTCGATACTAATCAAATTAATTAACGTATCTGGTGGCTCAAATCGAATCGGATTTAAACTTGTGATACGTATCTCCGGGAGTAGGAAGCATGACATATTATCAGATCACTTTCACTAAGGATGAAAATACCCGTCAGTATATTCTGAAGTTTACTATAGTAAATATGTGTATTACAAACGAATAACTGAATCTACCAACTCCTTTGATGACATTGTTATACGCCTGCAGTTATTTAACGGTAAATTAAATACCTGGACAAATGCCAAGTGCACTGATCTACCTAATTACTATAACAACCACACCAACATTGTAATTGTAATACAAACACAAGCTGAGTTGTATACACAGTTATGTAATAATGGTATTTCAGTGGGCGTAAAGTCAAATAACATTTGCAGAGAAAGTGCAGCTTGTGCGTTCGACACTACTTCACCTGATGAATATTCCAGCTATTATAAGAAATATACGCTCTTGTAATGTCGTATTACGTCGTAAATTAACGCAACCCCTGAATTAGCGGTCATCATGTTCACATCATCATTGCCGGACTCACCATTACATGTCATGTAATAATGATCTATTGTTTCAAACTTTTTCGCTTCTGCATCATAAATCATGGCTGACTTTGAATTGATCTGTCATTTCCGGTATAACTCTTACTTGCCAAAGTTAACTAACAGTATCACCATAAATGTTCACTTATGATAGTCAGTGTTTGTAATGTAAGCAGAAACACGTATGATCTATCTGTTTTATCGCATTCAAGTCCCAAGATACAAGCTTAGTGCTTAGTTTGGGGTTCACTGAATTATCACTTACTAATGTGACTTGATATAATAAAGTACTTTAATGTAACTACCTATTATTGTATGTCTTTCACATATCTGTCAATAAAATATTCTTTCTCTTTCATTCTTTCCTTGCAAAGAATTAAAGAAGCTATTAGACTATTTAGCTGTCCGACTTGGCTTCGCCCGTCTACAAATGAATTAAATCTATACACATTCTGAAATAAATTCGAAATGATATTGAAGACCACAATACAATCCGTTGTGCAGTTTAGAAGAACTAAGAGGATACACAGACAGACTCAGAAAAAATACAACATTACTTTATAATAAATATGTAGGTAGTGATAGTAATAAATTACACGACAAATACTAGGCCACCAAAGCAGTTGATCGCGCAGTCTGGAAGGAGAGAAGGGAAGCCTTTGCCCAGCAGTGGGATAATGCAGGCTGATATAATATTAATAGTGATAGATAGGCAACCGAGTTTAAGTTTTTAAAATATGTTTACTATTTGTTTTTTTTAAATTACGTATTGTATATACGATAGTAATAGTGCTGAGAAAGCATTGAGCGATGAATAAAAGCCGATTATTTTGAGGAACGATAGTTCAAAATAGAAGCCCATTAATATGTAAGCAGTCCACCAAATATAAACCCACATAAGTGGGCGATAAAACAGCAGTATAAACGGCGTCGGGAGATTAGCTCGCAGCTGTAATGGCCGGTGATGCAACTCCTCGACACTGCGCCCGCGCACCAACACACGCTGTCTACAACTCTGTCTTTTCAAAAGAATACTTTTTTTTGATATTCTGTATAGGTTTGCGTTTGACTACATAATGCCTGATGTTGAGTAGATATGCGGTCTAGGGTGTAGCACGCTTACCTAGAAGATGCCTATTTACTCGGGATTTGAAGACACCCACGTCGTACTTTAGCGGGAAGACAGACCTAGGCAAAGCGTTCCACATTCTGGCTGTTCGTATGAGGAATGAGGATTTGAAACGCTTGGTTCTAACAACTATTCATAACTTTAATACGCGGAATGTCCACCATAAAAGGGTGGCGCTTTGGTCGCGTCTGTCTAGCCGTACGATAGAAGAAACTACAAACTACTACGGTCCGTACTAGCTTTTGCCCGCGGCTTAACACCCGTGATATTTTGGGTTTAGGTATACTAAAGGGAACATTTTATTTTTCCGGAAAAGTAATCCATGACACTTTCCATACAAAAAATCAGGTCGATCCCTCTCTACTTTGTTGCATGAAAGAGTAACCAACCCACAGAACAGTTATGGATTTATGTCACTAGCTGCTCGTCCTGGTTTCGCCCGGATTGGCTAAAAAAGACAAATAGTAAGGAACCTGTTCAAGAGAATGTATCAATTTTTCCGTCTAAAATATTTTTTCGCAAAAAATGGCAATTCCATAGTATGCAAAATGCGAATATTTCGCTCGAGTTGTCTACATTATTGTTGGTTTTTTCAAAAACGGCTCAGCCGATTTATGTAAAATTTATATGGGACCACCTCGGGAGTATACCCTTTCGAACTAAAAAATAATTTTTCAATTTGGTTCACAATTGGCGGAATTATCGATGAACATACACAAAAAAAATACATACTGAAGAACATAGAATCACTTCCTTTTTGAAAGTGAGTTCGTATAGGCCGGGTGGCTAGCTCTGGTGTTTATAAGCCGCCTGAAAGACTCTGACAAAGGTTAAACGGTTAAAATAACCAGGGCCAACCATTTAACGTGTCATCCGAGCCACGGTAGCGCTCAGTTGTAAATTGCCACCCGCGGTCACCCATCCAAAGACTGTGCTGAACGTTGCTTACCTTGGATGATCGCTAACGAACACCTAAATCAAACTACGCAATGAGTGCTACAAAAAATAATAAGTACTACCATTTATACCTACTATGAAAGAGTTCAAGAGAATGTATCAATATTTTCGTTTTTTCTGTCGAAACACTCTTGCAACGATTAATTCAGTTTTGAAGATAACACGAATATACTTTTCAGTTATATTAAGACTAATCCTAGACTTAAGAATACTAATTTTTATAGTTATATCAGTAATGTTTTATTTTTATAATCCTTACATAGTAACTGATCCATATAATTATAACTGAAATTAAATGTACATTTTGTTAATTATAATATGTCTATTAAACGTAAAGTTGTTAGTTGATGCACTAAAATCAATTATTTATAATTGATTCACCCAATGAAAAAGTATGATCACAAATATTAAGTAGTGAAGGTACGTATCAAAGAGCTATGTTATGTTGTCGACGTATTAACTGATATTTATCTATAGATAGTGAATATTATCAGAAAAAGATTCCAAAAGTAATTTAAAAAATAAACAAATTACCTAGCCATCATCAGGCACGTCATCAAAATACATAAATAGAATGTAAGTGCTGTAATAAATATTAATATCCTATCGCCGTAATCGCATTGAATCTAAAGCGGCCATAATAGATAGATAAACATAAAAAACACAGAGTGGATTAATTAAATTTTTATAATGCCCCCTCACTCCGCCTTCAAGCCACGTTCTCTGACGGCAAGGTTGACGTCGCCACTGCTATTAACTACGTTGAAAATTCATGAAAGTTAAAACTAATTATAACTACATTGGAAAGTGGAATAGTTTACTCAAAATCATACAAACACGTGTTCAATCGACAGACTTCAAATTCAATAGCTCAATGGTACACATGAAATAGTCATTCGTTCAAAAGCAGACAAAAGTTAAAATAGAACATTGACTGGCTGATGATACGGGTACCAATACGACACCGATGTCAACAAAACGAAACAGAAACAAATCAAATTGATTTTACATGGTGCCGTATGTTCATTATTTGATAAATGAGCAAACAATAGCGGTTGTGCCATGTACTTACCGATTGATGGCCGTAAGATGATTGCGAAACAGAAAGTGAATTTAAATTACAAAACTCTTTATCCTGATAACGTAGGTAAATTGCAAGGCCTGTTGTGTAAAATCTTTTTACATGCGATCAGCGCGGCAAATCGCGGCGGTAACGCATGCGTCGCAACGTTTTTGCGTTCGAACAAATGCTTGTTTTGTGTATTATAGAAAACATGTTTAGTGTGTCTTCACGGCGATATCAGCTGAAAGAAGCAGATTGGTTCCGGCGCCGCCGCGTGCCGCGCGTACGCCAACAAACCGGTCTGCTAGCTGTGACCTATTTTCCTCGTCAGCTGCAAATGGTAGCAACGCCGTCTACAAAAGTTCGAGCGTCTAGTAACTATGTCAATCGGCCGGCCATTTGAAAACAAAATATTAAAGCAGCTTTTGGCGTAGTGAACAATGTAGAACGAGTTATGTGACACAGAGAAGGAAGCGTAGCTTTAGTTTTTGAGGAAGTTGCGTTATGCAATACAGAGACTGAAACCAATAGTCTATAACTATATCTATACTGTGGTAGCGCTAATAATGATGCCGTTTCTAAATTCTAGATTCTAGAACACTTATCAAAATGTATGTAGATGAAATCTGAATGATTCAGCGAGAATGTCTAAAGCTGGCCTCGAGTGTCTGTCGCGCGGGTCGTACCGTGTCTAATACTCCGGCCTAGTGTGACCCCGATACCTCACCGGTGGTGCATGAGCGGCGCGAGCGCAACTGAAGAAGGACTTCCGCCGAGAAAGGCCTGCTGGCAGCTGCGCCGCCGGCTGCAATGAGCTCTGCAAGAGCAGTCAGACATTTCACTGCTAACACGACTACGTTGTTGAGCTGCTTCATTTGCATACGCTACGGGTGTGGTCGCTAAACAGTGGCCAGTATTGAACCAGCTAACTTCACCGGTAATAGTGACAGATTATAAAATGACGTTATCGGAAATACAGAGGTAGATAAGTGAGGCGAGAGGGAAGAGTAGATGGTCATCAATGAATGAAGTGGTTTTCCTAATAGGTACAGGATATAAATAGAACGCTGGAATGTAGGTACTGAGTAGGCACTGGTTTATTTGGAATACCTGATATAACGATAATATAAAACCAAAATCGTCAATGTAACGTTAGTGTATACAAGTGTACATATAACCAGCTGTTTCAATAACTTTGAGTTAGTCTGTTGCTTGGGTGGGAATCCAAGTAAATTTTCTGAGTGGTCGAGATTAGAACGTGGCCTCTGAGGTTGACTGGTGGGTACATGTGAGTTATTTAATCGATTATGTGCAGATAGCGGCCAGTTCCCAGCCATTGTGCGGCGTGGTGTGGCGTGTGAGAGCGGCCCCAGGTTACGTCACGCCGGCATTACAGGGGGACGACAGATTCATCCCAACACAAACAATGTCAATTGGTCTTCTTTTAGAATCGAATAAAGCTTAGATCTTCTAGTAGAACCTATAAATTACGGATAAATTAGAACACTGACGTGACAACGCAGCAATGCTTTTTGTGTTCAAAGGGGAAGTCATTACCAAGATCTTCAACCTTGTTGACAGACAAAGACAGACTTATCTGATAAAACTAATGGGACAATGAGATGCTGCATGACAAAATAAATAGGGAAGGATGTTGTCTAACATAGACCTATCACATACGACTATAAGACGAGAGACTTATGTCTGACACAGACATACTCGTAAGCTTACTCTATAGATTTTCTCGTTCGCAATGATGATGAAGCAGGAAACTTGAGTAAGTATAGTTTTAGGAGAAATAAAAGTAGTTCAACATAGAAAGAACACATTGATGATATAATTATGTATCGTTGCTCGATCAAATCTAATACAGTTAAATCTGGGAGCATTTTGACGGCGTTTCTATCGGTACCTTGACATTGTAAGCAGCATTAACTGGCTAACTACTAGTAACGAGGGCACAATAGCCGCGGGGTCCGCAAGGACGGACCTGATTGGGGCTTCCACGTGTACGTACTACGCCACAGGCGGCATGCGTAACTACTAACTACCATCAATCTGAGTTTCTGCCTCTATTGCCGGACCAACACATTGAGTGATGATTTGAGTGCAAGCTTGGCTACAGTTCTTATTTTTTGGTTTACGTCCTATATTAGTCCAAGATCGATCTATATGATCTTTAGGACATTAGAATGTTGGAACCAGAACTACAATTTGAAACCAATCACACTAACTTTAGTAGGAGTAACTTTTCATGTTGTTTTGTTTCCATCTCACGGTCTTTATAAGATTTTATATTTTAATTCAGCTTTATATACTATGTATTTAACATTTTAGTTGCATAAATAGCAACCGCTACGTCTCACAAATTAGGAATTCGAACACGGGTTTCCTTCCTCATTTTTCGATTTATACCTACGACGAGTTAGTTCACATATTTTAATACCTATGAGTAAACAGTGTTGTGCATTGGCAGTTTGATTCATAACGAACTTTGCCACACGTAGATAAGTAGGTAACAGTTTATTTGGATTTGTTTTATTTGGAGCACAATTATTTTGCTGTTCATTTTCTGAGCTACCAACGTTATGTACACGTCAACACATTAATCGCTAGCCACTATACTACGCTCAATGGACAAGCGATACCTCTTCTGAGAAACTTTCACAATGCAGCTCAAACGCAACAAAAATCGTTCAGTAAAACGAGCTCACAAACATTAAACAAATCATTCACAAGGTTTGTGATTAACTTGGAATGTATACGCAAAGCAAATAGGAAAGTAGGAAGACCGAATTTGTTTGAGTCAGGAAAGAGCACTACATGCATGTGTTGAAGCTTGTGCTCACGCGGAAGGGACAGCGGCTGCAAAAACTCAGAGCGATCTACATGACTTTTCTGTTTAAAAATAGCATTACACGCTTGGGAGATTAAGTCTTATAGTGAAGATAGTAAGGCGTATAGTTGCAGTGGCTGCCACATGGCCACATTTCTCTGCAGTCCCCTGAGGAAAGCGCGTTTCACCGCGCGACCTGTTCCTGCCGCTGAGCATCGAACACACGGCGTCTGCTGCATCATTACAGAGCAAAAACTATTCATACCACGTAATTCTGCTCCTAATTGTAATGACGCCACGCTGCAAATCCATTAGTTCTGATGATAAACGAAAACTCCATCAAGCTTACTCGTGTTGTGTGATTTAATGAGCTAGTATGATTGGATGTTTTGATTGTGGTTGATTGAATTGATGGTTGATAAAGCTATGCTGGCCTGTAAAGCCGTATGTTCAGATATCGTTTAAATTCATTGTACTATCAGTAAAATGAGCTACAGAAGATAGCTAATGGAAATTTTATAAAATCACCGTTAGACAAAAACTTTGTGCTAATTATGGCGACACTCAAAAGGAAGGAAAATAAAAAAATACAATGATGACGTTAGGTGTAATTCTGATTTTGAAATTGCTCCGGTCTTCAATCAGTTCAGTTTCAGTTTATGGTATTTGGATTGGGGCCTCAGGGTTTTCAATGTCATTTTCGTATGTTTAATAAGATAATTATTTTTCGCAAACAATCGCAACACCGACTTCCACCGAGTACAGAATTTGAATATTTTGCACGTACATTATTATTGATTTATCAAAAAAAATCAAAAAAAGAAATTTACTACTAGTCAATAAAATTTACTACTAGTGTACCCTTTTGAACTAAAAAATATTTTTTTTAAATCCTGTCACAATTGACCAAAATATTGATGAACATGCACAAAAAAATACATACAGACGAACATAGTATGCACCTCCTCCTTTGTGGAAGTCGGTAAAAATGGCTATAGTTTCACGCCGATCACCGGTACGGTAACTATGTCCTGCATCTGAACGGTAATGGATGATGATGAGTCTTCAGATGACTGGATTATCTAATTTTAACAGTGAATGTCCAAGGACAGTGGGTACATAACTATGAGGACTCTATTTATGATTAGATATTGATGTTTCGTAATCTCTTGAATAAGAGGACTGTCTTAGTAACTCTTCGACTCTTTGGAGTTACCTACTTACTTGGATCCAATAGTAATTAAAACGAAACATGCGCCACTTCACGCAAATTTTACTTATTCCAAACGAACATTATAATGAAGTAGAAATTAACAGTTAAACATACTCAACCGGGCATAAATTAACAAGCTGTGCAAATAACTACGAAATATGTAGGTATCAATACTTTATCAACCGACGCGATAACAATAATTGAACATTCAGCGATGTTTGGCCTCCGACCTATTATCGATATTTCCATCGAAACTCTTTAATCGATTTTGAAATCTCCGATCAATAACATTCGTACTCGATAATATGAGAAGTAGTGATTGATATGCGATCATTTAAATATTGATGTTCGATCGAGATTCGTTCGATTGGTTAGCGCAATATGGAACAAAAGATGGGCACGCACGATTATGAACTGAACAATTCCTGATACACGTACCGACTTAGTTAAAGCTTTAAAGCTAAAGGCGGTGACCTGGGTTGACCAGTCAATTGTTTGCAGTCATCGGCACTAGATGACTCTAATTTGTTTGTTGACATACAATGCTACAGACGTTCCGGCAATATGCCGATATGTAGTTGGGTGGTTGAACCCGACCACCGCTGTTGGCTCTAACCAAGATGGAATTTAACTGATTAGTTTAAATGATCCTTTTTTTTATTCCGTTTGACTACATACTACCTGATGTCTGATGTGCAGATATGCGGTCTAGAGTGTAACACGCTTACCTAGAAGATACTTATTTACTCGGGATTTGAAGACACCCACATTGTACCTAAGCGGGAAGACAGACCTAGGCAAAGCGTTTTACATTCTGGCTGTTCGTATGAGGAATGAGGATTCGAAACGTTTGGTTCTAACGCGCGGAATGTCCACCATAAAAGGGTGGCATCTGTGCCCAGCTAAAGATATAAAGATACTATTGAAAGACACCAAGCAAATACATAACGCGTTTTGGTAAGAGAGTACTCAGTATAACTTATTTTACATATTTTAGTGAGGTATGCAAACCGGTTTCAATGTTACTTTACCGGAGGATGTAAAATATCTACTTATTGGTCATATAATCTTTTCTATAAATTCAGATTATCGCAAATAGGAAGCAAATAAATGTTGTTAATAAAGATATCTATTGAAAATTAGATTTAGAATAGCTAAGAAGATAGAAGAATATATTGAGTATAATGATATCAATTCTGCGGTCGAGACAATTTTTTGGAATGTTTATCACAAAAACAACTCGTTCAGAGTGTAAAATAACAATAGATTCTTAAGGTATCCAACAAGAGTATGAAACGGTACCTATTTTAATACTAAAAGAATTTGTATTGATAGATTTCTTTGTTTTTTTAATTTTGTCAGCCTGATAATCCTCTACTAGCCTCACTTGGGATAGTTTATGTTTCAGTTATCATTAGGTCCTTCAATAAGTGTCGCGGAAGTGTGCGCAAGCGTTCCCGCAATACCGACAAAGATGCAAAGAAAGGGAACATCCCAGGGTTTTTAGTGGGTACACCGCCTTAAGCTGGGATTGCCACATTACCCTGCCTTCTCCGGGGTGAGGTGGTATACCTACATAAAGGATTTAAAAAATAAATAATCGGCCAAGTGCGAGTCGGACTCGCGCACGAAGGGTTTCGTACCGTGTTGGAGCCCTTAGCTTCATTCTTGTTGCCATAATTAATAGCAAGCAAAAAAACTCCTCAAAAATCACGTTTGTTCTATGGAAGCCCTTATTCTGTTTTTAGTATTTATTGTTATAGCGGCAACAGAAATACATCATCTGTGAAAATTTCAGCTGTCTGTCTAGCTATCACGGTTCATGAGAGACCAGAGCCTGGAGACAGACAGGCAGACGGATAGACGGACATCGGAGTCTTAGTAATAGGGTCCCGTTTTTACCCTTTGGGTACGGAACACAAAATAAGGTATTTCAATAAGTAGCTATACGCAAAGTGGAATGTACAATATGGTTTGTAGAGATGCGTAGAGTTACGCAACTTCCGGCCTGTGTGCGTCGCTATGCGCTAAGATGCCGCGGCACACCTCGGAGGTCTATTGAACCAAGCTCAATGACCATTCATGTGTACATTAGTACAAGGCCTGACGAGAGTGAAGACTCCGTGGAAAGTGACGACCTCATAATCATGTTACGTGAGAGACTATTCAGTAAACAACGAAAACATTGAAATGGCATTTTAACTGTTACAGAAGGCTGGCTCCGTTGTTTGGATTACAGTACTATATGACCATTATGTTTTTACAAACTATCGTTAAGAGCATTGGTGAGGTCCTGGAATATTTTGGTTACTATGTAATGAAATTCGTACGGGATCTAGGACGGCGGCTAAGGGATAAGGGTAGGGATCCACGCTCTGGCTCATATCTGGCGCAGCATATTTCTTTGGCGATCCAGCGTGGTAACGCCGCCGCCAGTATAATGGGTACTTTTGGCCAGGGCACCATTAGGGGTGGCCTGTTTGATTAAGTTGTTTTTGACATGTAAATTGATTATTATTTACTTAAGTAATTTTAGAATTGAGTTTAAATGTTTTATAAGTTTTAGATGCTAATTGAATAATAAAAACCTAAGTATAGCAATCTAATCAATAGTATCTCATAGCCAAGGTATGAATTTGTATGCATTATTTAAGTTTAACTAATTATTATTGCATTAACGTTACTGACATTGGTTTGGCCGTTTTTTGTTTGTTTGTATCCATTTCTGCCTTATTATTCTTTGTAACACACGACAGAGCCGACATTTTATTGACATGTATAATATCTATGTACTTACTTGCATAAATGAAAATTGTAAAATACCTAATGTTTCGTCATGCGCCTCGGAGTTGCTGTTGGTATGATGAGGAAATGAAATAAATGAAAAAAGGTACCTACTTCAACTACTACGACTTCATATCTATTCTCGTGTTGCCGAATTTGAATAGAAACTGAATAAAGTTTTTTGGTATTCTATTTACATATGTATATGGTCCAACTGTGTTCAATAATATATTTTTTTAACAATTTATTCAAACTATAGGTAATACTTACCAACTTAAGCGCTTTTCAGAATTTATTTCGACTACTGCATTTTTTGTAGATGTTTCCAACTTAGGTGGTATTTTACCTATAGTCTGAATAAATTGTTATAAAAAATATTATTGAACACAATTGGACCATATACATAATTATGTAAATAGAATACCTAATATTTGAAATAGAATATAGCAATAGAATAATTAATATATTAAGTGGTATCACTTATTTAATAAAACAATCTAAATACAGAAATTTTACCGCTTCATTGCTATATATGGACATTTTATCTAACACAGTGCTAAACTTATCCGCCTTATCAAATGCCTACTATAGTAAATTTCCTCATAAAAGTATGTAAGTATATCTTTAAAAATTAGCTATACATATGAAATTCACATTCCCGACTGATGTAGGTACTTATGACACAGAACAAGGAAACCCCAGTGGCTACAAAATAAATAAGACAAACGGATACAACTATATCACTACAATCTTAAATTCATAACGATCAATGAGGAGGAAGTGAGTCATATATCTCATGAACTGCAGGCCAACCGTGATGCGACGCAATATACCTAAAGCTCAAGGAAGAGCGGGAGAAGCCACGGCAGATTCCTCATAGAAGTAGGTATAGCTTTAAAAATTTGTTATACATATGACATTTACATTCCCGACATACCTACCTAGGTAGTTATGACACAGAACAAGGACCCCTAGTACAAAAGAAGACAAACTGATAAGACTATCACTACAATCATAGGTCTATTCCACAAATCCCTTAGATGAGGATAAGTGGATGCCCTGCGCAGGGGATAAGTGGAATTTTCGCCCATAAATCCCCTGCTGCAGAGGATTTTTGAACTAAAGGTCTACAAATCCCCTTAATCAATATTTATACACTTTTGAAATAAAATACCAGAACATTGCTAGTTATACATATAGAATCATTGTAAATAATTGGGAAATAAACAAATTCATGAACGATCAATGAGGATGAAGTGAGTCATATATCTCGTGAACTACAGGCCAGGTGTGATGCAACGCAACCTACACCTAAAGCTTAAGGAAGGGCGGGAGAAGCCACTGCAGATGGCACAGAAAACTGTTGTGCAACCCCTCGACACGATTCTGCAGCAAGCTCTGAAATGGCACTTCCGCGAATCGCTGGGGAGACGACAGATAACATCAGTCAGACTATCTTTATGGTCCATCGCGTCGTGCGCCACAGTTTTGACGAAATGCCTCAGAAGTGCGATGGCACACGATAATACGTAACAATCACAATATTTGCTCTGTACACATCGCGAATGCGAAGAGAGATAAACTTTTTAAAATCATCAGACATTGGAAACCTATTGACTTTGTTATGAAATAGCAACGTAGAATCGTATTTCTCACACATTTGCATAAAGTTTAAACAAGGGTATTGGGCGAATCATACAAGTTATATTTGTAACTTTGACTTATAATACTTGTTGTAAAATTTAAATAATAACTATAAAAAGACCCTGAAATATATATACACCAAAGGGAATAGGTGGAGGAGGACGGATAAAAAAAATCAAACAAGTCGCCGGATGTGAAGTTAGCTACAAGCTGCGCAAAATCCAATCCTGACCGAAGCTCACATAAAGCTGCCTGTTGATTGGGTTTCTCGCAGACTGTAGCTAACTTTACATCCGCCGAATATTATGGTTCGGCCTATACATACAACTTGATGCAATATAGACCAGAAATAATGTCTGATGAGACTGTACAGTCCTCTATTATAAACCACTGCACCGATTGGCAAGCTTTGAGAAGGTGGCTTATATACTAATTTGATAGAAAACCTCATTAAGACTACAACAAGTACCTACCTACCCATTAGAAGCAATAGGAAAGGATTATCTACCCCTACCTGCAGATATTAATGGCGTTCATAAACAAATTAATCACGCTTTATACTCGGAAAAGAATTATATAGATTCGCATATAACGACCGGTTTTTCCCGATAGGCAGTTAATTTTCTGGTGCATGTGCGTGTATTGCAGTCCAGTCTGGTCCCCTCGGTAACGCATATATCCGGTAGCAGTAAACCGGTTTTCAAAAGGTCTCGTCTGTTTGCGTCGTCGAACATTTCATTGTTTCTTTTTACTTTTTCATCAAACTCAAAACTTCGGTCTTGTCTGCGTCGTTAAGCATTTCATTGTTTCTTTTCATTTTTCCATCAAACTCAAAACCACTGTCGAATGACACACAAATGTTATCCAATCACGAATTAGGTGCCAGCAATACCTACGCGATAATGATTTCTTATGTAAATATTATGATCTCTGATATGATTTTTATTTAGAGTGCTTTCCACACTAGATTTTATCTCAAAGGGTTATCTTTGTGATAAGCATTTTAAAAATCTGGATCAAATCCTGCGTTCGCTTCAGATTTTTGAAATGCCTATCACAAAGACAACTCTTTGAGATTATGATCTCTTTTGGTTTTCGTTCAGTATTACAAAATAATACGAATCAAATAACTTTCTAATCATATGATAATGGAGTGGATTGTCATGTCTTCATATTCATGTCGTTATTCTAATGGATATCAATGCATCTTATTATGTAGATGAATGACAGAGCCAGGTCAGACGGCCTAAGTTTTGTTTTCCAAAATTTTTCTTTACACTGTTAAAAACGATATATTTGCTGGTAGATACTAGTAGGTATATCTCCATATACTCGTATCGCGGTAACCACGACTCAGAAGACCCTGACACCTTCAGAACTGACAAAACATCGTAAACTCATCACTTTACGAAGACTCGCGTTACAAACAAGACAACAAGACTCAATTGGCTCATACACTGCCTTTACGATTGGAACTGAATATTTCAAAACATCTTCGGTCTGTATTATAAATTATAGTCTCAACATATCTCGGGTTACCTTTAACATAATTACTGATGAATTTGGAAACGAAATTAGATCTAAAGGCAGAATTTAAAGTAGGCATTATCCGAAGATTAACATTAGTAGGTAATGCGCGAAGGCCTACGGCGCCGACACCGGGCCGGTCGGACCGCATTCCGTGGCGCATCTCTTATCACACGATCTCTCTATAACTGTTCCCCCCAGATGCGAAAACAAACCAGAAATAGACGACCTCATTCAATTCACTCGGCCCATTCAAATTTCGCTGAGAAAAGTAATAAAGCTTTAGCATCGGAACGGCATTCGGACGGAGGTCGGCGGCTCTAATCGAAACACGTTTGGTCAATACCGCGTCACGGGTGTTCATCGGTTTCGCTATCGACCAAGCAGGCTCCTTGGAGGGTGGCTCGGGAGCGGGGTAGGGGCAGATCGCGCTCACCTTGTCTTCTTGGAGGCCTGTTAGAGACGGGAGTGGTGCGCGGGGAGAAGAGGCGAGCGCGCGCTCATGCTCGCGCGGTCGTCGACCTGCCGACTCGTACTAACTGTACCACACACACTGACACTTCAAGAGTAGCAGACGCGACTGATTGCTGCCGGATCGCGGGACGGACTGAGGCGCGGAGCCGCGTGCGCCTGCGCCTGCGGCCTTGACCGCCGCCCCCCGCCCCGCGCGCCCCTCCGCCCGCGCGGCGCATCCGCCGCCCGACAGCGGAGCCCTACGCCGGCGCCGCGCTGCGCCAAAGCTCGCAGACCGCGCGGACGCAGGCGAAAGTCAATACCGTTAGGTAATCATTACCTACGATTGCGCTTTTTGTGCACGTTATCAGATAGCGGTATATACCCGGAATTGGAGCGCTCCTTAGTTGGCAGCCTTCCTTTCATAGGATCCCCGTTTGGAAATTGCAAAGTTGATAATTCCGTTACCGCATATGTAAATATTCATCGACTTAACAGACCATGAAACAGACAATATTGTCGGAAATTCTTCTTGCCAGCAAAGCAAACGCAGCGGCTGAGCACACCTTGACCCCGTTGTGCACAAAGCTGGCGCGGCGCGGTCACCCATCACTTCATGAAATCATTTTCCAATCTCAATTAAGCTTGGAGTCTTGAATCCACACAAAGACTCCGAAAACGGCGAAATCAAAACATTGCGACGGCCGTTTTTGTCATTTGGTCGACCTCTGCACGTCTTTACGAACGTTTTCCTGAGTGTTTTTATAAGCGTTGTCGTCACAAATCAATGTCGAAGGTCTTCGCTTGATGAATGATGGTAACGAGACGAGCGAGCAGATTGGCGGAGACAGCGACACGCAGCATCACGGCCGTTGTTAAAAAAAATGCCCCTTCGAGTATTGAGTGCCTTTATTAATGACAGAAGTTATTGAATCCTACTAATATTATAAACGTGAAAGTTTGTAAGGATGGATGGATGGATGTTTGTTACTCTTTCACGCAAAAACTACTGAACGGATTGAGATGAAACTTTGCAATTATATAGCTTAAATATCAGAATAACACACAGGATATAAATTATAATGATATTGCGTAAATTTTCCATATTATAATAATAAGTGTTAGTAAGTAGGAAAAATTCTGCCATCTGCAAGCTATTCTAGCGTGCGCTCCAAGTAATGTCAAAAAAGAACTGTCGAATCGAACAAATGTCAAACCGATTTTTTTCCACCTCCTTTATTAAGGGTGGTAAGGTAGGGCCTCGAAATATCATGCGGGCGAAGCCGCGGGCAAAAACTAGTATTTTATATTTTCAGACCCACATGAAATTATGGAAAAAAAGAACGATAAATTTATATACAGCCCATAGATAAGTAGTTGTTGAGGTGAATGGCATAAACAAAGGCCTTTGCTCACGACTGGGCTGGGCTGGTGAAGATTACGAAGATATCGATAAAATAGGTACCTACTTGTTAAATTTTTAAGACAGGTAAGTACATTTCTTCTTTGTCCAACGTTAAATCACCAACGTACTCATACCCAATTTTCTCATTGAGTTGGCCGGATGAAAAACTGAATTAACAACGAGTGACAACAAGTTTTATTTGGTAAATATGTTAGTGGTTTTCCCTAAAGCGGGAGGGAAAGAGCAAGAAAAGTGTGGTTGAATTATGTGTAAGATGATATGCGAGAGAAAGGAGTTGATAATGAGATGACGAATGATAGAGTGAAGTGGCGAAAAGAAACGTGCTGTGCCGACCCCACCTAGTGGGATAAGGGCAAGATGATGATGATGTTTGTGATTTTCCCTATGAGCCCAACAAAAATTACGTGATTTTCTCCAAGGTTTTCTCTATTATGCACTGTTATCCAAAGCCTTTGAGGAAAGTTTCATAAGTTTACCAAGCCTTGTTGAAAATCTCAATCAAATTACGCCTGTCCTAATATTGTTAAAGATCAAGGCTGATATGGCTTAAAACCACAGATCTTTGTTTGAAACAGTGGTCAACAGAATAGTTGATATAAAGTCCACCGCTCCTCGCAATAAGGAAGCTCAGTGTCTCTTGGTATCCTTCGCTGCAATTACCCACTGGTCTATGTAATGAATGCTATTATAAAATAGTTGTCCTCTGACTTTGACGCCAAACTACATTCTAACCGGTTCGCCCTGTACTCGCACGATCTATATCTAATTGCACGTTTTTGTGACTTGAATTGATCTAATCCAAATCTTGTCTTAAACGATTTAATTTAGGAAACAGCAAGGTTTCAAAGATTTGTCGGGCAGATTAAAAGAGAGCACATGTAACCAACATGCTGGAAATAAATACTCAGGATAAATATCTATAAAATGAAAATATCTAAAACATGTATGGAAAATCAAAATATTTTTAATAAAGAAAGACCTTGCCTACATGCGAGGGAAACAGGGAATTAATAAAAATTAAAAAAAACATAATGCTGGCCTGTATTTTGGGTAGACTCAACTCAACTAAAACTAAACTCAGCCTCTCAATTCAGCGAGGCAATGCGGCCAGCATTTTAGGCACGTTGCCTGAGATTAGTAGACTGTAAACCTTTTGTAGGTTAAAAAGGTTTGTCTAATTTTTTTATTAGTTTACTTTAGATAGGATATTTTAGTTTAGATGGGATAGTTTAGTTTAGATATGATAATTTAGTTTAGATAGGATAATTTAGTTTAGATAGGTTTATTTAAGTTTAGATTAGTTATTTTAGTTCAGATAAGTAGGTTATATTAGTTGATTTTTTTATGTTATTTTAGTTTTGTAAATAGTATGATGATTAAAAATTATATATTTGTGGAAACAGCAGTGTCAAAAACGCCCCAATAATGATAAACTGCGGGTCCAATGTGACAAGATTAGCACAGGACCGACTAGTGACTGTTGGTTGAATCATACAGAATTGAATCTCGATGAGTTTCATATACAGCGTCATATATATTAAACGCAAAACCTTTTACCTTCTGGTACATCTATACTTCCGCCAAATTCGATGTGAAATGTTTACCAACAAAGCGTTGCCTAGCAACCACTGACAGCAGGTAGGGTTATCACTTCAAGACAGTGTTACGGATATCAGAAATTCTATAGTTTGTCATATAAATCGTCCATAATTTTCGTAATTTAATCGAAAAATCATATTTACTATATTTATAGATCAATAGCAATAACAAATTGCCAAGAAGTGAGTTTTAAAAGAAATCAGAATATTCAGTAATTGCTAACATTGAAATTTGCATCAACCCTAGCCATTTTTTCGTTTGAGTGCAGAAATCTCAAATAATTGGGAACTTTTTTATTTCTACATACCTACAATTTTTCATATTTTTCTTATTACATCACGACTTTTTTCGATTACGAACTTATCATTGCAGCTGAGTCACGTACATCTATCTATAAGGTTAATCAACTGCAAAGTTCAGTTTGTCGTGACATTCATCCAATGTTGAAGTCGGTTAATTGTTGAGTTGTAGTACCCAGTAATGTTTTAATAGTTTATGTAAGTACCTACCTACTTACATGCCAGTACGGAAGCCTTGGAGTGCGAGCTTAACTAGTTTTTTTAAAATACTAAATCGCGTTAAATATAATCGAGATGCATATAGTCAATACGATTCGGTGCTCTTGCCTTTAGATCCCTCTCTCATTATAAACTTACAATAAAGCGAGTGAAGCCACGGGCAGAAGCGTGAGCAATTGAGCATAAGAAAAAAAAGTTCTCTACCCCTTGTCAGTGGTTGCAAGGCAACGCTTTGTTGGTAAACATTTCACATCGAATTTGGCGGAAATAAAGACAAACAACTTTTGTTCAAGGACTTTTGGAAAATCACGAAGAAAAAATCTGCTTTTTCATACAAAAAGTTCGTCAACGCGTAGCAAAATGTATGGAGAAGTATTTTTTGCGAATTTTTAAAAGTCTTAGTACAAAACAATGATGTTAATGTAAAAAGTTGTTTGTCTAGATGTACTAGACCCGCCCTTAGAAGGTTTTGCGTTTAATACCTATGACCATAGAATAGGCGTTATTATTCTATGCCTATGACCCTGTATACGAGATGAAAAACGTATGCTCAGCAACAGACAGTAGGCTGAAAATGGTGATTATGGATGACAATTGCAATACAAATCAAGACGATAACAATTTATCTTCATTGATTTAGATGGGTTTCGTTGACAGTTGTCGAACAAGAGGAAGTAGTTATCTTTGTCAATTCCTATCTGAGATAAGTTAGGTATAGGTATTCGTCGCAGCCACCAGTGATAGCGTAGTATAAAATATTTCTTTGCTTAGTGTACTTACTTATAGCTCTTCTTCATATCTTTAACAATTAGGTACTTATTGTTGGTCTTAGATCAGAAACTGCGTTACATGCGCGGTTTCATCCAAAAGTCTTCGTTTTGTAAGATGTTATTCGCATATGTTCTTATTTTCTTTTCGAGATATTTTTTTAGGGTTCCGTACCCAAAGGGTAAAACGGGGCCCTGTTACTAAGACTCCGCTGTCCGTCTCTCTGTCTCCAGGCTGTATCTCATGAACCACTGTATCTAGAAAGCTGAAATTTTCACAGATGATGTATTTCTGTTGCCGCTATAACAACAAATACTAATATTCGCTCGATATCAATAATGGTAACAGGCAGATGCTTAAAATATTCACAAAATATTTAGCTGCATTCATAATAAATAATCAAATTAAAATAAAATAAATATTTACGGAAGGGCTCCCATACAGCACGAAACCCTTCATGCGCGAGTCCAACTTGTACTTGGCAGATTATTTATATTTCAAACCGCGGGAGCCCGCGGATCGTCTTTGTAAGTTGTATTTTTGCGATGTTGCTACTAATTATAAACCTGCTAATTATAGTCATGCTAAACGTGGAGTTACAAAAGAAACTCATCAAATTCTGTTTCATTACAGCCGAGAGAAAAAGCTACGTTAATTAAATGCCTATTCCTTAAATGCCGTCGCCGCCAGGCCCATTAAAGGGCTATGCGTTGCATGCCACGCATACAAATGCAACTGCGTCATCACAATGCTGGGGGAACTCAGGAGCTTCTCAGGAGAGCGTTTTTTGAACTTCGAATTCTTCGTATTTCGAATACGTAACTTTGACAGATTTATGTAGAATCTCTATGTTGTCTATGGAAGTTACGAGTGCTCTACACAAGTTCCGCAAGCGTTCAAAAACGCTCCCCAGGCTCCGTGTAATAGGAAGAGAAGAGCAAGAGACTTAAAATACTTAACACGCAAGTCGTGTAGGCCTTGCTTAAATGTTTATTAGAATCATCCAGCTGTGCAAACCTTACGATCGAGCGTCATACGGAAACTGGTGGATTCTGATCGGCTCCTACGATCTTAGTAATTTAAAAGTACCTACCTGTGTACTTAATATTAAAATTAATAAATCTAAATAACATGTTAGAAGCAACGACTTATTTGAAATTTTATGTGTTCATTATCCGCGTGCTTTTAACTCGAAATGGTATTAGGCCATAAATAACGAACTTTTTACTAGTGCGTGAAAAATGTTATACCTACCTAATGGAGTGTGGCATGAATATAAATTAATATTAATGAGAAGAGGGTATTGAAGGGAATTCACAACATTTCCTACTACGTGTGAATAATTATAGGTACACCTTGCGCTAGATCTAAGAACTAAACAAGCAAATCAATAGAATCTTCCTTCATTGAAATCCATAGAAAATTTCTTCTTTTGTTCATTATTTTTATCCATTATACATAGCATTGTATAATGGATAATATATATCTGTACTTTATCATCATCCATCAGCTGTAGAAGGCCTACTGCTAGATATAGGCCTCCCTTGCGGATTAGCTTTTCATTGAATTTTGATCATTTTGTGCAGTCCATTGGAATACTTTATTTTCCTGAACCTAGAACACTTTTAACTCTTTTTGATTAGAGATCACTGATTTTCTGTCTGATCACTGACTAGGTATAACGTTTACCCGTGAATATGGAACTACGTAGAAACATCAGGAAATTAACTAAAACATCAGCTAAAGGCCGAATCACACAGGTCGAAGGATGTGAAGATTGTGAAGTTAGCTACAAGCTGCGCAATATCCAATGCTGACTGAAGCTCACATAAAGCTGCGCGTTGATTGGGTTTCGCGCAACTTGGCTGATGTGAAGTTAGCTAACTTCACATCAGCCGACTTGTATGATTCGGCCTATAATAATTATTTTTCGCAAAAAATGGCAAAACCGCCTTCCATCGTGTACAAAATTTGAATATTTCCCTCGAATTTCCTTGTTGATTTATCGAAAACGGCTCAGCCGATTTCTGTAAAAATTAAATCTCAAATCTTGAGCTTGAATTACATAAGTAAATTTCTTTTAAATGTTGTAGGTATATTCTTCTAGCTTAAACTTTAGGATTTTCTACAGAACACTTGGCCCCCGTGTTAGATCTCAATTCTTTTGGTGGCGACACTTTGGCTCCCATTTCACATTTTTGTTTTTGATGAGATATCATAACTTTTTGTTCAGAAATAATTATTAATTATTTCTTACATCATGATTATCATAGTACACTTATCTCTGAAAAAGTTATCTAGTATTTATTATATTAATATCACAAATGGCATGGTTCATCTATCGAAAATTTCAGTGCCTCGCGACGCTACCGCCATTTATTGGAGTATTGGTTAGAAAATTTTACAATTACTTTGTTAATAGTACTAATTATCAATAATTTTCAGTGTTTAGATTTTTTCCTTTATTTATGCCCGATAGTCTACCTTGGTGCCAAATATCAAGATTCTGTCATCTGGAAGTAGGTTAGGTTTTTGATCTATAAGTCAGTGAGTGAATCAGTCAATGAAACACGAGTTTTTAAACGTTAATATATCAATAACCGACTGAGCAAAATTTATGAAATTTTGGATTCTTGATATGCTAAAAGACTTTAGTAAATGTGCTAAATTTCATGTATATAGGCTAAATAGTTTTTGAGTTGTGAGGGGGTCAAAAGTAGCTCCAAATGGTTCGTGTAATATTACACACGGCCGCTGCGTCGCCAGTTTTCTGTAGAACACTTTGGCTGGACACGCTGCCGCGTGTCTAGATGGGACCACCTCGGAAGTATATAATTTCGAACTAAAAATAATTCGATTTGGTTCACAATTGGCGAAATTACCGATGAACGTACAAAAAAAAATACATACAGACGAACATAGAAAGTCCTCTTTTTTGGAAGTCGGTTAAAAATATGCATCAAACAGATCGTTTTACATTTACGGGATTATACCGTAAATACTACTTTACTAGATACGTCACAGAGTGAATCTACTCACCAAAGGACGACCATGTTCATCAACAGATAAAGCTTGGCATACTTCACATTCGCAGGCTGTAGGCTCGTCCATGGTTGCCAAGGCCCCATCACCGTCCATCAACCCTGGTTCAGTCCACACATCGTACGGAGCACCACCGTACACCGACGGAGACTCTTTGAGCGAATTCAGGTAAGATAGATACGGATACAAACCCATCTTCTCCAGCAATAGGGACTTATATCAAATCTACTGCTTTTTACTGCTTTTTTACTCTAAATCTGCAACTTTTAACACACTTTTCACAAAGTAATATTTCTCTGTGTACTACAACGTTAATTTCGTTTTATGTCTTATCAAGTATTCATGTCGTAGGTATCCACTTATGAATTACACGAGTTTCTCCTTATCTGAATAGGTATCAGCTGATCACAAAAACTTTCAAGACAAAGGCAAGGATTGAAATTAACATTAAATACAATTTAGGGAGAACTGAACGTGGCATAAAGGCAGTTTTTTCGTTTCAATGTTTTTATCCACAGAACAGCTTTCCTTCTCTCTTCTGTGTTTTTATCAGCTCTGTTGATAAATCTGTCACTGTACTCGTATTTCGGTCTACGTTCCTACTTCATTGGTCTACGTCCAGCATACTCTGTGACGTTCAGAGTCAATTTGACATTTTCTGTATATAAGAAAGTTGAAGAAAGTACCTACTCTGTTTTTTTACATAAAAAAATGACATTGACTCTGCATTTGACATTAAATTAGTCTCTGAGACTTCGGAAAGTGCACAACGCTGCTGAAGAAGTTTTCACTTCAATAATATATGTACAAATAAGAGTGAAAAATAATAACCGACAAAACTGTAAAGCTCGAGGAGAGGCTTTTGTCCAGCAGCGGAAGAGCAGGTTCATAAAAAACCAACAAAAATACAAGAAATTGTGTCAGTTTAATACACAATAAGAGAAAAAACATAATTTTCCTGTTCTGTGGTTTAATATGAGCGTGAATGGGAAAACTGCCGTACTTAAGTGAATATCGCCAAATGATATCGGGCGTTGGCTTGTTTTTGTAAATCTATGACTAAAGTGAATTTTACACTTTATGAATAGCGAATTTATAAATAGTGATTTTAGCGACCTTGGTCTCCATTAGTACCGTTGAGTTGAGTTCATAATAATATTATTTTCACCACAAACAACCAAGGTTTAGGCGACGTTAGTTGGGCCGTGTGCTCGCAGTTTGCAGAATGACCGTTGCCATGCAAAGTGCACGAACTTTTAAATACATTACCTATAAAATGTGTATTCTCATCATTGATGACGAACAATGACATGAGTTATTTTTTTTAATTTAAGTTATTTTTCAAGTTTTTGTGATAAAGCTTAAATTTAGAAAAAAAAATGTATTGAAAAAGTGAATCACAATGTTTCAACTGGTAGAGCTATGTTCTCAGTGGTATAGGTCCGCATGGCGTGGTAATGCATCACTGCACAGCGTCTCTCAACAACTGTCTATGTAAACTAGCCTTGGCCGAGTGCTCAGCTGCTCTTCTCACTTTTAACTTCCTGAAACAAATTAATAAAAAAATGAACTATTTATATTCGTCGTCGTCGTTTCAGTTATAGGACGCCCACGGCTGGACATAGGCTTCCCGTAAAGATTTCCAATAAGACCGGTTGGTAGCAGCTTGCATCCAGCGTGATCCTGTCTTAACGAGGTCTTCCGTCCACCTTGTGGGTGGACGTCCTACGCTGCGCTTGCCGGTACGTGGTTTCCATTCGAGAACTTTTCGACCCCATCGGTCATCAGTCCTCGGCGCTATGCGCCCTGCCCTTTCAACCTGCCAATCCGCTGGGCTGTGTCGGTAACTTTGGTTCTTCTAAGGATCTCCTCATTTCTGATTCGATCTCGCAGAGAAACTTCGAGCATAGCCCTCTCCATGGCTCGTTGGGCCATTTAAAGCTTGGTAATAGGGCCCATATTGAGAGACCACGTATTTCTACCACCTTTTTCTATTACATTGTTAGAATGCTCCTCTTAGCGTTGTCTGCAATGTCGTCCTTTCTATCTCAGCGATAATCAACTTTTCTTTGAATCATATCTGAACTCATCTAGTATTAGACTGAGAAGTGTCTAAATAATAAAATTTGTTTGATTATATAGGTCTCTGAAAGAGCGGTGGTCCTGTCACGGAAAACGCAATCTTGGTAGACCAATACTTAGACTTACAGCGATGGCGTGATGATATTAAAATATGAGAAATCATCCGGATGAAACTGGCACTGGACAAGGATGGAGGGAGAAAGCTTATACCCTGCGATGATCCGATAATGATGATGATGGTAAGTAAATAAGTTCATATAGACCGGGTGACTAGCCCTGGTGTTGGAGTTTTCATGCCGCCTGAAGGGCTCAAGAAATCAAGATCATTTATTTTATTGTCAGCTGTGTTTACATTTTAAAGAAGTGTCAACAGCTACCCTCTTGGGATACGTAGTATCTATTGTAGTCTGTGCCTCTTGGGCATACAATATACAATCAATAAAATAGGATATTATAAGAAATCTCTTATTAAATGTCATGTCCTGCCCCTGACACGACTTTTTTAAACGGTTAATATAACAATGATGAGGTTTCATTATGTTTTACAGAAATTAAAATAAGTAACTGCAGATAGTTCGAGACCGTAGGTAATAATGAATACAAAATTAATACTAAATATGGATTAAGTAAGGTGAGGTGATGTTAATAATGCTAGAAAAAATTTAAACTGTTATGACTCTTCGAGTACAACGATCTTTTGTTTGACTTCTCACTCCCAACGCTCCCAACACTCTGTCCAAATATAAGATGGCTTTGAAACCTTACGGAGGATGATGGTAGGCAACGCAATGGCGCATGGCATAGCGAATCGATTCGTCGCGCGTTTGTGTTCGAATACCAGTATTGATTTAAATAGGTACAATCCGTACAATACCGCAAGGCCAAGGATCAATGGGCATCGCTATCATTTTTTGCACCGTAACGTATAGGTATAATCAATATTTTTTTTAGAAAAACCTGCTAAAACCGCTTTGAATACTAAATCCATAGGTCACCGATGTTCAGCAACGGACAGGACAGACAGTTTTTAAGGTTCCGTACCCAAAGGATAAAAACGGGACCCTATTACTAAGACTCCGCTGGCCGTCTGTCCGTCTGTCTATCTGTCACCAGGCTGTATCTCATAAACTGTTATAGCTAGAAAGCTGAAATTTTCACAGATGATGTATTTCTGTTGCCGCTATAAATAATCGGCCAAGTACTTACGAGTAGGACTCGCGCATGAAGGGTTCCGTACTGTATGGGAGCCCCCCTTAAATATTTATTTTATTTTAATTTTATTATTTATTATTGAAGTGAATATAAAACTAAATATTCTGTGAAAATTTCAAGAATCTACCTATTACCATTATTAATTTAGAGCAAAAAAACGTCTAAAAATTCAGGTTTGTTGTATGGGAGCCCCCCTATTTTAGTATTTGTTGTTATGGCAGCAACAGAAATACATCATATGTGAAAATTTCAGCTGCCTAGCTATCATGGTTCATGAGATACAGCCCGGTGACAGACAGACAGACAGACGGACAGACGGACATCAAAGTCTTAGTAATAGGGTCCCGTTTTTCCCTTTGGGTACGGAACCCTAAAAACAGAATAAAACTAATGTTAAGAGGGGCTCCCATACAACAAACCTGAATTTTTAAACGTTTTTCGCTCGATATAAGGTGCAGCGGGGCAATCTCGACTGGTAAAACCTAAACCACAACTTTGAAGGTATAAAAATATAAGATGATATAGTTTTATTAAAAATGTAATGTATTGACGCTCCAGAGTCATTATCTGTGTATTATTTTTACAAACTCATATTGAAAAATATTCAATAGATAGGCTTAAAAATGTGTTTTTGTCAAAAAAAGCAAAAATAGTTGTAATTCCCCCTCCGTGGGGCAATTTCAACTATTAATTATAATTTCTCTTCTAGAAAGCTTAGCTTGATGTTAGTCAGTTGCAGAGTTTTTTTATAGGGATGGTAATCTAAATTGAATCTTGCCATATATGCAGCTAGGCTCATTTTTGAATAAAAACACGTTAAAGGTTTAGGCGGGGTAATTTCGACTGCTCGCCATAGTTAATAGTGATGGGAACGTAATAAAAAATAAGTCGATAGATACACCAATAAATAATTTTGGTCTGCTATCTACTAAAGATACTATATCTACTCACTAATCATAAATCAAAACTTCCATTTTAAGAAAGGAATATGTATTTAAAATAGAACCAGAGCACCCCTCGTCCTAAATCTACAATTGGTCATATAAACGTTACGCAATTTTATAATTTAGGACCAAGATTCATCTGTCTTTTTTAGTTTTAAAACAGCAATTAATAATCTAAGAAATATAAAAATTAACACATCTTCCCCGAGAGATATAGGTCTTCCAACGTTGTCGTTCATGTGATTATTGTAAACTCTAGTTACAATGGTTGATCTAGCAATGCCATATATTTCTTCAGCTTGGTAACTCGTCATTACTTTATTTTTGACATCTTTTACTGCTTGCTGCAATTCTGCCATTGTGTATGACTTGTCCGTTTTTTTTCTATAGTGGCGAACCATCTGCAATAAATTAATAAAGTAGTGAGAAATTGAAAAAATCCCTCGAAATGCATCGATTTGAATCGTGTTGCGATCCTGCGAATAGAAAGATTACAATAATATAGCTACAAGTTAAATATTTGTAAAGTATTTACATCGACAAAACATATCGAAACATGTACATCACTAGTATTTGTTCATTTCCATATAAAATCTGGTGGGGCAATTTCAACTGCAAAAAAGTTGAAATTAGCCGCCATTACAATCCAGGTGGGGTTATTCAAACTCACACCAAAATGCTGCTAAAACGCAAGTTACAACAGAAAAAAATAGCTAAAAACATGAAATAGGCTTTAATTAAATATCTTACTTTTGAAAATCTTCGAAAAACACATTAATTACCACTTTTTTTCGCAAAAATGTGAGATACTAATTTGCACGTGCAAACAAGAAAAAGAGAAGAAAACAAAATGGCCGTGTCGATCAAACAGTTTTGGGTCTAGCAGTGCCATCTATGTAGAAATTATGAAATTGCTTTTGAGCTATCCGGTCATAGATTGCACTTATTCAAATAAAGTAAAATGTAGAAGTTATTAAGATTAGTTGAAATTTCCCGCTGTCGAGATTGCCCCGCTGCACCTTACATAATGTTAACTGGTAGATGCTTGAAATATTGACAGAATTTTTAGTTCTATGTACAATTCAATAAAAAATAATTAAATTAAAATAAAATAAATATTTAAAGGGGGCTCCCATACAATACGGAACCCTGCGAGCGCGAGTGCTACTCGTATTTGGCCGATTATTATTAAGTTTTAACATAAATAGACATTCAAATAGTTGCTCGTGATTCTGGTTCGGATGAAGGATTGAATAGGTAGTTGAATAATTCTACTTAAAATTTTACAGAATGACTCAATTCACAGTCACATAATATTTTGACTAAGGTGTAGAGTTTGTATAAATAAAGGCGCGAAGAGTTAGACCGAGTAGAGTTATAAGCTTGACTCTACTTGAGATCTGCGATCTGTTTTAATGGTGCGAGTGTAGTCGCTTGCCAATATTTTATATTTTGTAGGTTTGTGTTTACAATGTATCAAAGTTGTTTTATTAGCGGTCAAAAAATATAATAAAGCTACAGATTTTGCTCAGGCAGCAGCCCCCAGAAAAATAGAATGCCTGTATTGACTTTCAAGTAGCCTGGGGTGGACAAAGAAGTTTATAGAGTGTGCTCTTAGAAATTTATGGTGTGGTTATAGAGTGTTTTTACGATAATCTTCTCAAGATACCAGGCTGCTTCGGGGTACAGCCGGGTTATATGGGATTGCGCCCACTAAAACCCCCTAAGACGGTGGTCTGCTTTTGTGTTATCTCGGGATCTCCAGGGGAACGCACCGGAGCTCCCAACACTTATAAATTGACGTACTGCGTTTGATATACAGCCAAATACAACAACGTGGTCACGCAGCGTTGTCGTCCTCCCCGAGACGTTTGAGTGGATGGCTAGAGCCTCATCACCAACCCCCTGCGAGCCCAGAAACCCCCTTTTACAGGCAGGGGACACCGATGCCGTATTCTATAGCCCCGGTATCAGACCCTAAAGTTTGCCTCCCTAGCTACGCTCATTTGTGTCTCTATCTATCAACGTATCTATCAACTCATCATGCAGGACAGAATACGTCTAATATCAATCGTCTTCATCAGAGACGGGATTTTAAGTACCCTTGACAATTGGTGTATATAGTTCAATTTATACAGCAAGCAGGCAGAAAAACAGCTTGTATACATAAATACAGCTGTCAGCTCTGGCGAGACATCGCAGTTATTGAACTCTTGTTCTATTATTAGTATATATTTAGGTCACCGGTGGGTGTGTATGTACCTAATGTTTGCCCACACCGCCCCCGCGAATTGGCACTCGCATCTGTTTACTACGTCGTTCCATCGGGATCTCATCGTAAATCAATGGTTGGGAATACGTAAAGATAATAATTGAGATAGACGGTTATTGACATCGCAAAGTGAAACAATATCAATGCAATATTTAAGTGTAGGTAGCCATCTTAGCGTACCTAGTTTGATTTGACTAGGTGCGTCTTAGCGATCACCGTAGTTAAGCAACGTTTGGCAAGGTCAGTCCTAGGCCATCTGCCTTGGTCCTGTGCCAATCGTGTCCAGTCTCGACATGCGATTTCGACTATATCGTCTCGCCATCTTATCTTGCAGCTTGACGACCAACGCTCCGCCCCTTGCCTCAGCCACCATTCTGTGACACCCTAACTCCACCTGTCGTCACTTCGCCTCGCTATATTGTGTCCTGCCCTACTCAACTTACTTACTTTCATGACTACTGTTCCATCGTCTCGAACGTTAGTTCTTCGGATATCCGTATGGCGAACTTGATCTTGGAGTTTAATGCCAAGCATGGCTCTCTGTGCAACTCTGATTTTGTTTACAGCCTCATGTGTGAGCGTCCATATCTCGGCACCATACGTCATGGTGGGCAAGACACACTGGTTAAAGAGGCGAGTATTCAGGCATTGTGGAATATGGCGGGATTTAAGGATGCCATTCAGTGTTTGGAATGCAGCCCTTTCAAGTTGTATACGCCTAGCGATCTTCTTCCTCTGATGCTCCATGCCAAAATAAAAGTTATGACCAAGGTACACGTACTCGTATCTATCAACCACCTCTAAGCTCTCGTTTCCAAATACAATTGGATGCGAAGTCCCAGCCGTACTTACTCCACCTGTCGTCACTTCGCATCGCTATGTGTGTGTTTGGAATGTTAGTAAATCTGTATTGGTTGCGAGAGCATCATTGTGATTCAGACAACTCTACATATCTGAATATCAGAATCTGTAGATAAGTATTTAGGACGCATACAGATTACGCGGGATATCGCGGTGATCTATCTTGCGATGAACAAACAAACTGACAGCGTATCAACACGGGAGTTCAGTAAGGATCTAACGAGGCTGAAATCTGGCTCAATAGTCAATACCGAAAAGAGGCCATTGCATTCATTTCCTGTACAGGGTTATTTCTAATCAATTAGCATCCCTTTAAGGACTTATTCTGTACATCACAACTAACAACTTTTGTTCTACGACTTTTTTTAATTTACTAAAAAAAGTTATTGTTCCATAGAAAAATACCGTTCACCCTCGGCAAAATGTCTGGAACAGCTGATTTTTTTGAGTTTTGACATAAGTCGCAGAACAAAAGTTGTTAGTTTTTATGTACAGAGTAAGCCCCCAAAAGGATGCTAATTGATTAGGAATAACCCTGTATAAGTACCTACCCACGAAGTAGGTGGTAAAACCCGCGACAGTTCGACAAACAGCGTGTGATACCAAACGCTAATTATTATCTTATCACGAACAAATTCGCAGCACCTACTTAGTAATAGGTATCTAACCTGAATGGCTTCCCTACATGGCTTGCATGACGTCACGATCACAGTTATTTTAAACGAACGTATAAACATTTTGTTGAAATAGTTTGTACAAATAATATTTGGACGACCACTCACAGTAATGGTCTCGAATTTACCGATATTTTGGTATTACTACTGATTTGGCACCTGTCCTACCGACTTACCGAAACGAAGCAATTTTTAACGACTTCTGAGACTGCTACTTTCTCCCAATTTTCTACCGAATTTCCAGTTTCCATGAAAGAAAAGTGGTTTTTTGGGACAAATTTTCCCGAATTTTAAGTTTTTCAGCGAGTCAAGACGAAAACGAGCACATGACTATAGGTTCTTCGTGTGGTAATTAGACTCCACTGGGGAACTCACAGTTATAATTATTTATCTGTATTTTTTGGCAGTTCTACCGATTTCACATTATTTTATTCGAGACCACGGCCTCACAACGTGGACTGACGATTGAACAATTGATTGGTGCCGGATGCAAGCCGCTTCCAACCGGTCTTCTTGGAGATTTATAGAGTAGGCCTATGTCCAGAAGACGTCCTAGCTGAAATGAACGAACGAATAAATAAGACTATGCGAGAAGAGCCCGCGTGCTAGTACTGCAACCTTGAGAAAGATCGCCAAATGCGATCGAAACTATAGTAGTATCCTACTAAAAATCAAACGTGAGTAACACCTGTGTTTTACTTAATTAAAATGTACGAAAACCACGTTAGTTTCCATAGTGGAATAAATAAGGCCTACTATTCGGAGAACTACTGTTAAAGCTTCGTTAGCAAAAAATATACCAACACAAGCTTTTGCACAAGCATGGTTGTCTGGAAGAAATCGCCATGGGTGGTAAGGCCGCCGTTTTATAACCATATTTTGTCTTGTAGGTATATCTAAAAAAGTCGGCCAAGCGCGATTCGGACTCGCGCACGAAGGGTTCCGTACAGTGTGGAAGCCCTCCTTAGTATATTTTATTTTAATAATTTTTAAGGTAATATGCAACTTAATATTCTGTGAATATTTCAAGCATCTTCCTGTTGTCGTTATTAATATCGAGCAAAAATATAAAGTTTCATGAATGGGAGCCCCTCTGAAAAAATTATTTTAATTTAATTATTAATTTTTGGAGTGAATATTTAACTAACTATTCTGTGAATATTCCAAGCATCTACTTTTCACCGCTAATATCGAGCAAAAAACGGCTAAATATTAGCGGCATCAGAATACATCATCTGTGAAAATTTCAACGTTCTATCACCGTTCATGAGATATAGCCTGGTGACAGACAGACGGACAGACTAACAGATGGACAGCGGAGTCTTAGTAATAGGGTCCCGTTTTTACCCTTTGGGTACGGAACCCTAATGGTATTAATTTTTCTTTAGTGGTTGTAAATAAGTAAAGAGTTTTGTCTATCTGTATTTTTGTGGACAAATCAGAATCTTATTTTATAGCTATTTTAATTAGTCTCCTGATTCTATAGGTGTACCTATAATAAATTAGTTCTAATCATAACCCAGCCCACTGACCTTACCGCTTATCTACTAGTTGAACGAGATTAAAGCCACTAACTGATTTGTTCCATACGATATGCTCATTGAAACAATTACAGTGAAACCTGGCTAACTGAGAACTGGATAAGTGAGAAACCTCTATAATAGAGAGCAACTGCCAGGTCCCGTCATTTTACCCCTCAATTACCTCTATAAGTGAGAGACCAAAACCTCTACAAGAGAGAGTCGTTTTTTCCTCATGGACCTCTATAACTGAGAGTACTACTTATCTGAATCTCTATAAGCGACAGTTGGAGGTAATGAAACATCTGCACTTTATGACCCATTATTAAATTTCGTGGAACTAACCACCATTGATTTCGGATTGTGTTCTATTCTAACTTTTTTTTGTATTTTGTGGAAATAAGTAACATTGTTTTAGTATAGCATTTTTTTGAAATGGCCACACGTGCGCTTACACTATCTTATTGGTCAAACTTACTACAGTTGACAAGTATCAATTGAGGAGAAAAGTTCGGTGTTAATAAATACATCTTTAGGAATAAATAAAAATAAATCGTTAAGTGATAAGCTTAAGATAGGTATTGAATGCGTTGAAAAGTGGAATATCTCGAAATAAAATACACAATGAATTGGATTAATCAGAATCAAACTTTTATAAATGAATAAAATCAAGACCCTATACGGTCTCAGTGCTAGGACATGGAAATATTAAAAAGAGTCGACTTTTTGATTTTCCCAATTTTGAAAAAAACCTTTTAGAATGAATAAAACAAACTATCATCTATGTTCAATTCTAATAAACACAACCCGAACATTACCTAAATAATATTTATAAACATATTTATCATTCTTCAAGCATGTAGATACCTACATACAAATTAGACGTATTTTTAACCTCTATAAAAAAGTGAAACTGAATAAGTGAGAAACCTGGATAAGTGATAAACCTCTATAAGCGAGAATGAGATTGCGGTCCCTTCAACTCTCTCTTATCCAGGTTTGACAGTATATTACCTAACTAGGTAGCTACAGATATTTGTAGTTATTTTTATTTCATAATTACAATGAAATTTATACCGGATAAAAGTGGCATGGGATTTTTGTAACGGATTTTCCTATAACAATCTGAGGACGTATATAGACACATGACTTATTTTAATATTATGTAGGTATTGGTCTGTTTGATACTGATTGTACTTTTTTACCGACTCCCAAAAAGGAGGAGGCACTATGTTCGACATGTTCGTCTGTTTGTATTTTTTTTGTGTATGTTTATCGATATTTTTGCCAATCGTATACCGATTTAAAAAAATCTTTTTTTGTTCGAAGCGATTTTTTCCACCGTGTACAGAATTCGAATATTGTGCACGAATTGATGTGACACCCATGTACATTATTGTTAATTTATCAAAAATGGCTAAGCCGATTTCGATAAATATACTTCCGAAGTGCTCCCATTTAAATTTTATCGAAATCGGCTTAGCCGTTTTTGATAAATTAACAATAATATACATGGAAGTCACATCGATTCGTGCACAATATTCGGAGAACGTTCGGCAAAACGTTTCGATAATAATATATCAACCCGCCTCATGTTTCCAGTTACGTAATTAAGAGCAGTTCAAACAGCCGCGCCAACAGACGCACGCGGTAACCCGAGATGGGCGCATCTGCGGACGGTCTAATTTCATCGCGAACTGTAGACATCCGCCCTCAACAATTCGCAGCTTGTGTTGCAACTGCTGCAAATATTATACTGCGAATTTCGTATTTGAAGTGTTATATTTGTAGTATGGACCATGGACATTTCATTAAAGTTTAATAAGTAGGTACTTTTTAGGGTTCAGTACCCAAAGGGAAAAACGGGACCCTATTACTAAGACTTCGATGTCCGTCTGTCTGTCTGTCTGTCACCGGGCTGTATCTCATGAACCATGATAGCTAGGCAGCTGAAATTCTGATAATGCATTTCTGTTGCCGCTATAACAACAAATACTAAAAAGAGAATTAAATAAATATTTAAGAGGATTATGGGAGCCCCCCCATACTACAAATCTGAATTTTTTGACGTATTTCGCTCTATATTAATAATGGTAACAGGTAGATGCTTGAAATTTTCACAAAATATTTAGTTTTATATTCACTTCCATAATAAATAACAAAATCAAAATAAGATAAAGTACAGAACCCTCTCCTGTACAGTACGGAATCCTCCGTGCGCGAGTCCGACTCGTACTTGGCCGATTATTATTTACTTCTTACTAACTTTTAGCCACGGTTCGCCGTTACAATTGTTTGGTTTTGTGCCAATTAGTGTTTTTTTTTCGGGATAAAATTAGCTTACGTCACTTTCGGATCATTAGTAACATATCGATGGAAAAAATCAAGTCAATCCGTGACTTTTTTGCTGCGTAAAAAAATAACAAACTAACAAACACTTTTGGCTGTATAACACTTATTAGTAACGATGTGGAAACTAAACTCTTGGTTCTTACGCGAGATATGTCTACCATAAACATCGAAACGTTCGGCAAATCGTTTTGATAATAAATGTAATTTATCAACCCGCCTTATTTCCAGCTTCGTAATTAAGAGCAATTCAAACAGCCGCGGCAAAGACGCACGCGGTAACCCGAGATGGACGCATCGGACGGTCTAATTCATCGCGAACTGTAGACATCCGCCAACAACAATTCGTAGCTTGTGTTGCAACTGCTGAAACATTCTACTACAAGTTTATAGCTCATGCAGTACCTATCACATTTTGCCCATATGGTTTTCTTAAAAACATTGTTTAATTAGAAGACATTTCAAGCAGTTGTAGTTGTGTAGGTATACCAAGGAGATCGATGTCACGGTAATGATATTACCGTGTCAATGTTGTCATATGATCTCGTGACAGTATTGTGTTACACTGTATTAAATCACTGATCCGTTCATGATGAGGTTCCACAATACCTTAGCACGTGTATCTTTTGAGATGATCCCTGTCTGCATTTTGATGATTTATAACTACATATAAGTCTTCATAAATACCATTGAAAGTCCTGACATAATCCAAAAGCTCAAGCCCACTGCAACTTGGCTTTGTGTGTAGCATGCAGCATTACCACTCTTAATTTTTAAACCCACTTCAAATAAAACATTGTAAAAATATAACTTTTTAAGTACAAGCTTTTGAGATCCTGGAGTTCCTATGGCCACCTTCCGACTCCAACATCAGATCAGCTCCATGGTACCGGATTATTGTATTGTCACGCGATTAACATAATTATGCGTGCACTGGGAAGTTGCTCAAATTTAATTTACAAGATTCCATCCAAACTTACATAGGTACATACATCCATTGCAAGTTAAATAAAAGCTTGTAAAAAAGGGGAAGTTTCTCAATTCGACTGTATATTTTTTATGTATGTGCGATCTACTATGAATTGATTTTGATGATTTTTTTGTATTTGGTAGATCATACAGAGTAGGTATTTATTTTATTTGGATCATACTTCAGGAGTGGTCCTTTAAAGTATTATCAAAGTCGATTGACTGGTTTTTGTCTAAATAAACAATAATATAAAATGGTATATCTTCATCGATTCGAGCGAACTATTCGAATTTAATATTGTGTTTCGTAGATCGCAATGATTGAAGTCCGTTGTGCTAATTTAGGGAAAAATAAGTTTTTCTTAACAGGCAAATATGCCTTTATTAACTGCAACAAAATACAATACACTTTATAAGCTAAAACTACTATACAAGACTATACTACATAAAAAGTAATCGGATCATACACAGACCCTTGACATCGACCTGGCATTTTTTCTAGCCCTTGAAGGTCTAAAGATAATCCAAATGCTCCAGCCCACTGCCAGTAGGCAGCGTGCCCAGCATGCTGGCTGCATTTACGTGCTGAATAGCCAAATAAACACCAGCATGTTGATCACACGTCGCGACGTCCAGATGCTCAGAAAGACTTTTGAAAAGAAGATGAGCTCCCGGCCCCCACGTACCCAATGTATCAACTCCAAACGGCTAGGCGGTTCAAATACACATGGAACCACTACCGAAGTTAGCATATTTGCGCCGCTTGTGCTTTCCGCCGAATTGGCCGCCGCTCAAGCCCTACAGAACTAATATTTTCTCATTAGGTTTGTACTATACTATATGCTTCCTAAAATAAATCCGCATTTTACGATCTAGAACATTTAAGACTTCTTGTAGTTATTTTCGTGAGCTGAGTACTTGTAATTTGGAGGTTTTATTACCGAACATTTTGTCACGCTCGACGGACGATGACAGGGGTATAGCAGCGCGGTAGTGGATACGGTAGTCGACACGGTAGCACCGTGACACGTTATGTAAACTTACGAGCCGGCATTTACCATTACCACTAACGAGCGGTATTGTGCACTATGGGCAACGCTACCAGTCTCTGATTAACAGGCTCAAATTATGGCGGTGAGGGGTATTATGCACTACGGATAGGGTTACCGTGTCAATAATTTAGAAGTCCGGAGAAAGATTCATTTCTAAATCTATCAACAATCTCATGATGCTTGCAATTGACAAATCCTCAAATATCGTATCCCTACGATATCATAATACAAATTATAATCTATTGAATTGAATATACGACTAAATTTTCTGTGAATATTTCAAGCATCTACCTGTTACCATTATTAATATCGAGCGAAAAACGGTTAAAAATACAGGTTTGTTGTATTGGAGCCCCCCTTAAATATTAATTTTATTCTGTTTTTAGTATTTGTGGTTATAGCGGCAACAGAAATACATCGTTTGTGAAAATTTCAGCTTTCTAGCTATAACGATTCATGAGATACAGCCTGGTGACAGACAGACAGACAGACGGACTGCGGAGTCTTAGTAATAGGGTTCCGTTTCTACCCTTTGGGTACGGAACCCTAAAAAGAAGGAAACGGGAGCAACTAAGGGAACAGTATCCATACAACGAGATACGTGACACATGCAGGGAAACGCTCAGTCGTCTTTGCGCTTTATTCATACCACGGATGGTCACGGGGTCAAAAATTGCAATAAAATGGATCACATACCAACTAAGCTTTATGTTGCACATTAGCGTTTTGCTATAGATGCAGAACAGGTCCCCAGTAAAGGCTGGTGAAAAGTATGTAGCTCAAATTGCAATCAGTAGCAAATTAAACCAAAATTTCTGATGTTTTTTTTTCCAATGTCAGGATTTTTGCCTACCAATAACCAGGCATGCATATCCTTACCTTTTAATCTCGATATGCTATTTCTATGTGCCTAAAATAAAGCTGGGCAGGACATATTATAATTAAATAGCTAGGCAAAATGATGACAGGTGGAGTAAAGCTGTGCTGTGACAAGTAGCGGCAAGGTAACCGAAGCGTTGGTCATCCAGCAGCAAGATGGGTCGACATATTCTGAAAGTTGCGGGTCAAATCTAAACACGATTTGAAGTTTGAACAGAACCAAAGCAGATAGGAAAGAGGAGAAGAAAGAAAGAAAGAGGATTATACTCAGCAGCGAGAGTAGTAAGCTGGGAAATAGAAAGAAAGATGATGACGCCAACCCTACATAAACTATGGGGGACTTTACCAATCTCTGATTAACAAGCTCAAAAGTTGCTGTGCAGCTATCTAATTACCTGCCGTCATTGCAGTGGTGTCAGCATGTGTGTGAAGGCCTTACGGTAAACAAAACATGTTGACATTATCCATTTGGATGGTTATGGATTTCGTAAGATATCACGACCCCGATACTGGTTTGATGAGACGAGTAAATGGCCGAATTGTTGGAGTCGAGGGTGTCTTTATTTTAGTATTTGATGGGCTGTATTTAGTATTGCAAATATTTTTCTGGACCTTTTGGCTCTTATTTTAGAGTGAGAATTCTTTTTGGAAATCTAAATGTCTAATATACATAAGGAAATTTATATTGTACCCAAGATAAAAGGCAAATTAACGCTCAACATAATATCAATAAAGATACCGGAGCACAGGATAAGAAGGACTGGAAAGAATTGTTTTACCCAGCAGCGTGGGATAATATGGCTTAATAAATTATTATAAAATATAACTTTTTAAATAGAAGCTTTTAATATCCTGGATATCATGTAGCAGAAGATTGCTAGCCAAGACAAGACGTGCCCAAACACGACGGGTCTATCTTGTTTAGTACAGGAGTTCCTATGGCCACCTTTCGACTCCATCATCAGATCAGCTCCATGGTACCATATTATTGCATTGTCACGCGATATACATTTTCTGCGAGCAAAATTTCAGCTCAATCGGAAACCGGGAAGTTTGTCAAATTTAACTTGCAAGATTTCACCCAAACTTACATACATACATAGGTAGGTACTTACATCAATTGCAAGTTAAATAAAAGCTTGTAAAAAACGTTAGTTTTTACCTTAGAGTTTCTACTAGTGAACATTAAACATAAAATCTAAGTACAAAAACTACCCAGTTGGAGCCAGTACGCATCCAGCGCATTTTTCCGGCCATTTCACATTTTCTAACATTTTTCACTCCGTTTATTTCTTTAATGATAATTTAGGCTATTTCATTTAGCCGAGCAAAAAATGTTTTTAGAATAATTATTTTTCGCTAAAAGTGGCAAAAGCGCCTCCCATTCTGTACAAAATTCGAATATTTCGCTAGAACTGTTTACATTATTGTTGAAGTTTTAAAAATGGTTTAGCCGATTTCTGTAAAATTTAAATTAGACCATCTCGCGAGTATTCCCTTTGGAACTAAAAAAGGATTTTTCAATTTGGTTCACTTTTGGCGCAATTATCGATGAACAAATACAAATTAAAAAAAATACTTACAGAGGAACATAAAACCTCCTCTTTTTTGGAAGTCGGTTAAAAATAAACAGTTTTTGCTTGGTACATATGCAAAAGTAGGTAGGTATGCAAATGCAAACTCACGAGAATCTTCGCTATTATCATACGTAACCTAGTTTATCTAATTATCTAATGATATGCAAGCATGCTATGCACACCTCGACTCTATTTGTCTACAATCCTTTGCAAACGTTGACGTCCGGCAGATACGAATGCAACTGATAGTGCAGTCACTTAAATAATAATATTAAAAATAATAGGCATGATAACTAGGTAAATAAAATATTATTATAAGTAATTAGACTATCAAAAAATATCGAACTCATATTTTTTTGTTTAAAAGATAAAGGACGTTGAAGTTCGGGAATGGAGGCTCTTGACGTAATAATACTTATATCTTTGATTTTATGAAAAGTGTAGTGTAGATGTAGCGTCACGAGTCCGCATCAGGTAAAGGAATTGTCAGTCAGTATTTAACTGGTCAAAGCCACGGCTGATAGTTATTCAACATATTTGGTTAAAATACTTATTCTTCTGACTGTACTTCGTAGGTGCGAGCGTAAATGTCTAATTTTATATAGTACCCGAAGATAAAAGGCAAATTGACGCTCAATATAATATTAATAAAGATACCGGAGGGAGCACAGGTTCTTATCCTGATTGGAAAGAATTGTTTACCCAGCAGCGTGGGATAATATGGGTTAATAAATTATTATAAAAATACTAGCTGACTCGGTGAACTTCATCTCACCATCTGTAAACTGTCAATGACAACTTTTACATGCAGGGGCATTTTGTATGGGAAAATGAAATTAATTATTTTCTTATTTTTCTCGCGACTTTATAAATGTTCTCACCGTTTAAACCTTCCCTTAACTTCCACAAATATTTCAAGATCAAAATTAGCCAAATCGATTCAGCCGTTCTCGAGTTTTAGCGAGACTAACAACCACGATTCATTTTTATACTCATAGATAACTTTTTAAATAGAAGTTTTTAAGATCCTGGATAGCAGCAGATTGCTAACCAAGACAATAGAACGAGCCTAAACGCGACGGGTGTATCAAGTTTAGTACAGGAGTTCCTATGGCCTTCCGACTCCATCATCAGATCAGCTCCATGGTACCATAGGATTGCATTGTCACGCGATATACATATATGTGTGCAAAGTTTCAGCTCAATCGGCAAACCAGACGTTGGTCTTTAACCTGCAATATTCCACCCGAATTAATATATATCATACATAGGTACATCCACATTCTGCTATTCTGTGAGTACATCCATTGCAAGCTAAATAAAAGCAAGTAAAAAGTGGTGTCCTTAGACGCCGCAGTCGAGGCACGATCTGCCATGATGACATCTTTAATTGTCTGATTTCGTCGCGGTGCAACGCAGCCACATGCGACCTTCACTGCAGCGTGATAGTAAGTAAGTTCGTTTAGGCCGGGTGGCAAGCCCTAGTGTCGGAGTTTTTAAGCCATTTGAAGATCTCTGAGACGACTAAATGGTTAAAACATCCAAAATAATCTTAGTATGGGACGCAACTTGCGTCGATACTTTGGCGCCGTCACATCTTTCTGAGACTCAGAGTAGGGCTGGAGCGGCGCACAATTCGGCGGAGCAGCACAAGCGGCGCAAATATGCTAACATCGGCAGTGGATACATATTTGAGCCGTTTGGAGTTGAGACATTGGGTACGTGGGGGCCGGGAGCTCATATTATTTATTGAGCGTCTGGTGGACGAGACGCGTGACCAAAATGCTGGTGTTAATTTTGCTCAACGCATAAGCATTGCCATTCAGCGTGGCAATGCTGCCAACATGCTGGGCACGCTGCCAACTGGCTTGAGCTTTTGGATTATCTTTAAACCTTCAAGGGACTGTGGATGATCTAATTGCTTTTTGTGTAGTAGTAGTGTAATTTTAGCTTATCGTATTGTATTTGGTGTAGTTAATAATGGCACTTTTTATGGCAGATTTTTAAAGGTGTGTCGATGGTCCATAACTTTTTAAGTAGTAGTTTAAGTGTGTTATCGTTTTTTTGTTGTAATTAAAGTTAAAAGCCATCAAAAATGGAATGGAACAAATTACTATCCACAAACATTCCTACAGATCGGGCGCGTCTTCTAGCTGTTTCTCGCTGGGAATCAGGTCTTTGGCTGCAGGCACTACCTTCGTTTCATTTGGGAAATTTACTGGACAACAATACATTCCGGATAGCCATTTCGCTACGCCTCGGCGCTCCTTGTGTTTTCCCACACAGGTGCGTCTGTGGAGAAAATGTAGACAGCCTCGGTCACCACGGTTTGTCTTGCAGCAGGAGTGCCGGCCGTATTGCTCGCCATAGCGCTTTAAACGATATCATCCGTCGGGCCTTTGGTAGCGTAAACGTGGCAGCCACGCTGGAACCAACAGGTCTGCTACGAGACGATGGAAAAAGGCCCGATGGAATGACCTTGATTCCCTGGAAGATGGGACGGCCCCTGGTGTGGGATGCTACGTGTGTCGATACACTGGCACCGTCACATCTTCTAGAGACATCAAGGCAGCCTAGCGGTGCGGCTATTGCGGCAGAATTCCTCAAACGGCGCAAATATTCATCTCTCGACAGAGGATATTCATTTGTGCCATTTGGGGTAGAGACACTTGGACCGTGGGGGCCGGGTGCTCTAGAGATTTTCAAAGATTTGTCGGGGAGGTTAAAAGAAAGCACACGTGACCAGAATGCTGGCCTGTATTTTGGTCAGAAAGTCAGCCTCGCAATTCAGCGAGGCAATGCGGCCAGCATTTTAGGCACGTTGCCTGAGATTAGAGACTGTTTAAACATTTTATAGGTTTAAACAGTCTCTAATTTTTTTTAATTAGTGTACTTTAGATATAAGATATTTTAGTTTAGATAGGATAATTTAGTTTAGATAGGATATTTTAGTTTAGATAGTTTTATTTAGGTTTGGATTAGTTATTTTAGTTTAGATAGGTTATTTAAGTTTTTATTTTTGTGTTTATCTTTAATTGTGGTTGTAAATAAAGAAATTTTAGGTTTAACCTGTAGATATCAAAAATTAGGTCAACTTGTTTAGTCTAACCTGTAATAAATCTCTTAGCATTATTCAAACAGTGTTAAAGATATGGAGGAACTATAATTTAATGTTTCTTACTACATCTTGCCTCACCATGTTATTTTAAGTTATGACTGGTTATTTTGTGACGCGAGTTGTTGAATTTCCATTCGTATATCCAACGTATAATTAGCCCCGTCTTGCTAAGTGAAGACAATGACAAAACTTGAATGAAACTATGTAATATGACCTTTACTGACAAACGACTATGAAATAGGAATTCTTAAAGTTCACGATGGTGGAGTAGGCTCATCAACCTAAAAATATCTATGTACAATATACCAATATTTGACTGCCTCGTTGGCCCAAGTGGCCCAGTGAACCTGACTCCTGTGTCGAATAATAATATCATACATCGATTCGAGAGGACTATTCAAATTTTGGACGTAGGTAAGTAGATTGCAACGGTTTTTTTTTTTATCGTGGCTCCTATCCCCGGATCTTTTTTCCAGGATTATATTACCTATAGATACATGTCTCTTCTTATTCTATTTCTACATATCTTTAAAGAAAGATTACAATGGTTGAAGTCGGTTGTGCTATTTTTTTACAAAAATAATTATTCAATGCATGTACTGTCAGTAGTAGGTATAGTAACACTGTATCATACAAATCGACAGATGTGAGTTTAGCTACAAGCTGCGCAATATCCAATGCTGAATTAATAAAAATCTTATTTAATATAAATAATTAATTAATAATTTAATTATCAAACTCATTCAGGATTGGATATTGCGCAGCTTGTAGCTAACTTCACATCCGCCGACTTGTATGATTCGGCCTGTAACATAGATTTGTACCATTATGGTACAACTTAAGTACTGTTACGATGATACGGCGACGTAGAATTGTATCTAGTGTGCCAATACTTTTTAACCGGCATTTTAAAAGAGGAGGTTCTATGTTCGTGTGCATGTATTTTTTTTTTGTGTGTACTGTTCATCTATAATTTCGCCAATTCTCAACCGAATCGAAAAATTCTTTTTCAGTTCGAAAAAGTATAAGTACTCCCGAGGTATTCCCATTTAAATTTTACAGAAATCGGCTGAGCCCCTTTTGATACATTTTTATTTATTTTTTTATTTTACAATATATTTTTTATTTTATTTTACATAAACAATAATGTAAACAATTCGAGCGAAATATTCGAATTTTGCACACGATGGAAGGCGGTTTGGGCATTTTTTGCGAAAAATAATTATTCATTTCTATATGTTAGTCATAGATATTGTAAAACCTTTAAGTCTGGCTTGCTATGACAGAGATTGACCGACGTAACGGACATCTTGGACAATGTAGAAACCTGTACATCTATTAGCATCTTATACCAAACTCGTTCCGCAGTAGAGCGAGCCCTGCGCTAGGCTAACTGTAAGACCAGTTCTGTCCCCAAGGCCCGTACTATCAGCTCTTATCGAGAGTCCAAACTCATTCTCATTTTTCCTCTAGCTGGAAAAGGACGATGAAAATCAAAGTGATGTATGTGTATAGGGAATGTTTTTTACAATTTTCTAGTAAATATTTTTTGTACTTGATACTAATGACATATAACCTACAAAGCCCGATTACAGAGGCGCCAGCGTAAATTTAATAGCAACGTAAAAAGCGTTCTCTCTATCGAATGCCTAAAGTGAAAAAGAAACAGAACTATGCTATTTAGCTAATATAATTACGATGGCGCCTCTGTAATCGGGCTTATAATCTTCTTATCAATACTTAGGTAACAGCACCAAAAAACCTTTCGGTTTGTCTCAGTATATATGTACCTCTGTAGAATACCTATATCAATATGACAACTTTCACAACGAAACTGAGCCTGAAATCACGAGTCGAAAACCACCAGTTTCATTTAATCACAGAGCTATTACAACTAGAGAGATAGCGCTGTTGTCGCTTGAGGCAATTCTCAACCACAAAATTTTTTGGAAAATCTTGCCCAGAGCTGTCAAAACTGTCAAATGTGAATTAGAATTTGACACTAGAGTGCGTTTCATCAAATAGTTCCTATGCCGTCATGTTGGCACCCCTGCAGGAGTGCAAAGAAAGAATTATATGCCCACACTTATTTGCATCACTGCCAACATGACAGCATAGGAACTATAAGATGAAACGCACTATACTAAGAGAAATACACGGCAACTAGCCACTATATAAATCGTGATATTTTTCATGTCTCTTTCTAACTCATGCCATTTTAAATTTAAATCTTTGCATCTCTTTCTTTCTTTTCTCTACTGTCCACTCACAATGGATTTAGACAAAATGTGCTATTTTTTCACCATTTTAGGATAGAATATTGGCCTTGATGATGAGGTTTATTTGCTAACAAAACCCATATCAGTAAGTAAACCACCACCACCATCACGACCAAAATATTCCAGAATATTATTATACATTTTATCTTATTTAGGGAAATCTCACGTTTGTCTAGCTAGTTCAGACTCACGCTAAGAGTTCATAATAAGGGCCCATCGATATCTTTTGACCTAGCGCGACCCGGCCGGCTGCCTCCGTGACCGGTGAAAACTAGCAACTATTGGGAAAGCATGTATGCGGAAAGTTCATATCTTTAAATTCTTGTTTTGAATAAATATTTAGTGTATTTCCGCTCTGTCGTAGTCATATAAGTTAAGGGTACCATTCAAAATCCAAATTAAATCACAAACAAAATTAGTAATTATTCATCAAACTGAATCATGGTTCCACTATGGTTAGGCTAAGGTTAGGTCAGGCCAGAGAAAAAAAAACAAAAAATTGTTAGGTTAGGCTTAGGTATGTTTATAAAATATTAATGAACCTGAAACAAAATTATAATTAATCCGTTAAAAATAATAAAAAATAATTAAACCTGTAACAAAAATAGTGATTAGTGATCTGTTTAAAAAATGTAGTAAACCTGAAAATAATATTTAGTTAAAATGTTAATCTCAAAAGAATCGAATTCTTGCGAGTGAGCTCGAAGAGTCAACACGTCCTGAAGATGCCTCGTTTAGAGGCGAAACACATGTCGAATAGAGTACAGTAAGAACAGGGGTGCTATTTATTGACTAAGTATTTTTTCAACTATTTATATAATTTTTTATAAATGAATTATATTTGTAATTTTAACATTTTAATTAAATATTATTTTCAGGTTTACTACATTTTTTAAACAGATCACCAATCACTATTTTTGTTACAGGTTTAATTATTTTTTATTATTTTTAACGGATTAATTATAATTTTGTTTCAGGTTCATTAATATTTTATAAACATACCTAAGCCTAACCTAACAATTTTTTTTTCTCTGGCCTGACCTAACCTTAGCCTAACCATAGTGGAACCATGATACAGTTTGATGATTAATTACTAATTTTGTTTGTGATTTAATTTGGATTTTGAATGGTAGGTACCCTTAACTTATATGACTACGACAGAGCGGAAATACACTAAATATTTATTCAAAACAAGAATTTGAAGATGAACTTCCGCAAAATAACGCCTGATTCGATAAACTAAAAAAAAAGTTCATATCTTTGTCAACAGAACAGTGTATCTTTCTCTGCGAGATCGAAGCCAGTATAGCCTAGTGTAAGCCTAGTGTAGCAGTAAGCAGGGCACGTCACGTGACGACCGATGTCTTGAAACATTATTGAAATAGACCTACGCTGCGATTACCGGTACGTGGTCCACCTGTAATCGCAGAGTAGGACGTCCACCCACAAGGTGGATGGATGATGGATGTGTTAACTTGACTGTTACTGTTATGATGACTACTACATTTCATAATATATGGAAGTTCGTATAGGCCCTGGTGTCAGAGTCTTTTGCCCGACTAAAGACCTTTGATAAACCGGTAAAAATCAGCTAGGCTGTGTCATATAAAAAAATGCCTAACCTCGTTTTGTAGGTACTATCATGGTACCTAATTTAACATCGGCATGATTACTCACATCCTATAATTTTCGGCGAAACAGACAACATACAACAACCATGCTGTAAGGCGCATGGCAAAAACTAAATACCTACTCGTGTTATACACATCCGGCAAATTACAAGAGTATTTGTTTCTCATCTATCCATCAAAATCACTGATGTGGCAAAAACTAACCGGTTATAAAACGCTTAGAATTTATTGTTATTTATTTCAAAGCCACGATCTGATGAAAACTGCACAACGCTGGATTAAAGCCGTCAATATTGAAAATTCTGAGATACCTAATATTATGTCCATTGTCCAGTGGTGGAAATCTTATGGCTGATATGAAAATGATGATAAATACAATCCCTACTCCATGCAGATGTGGCTTGAACGGCAGATAATCATTTTATCTGTTGTATTTACCTAATCTTTGATGTATTTTGTCTTTTTGAATACCTAATATTAGTATTAATTGTATTAGAGAGTATTGTGTCATCACTCACTATTCACTAATAAAACAAAGTCGCTTCCCGCAGTCTGTCCCCATTGTATGCTTATAAGTATCTTTAAAACCACGCAACGGATTATGATGCGGTTTTTTGAATAGATAGAGTGATTCAAGGGGAAGGTTTATATGTATATTACACCTGTGCGAAGCCGGGGCGGGTCACTAGTAAACACTAATACATTAAAATACAGAGAGTACAGATTTGAAACCTATTGGCTTTTTAGGTTTGTGTCTCTGATCCTGTTCAAAATTAGAATCATTCATCCGAAATCCACGATTAGTTAGCTATGCAAGTCATTGTCAGCGTCGGTCAGGTCCAGTTCCACTGTAATTCACCGACACGTCAGTGGCTGCTAAGAAATATCGGAAGTAGGTAACTAACAATCATTGGGAAAAACCATAATATGCTTAGCATGATTCATTGTTTTTGTAAGTAAAGGTTTCTAAGATAAACAAAAAAAATTTTTAGTATAGACGTATTATCAGTCGTAGGACGTCTACTGCTGGACATAGGCCTCCTCTATGGATTTCCAATAAGCCCGGTTGGTAGAAGCCATCGTTTGTTGCCCGTGGTAGGTACACTGGCTGAAAGACGTACCTATAAAGAGTCACAGATTAAGCTACGATATATTTATACTTTTTTTTTCTCTGTAACACCACCTACCTACCTAATTCTACCTTTTACATTTTACTTCTTGACCTTTGCAAAGCACTGCAGATTTATCAGTAAGTACCTGAAATTAGTTAGTACTTTAACCTTAAATTTAGCTAATGGATGACTCCAAACAATACCAACTTTAAGTATATATACAATAACTTAATTATGAGCAGGTAAATACCTAGCCAGCGAATAATTTCGGAGCGAATGATTCACGAGTTTCAAACCGGCGGAAGATTTCCACGATAAAAAGTAATTGGCTCTGCACCTTCACAAATTCAATTACTGTTGATCACGGGATTCAAAGAAGTTCAGATACAATGTTACCAGTTTGTTAGCACCGATTAGGACCTGCAATTTCGTTTAATATCAAAAAGCTTGATGGCAAATACCTATACATAATGACGTCTACAGCACAAAAAAAACGAGAGTCGGTACGATGTTTTGTGTCTGCAGTCTGTTGCCAATTTCAATTAAGTTGTAGCGTGCCAAGACACGCATAGATAGGCTTCCGTTGAAGCACAGGGGAACAAGACAAAAAATGCGACCTTAAGTAGTAAGTGCTTTATTAAGAAAATCTACTTCCTTGTTTTACTACGGAACCTTAAAAGCAAAAAAATCTTGCACAAGTCCCGCGACTTTATCAAACTAAATTGTCAGACCTAAGAAGCATCACTAAAATCAAACACAAAATGCCATCATAAATGAATTTTGTGTACCTAGTTGATTAGTTTTTGTCGCTTCTAGCTGGAGGTCTTTCATGAATGATGAATAGCATTTGAAACGGGGATTCATACAGAGACAAAGCGAGAGGCATAATAGGTGTATAATACAGTATATATTTTGAAAGCTGAACAGTTGGTAAGAGCCGGTCCACACGGTGTGGTACGATACTTTAGTTCTTGATTCTATATGGATTTTGATTTATCAATCAGAATCTATGTGACATTGTCAAGAAACTATTAATTTTGATTTACAGAATACCGTAACTTGATAACTTCAAGTTTTCCATAATTTAAAGGTAACTTTAATACAATGATCATACGAATTAGTACCCTAATGGTGATGCTCAATCATGCTACAAGAAAGTATCGGCCATGTGCCACACGTTGTAATCTTGCGCTTCGCCACATGCACTCCACATTTTAAGCTTTAGACTACTCGATAAGCAGATAATCTTATACGTAAGTATTATCTTATGTATCATTCATATTAGTAGAATTGTTGTCGGTAGCGCTGGTAACCGCGAATGCGTGGTCGCCAGCGCTACCGACCACCGTGGACTGCGTGCGCGCGCTTTTCAAATTAAGAATGCGATCTTCTTTTGTTTTGACAAGAAGATGAATTTTTTTTTCTTTGCTGTGAATTGAACATTTATTTTTACTTAAAATATTATTTGGTGAATTTTAATATACCTACAGGGTTATTTCTAATCAATTAGCATCCTTTTAGGGGCTTATTCTGTACATCAAAACTAACAACTTTTGATCTACGACTTTTATTAATTCTAAAAAAAAAGTGGTTTATCCATAGAAAAATGTCGATCACCCTCGACATAATGTATGGAACAGCTGATTTTTTGTTGAGTTTTCAAAAGTTGTAGAACAAAAGTTGTAAGTTTTGATGTACAGAATAAGCCCCTAAGAGGATGCTAATTGATGAGAAATAACCCTGTATACGAGTATATTTGTAAATAGCCGTTTGGTGTTTATTAACTTCAACAACTATCTCTAATAATAGTGAACCTGAGATAATATAACTTTAGTGCAATTGCTAAAAGAACAATATTAGTACAGTTATATTGTAATGAATGAGATGGCTTCAGTAAAACTGTCTGCAAATCGACTAATAGGTCCTTTAGACATAGCAAGACAAAGCGGGAAGAGATTTACTGATGCACAGCAGAGAAAAAATATTGCAATGGTTGAGTGCGACGCCGCCGCACCGTGTCGACCGTCACCTACAGTATTGCGCCGCGTTTCGCCGATAGGTGTTGCGTCACCAATCAGAATCGCACAATCTCTCCGACAAAGGCACATATTGTATTAGGTGTCATCATTTTAAAGAGTAGGTGTCTTTGGTACTGTTCATTTGTACACCATTGATGTGCTTGAATCTTTGTGGCAGTAAAGTAGATTAGGAGTTTCTTTTTTCTACAACAATGATGTGGAAAGAAGGTTGCGGATATAATGCTAATTCTAAATAATAAGTAAGCTATCTTTAGGTAAGCAATTTAGCTTTTATCAGTATTGTGTCAGATATTGCCTAGTTTGCTATTACTACCTACTCTAAATTTCAAATCTATAAGTTGGGCTGATTCAAGAATAATGTGAACAGCACCCTCACACTAAAGAGTAGGTAACCGGTTGCAGTTATCTATCAGGAGACCCGCCGAGTTTTTTGGTCCTAAAAATAACTTTAGCTTACTAGGAAACTTCTTCACTGTCATACATAAGATCGAATCCAAACCTGGAGATCAATTCTCATTACTTTAATCGCATAAATAAATTCTGAGCGTCTTCACAGATCGTTGTTTTGTTTTCCACTTACGAATCAACATCATCATCATTAGCCCGTGTCGACCTACTGGTGGATATGGGCCATCAGTTTTCCCTTGCATCAGTTTTCCCTGTCTTGGGCTGATCTACGCATACCTATCCCGCGATGGGTCTTCTGCTTACGGAACGCATGTTCGCTATTGGAAGACATACCGCAATACCTACTTACAAATAGATCTTATGAAAAGGTCCTTGACATAATTTGCAGATAGCGCTTAGGTAGACGTCCAGCAATAGAAAGAAGATCTTGCAAAGTGGGCTCAGACTAAGTACAACAGCCCAAAAAAGTCTTTAAAATACGGTAAACAAATTCACAGAAAAAACAACGGTATTTAATGCTTAATTAAAATAGAATTTTGCATATTCTAATTTGATTTTTGTTCAAGGCCGCCATCACGCCGCCATATTTTACAAGCAATGTCAAAAGATAATAATAAGATCCGAAAAAATTAAATACGATTATGGCTTCCTTCCTTTAAATTGTGATCATTTTTAAAGAACATAATAGGAAAATCAATTTTCAAAACAAATAAAGCAAATAATTAAATACTGTACCAGGTAATGGCCTAAGCTCATAAAATTTTTGCAGGATGTCTTTTACGAGTATGTCATAGTTATTACAAGCATCCCATCAAAATAGGACGCTATGCATATGTTTGTCAAAATTAAATGTTAGTAGGTAAGGTTGGAAGAGTACACCATGTATCAAAATAGACGTTTAGACCTTCAAAGGTCTGAGGATGATCCAATGCTTTTTATGTAATAGTAGTGTAGTTTTGTTGTAGTTAATAAAGGCACATCAAAATAGGACACTATGTAAAAATTTGCCGAAATTAAATGTTATTAAGGTAGGTAATATTATTAAGCTTTGTGTAAGAGTACATCATCTGGTAAAAGCCATGGTGGTCTAGTTGTAATGACACTCGCCTTACGATCGTGAGGTCATGGGTTCAAATTCCGGTTCCGTACCAATTACTCCCTTGGAATTTATGTACGGATTTTCTCACCAATGGCTTTTTGGTGAAGGAAAACATCGTGAGGCAACCTGCATACATCCGTAGAAGAAATTCGATGGCGTATGTGAATCCACCAACCAGCACTGGGCCAGTGTGGTAGATATGGCCCAATCACCCTTCGTGGGTAGGCCTACGTCCTGCAGTGGACCATTAAAAAGGCTGGTACAGGTACACCATCTGGTAGTAGGCAGTATATTTGCTTATAAAAGGTTGTTTCTCTGTTATGTGACATCGTTGTCAACTCGCGGTTTTCGCAACATTCCGCAGTACAGTTACGTGCCCTTTGCCGAGCTTCTTGCTTATCTACGCGTGACATACTAAACACTATCTAGTTTCTACGTACTCTGGCCTATAAATATCTCTACTATATCTGAGGTAGCCTTGTTTGTTTTATGTTGTTTGTTGATGATGATGATGATGCCCTACTGCTAGACAAAAGCCTCGAACTTTCCAGTTTGGCAGTTTTTTTTCGAGACTTTATTTTTATTATTTATTTTGATCTTATACGTGACCGCGCTGAATTAGGACTCCCAATATTAAATGAAATTATTAATTTACTATAGGTCATTTTAGCCAGAAGAAGAAAAATTGCCATTTAAGTTTAACGTAAGCTTTGAGTTGTATTTAAATGAATACAATACAATTATTTTGAACAACAGAACTTTAGTTTTTGCGGACATGACGTAGCTGATATAATCGTTGACTCAGTTGCGCGGGCGCCGGTCACATAGTAACTGCTGCCGATTCTATGGCGCTAACAGTACGATCGATTGTAAATAAATCACGACAAATGTCAACGGCCGACGAGGTGACCCCAAAGTGTAACTATATGTAACTAAAGCTACAACTTTGGACTAAACTATATCTAGTTTCATGACTTTATACTTGCATGGGTTTATTTATTGAAAATTTAGTAACCACAGGCCTTTGTTAATTAAACACAACTGTTTGATTTAACTGTAGAAAGAGAGTAATCTTAGCCTAAGTAATTTAGTCGTAATTTCACAGGTTTGATCCATGTTTGGTTGACTACGGGATATTGAGGTTATACAAGGTTACGATCAGCGCGTCAGCGACATTCGTTTTCTATTCAAAGACTACAAAATACATTTACGACTAGTTGACCCGGTGAACTTCGTTTCACTTTTCGCCTTTTAAACCTTCCCTAGACCTCCACGAACATTTCAAGACTAAGATAAGATAAATCCGTTCAGCCGTTCTCGAGTTTTAGTGAGACTAACGAACAGCAATTCATTTTTATATATGTTACAGCCAAAGTAATAAATCTGGATATTATACATACTGTCTAGCCATTATATATAATATCTACTCAATTTAGATAAAGTGATAATTGACACAAAATTAATCACATTAACTAGCTATTTTATATAATATCTTCGAAGACTTGGATAATGTAATAAAACAAACTCGTAATAAGAACAGATTGTCTCTGGCGCTTCGCCGGCCGCTGCTGTTGTCACTGTTCAAACCTAACCTAACCTAGTAATAGTTTTCCTTGGACTCTTTATCTGCCTACTAGGTTAGGTTAGGTTTGAACAGTGACAACAACGCGCGAGCCGAGAGAGCGAAGCGAGCGTGCCGCGGCAGCGGCCGGCTAAGCGCCAAAGACAATCTGTCCTATTACGAGTTTGTTTTATTACATTATCCAAGTCTTCGAAGATATTATATAAAATAGCTAGTTAATGTGATTAATTTTGTGTCAATTATCACTTTATCTAAATTGAGTAGATATTATACACAATGACCAGTCATTATGTATATTAACTATTTAATCATTATGACTGTAACATATATATAGAAATAGAATATAGATATATACCTAGGTATAGATATAGATAGATAAGTACTGTGTACTGATAGATAAAAAGCATTCTACGAGTAGTTCTGTATTTTGGCCACAAATAATCTGCCCTCACAAACTACATAAATAACTACGATAATTGCTTAATATTCACGGGATAGCTCGAGATAAGGGAAGTATTGCAGCCCTATACAATATAAGTAAAATCTCAACTAAGTAAGTTTACACCACAGAACACAAGAACTAGGTTTCTTTCTCTCTCTCTTCCGTGGTTTACACTCAAAGTACACATCGTCATCATCATAATTAACTGGCATAGGACGCCTACTGCTGCACAAAGACATCCCCTATGAGTTTCCGATAAGACCGGATGGAAGCGGCTTGCATCCGGCCTGTTCTTACGAGTACATTCTTGATACCGAAAGATACCGAATCCGATACATTTTATTTAGCGACCCTGGGACATTACATCATTGCATTTAGTCCAGCTGAGAAAGCGCAACAAAACTTTTTTTTGGTCGCGAATAAGTCCTCGCTTGACCACCAACTCGCCTGATGGTAAGCGACGTTGTGGTCGAAGATGAAGCACGCAGACCTAGATTCTGATCTTGAAAAGCTTTAGATTATATCTCTTAGAAAACAGGAAAGCAGGAAGACTGTTCCATTTCCTGTCGGTACGAATCAGAAATGTTGAGTCAAAGCGCTTCGTACGTATCGAAGGAAAATCGACAGTGTAGGGGTGGTAATGTGGCGTCCTCCTACTTGTCTTGTAGTAAAAAGGTCGTGTTGCTCAGATGCAGTCAAAGTGATCCAGTTCAAGCTCGCGCTAAAGACCTTATGGTACAGGGGCTGCTATACATTGTAGAAAATCTCGATAACAGACAGACAGACAGACAGCTCTTCTAATAGCTCATTGAGACATATAACGTGGGCAGCGTGACGTAACCAAGCTGTTGCGATCTATCAATTGCCATTTACCACTCATGTGCGGCGAGGGCGATCGGCGATCGCATCGGTTTTGTATTTGGTTCTTTAGAGAAAGATATGACTGTAATAAATGTTCAATCTTGAAGTGGAGTGAGAGGGTAAGATAAGTTTGGTTGCAAGCTACCAAACAGCAACAGTGACTTTCAGGTTATTATAGAATTTTTAATTTCAGTGTATGCGAGACAGTTAGCATTTAAATATATTGACTGATTCTTATTCTATGGAAATTCTAATCTTATTCTATGGAATAGATTAGGTAATCTAGGTACCTCTAAATCTACCATAGTTAATTTCCCACACAGTTCCCTAAACTACCAATAGGTACATTTATAGATACATCTGAAGAAAATTAGTGATTTCTAGGTAAGCGTCTCTGTCTGCGGATGTGACGTGAACTTATATTCTTACAAATAATAAATGGAAAACTAATATGTATGTCTTAATTCATTTTTATCAGTATTCATTTCCTCCCTCTCACAAAGTGTCATGTACTTTGACGCTAAACGCAATAAAGGCGTTTTAACAGCTTTAAATATAGATAATATTAAAGTTTTGCTCTCCTAGTCTAAGAGATCGTAATCAAAGATCGTACATATTTTACTGCTACGAGTATATTTTAGTTAGTTTAAAATCTGTCGAATTTTGCTTTCAGAATTGAGTGCAGTGTTTGATGCTGTATCCTTTCTTAAACAATCAAAGACTCTAGTGCATCCGCATTTCCTAAGTAGAGCACTCGCGTCACGACCACACAGCTCCACTGTTGCCTCCTTCCATGTGTTTCTGTTTTGAAAAGAACCTGAAAGAATATGTTAGCCAGCCAAAGAATATGTCAGTGCGATATTGTGTGGTCTGTTTATGGTAAATGCAGCTTGCTTGGGTTATGCTAAATGCAGTATGACGTAAGCTGTTATGTCAACCGAGTTATGAAATGGCTGTAAAGTTGCCGGGCATAAACATAAGCACATAAAACAGATAAAGGCTTAAGCCATGTATTCACTGAGCAACAATGTTTCAGATACACAGTTTCTGAAACATCACGTAGATGTTTCCAGGAAGTGATTTGTTTCCGTGTTCCACACGGTAGAGTTTACAGAAACAAAATAATTGTCTCTGATTTATTATTTTTTGCTTCGGAAACACGTAGATTTTGTTTCTGATACAGAGTTTATAAACAATTGTTGCTCAGTGAATACATGGCTTTAAACTCTTTGGTTCAAAGCAGATGACACAAAAATATGTTATTACAAAATTTAGAAAATTGAGAAATGAAAACGATTTATGAGAAAATGTTGGCACAATGTTTTGTTTATTCTGAATAACCTGCCCTCGTCTTGCCTGATGGTACGCGAAAAAATACAGCTGACTTGAGAGCTTCAATCTTTTTGGGAATTGAAACTTAGGACGCTGAGTTTAGTGGCGTCGACTGCATCCTTTCATTTTTCGATGTGATCCCAAAATTATATAAATGTGAATACAAAAATCGCTTTCGAAAGAGATATGTTACAAGTAGGTATTGTATGTAACGTACAGCACACTTAGCATCATTTGCAAAACACGTGCAAATTGATATTGCATTGTGCATTGCAACATTAAGTGCTCTTGATTTTATATGTTGAGAAATAACTATTCTGCTATTTGGTCTAGGTATTCTTTTTTCCTGATGTGACTAGATAATTGTATAAGTAAGTAAGTATACGTAAAATTGTAGGTCCCGGTTGTTTTAACCGTTTAGCCAGGCACCAGGGCTCCCCCCCGAGTGGGTTCCCGCCTTGTCGTGGCGGGGGGGCTTAGTAGCCAGGTCTCGCCAGCCTGGTGAACCAAGAGGAACCCGAGGTGGGGCCGGCCTCTCCGGGTCTTGGGCCTCGACAAGCCCGTGCGGAGGCTGGCCAGTAGGTCGCAAGTCGACTGAGGTGGACTGTCGCGCTCGTCGCGATACCGCGGCCGAGCCCATCGAGGCGGGGGCGGCGACGGGATGGACGGGCGGCGAGTGTGCCGCTGTCTATCCGTCCTGCCAGCGGCCCTAACGGGTGCCGCCAACGTGTTGGCGGAGGCGGTGGGGCTGCAGGGGAAGAGGAGTGTCGGTATCGCGACGGCCGTTCTCCCTATCCTCTGCAGCCGTAGTGGCAGGCGCGGGGCCACTTTAATTGACCCGTTGCATCGGGACCAGGGCTGTCGGACACGGGTGCTGTCTGACGCCTAGTGCTGGTTGGTCCCAGGTGGTGGATGACGATGTGTCTGGTGTTCGGCACATCGTTATTCTGGCGGGAGCCGAAGCTCCGTGGTGGGGCCCGAGTTGGGCCAGCGCTGTCGGGTGCCGCGGAGGAGTGCGCAAGCGTGCCCGTAGCCCCGACACCAAGCGCAGTGGCGGAACACCCAGGGGTTTTGGTGGGTATACTGTCCAGTCGGCAGGACTCCCACATAACCACCCGCCTGCCCTCGAGGTGCGGTGGTATCTATAAAAGATTTCCCCTGGTAAAAAAAAAAAAAAAAAAAAGGCACCAGGGCTAGCCACCCGACCTATACGAACTTACTTACTTTTAGATAATTGTATAAAGATGGATAAGTTCTACATTTATCGTTCAACCACATTTTTGGTAATTTAATGAATATTTTGATAGTGTTCCGATTTTAAAAATTTCTAGTTATTTATGGTGTTATTTTGTTTTTGATAGGTCAATTTTCATGTTTATTAAGGATTCAACTGGCTTCTACTAGAAATATTTTTATCAGAATATTTCCTATTCTTATCAGAATAATTACCGTTGTGAATCGACTTTCGAAGCGGATAATTTTCTGATTGGTGACCGCGGATTACATGTAATGCATCTGAGCACTACCTTCGCTCGGATAATGCATTCAATCATGTGCCTCCGTGATTTTTATGTCATAAATGTGTAGGACGGCATCCGCAACCTTCTTTATACCACTGCTGGGTATAGACATCTCTCTTGCAGTGCCATATGAGTAGGTTTTTCGCCAACCTTGTTCAGGTTCGACTTGATTGACGATATCGTCGACCCACCTTGCTGCCGAACGACGCACGCTCCGCTTATTTATCTACCTCGTCTAGGCCACCACTACCACTACCTGTCGTCACTTCGTCTTGCCATGTGTCCTACCCTACCCAACTCCATTTAAAATTCGTTCTAGGGTTCCGTACCCAAAGGGTAAAAACGGGACCCTATAACTAAGACTCCGCTGTGCGTCTGTAAGTCTGTCTGACTGTCACCAGGCTGTATCACATGAATGGTTATAGCTAGAACGTTGAAACTTTCACAGATGATGTATTTCTGTTGCCGCTATAACAACAAATACTAAAACTAGAAATAAATAATTATTTGTGGGGGGCTCCCATACAACAAACCTGAATTTTTAGCTGTTTTTCGATCGATATTAATAACGGTGACAGGCAGATGCTTGAAATATTCACAGAATATTTAGTTAAAAAATAAATAATTAAACTAAAATAAAATCAATATTTAAGGGCTCCCATACAAGTAACAGTATTTTTTTGCTTAAGGAAGATGCTTCAAATATACACAGAATATTAAGTTGTATATTCCCTACAAAAATAAATAATTAAATTAAAATAAAATATATTAAGCCTTCCATACTGTACGGGACCCTTCGTGCGCGAGCCCTGCTTGGCCCCACTTGGCCGATTATTATAGATTAAATACTCTGATACCAGGTCTAACCAGACAATACCTACACGAGCTTACTTTATGATGGCAATTACACAATTCCTACGTTAATTACACGAGTAATTCACAAAAACCAGCCAAGAATTGTAACATTTGGTTTGCCTCGGAAATTCCTCGAAGTCCGAGCAGTCGTGAGTTTTAACACGCCACGTGCGGCAATTAATGCGTAAACGCTAAGTGACGACTTCCAATAAGTTCCAAGAATACGCTATCAGTTGTAACTTAGTTTATGATGGTACTGTACCAGCTTTTTAATAGTCCACTGCAGGACGTAGCCTACCCTCGAAGGGTGATTGGACCATATCCACCACGCTAGCTCAGTGCGGGTTGGTGGATTCACATACGCCATCGAATTTCTTCTACGGACGTATGCAGGTTGCCTCACGATGTTTTACTTCACCTAAAAGCCAGTGGTGTGAAATTCCGTACATAAATTCCAAAGAACTCATTGGTACGGGACTGGGATTTGAACTCACGATCTCACGACTGAAAGGCGGGTGTCACTACCTCTAGACCACCACAGCTTCAATCCTATTAATGGTGATTGGACGATATTCACCACGTTGACCCGGTACACGCTGTTAAAAGGTACAAATTGACTCGTCTCGTTGGTCACGCTTCACCATCATCAGACTAATTGTCAGCTGTTTTCTAGATTCGCAAAAGCTTACACAAAAATATCATTGTTTTCATGTATAAAAGAACCGAAGGGGGACCGAAGCCAAATCATTGATTCGAGATATTGGGCGGAGAATAAGGGACAGAGGAGGTGACTCCCGCTCTAGGTGGTTCTTGGTGCAAAGAATGTCTATCGCTATTCAGCGCAGTAATGCTGCTAGCTGCCCATAAGGGCACCTTTGCATCGGGAGCCATCAAGGGTGGTATTCGATTTGTTAGGTTAGTTATATTTTTGAATTCGAAATGTTGTTTCTCTATGATGTTATTATGACGTGTAACTTATATGAATGAAGATGTATAAAAGGATTCTGACTGAACGTAAGTATCAGTAACTTTGTATTAAAATAAGTTCGTATAGGCTGGATGGCTGTCCCTGATGTCAGAGTTTTCAAGCCGCCTGAAGGCCTCTGACATGGTTAAATGGTTAAAAAATATATAGTAATAAAATGGCAAAAATAATAATATAAGCCTTAGCTAATAATAAATCCTTAGCTAGGTAATTGAGTGGAGCCTTTAATAAGATGTATTTTTAAATCTCATTACAATGAACAATATCAGAAACAAAACTTACAATATCAATAAACATAGTATTTTTTGTGAGCATGGTAGCTCACAAAAAAATACTTACAATCCCTACAAATATTATAGATGTGAATGTAAGTTTGTTTGTTACGCTTTCACGCAGCAACAAAGCAATGGATAGACGTGATTTTTGGCATGGGTGTATAGTTCAAAGGTTGGAAAGTACTTTTTATCCCGTAAAATTTAAAGGTTACTGTGCTATACAGCATAAAAATAAATAAACGCGGGCAAAGCCGCGGGCAAAAGCTAGTAAAGAATATTTTAGAAGCCAGTTGAAATGTACAGAAAACTTCTACACGGGATTGTTACGTGACAACGAACAAACAATGGCTCAATTAGATTCGTATTTACAGTACGGAACCGTACAATCTATTCTGTCCGTCAATTTATGAAAATTCTCGATTATTTGCGCCAATTTTACCGATGAATTGTACCTATTCAACAAAAAGTTGTTTACGCGATTGTGAAAAATATTTTGAGCCAGGGATGTATGATTTTTTGTAATCGGATTTTTACTTTATCTCATGTAATTTTATGCGTGGCTGTAGCCTGTACCATAAGAAATACTGATGCGGGAAATTGTTCTTTATCAACGTGGTCCGAAACGACCTCTTCCCACGAACCTCTCCTCTCCCTTCATCGTTCTCGGCGTTTCGCTCCGCGGGGTGAATCGGCCTTCAAAATGAGTCTTGGGCGATTCGCCCCGCGGTGCGAATCGCTGGCTGGGCGAAACGCCGCAATAGCCGAAAAACGCAAGTACACACAGGGCCTGTCAGTAAGGCTTTAAAGTGGTACTATAAAGCCTGACTGACATACCCTGTTACATGTTTTAGGTGACCTGTATTGCATGATACTATTATTTAATTTAAACATAGGTATAATCCCCACCATACGCTAAGGATCCCAGCTGACTGACTCCAGGGTATTGCTGTACACGACCATGATAACGTAATACCAAAAATTCAGATGACTCCTGGACTATTTTCATACCACCTGCTCGAAAATGACCCCATTACTTTTATGTATACTATATCGTACGACCTCAACGTAAAACAAGACACCATTATCTTAACACATCATTATTTTACGCAAAAAATGCCAAAACCGCCTTCCATCGTAAACAAAATTCAAAAATTTCACTCGAATTGTTTACATTATTTTTGATTTATCAAAATCGGCTCAGCTGATTTCTGAAAAATTTAAATGGGACCACTTCGGGAGTATACGCTTTTGAACTAAAAAATAATTTTTCGATTCGGTTTACAATTGGCGAAATAATCAATGAACATACACAAAAAAAGTACATACAGACGAACATAGAACCTCCTCCTTTTTGGAAGTCGGTTAAAAAATGAGAATTAATCAGGTTATTGCTAATAAGCACTAGAGATTGTGTGAATTTGTGTATAAACTCAATCTGATCATGAAATATACCTACCTACGTCTATAAAACAACGAAAACTCCGTACGAGAAAATCGTCAAGTAAATATCGGTTGTTGACTATGACTTTTAACTGCCAATAGAAAACAGTAGAATTTTACAGTGGATAGCTTAGAGTAATGCTTATTTATTTATGAAAATTATAAATTGCTAAGTAAAATAACATTTGAAATTGTAAATAGACAGAGTGGTGGAGTGCTGATGTAGAGTGTGCCAAGGAGAGCATGACACAGCGCGCTGCGCTTAGTTATTAAATAAGTTGCAGTTGTTATTTGATTTTTTGACGAATTTTCCGTAGTTTTAACCTTTTGAGGTGTGAGGACCGCAGAATATAGACTCGTACCGCCTTAACACAAAAGATTTAAATACGCTATAAACACTGTTTCACCGTGCATAGTTGTTCTGTTACAGAGTCTAAAGCGTGCTTAACTTTTGTGGTAAGACCGTTACCGTCTTACCGCAAAACTTTTTCGCTTTAGACAATGTTTAACAGTACAAATAGCACGGCTAAACAGTGTTTAAAGCGTGTTTAAATCTTTTGTGGTAAGACCGTTAGTGTTCTGCTGTTATTTAACCTTTCTAAATAGACTCAAGATTCAAGATACTTTATTTGTTAGAAACATGGTAGTGTAGACAACATACAAAGTCGCATACAGATTTTCGTAGTGTAGGTAGAGATCGCATGTTCTTGCCCATCGTGGCGTACAAATATTAAAAGCATAATTACCAAAACAATACAAGCAGAATTTTAAATAATAATGTAAAAATAAAAATAAAAATTAACGTGTCATGTGTGTGTAGTGCTCAGTAGGAAAATGCCACCCGTAGTCACCTACCCGAAGACTAACCGTGCGGAACGTTGCTTAATTTCGGTAATCGCTGACAAACAGCTACATAATTAGAGGAATAAATCACTTCGTTAGTCAATCTACGCTACGAGCGCTACGATGATGATGATTTGTATTATTAAACTTGATGTCAAAGATGAAATAAAAGTATGCACGTAGGTATACGAATTTCTTTAGCGGTATCAGTGTCAATGTAACACGAAATTGCAATCTGGCTCGGATGATCCTCGAACCTTCGAGGATATCCGATAGCCTATACTATCTTGGACAGTATATATAAGCTTAAGGCCGCAGATAAGGTTGTATTTATACAGTGGGTGCCTTCTCATGTCGGGGTCGTGGGTAACGAGGAAGCAGATCGAGCCGCCCAGGAAGCAGTCATCGAAGGGGTCCCATTCAATTGCCTCCCACTTCATAATGAGATGCTTCATAGTGTAAAAATGCAGTGTGGCTTGAACTGGCAAGAGTACTTCGATGAACGGTCTCGATTTGTAGGCATTTGGCACAAAACTGTACAGTGTCAACTTCCTTGGTACCCATGGTTTGATAATTGTGAGATGAAAAGGCAACAGATTGTATCTTTATTAAGACTTCGTGCCGGGCACATTCCGGGTAACCAATTTAAATACTTGATGGGAAGAGCGGATTCGCCACTTTGCTGTACCTGCGGGCTGGTCGAAGATGTGCACCATGTGCTGTCGGAATGTGTCCGGTACAAAGACCAGCGGCGGAATATGTTAAAGCGGAATGACTGCAATAGGTATGGGTGTCTGTAACAGTATCTTGGCTTCTCCAGGTTTGGGGGAGGCCGGGATACTGTTGCAGATCTATTTTCAGTTCCAAAGCTACGAATGCCCTTGTGGTAATTGTTAGATGTAATAATTAGTGTAGTCTTACGGGGTGACATTGTCATTGTTGACAAAACCCTTCCTCGATAAAGATTTTAAAAAAACCGTAAATATTATAACACTGTGTCATAGCTGTCCGACCGCACGCGCAATGCAATGCTTTTGACAGCTGTTATAATTAAAACGTTACTCTATATGCCACTTGCCAAACGAGTCCCGCTACACCGCTCTAGAAATATGAAATAGAAAAGATAAATAACAGTTCAAGTACCTACTTCAACATTTATGTTACATGTTACCTACTCGCTAGTCATGCTACAAACTAAGTTAATGCTACAATTTTACAGTTCCTTCATTTGTCTGTTATTGTCCAAGCAATTGAAGCTATAGAGGCTTCGCTTGCTTCAGTTGTCATTATTTTCTTTCATCTGTAGTTGTACTATAGTTTGGATGTTGCTTCTCCTCCACAGGTGGTATTTTTCTACGAATCTTGGACTGATTTTTATTTTAGAGTGCTTTCCACACTAGATTTTATCTCAAAGAGTTATCTTTGTGATAAGCATTTCAAAAATCTGAAGCGAACGCAGGATTTGAACCTGCCCCTTCGGATCACAAGCCCGACGCTCCAAGGTGGCGCCGCCAACGCTAGAAGTTGGTGGTAATGATAAGCACTTCAAAAGTTCGGCGCTTGCGTAGGAGGCGGGCTAGTGATCCGAAGGGGCAGGTTCAAATCCTGCGTTCGCTTCAGATTTTTGAAATGCTTATCACAAAGATAACTCTTTGGAATCTTGGACTCTTGTCAAAGATCGTTCACTTGACACAGGTGCTTGCTGCTTGTTTGGCAAAATCGAATAGTATCTAAAACCTAACAAAATTCGCGATCGCGATTATCCACGAAATCGGTCCAGAGCGAGTCGAGATATGGGCATAAGAAGATTCAGTTAAGCAGATGCGATTGTTCGGAGAAATACTAGTTTCATAACTTCAATCGGTTGCTAATTGGAGATTCCTTTCCGCGTGATTAAAATATCTTGAAACAGGCAAATTGAAGGCACTTGAGGTCGGCGCGGCCTTGTGCCGTCAGTTTATAAACATTTACGCTATTAACGGCACTGCTCACTCACTAAATCACGATTTATTAGAAACCTCGAACGTACCCTTTTATTTATACGCATCTGCGCGATGACACGACGTAAGCGTAACTACGAGTATGAGCGAGGCCTCACTCTAGTGCGTCGCGTTGCGTCGTCGCAACGGACCAACGTATTGTATGCCCCATCTGCGTTACGGCGACGCACGATTTTGCAACGCAAGAGGGCGACACGCGCCGTCGCTGCGTAGCGTCTTAGTTTTAATAATCTACGGTATCTACGGTAATATACGGCTATCTACTAGTACACGCCATGTTTTTGTTGGGATAAAAAATATTGATAGTACACTGACAACACTGTCCGTCGTCGCATCTGAGCTCCGACGACGCAGAGCATCACCCTCCCCCGCTTCATTTCTTGTCCGTCGATCCGTTGAAACATCGCAAGCGACGACGCAACGCATTAATGTGGCATGGCACATAAAAATCTATGAAAAACGACGACGCAACGCAACGCAACGTACTAGTGAGGCCTCGCTCTATAAGGTACGCGTCCGCTGTATTGGAATAGCAGTATGAGTAAGGAGTAGATGGAATCATGGATGACTGCCTCAGTGGCTCAGTGGTTAGTTACCGTGACTCCTGGATCAATGAGGCGTGGGTGCGATTCCCACCCAGGGCAAGAATTTTTGTGATGAACATAGGTGTTTGCTGGGTGTCTGGGTGTTATTTAGGTATTATCTATGTAAGTATTTATATTTAAAAGTATATTTAAGTAGTATATCAGTCTCTGGCGGCCATATCTCAAGCTTTGCTTAGTTTGGGGTTAGAGACCGTGTGTAAGTGATGTAGGTACCTTTATATTAAAAAAAAAAAAACTGAAAAAAATAGATCCAGTGCACGCAGCCCCATAGAAATTAATTCAAAGCATTAATTCTCCGTACGTACGCTCCAATTCTGATCCAGTGGACGTGCAGTTTTATAAGACAATCTTGAATTCTAAGCGCGTTTGCAGTACCGTACCTATACTTACTCGTACATAGTTTCAAAGGTAAAAACTCTGACCCACCTTCTACCATAATTGAGAAAAAAATTAGCCATTCCAGACAAAAAGTTCATCGACTTAAAACATTTAAACATTTAAACATTTTTTATTATCCATATAACACATGAGCAGAACATTGTTACAATAATCATTTTAACAAAACAGGTAATGTTAATCTATTGTTAGACTCTCGACAAAATTTACAGAACAGCTTTCCGTTTGTGATTTCAGGGCTGTTTTCATGGCAAAAGTTATCCGTAATTATTTAGGTGTGTATATAAACTTCTTTAAAACTATCCCGTATTTTTCGCGTCTTTTTTAAAAAGTGTCATATTTTTTACCATAATATCTGACTCTTTTTCAAAAAGAAGGTTTCATAAATTTTGAAATAATCCAATAGACCAATACATCGCATTAATATTGTATTCATAGATATCATAAGTAAAGTATGTTTTGCTTCCACATAACCACTTCTAGAATGAAACGAATAAGCAGAATCCGATAAATGCGATGATTGCAGTGACCACGAACCTCGCGCGTTGCGCAACCGATTTATTGATTAGCGTTGATTATATGAACATTAAAAAAACGAGGAACATTCTCGTTAAACAGCTTCTTAAGGTCTTATCTCAGTGCCAAATATTAACTCACATTTCAAAACGATTTTTTTGGTAGTTCTTCCTCTTTGGTGGGATCTTAGTTTTGTGGAACATGAAACTTGGTAAAAATAGATTGAATGGAGTATAAGTTAGTGAAAATGCGTAGGTATCTACATAAATGCCAAAAAATCTTCGTCGTTTCAGTCATAGTACGTCCACTGCTGGACATAGGCCTCCCCTAAAGATCTCCAATAAGACCGGTTCGTAGCGGCTTGCATCCAGCGCAATCCTGCGGTCTTAATGAGGTCATCCGTCCGCCTTGTGGGTGGACGTCCTACGCTGCGCTAGCCGGTACGCGGTCTCCACTCGAGAACTTTTCGACCCCATCGGTCATCAGTCCTCGGAGCTATGTTCCCTGCCCTTTGCCATTTCAACTTGCCAATCTGCTGGGCTATGTCGGTAACTTTAGTTCTTCTACGGATCTCCTCATTACTGATTCGATCTCGCAAAGAGACTCCGAGCATAGCCCTCTCCATAGCTCGCTGGGCTACTTGAGGCTTACTAGTCAAATGGACCGGGACCTACTACATCACGAATTCACGATCCTTACTAATAATATAAATTCGAAAATGTGTATTGTTGGTTTTTTCGTTACTCTTTCACACAGCAACGGCGACCGACTTTTTTTTTCAGTGATATATTTTAAAGACCGGAAAATTTCCTAGGCGACATTTTATATATAAAAAAAGGTTCCTGCGGGATAAGACAAAAGCCAAAAAATCTTGCGGACATGTCCTATCACCATAAAGTTATAATTTTATTATTCTAGAACTTTTTTTATCGGGCAAAAGTGCCTTTATTAACTACAACAAAACTACACTACTATTACATAAAGAGCATCATTAGACCTTTAAAGGTCTGAGGATGATAATATTCTGGATTTTAACTTACTAAGTTCCCATAATACCGTTTTTTTTAATGTTTCTGTAATAATTACTGAGACATAAAAATGCGCAAATGTCTGTAAAAATAATATTTTTTACTATTGCTTTAATAGACATAAAGACTATTGAATTTGAATTTTTATTTGAATTGGAATTGCGGGTAAAAGCTGGTTCAGGATAATGCAGCTGCGAACGCTCGTCATCTGAGTTTACCACTGGATGGCAAATCAGGCACAACATTTTAAGATAATCGGCCAAGTACGAGTCGAACTCGCGCATGGAGGGTTCCGAACTGTATGGGAGCCCCCCTTAAATATTTATTTTATTTTATTTTTTTATGAATTATTGAAGGGAATATAAAACTAAATATTCTGTGAAAATTTCAAGCATCTACCTGGTACCATTATTAATATAGAGCGAAAAATCGTTTAAAAATTCAGCTTTGTTGTATGGGAGCCCCCCTTAAATATTTATTTTATTTTGTTTTTAGTATAAATTTGTTGTTCTAGCGGCAACCGAAATACATCACATGTGAAAATTTCAGCTGCCTAGCTGTCATGGTTCATGAGATACAGCCCGGTGACAGACGGACCGACGGACACACGGACATCGAAGTCTTAGTAATAGGGTCCCGTTTTTCCCTTTGGGTACGGAACCCTAAAAAACGTAAATTTAATCCTAAATTAAATTATTAGTTGAAAATTTTAATAAAAATTTACAAAAATAGTTAATAATAATGACTAGCACAATAATGTCATTAGCCATACCTATGCAATAGGAACCTAGGTATAATAGCCTTCTAATTAACCATGCATGCAAAAAGCAGCAGATTTCCGTGACGGTCGGCAATCAACCGGTTGTAATCCGCAGTCTTGCCTACTGCCTATCGTTATGACCTAACCAAGTAGGTATAAAAACCTGTAGTTAAGTTACAACCTAACCATGTCAGAGAAGTAGCTAGGTAGAGGAATACGCCACCTCTAAAGCCTAGTCTCTCTAGTTATACAGGGTTATTTCTAATCAATTAGCATCCTTTTAGGGGCTTATTCTGTACATCAAAACTAACAACTTTTGTTCTACGACTTTTATTAACTCTCCAAAAAAAAGTTGTTTGTCCATAGAAAAATATAGTTCACCCTCGAAAAAATGTATGGAACAACTGTTTTTTTTTTGAGTTTTGACAAAAGTCGCAGAACAAAAGTTGTTAGTTTTGATGTACAGAATAAGCCACTAAAAGGATGCTAATTGATTAGGAATAACCCAGAATTCGCGAATATTTCGCACGGATCGATGTAGCATTTTTCACATTATTGTTGATTTTTCAAAAATGGCTCTGCCGATTCCAATAAAACTTTAATGGGACTAATTTCGAAGTATACTCTTTCCAATAAAAAAATAATTATTGAAATCGGACTACTCTGAAAAAAGTTATGCGTGGTTATACATTAAAAAATATGTATATTTACGCATCGAATTGAGTACCTCCTCCGGTTCGGTTGACAAAAAAAAAGACAGGGAACCGGGCACATAGTGCGCAGGACTCGTATGGGGTTGTAAAGTAAATTATGTATATATATTTGCTTACCTACTGGAAAAAGTATAGAGTCCAGCGAATACAAAACAAGGAATACAGATAGGATCGAGCTGGATGCAAGATACTGGCGATATGTCTGACTGAAATCTAGGGAGATCTTATTTATTTATTTTTTAACGCGAATAAGTCCGCTCTTGATCACCAACTCGCCTGATGGTAAGTGACGTTGTGGTCAAAGATGTAGCACGCAGACCTAGAACATATCTATTCACTCTGATCTTGAAAAGCTTTAGATTATATCTCTTAGGAAACAAGAAAGTAGGAAGAATACGAATCAGAAATGTTGAGTCAAATCTTGATACATAGAGGAAGCCTTTATCCAGTTCTGGACACTCTACATATGTATAGATCTATCTGATTTCAATGATAATGGTGTCAACAAAATAATATGTTTCAAATGTCCAATACGAGTAGGTACTAACTAAATTTACTAGAGCGTTGATTTACGATGTAGGTCTTTCAATGCGCCATCAAATGGATCGTAATGATGATTTTCTATGTTTAAAATTGCTATGTACGATATTAGTTAGGAGTAAACTGAACATTACTTCGAAAGTATGCAACTGCGATGTGCCTAATTTCTAATTTTTAATACTCACTGCCTCAGAGCAATTTCAACTTTTGCAATTTGATGTGCCGATTCTACAATGACATTTTGATAATCTCATGAAATGCCAAAACATATCGAGAATATAAATTAAATGTCTTCGGTTTGTTTTATTTCAATAGCTTTATTGTTTCTATTACGATATAGATTAATTTTCTATGCGTTTTTACGTATATATTTGGGGTTCGAACTACTTTGCGCATTATCAATTATTATTATATTTGTGAAGATGAAAAACTACACTAGTGTTATAATATACAAATTATGCCCATTTTGTGTCAGTTTGATTGCGTTGAACCCAAATGATATATGGGAAGAAGCATGTAAAAAGAGCAGTAGCTAGCTTGAATAAAACATAACGCAAAAATTGCTTCCATCATACTTGTTCGCAGAAATGCCATATTTGCTTCTAAATACATAACACAGCTTTATTCCACTCACGAATGCATTTTATTTGATAATGACATTTATGTATTGGATTCATGGAGCCCAACTTCTGAAGCGTTAGAATCATTTCTAATGTTTGCAAAGGATGGCATGCTATATGCTCTCCCATTCACACAGACGCGTGCCGTCTTACCACAAAAGTTTTACGCACGCTTCAGACAATGTTTAACAGTACAAATTGTACTGTTAAACAGCGTTTAAAGCGTGTTTAAATCTTTTGTGGTAAGACGGCACGCGTCTGTGTGAATGGAACGATTCTCAATGCCCGTTCTTGGTCTTATTTACGCATACGTTAAGACGTTCTAGGGGTTCAATAATTATAGAACCGATGGATGTAACGTTATAACGTTCTGCTTAGCTCCACTCCGATTCGGTGGAATCTGACCCTAAAGAACTTGCTACGACATCGAGTGCCGCACTCGATGTCACTTTGCAAATGAAACTTAGATGGTAATAAGTTAAGCTTAATCGGTCAACTTAGCTTAATGAGTGCTTAGCTCGGTTCCCGTGGGATCCTTGCTACAAGTCTGATGAGCAGGTTGCTGGAACCGCCGCAAGCATCGAACTTGAAAACCTAAGCACGTAGGTGCCACTATCTTAGCTGGTCTGCAGGGTTAGACGGAACGTCTGTGCGGATTGAAAAGAAATTGGAGAGCATGTTACTTATACTACCATTCTTATTGTGAAATGACGAGATATATTTTGCGGTACTTAATATTATTGTACAAACTGTTGTATATATAACTAGCTTAAAACCCGCGGCTTCGCCCGCGTTGTCCTAGTACTTGCTTAAAATTATAATAGCCCGCGATTTGGCACTTGTTGTCTTACTCGTAGCACTTGTTTCAAGATTCAAGATACTTTATTTGTCAGAAACATGGTAGCGTAAACAACATACAAAGTAGGTAGTACATATACAGATTTTCAGAGAGTAGAAAATGCATGCTCTTGCCCATTGTGGCGTACAAATATAAAAGGCATATTTACACTTTAAAAACATTATAAGCAGAATTTTAAAATAATACAATTGTATATTAAGAATATTACTGATTTATAAGAAGCCAAAAATTGACATTTTAGTTAAAATGATAAATATGATGGATTGCTTATAATGATAATAAGCCACTATTTCGCCCGCGTTGTTGTATTGCTTTCTTAAAATGATAATAGCCCATAGATTGGCCGCGTTGTCTTAGTACATTCTTAAAATTATAAGAACTTGCAGTTTGATCCGTGCTCTCTTAGTAGGTATTTATGCCTAGGATGATATATAATATCCCGCGGTTTGGGCCGCGTTGTCATAGTATTTGCTTAAGATGATATTTTGTGGCCTGCGCTTTGGTCTATATTATCTTAGTACTTGCTTCAAATAATAATGGCCGCAGTTTGGGCCGCACCATTTTAGCACCTTCTTGATTAATCTGAGAGCACGGCGGGCGGTGCCCCGCCAAATCAGACATTTGACTTAACTCTTTTACTATTTCTTGTGGGAACTGTTTATATCTAGATAGTGAGTATGTAAACCTATCGTATTAACATGTAAATGTAATATTTTATGAATTAATTGAATATGAATATACTTTACGTGATTATGGAAAACTAATCCATGTAATTGCCTACTCACATATCTATCTTACATAGTTAATAAATAAATAACATAAATAGTTAGCAATGTGATAAATAGTTTTCCAGAAACTCACTAAAATCAAACCAAGTTCATCAGCACATTTTAAAATACTGTTTTTTTAGGTCGTGAAAGAAAATTTTTCAGTATACTCACACATGACCCATGTCGTTTCACACTTGTATCTTGTATACCAAATTTTATTCCAATGCATTCTCATGTCATGATAGTGCAGTGGTCGTCACACTTTTCTGTTCAAGGGCCACATACGACAGTGCGAAGCAACACTGCGGGCCGCACACTGATGAACTTAAATATAACATACCAGCCCGAGTTGTTTTAGGTTACCGCGCTGTCCACTGAACGAACCATAGCAAAAAAACATGCGCGAGCGAAGCGAGCGCGAAATTTTTTGCATTTTTCAGTAATTGTTGTGTAATAGACCAATCAACTGCTTTTTTTGCAAAAAAAATCGGTTTTTTACAGTGATTTCAAAACAGATATATTATGAGCTAAGCAGACTAACGACTCATGCGCGACCGCGGTGAGCCCCAATTTTGTTTTGTTTGTTATTTTCAGTCATTTTAATCCTGGCATGAATAAAGCAGACCACGTTACTACTTATATGCGCGAGTGCCGCGAGCGTGAATGTTTTTCCGTTAATTTTTAGTTATTTGAAAACAAATATGAACATTTTTCAGATTTTAATTAAAGAATGTACCGCGGGCCGCACCAATAAAGGCCGCGTTGCCGCATGCGGCCCGCGGGCCGCGTTTTGACGACCACTGGTCTAGTGGTATTAACACCCGCTTTATAATCGTGAGGTCCTGGGCTCAAATTCTGGTGCCGTAACAGTAAACTCTTTGAAACTTATGTACGGGATTTTACGCTACTGGCTTTTCAGTGAAGGAAAACATTGAGGTTACATAAGTACGTCCGTAGAAAAAAAAAACATGGCATATGTGAACACACCAACCCGCACTGAGGTAGCGTGCTGAATATGGCCCAATCACCCTTCCTGGGTAGGCCTACGTCCAGTAGTGGACTATTAAAAAGATCGGTACAGCATACGGCATGTTTGATTAAGCCATCAGTCATTTCGATTATCCTGACTGAAGGAACCCATATTTTTCCCAGGACAATAAGACAATCTTACCCAAAACCGTTCAGCCAGCTGAAAGTGATCGAGGTAGTTGTAGGACATTCAGGCGTCGTCTGACCCAAGACAGATGAAAAAGTAGCACACAAGTATGTTTTATTTTATTTGATAAATATATAGCGTATCTCTAGACAACAGGCATGTTCTAGTGTACCATACTCATTATTTGACTAACTTTTACAATGAGACCAACCCCGAAATAGCGAAAATATAATTAATCGGCTAATACACAAAAAGTTCATCGACCCGCGACAAAATGTGTATATAACTAATTTTCGCTATTTCAGTTGATCCCACGGTAAAGTAAACACCTAAATTGACCCAAGATGAAGTCTATTGGCTCACAAAATAAAAAAAATTGTAAGCTAATATAAGCCCATTATAAAATGTTAATGATTTATCTTTAAAAGGTTAAGGATGAATCATCAATTTTATTTTCTAAGTTTACCACTTATACGATTACACACTTTTATCATATATATATTTTATCGATTACACTTATAAAATATTATATTATTAGAAGACTGGCGGTTGAAAAATATATAAGGAGGTGCAAGCGTGTCGATCCGGGAGTCTTTCTCGAACCTTTGCACGGAGCGGACCTCTTGTCAGTTTGCGTTCTAATAGATTGTTATTATGTTGAAGTCCTGAATGTCGGTATTTTTGATTATTGTGTTAAATCATAAATTTGTAATAATTAAATAAGTTTAGGTTATTACCACGTGTATTCTTTTTTAAGTAAACCTGCTTCTGATAGCTAATATCAGAAGTGGGATAGAACACCGTGCTCACTTTAACGTTAGTTTTTGTATTTTGTGAATTTTAAAATCAAAATTCGGTTTGTTTACATTTTGTCCGAGTATTCGTGAAGTGCAAAGTTGCGATTAAGTACCCACTTTTGAGGTTTTTTGTGTTGCTGTGGAGATTTTGTTTGGATTTTGCCTCGTGTGTACTAAACAAGTGAGGAATGGGTCGACCCCGATCCCGTGAACGGCGTCATAGCTCTTTCACGCGACGCTCATGCAGCAAACGCTCAGCCTCGCCGTCTGACCGGTGGGCATGCCGCCCGCAGCAGGCCTCGCACCTGTTCTGTGGGCATTGTCACCTGTCACCTTTGAAATGCCGGCTACTCAGCGGGAATCACCACTGTCAGCAGCACTAAGCACCAAAAGAGGCTGGTAAATGGTCTGTGGCAGACCACGGTAACAGACTGCATTGCTGATGCAGTACACTTCTTCAGAATGTTGGTGAGAGCTATCCATTACTTTTACATTTTTCGTTTGTGCCCATGTTTACCAATGGAAAAATAGACCGTGTTAAGTACTTTAAGACTACCGACTTTTTACGAATCGGGTTTTGTTTTAATGATGATTCAGGCTTATGCGTAAACAAATGATGGAACAGTGATCGTACATGGGGTTATTTTATTGCAAACACGAGCTTTTTTGTCTGCAATAGCTAGACATCGCGATCGTTTTGTTCGGGGCTAGGAACACAGCTCGAACAAAACTACCCTACATGTAACATTTTTTGCTGTGTAGGTTTTGCATTAAACATTTTGTGAAAAATAATAATAGAAGCCAAGTATGTTGCCCATAAATAGTTGCTGTGAAGTTTAACTTATAAGACAGGCATTGTTTTTTGTGGTGAATTCGTCTGCCTTTCTGCGAAAGCCAACTGACAAACTTGACACGCATTTAAATCCTAAACGTGCTTATAACCGGGATCCCAAAGTAAAACAAAGTGAACAAAGGTAACGCGTAACATAAGCAACCTTGAATTTCGTTGCAAAATGACCAGCGTCGCAATGCCTCGAACCTCGATTTGGTTTTGGAATTTCGTAGGCTTGTGAAATATGAAAACTTGTCAATTCTCTTAGTGAAGAAAAAGCTGGTTTCGATAGATTGTTTAGATTTTTTAAAAATGATTTAGATACGGGGTTGGTCCCATCAGTTTTTTTCGGGGAACTGTTGATTCTACTTTGTGTGATTTCGGAATGATTGTATTCTGGTGAAAAAAACTGAGCACTTTGGGTAAAATAAAAGTCAAGGTCAGGTGAGACCGAACTTTGATCTTACTCTGGTAAGATCAAAGTTCAACTTATGTCATTTTAGTCGAAGACAACGTAGCGGGCATGATAGGCAACCATCAAAACCGGCAGTTTGTGCGTTCTGTTGGGTATTATTTGAAAGTATGTACTCAGGGTTGCTTTCCTCAAAAGCCGTACCTGCTTAGCTGCCGTGACAAAGAAGAGAGAGTAAGCTCAACTCCTAATAAACGTTTCTTCTCTTGTGTCTTGGCGTGGCTGCTGCTGGCGCGATTGCCGTGCGGCCGCTGCATGCGGCTGCCGCTTGCGCGGTTGACGTTGCGGGCGCTGCACGCGGCTGCCGCTTGCGCGGTTGGCGCTGCGGGCGCTGCACGCGGCTGCCGCTTGCGCGGTTGACGCTGCGGGCGCTGCACGCGGCTGCCGCTTGCGCGGTTGGTGCTGCGGGCGCTGCACGCGGCTGCCGCTTGCGCGGTTGGTGCTGCGGGCGCTGCACGCGGCTGCCGCTTGCGCGGTTGTAACCGCGGGCGCTGCAGGCGGGTGCCGCTGAAGAGGCTACCGCTGGTGCGGCTGCCGTGCGCGCGCTGCACGTGGCTGCCGCTTGTGCGGTTGGCGCTGCGGGAGCTGCAGGCGGGTCCCGCTGAAGAGGCTACCGCTGGTGCGGCTGCCGTGCGCGCGCTGCACGCGGCTGCCGCTTGCGCGGTTGGCGCTGCGGCCACTGCAGGCAGGTGCCGCTGAAGAAGCTACTGCTGGTGCGGCTGCCGTGCGCGCGCTGCACGCGGCTGCCGCTTGCGCGGTTGGCGCTGCGGCCACTGCAGGCGGGTGCCGCTTGCGCGGTTGGCGCTGCAGCCACTGCAGGCGGATGCCGCTTGCGCGGTTGGCGCTGCAGCCACTGCAGGCGGGTGCCGCTGAAGAGGCTACCGCTGGTGCGGCTGCCGTGCGGGCGCGGCACGCGGATGCCGCTTGCGCGGTTGGCGCTGCGGCCACTGCAGGCGGATGCCGCTTGCGCGGTTGGCGCTGCAGCCACTGCAGGCGGGTGCCGCTGAAGAGGCTACCGCTGGTGCGGCTGCCGTGCGGGCGCGGCACGCGGATGCCGCTTGCGCGGTTGGCGCTGCGGCCACTGCAGGCGGATGCCGCTTGCGCGGTTGGCGCTGCAGCCACTGCAGGCGGGTGCCGTTGGCGTGGCTACCGCTGGCGCAGTTGCCGTGCGGGCGCTACACGTACCTCTTACTCGGTGATACCACTTCACGTAGTGCCTCTATCCTGGTGGGCTTACACCAAGGTAGACAGTACCTAGTCACCTCGGATACTGCTTCACGTTGAGTATCTGTCCCTGGGAGCGAATAAAACATCAAGTCGCGCTGCTTACTTGCTCGGGAAAGGCTTCACACCGTGCCTCTGTCTCACTAGTTAAGTATACGTCTCTTGACAATTTGTGCTGTGATTTGGCTAAGTAACGACTTTTTTTGGCTGAGTAATTGACAATTAACGATTGTCAATGTGTCTCTTTTTAGTCATAGAACAGAATACACTTCACGCGTGCTTCTTTCCTGGTTCAGTTTAGTTTCTTGTATAGTCAGTCATGGTAAATCACGAGAAATACTCATACAAAGGACGACCGAACGGTTGAAAAAGAATGAGGTTTATCAAGACGTTGTGGTAAATGAGAACCGTAGGCCTCCACGAAAATTCCAGAAACGACCTGTTCTTTGTTATTAAGTTCGTCCCCAGTCCAAGGATGAACTGGATCCTAGTATGCAGAGGCCCTATAAGGTGGTAAATGCTAGTGGTAAAAACTCTTCCTAACTATCGGTACAAACTTAAACTACTTGTTGGGTCTTACGGGAAGACTACTTATGAAGCTGCTCAGTACATGGTCCCTTGGATAGATGAATGGACCCCTGATACATGTGCGATGTTCCTTGAAGGTGCTTGTTCACCCTTTTAATACCTGTTTCAGATTAGTACCTTGGTTCGTTCGTGTTGAAAGCTTTTCGGTCTGCGAAGAGTCATCGGGGGAGTACAAGCGCCTTCGCCCTCGATGTGAAAGCTTTCCGTGTAACGGAGAGTCGTTGGGGGAGTACAAACTCCTTTTCCCTCAACGTGAAAGCTTTTCGCGTTGCGAAGAGTCATCGGGGGACTACAAACTCCTTCGCCCCCGATGTGAAAGCTTTCCGTGTTACAGAGAGTCGTTGGGGGAGTACAAACTCCTTTTCCCTCAACGTGAAAGCTTTTCGCGTTGCGAAGAGTCATCGGGGGACTACAAACTCCTTCGCCCCCGATGTGAAAGCTTTCTGTAATACGGAGAGTCACCGGGGGATTACATGCGCCTTGCCCCCGGTGTAGTGTTAATTTCCTCGGTAGGGGCCCATACCGAGGAACTGCTGAGTGGCTGGGCAGAGTTTTCTTAACCCTGCCTACGCCGTGTAAGAGCTCAGTACTTTAGTATGCATGCTATGCATTCTGAACTTTGACTTGTGAGCAGCGTAATGATCACAAGTTAAATGATTCAGTCGATTCATTTTATTTTCCTCTTTTGCTTGTTTGACATAACGATCACTAACAAACTAATTTTGTTTACTTATGATTATGGGACAAGAATAACTTGGTCTTTAATTTCAGAAATCAATGATGATGTTGATGATGAGTGCTTGGATCCAAGCCCAGAAGTAAATTACTTCGACGAGGCTGGGTCATCTTTGGCACCCGAAAGAACCTCCGGCACCAGGAAGCTGATCTTCTGCCGCGAGTTGTTCCTAAGCCCTCAAAAGATGAGGAACACTTCGAAGCCGCTGTTGAAACGGCAGCCCTACCACTACGACCACTACCCTTTGGACGACTAACCTGTCGAGTCGCCAGGGTGTCAGGAGAAGCCGTATTAGAAGACTGGCGGTTGAAAAGTATATAAGGAGGTGCAAGCGTGTCGATCCGGGAGTCTTTCTCGAACCTTTGCACGGAGCGGACCTCTTGTCAGTTTGCGTTCTAATAGATTGTTATTATGTTGAAGTCCTGAATGTCGGTATTTTTGATTATTGTGTTAAATCATAAATTTGTAATAATTAAATAAGTTTAGGTTATTACCACGTGTATTCTTTTTTAAGTAAACCTGCTTCTGATAGCTAATAATATAATAGTATTTTTTACGATTATTTAATATTTTTCACCGGAACCGTACCTACATTAATAATTTATTCGGGATGAGAGAAAGCGATACGCTAAGACATATTGTTGCCTACTCCCATACTTAAAATTATAAAACAAATCTAGTATCGTTTTAGCAAACTGTTACGAAGGTTTTTAAGTTTTTTCCTGAAGGAACTGTGTACAATTTTCCGGAGACGTAAATATCTAATTTTCTTGTTATTTCTGTAATGAAATCTCATACATAGTATTATAGAAATATAATCAGTGTTTTAACAATGTGTAAAACATTTTTTTATTCGTTTCTGAGGGAATCGTCTATGTTTTTCGGAATAGTGGATAAAAATACGTTAATCCATGTTGTTCCTTACTCCTATACCTATAGTAAAACGAATTCATTGTCGTATTAAAAATCCGTCATGAACTTATGTATGTTTCTTCTGAGCTTGACCGGAATTGTTTTCCAGGCCATCCACAGTCCATGTCTTAGAAGTGGTGGGCTATTTCCGAACAAAATAGTAGTGAATTTCAGTATTTTTGTGATAAAAAAAAGTGATATCCTGAAGGACCCAGGACCCACTCACATTTTCCGGGAAAGCAGTACCCTATGTAGTATTTGGACTGTTTTCTAGCTTAATACCAAATTTCATAAGAAGTCATTTACCCGTTCTCTCTAAACATAATAGCTATCTGAAAAATGTTGGCTATCCCTAAGAACCTTATAGATTTTCAGGGATAATAATAGTTCCCTTATTGAAAGATAATGTGTGCTCCCTCCCAGATTCAATGCATAACCGTTCAACTCGTTAAACTGTAATTGATGTTTTGTTGGTACTTTGTAACCTTATCTGATACCTTAGATAAGAAAAATTTGGTAAAACATAAACAAACGAATTTTTTATTTGGTCTACTTGTAGAATGTACACAATGTTTCAAGTCAACTGGTACAGGAAATAAGAAGTTACGTACGAACGAAAAGGGCCCGTTTTACCCCGTTTGAGGTCTATTTTTCAAAATTTTCTTCTTTAGTGCCCCATAACGATGTACAACATACATAATATATTCCAAATTCCAAGTTTATACCTTCAGCGGTTCGGTCTGTAGCCTAAACTGGTATATTTTGGATATCCCTAAAATTTCTCTAAATTTTTTCGGGATAGTAATTGTTTTTGTATTGAAACATGGTGTGTGCTTCCTACATAGATACCGGATTTCATCCATAAACGTTTAGCTCGTTAGATGTAATTGAAGCTTTTTTCACCAAATTTGGGTCCTTATCTGATCCCATAAGGAAAATTTGGAAAGCAGTACCAAACATATTTATTATTCTGTCTAAATAGCATGTGTATAAAGTTTAAAGTCAATCGGAACAGGAAATAAGACGTTTCCTACAAATGAAAAGGGCCCGTTTTACCCCGTTAGAAGTCGAAAATTCAACATTTTCGTCTTTTGTGCTACATAATGTCGTACAATGTACCTATATTCCAAATTTCAAGTTTATGTCATCAGCGGTTTGGGCTGTAGCATAAATTGATTTATTTTGGATATCCCTAAGAACCCAATAGATTTTCCAGGATAAGAACAGTTCCTGTATTTAAACATGCTGTGTGCTTCCTCCATACCACATTTCATCCGTCGGCGATCGATTGGCTTCACAGTTACTTGTATGGTCGCCGGCAGCGTATTAGCCTCGAAGACACTGTCTCTTCTTGGTGTAATACCACAGCTGGCGTACCACAAGGTGGCGTTTTATCTCCTCTTCTTTTTGCAATCTTCATTAACTCTATCTCCAAGTGCCTAACTTCTTCCTACCACCTATATGCAGATGATCTCCAAATTTATTCTCAAGCTCCTCTCGATAATTTGAACACTGCCATTTCCACTGTTAATACTGATCTGCACAAAATCATCGAATGGAGCAAATCATTTGGCTTGCAAGTCAACCCTGCTAAGTCCCAAGCAATAATAATAGGTAGTTCTTTTATGGTATCCAGAATTGATTGGGCTAATCTTCCAAATGTTATTTTTAATGGAACCGTCATACCTTACAGCGACTCTGTAAAAAATCTTGGTGTCATGTTTGACCGCACTTTAAGCTGGGACGTACACTTGAAGACCATCAGTTGCAAGCTTTTCGCGTCTGGTGGTTCCTTAAGACGACTTCGGAATTTTTTACCAACTGCTACCAAAGTTGCGCTCGCACAATCACTTCTCCTTCCTATTCTTGACTACGCTGATGCCTGCTTTCTCAATCTTACCGAGGACCAGTTAGACAAACTTGAGCGGCTTCAAAACTATTGCATAAGGTTCATATACGGCTTACGCAAATATGACCACGTGTCTCAGTTCCGCAATAAGCTCAAGTGGTTGCCTATTCGCCTTCGACGGAATGCTCACATTCTTTCTTTACTTTATAACATCTTATTTAATCCTGCCACCCCTCGCTACTTAAAAGATTGCTTTTGTTATTGGCACTCCTCTCATTCTATTCCCCTTAGATCTCGAGATAATCTCACTCTCATGTCTCCCTCTGCGCGCTCTGAAACATTCTATGGCAAGTCGTTTGCTTTTCGGGCTGTCCAATTGTGGAATGCTTTGCCTGTTCCAATACGCAAAGCCCCATCTATTGCTGTTTTTAAGGAAAGCGTTAAAAAGCTTTACCTTTCACAGGTGCCATCGCAGTAGTTATGTTGTTAAAGTTTATTCTATTTAATTGCTATATAATTTTTATTTATATCAAATTGTATGTATTAGTGTATCTTATATTATTTTTATTTATGTATTAGGATATACGTATTCGAATTTTAGCTTGTTATGTAAGTATTTATTATTTGTAATAAGTTTTTTTTTGTCTACTCTCTTTTGCTACTCACTCCGTTTTTTTCTATCTTTATTAATTCCTCTCTAGATGAAAGGGTTGCCTGGAAGAGATTGCTATAAGCAATAAGGCCGCCCTTTGTTGCACTAGTTTTAAGTCGCTTCTTTTTTTTTTCCTTTCTGTATATTTCTTCTGTATTGTATTTTAGTGTCAACAATAAAGAGTTCATTCATTCATTCATTCATTCATTCATTCATTCATTCATCCATAACCGTTCAGCTTGTTGGATGTAATTGTTGCTTTTTCACCAACTTTGGGACCCGATTTGACCCCTTAGACAAAGAAAATTCGGAAAAACAGGAAAAATCGTATTTTTATTTTGTCTGAGTAGCACGTATACAAAGTTTCAAGTCAATCGGTTCAGGAATAAAATATGTACTTACAAACGAAAAGGGCCCGTTTTACCCCGTCAAAGGTCAAAAGTTCAAAGTTTTCGTCGTTAGTGCTCCATTACGTTATACAATAAACCTATATTCCAAATTTTAAGTTTATATCTTTAGCGGTTTGGGCGGCAGCCTAAATTGATTAATTTTGGCTATCCCTAAGGAAACCTTTAGATTTTCCGGGATAATAATAGTTTCTGTATTGAAACATGTTGTGTGGCTTCCTCCATACCAGATTTCATGCATAACCGTTCAGCTCGTTGGATGTAATTGATGCTCTTTTCACTAACTTTGGGACCCTATTTGACCCCTTAGATAAGGAATATTCGGAAAAACAGGAACAAACGTAACTTTTATTTTGTTTGAGTAGCATGTATACAAAGTTTCAAGTCAATCGGTAAAGGGAATAAAAAGTTACATACAAACGAAAAGGGCCCGTTTTACCCCTTTAGAGGTCGATTTTTCAAAATTCCGTTCTTAGTGCTCCATTACGTGGTCCAATGTATCTTTGTTCCAAATTTCATGTTCGTATCTTTAGCGGTTTGGGCTGTAGGCTGTCTGTCAGTCAGTCACTCAGCGAAGCCTTTTATATAATAGATTTTAGTATTAAGCTCAATACATCAATATACGATTCTAATTCTTAAAATGTAATTATCTCATACAATCATTTTGCAGATAATTTATGTTTTACCTGTCTAGGAAGCCCATACGTTACTAAATTTAGATTCTTAAAGCAATTTATAAAACGTTGAATGATTTTTTTTAGGAGAGCTACATAGTTGTTATATTGTGATTAGCACCTTTTTTTACCAGGGGAATTCCTTTATGGATACCACCACACCTCGAGGGCAGGAGGGTGGTTATGTGAGAGTCCTGACAACTGGACGGTATACCTACCAAAACCCCTGGGTGTTCCACCACTGCGCCTGGTGTCGGGGCTACGGGCACGCTTCCGCACCATTCCGCGGCACCCCACAGCGCTGGCCCAACTCTGACCAAACCACGGAGCTTGCTATCCCGCCTAAATGACGATGTGTCGAACACCAGACACATCGTCATCCACCACCTGGGACTAACCAGCACTGGACGTTGGACAGCACCCGTATCCGACAGCCCTGGTCCCCGTGATGAGCACCTAAGGTGTTCCAGCGGATTCCACATACTGTCGAGCGTAGCAAGGGATAAGGGAGCGCTACACTGTCCGCGGGGTGAACAAAAAAGTCGGTAAATCTCGTAAGCTGGATAATGACGTTATCTGGTCTACATTTTTTACCAGAAGCTACAAAGGGCAAACACCCTTCGGTGTAGCCTAGAGCAGCATAAAAAAATAAAAACTCTACCTACTTTTAGAGATCTATCCGCTACCTTGCCACGGCCCATACGTCTATAGTCTGACCGTTTAACTGAGTCCTCGCCTGCGCGGGTACAGGGGCGTGGGGGTAGACGACAAAGGGGGACTGAGACAGGTGCGGGCGGTGGGGACCCGCTCAGTTAAACGGTCAGACTATAGTTCACAAATCCAGAACTGAATTTAGGTACAATACCTCAGCTAGTATATAAATAAAATTCTTACAACTCAGACATCCTTTCCACCTTGTACATCCTTTACGTATAGCCCGTATAACATGCAATTTAGCGGCGATCAACCTAATACGTGACTGGAAATCTGGATTTAGTCAATAACTCTACATTGCTAAGTTTTCGTAGGTACTTAGTATATTCTTAGCTACAAGTGGTTATGCTCAATCAGCACACCTTCATCTTAACCTTAGTTTCATATGTTTTTGATAATTTTACTGAATAGGAGGCCTTTTTTTGCACAATAGGGCCACATTTGGCCACCAACTCGCCTGATGGAAAGCGAAGCTGTAGCCGGAGATGGATTATGTAGACCTAAGAAGATACCTATTCACTCTTGACTTGAAGATATCCTAATTGTAATCGTCAGGAAACAATGACGGAGGCAGGGCATTCCAATCCCTGGCGGTCCGCATTATGAAGGAAGAAGCGGATCGCTTAGTACGAGCGGGTGGTACGTCGACTATGTAATATAGGGATGGTATTTATGTGACTTCCGGCTTGTTCTGTTGTGAAAAGGAGATGAAGGAATCGGGTCGTGGAGTTCGAGTGCACACTCGCCGAAATGAAGCCTAAAGAAAATTGCCAAACACGCTACTTTACCCTGATGCGGGACGATAACGGCTAAAATAAATACTTAAATAAAGTTAATTGATGGACCATAATTGTTTATAGGTAAGGCACCTTTGGACTGTAAGTATTTGAAGTAACTCATTCATTGTAATTATGTAAAATCGCGATGACGTACTAAGTCGTAATTAGTCGTAAAGCAACCTGCATACGTTCGAAGACGAAATTCGGTGGTATTCTCGTAAGTATGTGACCAATTTTGCAGCGTGGTAGACATGGCTTGATCGCTTTGGAGGGTAGCTCTATGTTTAATAGTGAACTACCAAAAAAAGCTACTACGATATTGTAATAAAAATCCAAGAAAACCCAATTTTTGCGAGCTGACCGAACGACGAACCTAAAAAAAATTGCAAGCCACAAGATAAAGCAATAAGATTGTTTTTGCTAAACATTTCCGCCGGTGTGTAGTTACATCATCAAATGAAATTAGCCGAATAAGTTTTTACGGCTGTTTTGATGTTAAGACTATAAAATCTGCATTCAATGTCGGCCTAGTCACGGAGTCGGTCTTTCTTTTTATCAAGATCATGACAACAGTACGGCAGACGCGGAATTGTAAGTTTTTATTAGATTTGTATTTATTTCCTTAGATACGAGTAGGTATAGGTACTTTTGACGTGAATACTTCTTCAATATAGGGAGGCAATTAGGTAAGACAAAAAACGAATGATAACAAATTCGGAGGATACAGTTTGGTGTTGCAGCTTCAGATCCATCATCTTCATCCTACATTTAATTACACCTTTGGATAGCTAAAAGATCAAAAAACTCCTTGCGCCAAGTGAGATCCGGGGTGCATCGCGGGGGCTGGAGGGGAAGCCCCGCCATTTTGAGAACATTTTGCTTACTAAAACGTATTCACGTACAACACATAGCCGTGTTCATGACACTGCCACAGTCCACACCACATTGTTGGTACGTAGCTCTTTTTGCCCTCAAAATATCAGAATTGATGCATTCCTAATTTACTTGTTATTGATATCGATTATAATGTATTCCAGTTTAGCTATAGATACGAGTATAGTTTGCAAACTGTAGATACTTTCATAGGTACATATTTTCATCATTATGAATTACTTTCACTATGGGACTAACCGCAAAATTGCGAAAATTTAATAAATAAATATTAGGGGACATCTTACACACGGTCTCTGGCCCCAAACTAAGCAAAGCTTGTGATATGGCTGCCAGAGACTGATATACTACATAATATATATTTAGTTCTCGATACATACTTATATAGATAGTAACTAAATAACACCCAGACACAGAGCAAACACTTATGTTCATCACATAAATATTTGCCCTGGGTGGGGATCGAACCCACGCTTTCACTAACCACTGAGCCACCGAGGCAGCAAATCAACTGCGCTAAACAGAGAATCAATAAAGGTTTACAATAAAAGCTGATTTTTTCCGCGATTTTACAGTTGGTCCATTACTAAACGTTTTTCATAACGATGGGTATATTCACAAGCAGTCTGTAAGTCCTTGGACTTTGCAAAGAACATTCTGTAGTTCTGCAAAAATGATTTAGAAATACCCAATTTTTTATTAAAAAGCGCAAGCTCCAAAACACGAATTGTAACAAAATTAAAATAATAAAAATTAAAATTTTCGCGTCTGCCGTACCGTTTCTTATTTTCTTAAAGCTCTTTATAGATGAGCTGACCTATGCGGCCTCTAGGAGCATCCTGATCTTGACAGCTTACGTCATAATGATGATGACGTCACTTCAAGGATAACTTGATGCGTGGAACTGTACTTAACATGACCTAGCTTGCCACCCTTGAGATAACAGATCCTTAGTTTGACAGAGGATAATGATGAGGAAAATATAATATTGGTATGGTATATACGACCGTGGAATGCTGAACTTGAGGCCGATCTCAACTAGGGTTACGAAAACTAAATCCAATTTTTCTTTCTTACAACTTTGGAAATTCGACGAATTCTTAGAGTAGCCAATGCTCAGTAAAAAATGCAAGTGGAGTCCCTCCGCGTGAAATAAGTGAAACTTTGACGCAACAGTGCTTTCATACCCCCTCCATGGTAGCGTTAAACGTTTAACGCAACCTTGTTGGAAGTCGCTTTACAAGTTTCACTTCAAAAATCTCCTGTATCCCTCTTTTCCGTTTTACATACTCGTAGAACTAAGCCGTCTAACCACAAAAGTTTTACGCACTCTTTAGACAATGTTTAACAAATCGCACGTTCAAATTGATCGGTTAAACAGTGTTTAAAGCGTGTTTATTTTTTTTGTTTCAAGTCGGTAATTGTCAAAAAGGCCTGCAGATTACATATGACGCGCGACTACGACATTATAATTGATTGCCTGAAGCGTATCCTGTGCTAAACTTGACTTTACCTTAATAATTCTCGTAATAGTTTCTATCTACAATAAACGGCTAACTACTAAAAATAAACCGGTAGCATTAGCGTAATGGCCCGCGTGCAGCGTCGTGATGACGCGATGAGTACGAGTATGCGTGCCGCGTCGCGGCCGGCCTTGTCGCCGCCTTGGGCGATCAACCACGACTTCCATACTGGCTGCATTTTAATAGTACATTATGATATAAGTGCGGTTAGTTGAAAATTAACAGCCGAGGCAATATTGCTAGCCCGAGCCGTAGGCGAGGGCAATAAGGAAGCAGAGGGTGTAATTTTCAAAGCGCACGTATGTCATACGACGTTTTATAACATATTTGCGAGGAAATTCATAAAACTCTGACTTTGAGTGAAAGTCGTGCATCAGTCGAAGCATTATGCGTTTTACATTACATTACCGCACAAGTGCCGTAATGTCTCTCACACTCTTGGTGTAATTACAGCCACTTATACTTACGAGCAAATATGTTATAAATAAACATTAAATACATCTCATGAGGTAATTTAGAAGAAACAGGGAGCGCACTTCTATGTAATTATATTTGTAGGCAATTTTAGAACCCACCTTCTCTCCTTCGTGAGATGTGGTGATATTTAACCCTCACCCTCAGACCAAATAAAAAATAAAGACATAATGTTGTAGACCAAAGAAGTGAGGCCAGCAAAACTACGCCTCGCCATGTACAGACACAATTACACACACATGCACGTACAACGAAACTACTCCTTAGTTTGACAGTCGAACTATGGCGGCGTAACACCGATGCACTTACCACATGTGTAAAAAACCGGCCTCATTTGTCTGCTCACGTCTTTCTGTCTTGATTTTTTTTTTTAGTCTGAGCCCTCACCACTTAAATTAATCGAATCAGAAATGAGGAGATCCGTAGAAGAACGAAAGTTACCGACATAGCCCAGCGGATTGAGAGGTTTAAATGGCAGCGGGCGGACACATAGCACAGAGGACTGCCGACTGATAGGGTCAAAAAGTTCGCGAGTAGAGACCACGTACCGGCAAGCGCAGCGTAGGACGTCCACCTACAAGGTGGACGGATGACCTCATTAAGACAGCAGGATCGCGCTGGATGCAAGCCGCTACCAACCGGTCTTATTGGAGATCTTTAGGGGAGGCCTATGTCCAGCAGTGGACGTCTTATGGCTGAAACGAACGAACAAATGAACTTAATCTAAAATGGCATGATTAAAAATATATGATTTATCAATATGGAAAAAAAAACTGCTTCCATAGCTATCATTTCAAATAACTTTGCATTACAGGGGCACATAATACGTGACGCAATTTCGGCGATGTATCGACATCTCTTCTTGGTGAGATTCAACTCTATATAAGGCGAGTGTGAACCGCGAACTTAGTCATACAAAAATAATAAGCTGTTATCTATCACTAAGTATTAACCGGTTTGATGTATTCAGCACTTTAATCGCTAGGATTAAACTAAGCGTCTTTGTTTTTACAGTTTTTCAAAAGACTTTTATAAGACTCTAATAAACCATATTTTTACGCAAAAACTCGGCTGACAAGTTTGACAAAGGTATACAGAAGGTATACAGAAACCACAGACTTCCATAAAAAATAAAAAAATTTTATGAAAGTCTGTGACAGAAACTAAAACCTTTTCTGAAAAAAATAAAACGTATGAGCGTGCAATATTTTTACTAAAGCAATTGACACTAAAAATATAACATTTCGAACGTAAATTTTATCAGAAATGAAGCTAAAATTCTCTCGATGCTCTATAGAAAACAATAAAACAGTGGTCGATTCACAGAGTTCTCTTAAACGCCTCACGTAATGGATGGGTACCTTATGGGTACCTAGCTATATAGTTGCGTAGAATTTGTGCCATTTTGTAATCTTGCCAAGTCCAGTAGTTAAAAGTTATTAGAACAAATAATGTAATAATTATTTTTCGCAAAAAATGGCAAAACTGACTTCGATCGTGGACGAAATTCGAATAATTCACTGGAATTGTACACAATTTTTACATTATTAATGATATTTAGGGTTCTGTACCCAAAGGGTAAAAACGGGACCCTATTACTAAGACTTCGATGTCCGTCTGTCTGTCTGTCTGTCACCGGGCTGTGTCTCATGAACTTTGATAGCTAGGCAGCTGAAATGTTCACAGATGATGTATTTCTGTTGCTGCTATAACAACAAATAAGTAGGTACTAAAAACCGAAAAAAAAAATATGTAAGGGGGGCTCCCATACAACAAACGTGATTTTTAGAAGTTTTTTGTTCGCTATTAATAACGGCAAGAGGAATGGGGCTCCCAGACTGTACGGAACACTTCGTGCGCGAGTCCGACTCGCACTTGGCCGATTTTTCAAAAAGGTCTCAGCCGATTTCAATATAATTTAAATAGCACCCACCTTGGAAGTATCATACCTTTTCGAACTAAAAAATATTTTTTGATTCGGTTCACAATTAGCGAAAATATCGATAAACATATACACAAAAAAACATACGGACAAACATAGAGCGTCCTCCTTTTTGAAGTTGGTATACCTAAAGAGTCCGGGAAGCGCATGTCTGTGAACTTGGCATATCATTGTCTAGCAGATCAGAAATAAATTAGAGTTCTATTCGCATGCAGCATAGTTCTGTAGTTCCTGATACTTTTTAGGAATAGTTCTGCTGATTTTCCTGAAAAAAAGTTAGTTGAAAAAATGATCTGCTAACTTCCGGCAGCAAATCACTTTTCAGATTTTCAAAAACAAATGCATGTTCTAGTCGCTTCCAAGTGTGTTCTATAGTTCCTGATACTTTTCAGGAATAGTTCTGCCGTTTTTCCTAAAAAAAGTTACTTTGAAAAAATGATCTGCCAACTATCGGTAGCAGATCAATTTGCATCATTACTAAATTAAATGCAATCTTTTATTGCATGCAAGTAAGTTTGACAGTTCTTGATACTTTTCAGGCGTAGTTCTGCCAATTTCAGCTGAAAATCAATGTCAGGCGACGGTGATAACTGATGAATGTCTTAAATATAAAAATCAATTTTTTTACATCCTCAAATTGAACAAGGAGGCTGGAACTCCTTGGTTTTGTATAGAAACAGATCTAATCTAGACTAACAATAACAATCTGGATACTAAAGTCACGCAACAATATCAGCAGATCAGGGGTCAAAGTCTGAAAAATGAAAAATGCTAATATATTTTTTTGGAATCTTAAAATTGTACAAGGAGGCCGGAACTCCTTGGTTTTGAATAGAATCTGATTAGTTCTAGAATAATAATTACAATCTAGACACAAAAGTTACGCGGCAATATCAGCAGATCAGGGGTCAAAGTCTGAAATATGAAAAATGCTAATATACTTTTTTGGAATCTTAAACTTGTACTAGGAGACCGGAACTCCTTGGTTTTTAATAGAAACTAATCTAGTCTAGACAATCAATATCAATCTGGATACATAAGTCACGCGACAATATCAGCAGATCAGGGGTCAAAGTCTGAAAATTGAAAAATGCTAATTTATTTTTTTAGAATCTTAAAACTGTACTAGGAGGCCGGAACTCCTTGGTTTTGTATAGAAACAGGTCTGTTCTAGACAATCAATATCAATCTGGATACATAAGCCACGCGACAATATCAGCAGATCATGGGTGAAAGTCTAGAAAATGGAAAATGTTAATATATTTTTTTGGTATCTTAAAATTGTACTAGGAGGCCGGAACTCCTTGGTTTTTAAATAGAAACTAATCTAGTCTTGTTATCCAAAGCCACTGACGCTCTAAACTATGCCGAGAAACAAAAATGGAAATGGGCGGGACATGTAGCACGGTTGCAAGACGGGAGATGGACAAGGATAATTACATCGTGGAAAGGACCAAGCGGCAAACGCTATAGAGGAAGGCCTTATGCGAGATGGCAAGACGATATTATCAAGACAGCAGGCAACAATTGGCTACAAGTAGCTAAAGATAGAGACAAATGGGCTTCGTTGGAGGAGGCCTTTACCCAGAAGGGGTTCTTGCAAAATAATTAATTAAAAAAACAATATTTAGCGTAACTAATATACATCATGTAACAATTTCTAGCCTAGCCTGCCTAGCCCGCCTAGCCTACCCTAGCCTACCTAATTAAAATTACAATCTCTACATTATTGTTAAGGAATAAATCTAATGTTTCCTAAAAACCATTTCCTATATTTCTAAAAATGTATTATAATTAGAATAGCGATTCTAATTAGTTTCCTTATAATCAGAATTCAGTTGTCATCCATGACTCTATCTGAATGAATGCAATATTATCCTAATAACTAAACTAGTTTGTATTGGCCAAGTGATCATCTAATGAGACCTTACGATATGAACCGCAATAACCCAGAGATAGAATTTGGAAATCTACAATTAAATTGAAACCTAAGTTGATTTATCATAATATGGAATTATCAATATTAAATGCAAGACTCTTGTTAACGCTAAAATGACGTAGAAAAGGGAAAGATCGCAAACGTTAAAGGAAAACTTATATCTTTAAATATTATTATCTCATTTCATTACAAGTTCTTTGATTGTATAAGAAATAGAAATGCAAATGGAAAATCAGCGGCATAGGTACGAGGCCCCTCCCCGCCCCGTACAGTTTGTGTGCGACTATCCTGACTTGGATCACAATCCTCCGCTATGAATAGGCCTTATCTTTCCACGGCCAGAGGTCCCTAGTGACACCTTTGTCTCACTGTCAGTCGTATGTCAGCTAAAATGGGAAAGAGTGTCCTTTTTTCCAAAAAACCCATCCTCAATTGCGGAGATGAGGCCCCTTCCCCCCCCCCCCATATGGTGATATATGGGTTAGGTTAACATGCGAAGTTCTCTTGGCTTCTCAATTTAGAAACCAAAAGGACCTCTAAAGGATACTTAACTAGCTACCTTCTAACCTACCTTTTATCAGAACCTACTTGAAACTATCATAGTTCATTAACAATCTATGTAAGATAATACCTCTTGAAAAGTAGTAAAATTTATCAACCTCAAAATAATACTCTAATTGTGATATAACTTAAAAAATGAGAAAGTTACATTAATCAGCAGAACCTCATAATTTAGATCAGCACTACTAGTTCAAGATGTTCACAAAAGTAGAGTTATTTCTCTATCTTATTTTATGAATCCAGTAATAGAAAGACTTCTCTCGATAAGTGAAAATGCACTGCTTCAATGTGACAACATGTCAGTTTCTAAGTAAGTAAAATTTATTCTCCTCTAATGGAATGGATCTCTTCCATATGGTTAGAGAAACCAATTCCTGGCACGGCTTTGCTTGGCCAAGGGAGTTCTACCCACTTGAAACATGAAGTACTCTTCGTCGAAGTAATTTTGTAAATAGACGGCATATTAGATAGATAAGCAAGTCAATCTATTAACTTTTTTCAGCTTTACTAATTGAATATTAGATTTCAATCCACTTTAATGAACACTTGAAATAAACGACTGACTGTACTGTCTAAGATTTTAGTATACTGAAGCTTAAGGAGTGAATATTATATCGTTAGATGTGTCGCAAACAATCATTCTCAAGATTTACTTGAAAATATAATTGAAGTTTAATCTCTGCAATGTTATAACTGATTACTCTTAAACTCGTTGTCGAAGAAATGTCTAAAATTAATATTTCAGACCCTTACAAACCTTCTTGTTATCTACTCGTGTAATCTACACGTTTTCCTATCATATAAACCTAGTTTCGCTACAATCATACCTAACCTAGACTATTTATTACGTTGATAAAACATACAATGTCAAAATCCTACAACCATAAAAGAAGTTTTACTTCATCCTAGAATTTTATTCCAAAACCCTTATCTTACCTAGTATTCTAGTTATTTGATAAATTCCTATATTTCATCACAACTAGATTAATCCCTTTTAATCCATATCGAGATTCAAACATTCTAGAGAATCCCAGACATCAGATAACGTCAACTCATGTCGTAGTTCTGGAAAACCTATCCCGCCTTTCTAATCAATTACGATTTTCCTATTTATTTTCCTAGCCTTCCTACTTTGTAACATTCCTATGTTTCCTAATTCCCTATTTTTTTACCTTCCTGATCATTGACTTACTCAGAAGATTTATAGAGTTTTAAACGAAGTGTTACTTCTTCGTTTGTGAATGTCACGATTCTAGAGAATCATTAGTATTTGAGATGTGGGGTGTAAGTGTATTGACCTACAATCTGTAAGAGTACCTATTTCCTTCCTAAAACCTCCTACTCCTTAATGACGGCCCTGAGCTGCTAGGTTTCCCACTACCCCTGAGAAAACCTCTTTCCCCGAGGATAATCTCATTCCCCAAGCCCCCCTAATTAGCGATTTCACCACGCTCAGCTAATTTCGCTACTACGCTGCCCTATAGTTCGAAGTGGCGAGCTTCTAGAACCTTCCAGCCCCTATCACCCTACAAATATCTGCAACTGCTATTCGCCCTGCGTTTGCAGACATTTACCTAAACCGACCCGGGGCTTCAGAACACAAGACCTTGAACTCAGATACACCGGAGCAGTATGCTGCGTGATAAGCCGCCTCCCGTGGATAATCGTTTATCCCGGTGCCGAAAAGAACAAGACTGCGTCTAAAAGAGACCGAAAATGAGCCATCCCACACTGAAGGGGCAAACAGGCTCACCTGTCAACCGTCTCAGGTCAACAGCCTACTATAAACCCTAGGGAAAAGGTCGTATCCTTGGTAGACTCTGGCCTACGACCCGGATCTTTAGTAACTTTGGTACCATGATCCTTGCTGCAGTGAAAAAGCTTCTGGCCCTCTTTCGTTAAATAAACAAAGGTATTATTTAGAAATATATCCAAATGAACTGTCGAGACTCTCGGATAGACTGCTACAATTAAGAGCATACCGATCACCCCTCATGAACGAAAGTGCTTCGCACTAAGTTCAAACAGAGCACAAAGACAATCTCACAATAACCACCGAAAATACTCATGGTTCGGATTCTTTCACTGAACTCTTTGAGTAAAATTTGGAAACATTATATTGAGTAGCACAGAAGGTTAAACACTGATATTTATAAGACACGCTCAACGCGTGGATGATACTCAATTATAAGTTTATCACCTCGACCAATCATATTTTATAAATATTAAAGGAAAATGGCTTCAACTTAACCAAATACCGACCGTAATCGGGCAGAGGTTCGCCTTTTGCTATTTTATTGGTGACAAGCCGAGATGACCTTACAAAGAGAATATCCCTACAAGAACTAAACCCGAATCCTAGTTTCTGAAGCCTTTTATAATAAAATCTAGACATTTTCGATTTACTATCGTTTTTGAAATAATTCTGTAACTTTATTTTATTTTAGTTCATACAAGAAGCTCCGAGAACTCCTTCCTTACAAAATTATATTAAATACTCTCATATCCAATATTAAAAATATTTTTTCACTATAGAACACATTTAGTTCAAAATATTGATTTCTTTTGCGTCACATCCAACAAGACATTAATGACAGATGACAAGACCTTTCATTTAAGGACTCTCATGAAACGAATAATCTATGCAACTGACGTCTAGCCTAAGACACATAAGGTCTGGTACAATCATACACCTAAATTATTTAAGAAAACTTAATAAATATGGGATTTGAATTCATAATATTTTAGTCTAAGCTGGGAGGTTTTGAATTTAAATTTGATAGATAAACATAATTAGATGTAGGTTTATTACATAACAATAATCAAATATTATTAAACTGAATAAAAAAAAAAGGAACACTTTGTAATAGTTAGATAAGTTAAATAATATAATAGAAATAGGTTAGTATCTTTGAAAATAACATAAGTAATTAAAAAAAAAAAAAAACAAGAATAAAATACTAGGTGGCATGTTAAAAATAGATATTAGATAATAATTAGTGATAATTTAGTACCTATATAATTATAAAGTTGTAGTTGTAATTCTGTATCTTTGCAAGAAATAAAAGGCTATTTTATTTTAATTTTATTTTATTTTATTTTATTTTATTTATTTATAATCTAGTCTTGACAATCAATATCAATCTGGATACATAAGTCACGCGACGATATCAGCAGATCATGGGTGAAAGTCTAGAAAATGAAAAATAGTAATTTATTTTTTTGGTATTTTAAAATTGTACTAGGAGGCCGGAACTCCTTGGTTTTGTATAGAAACAGGACTGATCAAGACTACCAACAACAATCTGGATACATAAGCCACGCGACAATATCAGCAGATCATGGGTGAAAGTCTAGAAAATGGAAAATGCTAATATTTTTTTTTGGTATCTTAAAATTGTACTAGGAGGCCGGAACTCCTTGGTTTTGTAAAGAAACAGGCCTGGTCTAGACAATCAATATCAATATGGATACATAAGCCACGCGACAATATCAGCAGATCATGGGTGAAAGTCTAGAAAATGAAAAATGCTAATATATTTTTTTGGTATCTTAAAATTGTACTAGGAGGCCGGAACTCCTTGGTTTTTGTATAGAAACAGGACTGATTAAGACTACCAACAACAATCTGGATAAAAAAGCCACGCGACAATATCAGCAGATCATGGGTGAAAGTCTAGAAAATTAAAAATGCTAATATATTTTTTTGGTATCTTGAAATTGTACTAGGAGCCCGGAACTCCTTGGTTTTGAATAGAATCTGATAAGTTCTAGAATAATGACTAAAATCTAGACACAAAAGTCACGCAACAATATCAGCAGATCAGAGGTCAAAGTCTGAAAAACGAAAATTGCTAATATTTTTTTTTTGGTATCCTAAAATTGTACTAGGAGGCCGGAACTTCTTTGTTTCGCATAGAATCTGATTGGTTCTAGAATTATAACTAAAATGTAGATACAAAAGTCACGCGACAATATCAGCAGATCATGGGTGAAAGTCTAGAAAATGAAAAATGCTTATTTATTTTTTTGGAATCTTAAACATGTACTAGGAGGCCAGAACTCCTTGGTTTTGAATAGAATCTGATTAGTTCTAGAATAATGACTGAAATCTAGACACAAAAGTCACGCGGCAATATCAGCAGATCAGGGGTCAAAGTCTGAAAATTGAAAAATGCTAATTTTTTTTTTAACCAATCAGATGCTATACGAAACGAAGGAGTTCCGGCCTCCTAGTACATTTTTTGGATTCCGAAAAAATATGTTAGCATTTCTCATTTTCTAGACTTTCACCCATGATCTGCTGATATCGTCGCGTTACTTATGTATCCAGATTGATATTGATTGTCTAGACTAGATTAGTTTCTATTAAAAACCAAGGAGTTCCGGCCTCCTAGTACAATTTTAGGATACCAAAAAAATATATTAGCATTTTTCATTTTTCAGACTTTGACCCCTGATCTGCTGATATTGCCGCGTGACTTTTGTGTCTAGATTGTAATTATTATTCTAGAACTAATCAGATTCTATTCAAAACCAAGGAGTTCCGGCCTCCTAGTACAATTTTAAGATACCAAAAAAATATATTAGCATTTTTCATTTTCTAGACTTTCAACCATGATCTGCTGATATTGTCGCGTGGCTTTTTTATCCAGATTGTTGTTGGTAGTCTTGATCAGTCCTGTTTCTATACAAAACCAAGGAGTTCCGGCCTCCTAGTACAATTTTAAGATACCAAAAAAAAATATCAGCATTTCTCATTTTCTAGACTTTCACCCATGATCTGCTGATATTGTCGCACGACTTATGTATCCAGATTGGTATTGATTGTCTAGACCAGACCTGTTTCTATACAAAACCAAGGATTTCCGGCCACCTAGTACAGTTTAAAGATTCTAAAAAAATAAATTAGCATTTTTCAATTTTCAGGCTTTGACCCCTGATCTGCTGATATTGCCGCGTGACTTTTGTGTCTAGATTTCAGTAATTATTCTAGAACTAATCAGGTTCTATTCAAAACCAAGGAGATCCGGCCTCCTAGTACAAGTTTAAGATTCCAAAAAAATAAATAAGCATTTTTCATTTTCTAGACTTTCACCCATGATCTGCTGATATTGTCACGTGACTTTTGTATCTAGATTTTAGTTATAATTCTAGAACCAATCAGATTCTATGCGAAACAAAGGAGTTCCGGCCTCCTAGTACATTTTTCGGATTCCGAAAAAATATGTTAGCATTTTTCATTGTCTAGACTTTCACCCATGATCTGCTGATATTGTCGCGTGACTTATGTATCCAGATTGATATTGATTGTCTAGAATAGATTGGTTTTTATTAAAAACCAAGGAGTTCCGGCCTCCTAGTACAGATTTAAGATTCTACAAAAATAAATTAGCATTTTTCAATTTTAAGACTTTGACCCCTGATTTGCTGATATTGTCGCGTGACTTTTGTGTCTAGATTTCAGTCATTATTCTAGAACTAATCAGATTCTATTCAAAACCAAGGAGTTCCGGCACCCTAGTACAAGTTTAAGATTCCAAAAAAATAAATTAGCATTTTTCATTTTCTAGACTTTCACCCATGATCTGCTGATATTGTCGCGTGACTTTTGTATCTGCATTTTAGTTGTTATTCTAAAACCAATCAGATGCTACACGAAACGAAGGAGTTCCGGCCTCCTTGTACATTTTTTGGATTCCGAAAAAATATGTTAGCATTTCTCATTTTCTAGGCTTTCACCCATGATCTGCTGATATCGTCGCGTTACTTATGTATCCAGATTGATATTGATTGTCTAGACTAGATCAGTTTCTATTAAAAACCAAGGAGTTCCGGCCTCCTAGTACAATTTTAGGATACCAAAAAAAAATATTAGCATTTTTCATATTTCAGACTTTGACCCCTGATCTGCTGATATTGCCGCGTGACTTTTGTGTCTAGATTGTAATTATTATTCTAGAAATAATCAGATTCTATTCAAAACCAAGGAGTTCCGGCCTCCTTGTACAATTTTAAGATACCAAAAAAATATATTAGCATTTTTAATTTTCTAGACTTTCACCCATGATCTGCTGATATTGTCGCGTGGCTTTTTTATCCAGATTGTTGTTGGTAGTCTTGATAAGTCCTGTTTCTATACAAAAACCAAGGAGTTCCGGCCTCCTAGTACAATTTTAAGATACCAAAAAATATATTAGCATTTTTCATTTTCTAGACTTTCACCCATGACCTGCTGATATTGTCGCGTGGCTTATGTATCCATATTGATATTGATTGTCTAGACCAGACCTGTTTCTTTACAAAACCAAGAAGTTCCGGCCTCCTAGTACAATTTTAAGATACCAAAAAAATATATCAGCATTTTTCATTTTCTAGACTTTCACCCATGATCTGCTGATATTGTCGCACGACTTATGTATCCAGATTGGTATTGATTGTCTAGAACAGACCTGTTTCTATACAAAACCAAGGAATTCCGGCCTCCTAGTACAGTTTTAAGATTCTAAAAAAATAAATTAGCATTTTTCAATTTTCAGACTTTGACCCCTGATCTGCTGATATTGCCGCGTGACTTTTGTGTCTAGATTTCAGTCATTATTCTAGAACTAATCAGATTCTATTTAAAACCAAGGAGTTCCGGCCTCCTAGTACAAGTTTAAGATTCCAAAAAAATAAATTAGCATTTTTCATTTTCTAGACTTTCACCCATGATCTGCTGATATTGTCGCGTGACTTTTGTATCTGCATTTTAGTTATTATTCTAGAACCAATCAGATGCTATACGAAACGAAGGAGTTCCGGCCTCCTTGTACATTTTTTGGATTCCGAAAAAATATGTTAGCATTTCTCATTTTCTAGACTTTCACCCATGATCTGCTGATATCGTCGCGTTACTTATGTATCCAGATTGATATTGATTGTCTAGACTAGATTAGTTTCTATTAAAAACCAAGGAGTTCCGGCCTCCTAGTACAATTTTAGGATACCAAAAAAAAAAAATTAGCATTTTTCATATTTCAGACTTTGACCCCTGATCTGCTGATATTGCCGCGTGACTTTTGTGTCTAGATTGTAATTATTATTCTAGAACTAATCAGATTCTATTCAAAACCAAGGAGTTCCGGCCTCCTAGTACAATTTTAAGATACCAAAAAAATATATTAGCATTTTTAATTTTCTAGACTTTCACCCATGATCAGCTGATATTGTCGCGTGGCTTTTTTATCCAGATTGTTGTTGGTAGTCTTGATCAGTCCTGTTTCTATACAAAACCAAGGAGTTCCGGCCTCCTAGTACAAGTTAAAGATTCCAAAAAAATAAATTAGCATTTTTCATTTTCTAGACTTTCACCCATGATCTGCTGATATTGTCGCGTGACTTTTGTATCTGCATTTTAGTTATTATTCTAGAACCAATCAGATGCTATACGAAACGAAGGAGTTCCGGCCTCCTAGTACATTTTTTGGATTCCGAAAAAATATGTTAGCATTTCTCATTTTCTAGACTTTCACCCATGATCTGCTGATATCGTCGCGTTACTTATGTATCCAGATTGATATTGATTGTCTAGACTAGATTAGTTTCTATTAAAAACCAAGGAGTTCCGGCCTCCTAGTACAATTTTAGGATACCAAAAAAAAAAAATTAGCATTTTTCATATTTCAGACTTTGACCCCTGATCTGCTGATATTGCCGCGTGACTTTTGTGTCTAGATTGTAATTATTATTCTAGAACTAATCAGATTCTATTCAAAACCAAGGAGTTCCGGCCTCCTAGTACAATTTTAAGATACCAAAAAAATATATTAGCATTTTTAATTTTCTAGACTTTCACCCATGATCAGCTGATATTGTCGCGTGGCTTTTTTATCCAGATTGTTGTTGGTAGTCTTGATCAGTCCTGTTTCTATACAAAACCAAGGAGTTCCGGCCTCCTAGTACAAGTTAAAGATTCCAAAAAAATAAATTAGCATTTTTCATTTTCTAGACTTTCACCCATGATCTGCTGATATTGTCGCGTGACTTTTGTATCTGCATTTTAGTTATTATTCTAGAACCAATCAGATGCTATACGAAACGAAGGAGTTCCGGCCTCCTAGTACATTTTTTGGATTCCGAAAAAATATGTTAGCATTTCTCATTTTCTAGACTTTCACCCATGATCTGCTGATATCGTCGCGTTACTTATGTATCCAGATTGATATTGATTGTCTAGACTAGATTAGTTTCTATTAAAAACCAAGGAGTTCCGGCCTCCTTGTACAATTTTAAGATACCAAAAAAATATATTAGCATTTTTAATTTTCTAGACTTTCACCCATGATCTGCTGATATTGTCGCGTGACTTTTGTATCTGCATTTTAGTTGTTATTCTAAAACCAATCAGATGCTACACGAAACGAAGGAGTTCCGGCCTCCTTGTACATTTTTTGGATTCCGAAAAAATATGTTAGCATTTCTCATTTTCTAGGCTTTCACCCATGATCTGCTGATATCGTCGCGTTACTTATGTATCCAGATTGATATTGATTGTCTACACTAGATCAGTTTCTATTAAAAACCAAGGAGTTCCGGCCTCCTAGTACAATTTTAGGATACCAAAAAAAAATATTAGCATTTTTCATATTTCAGACTTTGACCCCTGATCTGCTGATATTGCCGCGTGACTTTTGTGTCTAGATTGTAATTATTATTCTAGAAATAATCAGATTCTATTCAAAACCAAGGAGTTCCGGCCTCCTTGTACAATTTTAAGATACCAAAAAAATATATTAGCATTTTTAATTTTCTAGACTTTCACCCATGATCTGCTGATATTGTCGCGTGGCTTTTTTATCCAGATTGTTGTTGGTAGTCTTGATAAGTCCTGTTTCTATACAAAAACCAAGGAGTTCCGGCCTCCTAGTACAATTTTAAGATACCAAAAAATATATTAGCATTTTTCATTTTCTAGACTTTCACCCATGACCTGCTGATATTGTCGCGTGGCTTATGTATCCATATTGATATTGATTGTCTAGACCAGACCTGTTTCTTTACAAAACCAAGGAGTTCCGGCCTCCTAGTACAATTTTAAGATACCAAAAAAATATATCAGCATTTTTCATTTTCTAGACTTTCACCCATGATCTGCTGATATTGTCGCACGACTTATGTATCCAGATTGGTATTGATTGTCTAGAACAGACCTGTTTCTATACAAAACCAAGGAATTCCGGCCTCCTAGTACAGTTTTAAGATTCTAAAAAAATAAATTAGCATTTTTCAATTTTCAGACTTTGACCCCTGATCTGCTGATATTGCCGCGTGACTTTTGTGTCTAGATTTCAGTCATTATTCTAGAACTAATCAGATTCTATTTAAAACCAAGGAGTTCCGGCCTCCTAGTACAAGTTTAAGATTCCAAAAAAATAAATTAGCATTTTTCATTTTCTAGACTTTCACCCATGATCTGCTGATATTGTCGCGTGACTTTTGTATCTGCATTTTAGTTATTATTCTAGAACCAATCAGATGCTATACGAAACGAAGGAGTTCCGGCCTCCTTGTACATTTTTTGGATTCCGAAAAAATATGTTAGCATTTCTCATTTTCTAGACTTTCACCCATGATCTGCTGATATCGTCGCGTTACTTATGTATCCAGATTGATATTGATTGTCTAGACTAGATTAGTTTCTATTAAAAACCAAGGAGTTCCGGCCTCCTAGTACAATTTTAGGATACCAAAAAAAAAAAATTAGCATTTTTCATATTTCAGACTTTGACCCCTGATCTGCTGATATTGCCGCGTGACTTTTGTGTCTAGATTGTAATTATTATTCTAGAACTAATCAGATTCTATTCAAAACCAAGGAGTTCCGGCCTCCTAGTACAATTTTAAGATACCAAAAATTTATATTAGCATTTTTAATTTTCTAGACTTTCACCCATGATCAGCTGATATTGTCGCGTGGCTTTTTTATCCAGATTGTTGTTGGTAGTCTTGATCAGTCCTGTTTCTATACAAAACCAAGGAGTTCCGGCCTCCTAGTACAAGTTAAAGATTCCAAAAAAATAAATTAGCATTTTTCATTTTCTAGACTTTCACCCATGATCTGCTGATATTGTCGCGTGACTTTTGTATCTGCATTTTAGTTATTATTCTAGAACCAATCAGATGCTATACGAAACGAAGGAGTTCCGGCCTCCTAGTACATTTTTTGGATTCCGAAAAAATATGTTAGCATTTCTCATTTTCTAGACTTTCACCCATGATCTGCTGATATCGTCGCGTTACTTATGTATCCAGATTGATATTGATTGTCTAGACTAGATTAGTTTCTATTAAAAACCAAGGAGTTCCGGCCTCCTAGTACAATTTTAGGATACCAAAAAAAAAAAATTAGCATTTTTCATATTTCAGACTTTGACCCCTGATCTGCTGATATTGCCGCGTGACTTTTGTGTCTAGATTGTAATTATTATTCTAGAACTAATCAGATTCTATTCAAAACCAAGGAGTTCCGGCCTCCTAGTACAATTTTAAGATACCAAAAAAATATATTAGCATTTTTAATTTTCTAGACTTTCACCCATGATCAGCTGATATTGTCGCGTGGCTTTTTTATCCAGATTGTTGTTGGTAGTCTTGATCAGTCCTGTTTCTATACAAAACCAAGGAGTTCCGGCCTCCTAGTACAAGTTAAAGATTCCAAAAAAATAAATTAGCATTTTTCATTTTCTAGACTTTCACCCATGATCTGCTGATATGGTCGCGTGACTTTTGTATCTGCATTTTAGTTATTATTCTAGAACCAATCAGATGCTATACGAAACGAAGGAGTTCCGGCCTCCTAGTACATTTTTTGGATTCCGAAAAAATATGTTAGCATTTCTCATTTTCTAGACTTTCACCCATGATCTGCTGATATCGTCGCGTTACTTATGTATCCAGATTGATATTGATTGTCTAGACTAGATTAGTTTCTATTAAAAACCAAGGAGTTCCGGCCTCCTTGTACAATTTTAAGATACCAAAAAAATATATTAGCATTTTTAATTTTCTAGACTTTCACCCATGATCTGCTGATATTGTCGCGTGACTTTTGTATCTGCATTTTAGTTGTTATTCTAAAACCAATCAGATGCTACACGAAACGAAGGAGTTCCGGCCTCCTTGTACATTTTTTGGATTCCGAAAAAATATGTTAGCATTTCTCATTTTCTAGGCTTTCACCCATGATCTGCTGATATCGTCGCGTTACTTATGTATCCAGATTGATATTGATTGTCTAGACTAGATCAGTTTCTATTAAAAACCAAGGAGTTCCGGCCTCCTAGTACAATTTTAGGATACCAAAAAAAAATATTAGCATTTTTCATATTTCAGACTTTGACCCCTGATCTGCTGATATTGCCGCGTGACTTTTGTGTCTAGATTGTAATTATTATTCTAGAAATAATCAGATTCTATTCAAAACCAAGGAGTTCCGGCCTCCTTGTACAATTTTAAGATACCAAAAAAATATATTAGCATTTTTAATTTTCTAGACTTTCACCCATGATCTGCTGATATTGTCGCGTGGCTTTTTTATCCAGATTGTTGTTGGTAGTCTTGATAAGTCCTGTTTCTATACAAAAACCAAGGAGTTCCGGCCTCCTAGTACAATTTTAAGATACCAAAAAATATATTAGCATTTTTCATTTTCTAGACTTTCACCCATGACCTGCTGATATTGTCGCGTGGCTTATGTATCCATATTGATATTGATTGTCTAGACCAGACCTGTTTCTTTACAAAACCAAGGAGTTCCGGCCTCCTAGTACAATTTTAAGATACCAAAAAAATATATCAGCATTTTTCATTTTCTAGACTTTCACCCATGATCTGCTGATATTGTCGCACGACTTATGTATCCAGATTGGTATTGATTGTCTAGAACAGACCTGTTTCTATACAAAACCAAGGAATTCCGGCCTCCTAGTACAGTTTTAAGATTCTAAAAAAATAAATTAGCATTTTTCAATTTTCAGACTTTGACCCCTGATCTGCTGATATTGCCGCGTGACTTTTGTGTCTAGATTTCAGTCATTATTCTAGAACTAATCAGATTCTATTTAAAACCAAGGAGTTCCGGCCTCCTAGTACAAGTTTAAGATTCCAAAAAAATAAATTAGCATTTTTCATTTTCTAGACTTTCACCCATGATCTGCTGATATTGTCGCGTGACTTTTGTATCTGCATTTTAGTTATTATTCTAGAACCAATCAGATGCTATACGAAACGAAGGAGTTCCGGCCTCCTTGTACATTTTTTGGATTCCGAAAAAATATGTTAGCATTTCTCATTTTCTAGACTTTCACCCATGATCTGCTGATATCGTCGCGTTACTTATGTATCCAGATTGATATTGATTGTCTAGACTAGATTAGTTTCTATTGAAAACCAAGGAGTTCCGGCCTCCTAGTACAATTTTAGGATACCAAAAAAAAAAAATTAGCATTTTTCATATTTCAGACTTTGACCCCTGATCTGCTGATATTGCCGCGTGACTTTTGTGTCTAGATTGTAATTATTATTCTAGAACTAATCAGATTCTATTCAAAACCAAGGAGTTCCGGCCTCCTAGTACAATTTTAAGATACCAAAAAAATATATTAGCATTTTTAATTTTCTAGACTTTCACCCATGATCAGCTGATATTGTCGCGTGGCTTTTTTATCCAGATTGTTGTTGGTAGTCTTGATCAGTCCTGTTTCTATACAAAACCAAGGAGTTCCGGCCTCCTAGTACAAGTTAAAGATTCCAAAAAAATAAATTAGCATTTTTCATTTTCTAGACTTTCACCCATGATCTGCTGATATTGTCGCGTGACTTTTGTATCTGCATTTTAGTTATTATTCTAGAACCAATCAGATGCTATACGAAACGAAGGAGTTCGAGCCTCCTAGTACATTTTTTGGATTCCGAAAAAATATGTTAGCATTTCTCATTTTCTAGACTTTCACCCATGATCTGCTGATATCGTCGCGTTACTTATGTATCCAGATTGATATTGATTGTCTAGACTAGATTAGTTTCTATTAAAAACCAAGGAGTTCCGGCCTCCTAGTACAATTTTAGGATACCAAAAAAAAAAAATTAGCATTTTTCATATTTCAGACTTTGACCCCTGATCTGCTGATATTGCCGCGTGACTTTTGTGTCTAGATTGTAATTATTATTCTAGAACTAATCAGATTCTATTCAAAACCAAGGAGTTCCGGCCTCCTAGTACAATTTTAAGATACCAAAAAAATATATTAGCATTTTTAATTTTCTAGACTTTCACCCATGATCAGCTGATATTGTCGCGTGGCTTTTTTATCCAGATTGTTGTTGGTAGTCTTGATCAGTCCTGTTTCTATACAAAACCAAGGAGTTCCGGCCTCCTAGTACAAGTTAAAGATTCCAAAAAAATAAATTAGCATTTTTCATTTTCTAGACTTTCACCCATGATCTGCTGATATTGTCGCGTGACTTTTGTATCTGCATTTTAGTTATTATTCTAGAACCAATCAGATGCTATACGAAACGAATGAGTTCCGGCCTCCTAGTACATTTTTTGGATTCCGAAAAAATATGTTAGCATTTCTCATTTTCTAGACTTTCACCCATGATCTGCTGATATCGTCGCGTTACTTATGTATCCAGATTGATATTGATTGTCTAGACTAGATTAGTTTCTATTAAAAACCAAGGAGTTCCGGCCTCCTTGTACAATTTTAAGATACCAAAAAAATATATTAGCATTTTTAATTTTCTAGACTTTCACCCATGATCTGCTGATATTGTCGCGTGGCTTATGTATCCAGATTGATATTGATTGTCTAGAACAGACCTGTTTCTATACAAAACCAAGGAGTTCCGGCCTCCTAGTACAATTTTAAGATACCAAAAAAATATATCAGCATTTTTCATTTTCTAGACTTTCACCCATGATCTGCAGATATTGTCGCGTGGCTTATGTATCCAGATTGGTATTGATTGTCTAGACCAGACCTGTTTCTATACAAAACCAAGGAGTTCCGGCCTCCTAGTACAGTTTTAAGATTCTAAAAAATAAATTAGCATTTTTCAATTTTCAGACTTTGACCCCTGATCTGCTGAGATTTTCGCGTGACTTTTGTGTTTAGATTTTAGTCATTATTCTAGAACTTATCAAATTCTATTCAAAACCAAGGAGTTCTGGCCTCCTAGTACAAGTTTAAGATTCCAAAAAAATATATTAGCATTTTTTATTTTCTAGACTTTCACCCATGATCTGCTGATAATGTCGCGTGACTTATGTATCCAGATTGATATTGATTGTCTAGACTAGATTGGTTTCTATTAAAAACCAAGGAGTTCCGGCCTCCTAGTACAAGTTTAAGATTCCAAAAAAGTATATTAGCATTTTTCATATTTCAGACTTTGACCCCTGATCTGCTGATATTGCCGCGTGACTTTTGTGTCTAGATTGTAATTATTATTCTAGAACTAATCAGATTCTATTCAAAACCAAGGAGTTCCGGCCTCCTAGTACAATTTTAAGATTCCAAAAAAATATATTAGCATTTTTCATTTTTCAGACTTTGACCCCTGATCTGCTGATATTGTTGCGTGACTTTAGTATCCAGATTGTTATTGTTAGTCTAGATTAGATCTGTTTCTATACAAAACCAAGGAGTTCCAGCCTCCTTGTTCAATTTGAGGATGTAAAAAAATTGATTTTTATATTTAAGACATTCATCAGTTATCACCGTCGCCTGACATTGATTTTCAGCTGAAATTGGCAGAACTACGCCTGAAAAGTATCAAGAACTGTCAAACTTACTTGCATGCAATAAAAGATTGCATTTAATTTAGTAATGATGCAAATTGATCTGCTACCGATAGTTGGCAGATCATTTTTTCAAAGTAACTTTTTTTTAGGAAAAACGGCAGAACTATTCCTGAAAAGTATCAGGAACTATAGAACACACTTGGAAGCGACTAGAACATGCATTTGTTTTTGAAAATCTGAAAAGTGATTTGCTGCCGGAAGTTAGCAGATCATTTTTTCAACTAACTTTTTTTCAGGAAAATCAGCAGAACTATTCCTAAAAAGTATCAGGAACTACAGAACTATGCTGCATGCGAATAGAACTCAAATTATTCCTGATCTGCTAGACAATGATATGCCAAGTTCACAGACATGGGAAGCGCGAGCAGGAGCGCTCGTTGATGTCTTTTGTTAGGGTTCCGAACGGTCGAGTCTTCGTTAGATAAAGAAATACATTTAAATATATTGCAGCACAACTGTACTGTGGCGAAATGGCATACAAATACGTTTTACCGTAGGTAGTCTGTTACATCATTTTTAGGGTTCCGTACTCAAAAACGGGCCCCTATTACTAAGACTACGCTGTCCGTCTGTCTATCTGTCTGTCTCCAGGCTGTATCTCATAAACCGTTGTAGCTAGAAAGCTGAATTTTTCACAGATGATGTGTTTCTGTTGCCGCTATAACCAAAAAAATACTAAACAGAATAAAATTACTATTTAAGTACAACAACACACAAACAAACCTGAATTTTTACCGTTTTTCGCTCGATATTAATAATGGTAACAGGTAGATGCTTGAAATATTAACAGAATGTTTAGTTGTATATACAATTTAATAATAAATTTTTAAATTAAAATAAAATACATAAATATTTAAGGGGGCTCCCATACAGTACGGAACCCTGCGTGCGGGGGTCCTACTCGTATTTGGCCGATTATTCATTTTCATCTCGTATTGTACCAATAATATTTAAACGTGTGATGGACTTCAAAGGTGTTTCGTTAATTGATTTAACCTTTGTTGTTTTTAAAAAAAACTTATAATTATTATGGTACATTTGTTGAAGATCGTGATAGTCATACTCAATATTCTGCAAATAGTCAGTGTTATAAAATAAAAAAAATACTATAAAGCTTCCGGGTTCAAATCGATACATTGACTTGTTTGTATTTGTTTATACTATATGTATATTAAATAAAGTAGGTATTGTTTGCTGAAAAAATCACAGCCCACTTCGTTGTTAGAGCCTTTAACTAATGACTCAAAAGAGAGGTACTTTCAGTTTATCTTGTGTGTGCGTGTGAATTTATGAGTTTAGGATTCAGATATTTTTTTACTTAATATCAATTATTATTTAGCTGACGTGTTAATTATAATGAATGACGTTATTTTTGAAATAAACTTTTTGCTCTTGAAATGTTGAAAAATGTAATTTTTCAAGATTAATCTGTAAAAGGTCAACAGAAATATCGAATCACTATTCAAATTAAACACTCATACTTATTTATTTTGCGCAATAAATGGCAGAACCGACTTCCAACGTGTACAAAATTTGAATAGTTCACTCCAATTGATTTATAAACATTTTACATTATTGTTGATTTTTCAAAAACGGCTCTGCCGATTACGAAAAAATTTTAATAAACGAATCACGAGGTCCCAACCTCGTGAGTTTAGTACCGTTTCGAACAAAATATATATTTTTTTTATTCAATTAATGAATGCCGAAAATATCGATGGACACACATACAGAAAAACATAAAACCATTTTTGGAAGTTGGTTAAAAAGAAAAACAGTTCAAATGCCTCTTCTTTTTTGGAAATTACACGAATTCTTTTTTTTCCAACCACGATAAGAACCTTGTGATACGCTTCGTTGAATTAGTGAAATGTTTGAATATTTATATTATAGTAACTAAAACCGCTAGATAACAAAACCACGTGCCAATTTATATTTTAATTTTGATACGAATGAAGCGCTTTCGTAAATGCTATGGTATAATTATTTAAATAGAGTTTCTACGAGTCGAACTGGTTGTATGTCGTAAAATTAACTGCGAGTACTTCTGGTACGAGTACTGAAAGTTCGGTCCAAGTAGGTTTACCTACCTTTTTAGGGTTTCGTACCCAAAGGGTAAAAACGGGACCCTATTACGAGGGTCATTCAATAAATACTTAGCCTACAAAAAGTAAACGAAAATTTTGGAAATGTAGCAATTTATTTTTCAACATAGTCTCCTTTTAGTTCGACACACTTAGCCCAGCGATGCTCCAACTTTTTTAACCTTTAACTTAACTTTTTTAACTCGTACTAAGACTCCGATATCCATCTGTCTGTCTGTCTCCAAGCTGTATCTCATAATCCGTGATAGCTAGACAGCTAATATTTTCACAGATAATGTATTTCTGTTGCCGCTATAACAACAAATACTAAAAACTGAACAAAATAAATATTAGGGGGCTCCCATAGAACAAACGTGATTTTTAGTTTTTTTTGCTCGCTAATAATGGCAAGAAGGATGGGGCTCAGGGGGCTCCAACACGGTACGGAACCAAAAACGTCAACGGGTCAAGAGAATGGTCGATGGAACCGGAAAATTCCATCCACCATTCTCTTGACCCGCGTGGTGGTTATGGACCAATCACCCTTCGTGTGTAGGCCTACGTTCTGCAGTGGACTATTACAAAAGGCTGGTACAGGTTGGTAATCATCATCCGCAGCCTTTTCTATCCACTTTTAGGGTATAAGCCCCTCTCTTACGGTGCCATTTGTCCCTGTCCTGTCCCAATCATGTCTAGGTTCGACAATTTTCACTATACATTATTTCTGATATTAGCGTTCTTTTAGGATCTTATTCTGTACATCAAAACTACCAAATTTTGTTCTGCGACTATTGACAAAACTCAAAAAAATGTTGTTCCATACATTATGTCACGGGTGAACGAAATTTTTCTATGGAACACAATTTTTTTTTTAGTTTTGACAACAGTCGCAGAACAAAAGTTGTTAGTTTACAGAATAAGCCCGTAAAAGGATGCTAATTGATTAGAAATAACCCTGTCTAGTCGGCCATCTTGCCGCCAGACGACCAATGCTCCGCTCGCTAGGTAATGATAATCCGCTCCAGGCAACAACTGGGCTACTTTTCCTTTAATTTCCTAAACTTTTTCTGATTACTTTAAGTGCTTGTGGACCCCAAGAGCGCGTGGGTTGTTTGTTTGTATTGAAAGCAAACCCGTGGCGTCTTCGCGCTTCAACTTTCTAACGTCACACTTGGCCTCATCTCCACGAAGGTAGATCCCTTTTGTGTGTCAGCTCCGAGCTGTGACCAAATTTATAGACCCACCTTGTACACAACTTGGTCACACTGTTGGACTAGCACAAGTACTTATAGATCTTGCTGTGGGCCGCATCAAACTTTCCGTCTTTCAAACTAAGTATGTCCATGCTAATAATTATTTTTCGGAACAAATGGCAGAACCGCCTTCCATCGTTTACAAAATTGAATATTTCGCCCGAATTGTTTACATTATTGTTGATTTATCAAAAACGGCTCAGCCGATTTCTGTAAAATTTAAATGGGTCCACTTCAGGAGTATAACCATTCCAAATAAAAAAATCGATTCGGTTCACAATTGGCGAAATTATCGATGAACATACACAAAAAAATACGTACAGACGAACATAGAACCTCCTCCTTTTTGGAAGTCGACTAAAAATCAAGACAATCTGTTGATCCGTTGCTGCGTAAAAGAACAAACCAAAAAAAAAATACACTTTCTGATTTATAATAATATAGTAAGGGTTCGAGGAAAAAATTGGACCATTTTATGCAACTTTAAAGTTTGATAACTGTCACCCGAGATGTAGATGTAGAAAAAGTAGGATAACAGAGCTACATATTACAAAAAGAGAGATAGCGCTGTAGTCGCTTGAGGCAATAGAGATGTTAACTGGGTATAAAAATCTTTATTATAATTTAGTCCGTCGGTTAGATTATTAAAAAATATTGGACACGTATTTTTTCTTTTGTCAATCCAACATTAGTGACAAAGATAAACCTTATCAAAATTTAAGAGTGAGGGCTCGTGACGGCACTAGCCGGTACATTTGATAGCGGTTAGTGACGTCACGCGGAACTTTAACAGGCTATATCTTCATCAATTTTTTTAAATTTTCAAAAGAAAAAATAAGTGTGTAATATTTTTTGACAATCTATTTGACGGACTATAGCTCGCACCTGTCTCAGTCCCCTTTGTCGTCTACCCCCGCGCCTCTGTACCGCGCAGGCGAGGACTCAGTTAAACGGTCAGACTATAATTATATTTTTTTAGTAAACAAGCCTATTTTCAACCGCAAAAATGTATGGACAATCACTATCACTAGTTGTCAACTGTCAAATATATGTATGTATCGGAATTTGACAAATAGATAGTAGAATAAGTAGGATGAATGTGTTTTATAAGCATAATTAAAGTTACTAGTACCCCGCATTTTACGAGACAATGTGATCTCGGCGAGAGTGAACAAAAACTCGCGCGCGAAGAGCACAATGTCTTGTAACATGCGAGTACCCATGGCAGTGATAGCAGTGATACCGTCACCCAGTGACAGTGATATTGGCAACACTACGTCATCACGCCGTAGGAACATTGTAATTACCACAGAGCTAATACAACCAGAGAGATAGCGCTGTTGTCGCTTGATGCAATTCTCAACCACAAAAATGTATGAAAAATCTTGCCTAGAGCTGCCGAAACCGTCTTTTTTATCGCGAGTAAGTCCGCGCTTGACCACCAACTCGCCTGATGGTAAGCGGCGTTGTGGTCGAAGATGAAGCACGCAGACCTAGAAGATACCTCACTCTGACCTTGAAAAGCTTTAGATTATATCTCTTAGGAAACAGGAAAGCAGGAAGACTGTTCCATTCCCTGGCGGTGAAATGTTGAGTCAAATCCCTTCGTACGTATCGAAGGAAAATAGACAGTGTAGGGGTGGTAATGTGACGTCTTCCTACTTGTCCTATAGTAAAAGGGGATGGTAAAATAAGGTCGTGCAGCTCAGATGCACACTCTCCAAAATTAATCCTATAGAAAATGGACAGACTCGCAACCCTACGGAATGCTCCAGTCTATATAGGCGATGCTGTTAAATATGAATTGGCATTTGACACTGTTAGGAGAATAACACGGCAACAACCACTGAATCGAGATATTTTTCATGTCTCTTTCTAACTCATGCCACATTAAATCAATGCATCTCCTTCAGATTCTCTCGATCGACACATTATCCCTCTAGTTGTAATAGCTCTGTAGATATTGGCAAAACTACGTCATCACGCCGTGTGAACATTGTAATTACCTACCTTCACTTTCTCGTTTGACACAGAATAACTTCTACAGACATTGTACTCATATTTGTAAACATGACCTTTGTTCATGTTATGTTACATTGGTGTATACTAAGCACTACACAAATCGGCGGATGGGAAGTTATGCGCAGAACGCGGCGCAAAAGCCGAAATATAGGTATGCGCGGGAGCCAGAGATACAAGACGCCGGGGCACACCCACCCGCTAACCTCATGCCTCCCGCGCGCTCCCTACGCCCGTGCGTGCACACAATATGCGCAATAATTAGCAAATCACGGCGAAGTACGAGTATCATCTGCGGCTAACTTCTCATCCGCCGATTTGTGTGGCTCTTAATATAGTATAGGTTGATTTAAACATCTTGGCAGCTGTGACGTTATCTACAAGCTGCGGATAGCCCAGGCCTGACTGAATGTCATCTCCCTTGAGTTTACAGGCCCCGCAGCCGCACAGTTGTTTGTACCTGCCTATACGTGCGCGAGTTCGACTCGCACTTGGCCGATTATTTATAATTGACAAAGTTATTATATCAGAATTTTATTATAAGGACCTAATTAGGTATTTATTTATTACATAAATATTGTAAGTTATAGAATTATTGTACACTTTGATTAGTTCGAATAGGCCGGGTGGCTAGCCCTGGTGTCAGAGTTTTTAGGCCGCCTGAAGGCCTCTGACATGGCTAAACGGTTTAAACAACCGGGGCCTACAATTTAACGTGTCATCCGAGCCACGGTAGCGCTCAGTTGGAAAATGCCACCCGCGGTCACCCATCTAAGTACTGACCGTGCGGAACGTTGCTTAATTTCGGTGATCGCTGACAATCACCTAGTCAAACTACGCTACGAGCGCTACGCTATTTGACTTGTAAAATGTTTTTATCAATAAAATTTAATATGACTGTGACTACGCTTAAATGTTTTCGAGGTCTCTAAAGTTAGGCACGAGTCGTGAACTGTGCAAGTAGAAACAACTGTTTGGCAAAAGTTAAATTAGGTGACATGCATTAACTTAAATTAAACAAAAATTTTAATGTTAACTTTATCTACGTGGCTTGAATGACATGTTAAACGGTAGACCCCGGTTGTTTCCTTGTCAGAGACCTTTAGGCGGTTAAAATACTCTGACACTAGGGCTAGTCACTCAGTCAACACGAAAATATTGAGTAACTCCAAAATCATCACCGTTAAATAGCATAAGATTAATGTTTTAAAACCGTATCCATTTCAACGAAATATACCTAATTTTAAAACCTGCTTATAAGTTGTAAGTATAAACTTACCCATAAGCACCTCCAACATCACGCACTTAATGATTTATGGTCCAAATTCCACCAAAGCGATGCGAAGATGTACGCAACTGGGCATATATCCTATGGTCTGTAAGCCTATTGCCGAAATAATATAACCTTTTTTAATTTCCAAATTAAGATCACAATTTTAACAGAGATATTTTTTACATTAGCTATACTTGATTAATAATTATTCCATTTTTCTTTGCCTGAATAATTATTTTTTCGCAAAAACCAGCATGACCGACTTCACCCGTGTACAGAATTCGGCAATATTTCGCACGGATCGATGTTACATTTGTCACATTATAGTTGATTTATCAAAAATGGCTCAGCCGATTTCAATAAAATTTTAATGTGACCAATTTCGAAGTATACTCTTTCCAATCCAAAAATATTTTTTGAAATCGGACTATTACGAAAAAAGTTATGAGTGGTTATACATAAATATATATATATATATATATATATTAAAAGTAGCCTTATATCACTCTTCAACCTTTTAACTACAACCACGCCAAAAATCAAGTCTGTCTGTTGGTCTGTTGCTGCGTGAAAGAGTAACAAACCAACAAACACACTTTCAGATTTATAATAATAGCACCTAATGAGTTAGGACAGGTTAGCGTTTGACTACACTTTACCTAATTTCAAGCAGATTTGCGGTTCAGGATGTATCACGCTAGAAGACTTCTATTTACTCAAAATTTGAAGACACGTGGTACAATAGAGGAGTTCCTCGTGGACCAACTGTTTTCGCACGACTAGTTGGACATCCAAAATACGCTATACTAACAGTCAAAATGGCCCACATTTTGACTGTGAGTATAGCGTATTTTGGATGCGCTTTACCTGAGTTTGTCTTTCAAACAAACTTAGGTAAAGCGGCCCACATTTTGACATTTTTTTTTCTAGTGGAAAGACAAACTCAGGTAAAGCGGCCCATATTTTGACATTTCATTTTAGGAATGAGCATTCGAAACGCTTGGTTCTGACGTGAACACAATGTCCACACATTCCACCATAAATATATTCATCAGCATGACAGCCATTTTTCATTAGTTTCGAGCCAGATGTGTACTATATGTACTCGTAGATGTCCCAAATATATTGATTTATTTGTCCACACTGCGCTTCTCTCCGCTATGGTGGAGTTAGGACATAAGTACTTGTAAACATCGGTCGGTAAAAACATCTGTATTACAAATATGTTTTGTGACCTTGTAGAGAGCTAATAATGTAATTTTAATAACCACTCTGATACCGAACCGCGTCCAAAAACGATAAATAAAAATTACGACGTTGTAACTATATGTTTCTACGGTTTCTATTACATTATGTAAATACTATAACATAGCTATTATGATGTAAATTCGATTACAATAAACATTAACTGAGACCTCTATTAATGTAAATGCATACAAAATATATTTACACACATTGAATTAAAATTTCATTGTATACATATCGATTACTTAAATAAAATAAATGTCAACCGCAATGTACTGAAGTACGATTAGGAAATCAGAATATCCATTTGATTATAGGTATGCATAGATATAGACAAGCGAAATTGCATTTTGTTTATTTAATTTATTCTTATTAATTTTGATTTTTATTTTGTAGTTAGGTTTTATTGACATTATTTTGTAATAATTGTGTTATTAAGTATTTAATTGTTTATTGACATGTTTTCAGAGGAAATAAATAAAGTATGCATAAAACATACATTTACGTAGTTTACAGATTACATAATAAAATAAAATCTCAATCGATATATCGCTGCCCTAGTTCAACAGTAAGATATGTTGAACAAAGTATGTTTTGAGTTATTCATACTTTTATGATTTTAGTGTCATTAATTCACTTGTTCTTAATTGAAATGTGGTTGATTTTTTAAAACTATAGTTTGGTTTAATGTGTTACGGAGTTATTTATATTTCAATATGAACAAAATAATTTGTAAATTTGTTTTAAGGCTTTTAATAGTAAGATAACCTTATATTGAACTCAGACTAAATAAAACATGTTTTGTATTTTTAATGTTGTCTCTAAAATGGTTTATTAAAAATTAAGTTTATATTGTAACTCATAGAGTTATTGTTTTTTGTTTCGTTTAAGAAATACTAAAGATTTATCCAACCAAGCTTCCAAATTTATGGAAAATCAACAGAGATCGACATAATTTTAAGATATCTTAGTATTACAGCACATCAATATTTGAGAATGTAAGTTGTCCGACTAAATCCGCGGAAATGTTTGGTAACGGGATAGGAAAATTAATTAAAAACTGAGAAATTAGTTTGCTTCTAATGTATTATTTATTACCTAGTATCATAATTGCACAAATCAGTCTCATATTATCAGTTAAAATCTTATGATTATTTTTTCACAAGTCAGTTTAACTATTATATTAATCAGTCAGTGCTATAATGTTATTTATGTGAATCTTAATGGCACAAATAGGTAAGTCTTATAAAGCAGCTAAAATTTAGTATTATAATAAAATTAGAATAATAAATAATTAATTAATTACAATAGTGAATTAATTGTTAACCTACTCGTTACAGGCTTTCATCATCACTATTGCCGCTTTCATTTTCCTGGTTATTTGTAGTTTTAAGACTTTCATAAAAGCTGTGATGACATTGAGGTATCAAATTGGCAGTACACAATGATATCAGATCTCTCTTTTTGTGATTTGGTATTGCTGGTGCTTCATTATAAGCATGTTCCAGAGTTATATTTTCTGAGATGCGGCCCCTTTGTTTCCTTCTCGTATCCACAATTTTAAAATCAAGATCTGAAAATGAAGATTTGTAGCCAAATTTGTATGGATCTTCTTTTTTTACTTGGATACATTTGCTGTCACCCCATACAATTTTTTGACCATTTTGACAATTTAAGATGTCTCAACATATAAATGTTTTTATAATTCCATATAAGGACATTTGAAGAAGTCTCTGTGTAGAAATAAAATATCTTAAGATGTCAGAATCTTGAACTAAAGGTCGTTAAAAATATGCTTAAATGTCTCAGTGAGACATTGAAATTTGGGCACTTTGGTTGCGTTTTACAAATATCTGATTTTTGAACCAGACAGAAGAGCAAATTTTTCACATGAAACAAAACTTATCTCAATTTTGTTTTTTTTAAGATATCTTACTGTTGAACTAGGACAGCGATATGCTGACCTCATACTGTCATGCTCATATGGAGGACTTCCTACACTTCCCTTGCCGGTACTTGGTCTCCACTTGAGAACTTTGGACCCCATCTGTAATCAGTCCTCCTATACACAGAGGAAACTTGGCAGGATACAAAGGAATCAAACTGAATGGTTCTGTGAAGTTAGCTACAAATCCGCAAATCCCCACTCTTCTCGCCGCTGACATAAGAATTTGCACAACGATTCGTCTCTTCTTCTTCTTTTTTATTTTGGCGTCGCATTATTGTGCATTTGCCAGTGTCAAATATTTTTAACAATTTTTGATATGTTATCAAAAAAGTCAGTCGTAGTCACGTCATTGTCCAAAAAAGTCGCAGTCAAGTCCAAACATACCTCAGTAAAGCAGTGGAGACTTTAATAGAGGCGTCTTTAGAGCTTTGGTAACAACACGGAACAACATGATACGTTACATTATATAACTTGCCTACACTTATGCAAGTAAATCAACGAAATACCACAATTTTTACGAATTATCAATGATAAAAACACAAGTTTAACAAAATAATACTCGAACAATGCGGCGACATGATTTTTCCGCGTTCCCGCCAAACCCCCACTGAAATGAAATCTCGTTTCTCGATTCGTCTCAGACACCATTAAGTTTGCTCGTAATTCGACCTATATGGACGGAGTCAAGCTGGTAGGGCTGTCGATTTGCCAATCCGCTGACGAAAAGAGTGACTCATTCGAAATTCAAGTCAAAATGTACCACGGTCATGTGTCCCCAGTGGCTAGCGCCTGCGGCGGTGCGCGCCTGCCCGCGCCTCCGGAAGTGCGGTAACCCGCGTGGCAGTGATCTTGTCGCGTTTCCTACCGTACGGTCATTAATACTGCCCGCGGTAAACGCTTGCTGGGTTTACAGGTCATGATCACGGTGAGATGATACGAGAGTGTTATTATCCTTTTCAACCAACTTCAAAAACAGAGGTTCCTTCTCAATTCGTCTGTATGTTTTTTTTTTGTATGTAGGTCCGTTACGCGATTACTCCACCAATTTTATGATCCGATTTCAGATTATTTTTTGTTTAAGTCTAAGTAGTCTTAAGTCTAGCTGCCCGACCCGGCTTTACCCGGGTACGATTGGCTAAAGAAAACAAACAAGACAAACAAGAGTAAGGATCCCAAAAAAAATTTAATATAGCCTATGTTCACAGGGGATAGTGTAGCTTTCCAACAATGAAAGAATTTTCCAAATGAATTCAGTAGTTTCGAAGCCTATTCGATGCAAACTAACAATCAAATCTTTCCTTTTTAAGGTTCCGTACCCAAAGGGTAAAAACGGGACCCTATTACTAAGACTTCGATTTCCGTCTGTCTGTCTGTCACCGGGCTGTATCTCATGAGCCGTGATAGCCAGGCAACTGAAATTTTCACAGATAATGTATTTCTGTTGCTGCTACAACAACAAATACTAAAAATAAAATAAAATAAATATTTAAGTGGGACTCCCATACAACAAACATGATTTCTAGGAGTTTTTTGCTCGCTAAGAGGAATGGGGCTTCCTAACGGTACGGAACCCTTCGTGCGCGAGTCCAACTCGCACTTGGCCGATTTTTATTTTAAAATTGGTATACCTAGACTATTCGAATTGTGTTCACGGTTTCGTCCAAAGGTCTATGTTCTGTCCGTGCCCACACAATGCACGACGCTATCTCCGACGGCCTATCGCTTTGAACGCATGTGGGAAGTGGGAAACATACGAAAACAACTTTAGGTATACTGATACCGAATTGAACCTGTGAATACGACGTGAGTTGCGTATTACGACTAGCCGTGGTGGTCTAGTACCTAGCACCTACCTAGCCTAAAACTCAGAGAGTGTCATAGACTACTTTTTAGGGTTCCGTACCTAAAGGGTAAAAACGGGGCCCTATTACTAAGACTCTGCTGTCCGTCTGTCCGTCTGTCTGTCACCAGGCTATATCTCATGAACGGTTAAAGCATTGAAATTGTCACAGATCATGTATTTCTGTTGCCGATATAAACAGCAAATAGGTAGTAAAAACAGAAATACCTATAAATAAGTATTTAAAGGGGACTCCCATATAACAAACCTGAATTTTTAGGCGTTTTTCGATCGATATTAACAATGGTGACAGTTAGATGCTTGAAATTTTCACAGAATATTTAGTTAAATATTCACTTCAAAAACAAATAATTAAATAAAAATAAAATATATTGAAGGGGGGCTTCCATACTGAAACCGTTCGTGCGCGATTCCGGCTTGCATTTGGCCAATGAGCATAAGGTTAAAATTATAGGCTGGTTGTAATGCTCCTTGCACTTGGCCGATTTTTATCCCTAAGAAATAAAAGGTTCCATATGTGATAGCAGAAAAAACAATGCTTGCGATAATATTATGATAGCAATGTATCGCAAAAAGCGGCAGCTTCCTGATGTCCGCTTCCCACACGGCAAATTGTAGCCGATGGAGATAGCGCGGTGTATTGTCTGACACCCAGTGGCCACAGACCACAGATCATACACCTTTGGACACACCTTTTTTAACAGACTTTTTATTCTCTTTTTTTATACATATATTAAATATTTTTTTCAGGGCAAGTGCCTTTGTTAACTACAACAAAATATAACACTACATAGGCTAAAAACTACTACACTACATAAAAAGCAATTGGATCATCAACAGACCCTTGAAGGTCTAAAGATAATCCAAATGCTCAAGCTCACTGTCAGTTGGCAGCGTGCCCAGCATGCTCGCACAAAATTATTAATATTTAACAATTTCCAAAAAGGAAGAGGTTGTATGTTCGTCTGTCTGTATATACATATATATTTTTTGTGTATGTTCATCGATATTTTCGCCAATCTTTTTAGGGTTCTGTACCCAAAGGGTAAAAACGGGACCCTATTACTAAGACTCCGCTGTCCGTCTGTCACCAGGCTGTCTCATGAATGGTGATAGCTAGAACGTTGAAATTTTCACAGATGACGTATTTCTGTTGCCGCTATAACAACAAATACTGAAAACAGGAAAACATACAACAAACCTGTTTTTTTAACCGTTTTTCGCTATTAATAACGGTGATACGGTGCTTGAAATATTCACAGAATATTTACCTATACCTAGTTCGTTTGTACGCGAGTCCGACTCGCACTTGGCCGATTATTTTTTTGTTTAGATCATATTTCAGAGGTGGTCCCATTTCAATTTGATCGAAATCAGCTGAGCTTTTTTTGAAAAATCAACGTTAATGTAAAAATTACTACATGGGTTGACACATCGATTCATCCAAACTATTCGAATACTGTACACAATTCTTCGAGTTGGCAATTCCATATTAATGACACAATTAAAGTCGATTGTGTCATTTTTGGTGATAAATAATTATTATGACAACTGAACTGAGTGACAAGACCAGCTAAATGCTTGCCTCCCAAGTATCCATCAGCACCGCTCAGAATTTCGAATTCATGGTACTTGACACAGTACATTCCTTAATCTGTTCTGCAGGGCAATTCTATGCTGAAGTGACGCGTTCTTGAGCTTCTCTCGTTTTTTTGACAGTTTTGAGCCATTAAAACCGTCAGAAAAGCGAGAGAAGCTCAAGAACGCGTCACTTCAGCATAGAATTGCCCTGCAGAACAGATTAAGGAATGTACTGTGTCAAGTACCATGAATTCGAAATTCTGAGCGGTGCTGATGGATACTTGGGAGGCAAGCATTTAGCTGGTCTTGTCACTCAGTTCAGTTGTCATAATAATTATTTATCACCAAAAATGACACAATCGACTTTAATTGTGTCATTAATATGGAATTGCCAACTCGAAGAATTGTGTACAGTATTGATTTATGTATATAAAAAGAGAATAAAAAGTCTGTTAAAAAAGGTGTGTCCAAAGGTGTATGATCTGTGGTCTGTGGCCACTGGGTGTCGGACAATGCACCGCGCTATCTCCATCGGCTACAATTTGCCGTGTGGGAAGCGGACATCAGGAAGCTGCCGCTTTTTGCGATACATTGCTATCATAATATTATCGCAAGCATTGTTTTTTCTGCTATCACATATGGAACCTTTTATTTCTTAGGGATAAAAATCGGCCAAGTGCAAGGAGCATTACAACCAGCCTATAATTTTAACCTTATGCTCATTGGCCAAATGCAAGCCGGAATCGCGCACGAACGGTTTCAGTATGGAAGCCCCCCTTCAATATATTTTATTTTTATTTAATTATTTGTTTTTGAAGTGAATATTTAACTAAATATTCTGTGAAAATTTCAAGCATCTAACTGTCACCATTGTTAATATCGATCGAAAAACGCCTAAAAATTCAGGTTTGTTATATGGGAGTCCCCTTTAAATACTTATTTATAGGTATTTCTGTTTTTACTACCTATTTGCTGTTTATATCGGCAACAGAAATACATGATCTGTGACAATTTCAATGCTTTAACCGTTCATGAGATATAGCCTGGTGACAGACAGACGGACAGACGGACAGCAGAGTCTTAGTAATAGGGCCCCGTTTTTACCCTTTAGGTACGGAACCCTAAAAAGTAGTCTATGACACTCTCTGAGTTTTAGGCTAGGTAGGTGCTAGGTACTAGACCACCACGGCTAGTCGTAATACGCAACTCACGTCGTATTCACAGGTTCAATTCGGTATCAGTATACCTAAAGTTGTTTTCGTATGTTTCCCACTTCCCACATGCGTTCAAAGCGATAGGCCGTCGGAGATAGCGTCGTGCATTGTGTGGGCACGGACAGAACATAGACCTTTGGACGAAACCGTGAACACAATTCGAATAGTCTAGGTATACCAATTTTAAAATTAAAAATCGGCCAAGTGCGAGTTGGACTCGCGCACGAAGGGTTCCGTACCGTTAGGAAGCCCCATTCCTCTTAGCGAGCAAAAAACTCCTAGAAATCATGTTTGTTGTATGGGAGTCCCACTTAAATATTTATTTTATTTTATTTTTAGTATTTGTTGTTGTAGCGGCAACAGAAATACATTATCTGTGAAAATTTCAGTTGCCTGGCTATCACGGCTCATGAGATACAGCCCGGTGACAGACAGACAGACGGAAATCGAAGTCTTAGTAATAGGGTCCCGTTTTTACCCTTTGGGTACGGAACCTTAAAAAGGAAAGATTTGATTGTTAGTTTGCATCGAATAGGCTTCGAAACTACTGAATTCATTTGGAAAATTCTTTCATTGTTGGAAAGCTACACTATCCCCTGTGAACATAGGCTATATTAAATTTTTTTTGGGATCCTTACTCTTGTTTGTCTTGTTTGTTTTCTTTAGCCAATCGTACCCGGGTAAAGCCGGGTCGGGCAGCTAGACTTAAGACTACTTAGACTTAAACAAAAAATAATCTGAAATCGGATCATAAAATTGGTGGAGTAATCGCGTAACGTACCTACATACAAAAAAAAACATACAGACGAATTGAGAAGGAACCTCTGTTTTTGAAGTTGGTTGAAAAGGATAATAACACTCTCGTATCATCTCACCGTGATCATGACCTGTAAATTCCATATTAATGACACAATTAAAGTCGATTGTGTCATTTTTGGTGATAAATAATTATTATGACAACTGAACTGAGTGACAAGACCAGCTAAATGCTTGCCTCCCAAGTATCCATCAGCACCGCTCAGAATTTCGAATTCATGGTACTTGACACAGTACATTCCTTAATCTGTTCTGCAGGGCAATTCTATGCTGAAGTGACGCGTTCTTGAGCTTCTCTCGTTTTTTTGACAGTTTTGAGCCATTAAAACTGTCAGAAAAGCGAGAGTGGTTCGAGAGCGTATCGCTTCGGTGACGAGATAGGTTGACAGAATTGCCCCGCTGTTCCGTGTCAATAAAAAACAAAACAATCAAAACAGATTTTGAGAATTTTGAGGAATAGCGAAGAGATGAGGTAATCGAGCAAAATGTCATCTTACTAGACTAAGCGGGTTGAAAAATCGCCAACATCACATGGCAAAATGAATGCTCACACGATGTTACAAAACTGTTCAGCATCTAGATGCTGAATACTTTTTTTCACTTGAACATTAGTCTCTAGAGACTAATTAATTTAAGAAGCCTGATCCAGCCAGCGCCGGTCCCATTGCTTTGTTAATTCAGTGCTTTGTAGTCAATTGCCCCTTGATATAACAGAAGATAACAACTGAATGACAATAGTGGGTGTGGCCTCGACACCGGTACTAACTATGCCGTAACCTGTGCCACATTGTCATCTGACCTCATACTAACTAATGAAGTATCTATGTCATATTTCGTAGAAACTATGTCAGGTTCTGTGGCGACAATGTCACCCGACCATGCGGCGGGTCAAATTGCGCAATGCCACAATATGACATACCATGTATTGTATTATTATGTAAAGCGGCTCGATTGGTCGCGCCATGACCTATTCATTAATATCAAGTTTAAAAATATTAAGGCAATCGTGAGGCGCCAACTTGGCCATACGAAAACAATAAGCTGGTTATCTACCTCTAAATATTAGGTATCCGATTTGAGTGGGTGTTTTTCATGGAATGGGCATTTCAGTAGCTAGGACTTAGAAAAATAATTATTTTTCTAAGAGCTAGGATTAAACGTCTTTTTTCTTTTCTTTAATCATCTAAAAAGGATTTTTACGCAAAAACTTGGCTGAAAAGCAGACGCAACCTAAAAACTTTTCTGAAAAAAATAAGAAGTACGTGTGTGCAAAATTTCTAACTCAAGCGATTGACACCAAAAACATGGCGAGGCTATCTGAGAACTTTAGGTATTTTAGGCTAGCACAGGCGCCAATTTTCGGAGCGCGACGTATTCATTTACGCGACTCAGAAATTGTGAGCAACGCGCCGCGCGCTCGTCTTCCGCGCGTCGTCAGCCGCGCTATATAAGTACCTTACCGCAGTAACAAATATCAACCAGTTGACATACACCTATTTTTAGGAAAATGAGAAAATGCCTTATCATATACAGTCATTGTACATATATTTAGGAATATAAGACGTCATTGAGTACTGTATCCTCAGAAACCTAAGTACATTGAAGTACCTATAAATTGCAAGTTAGGTTTGTTACTCTTTCACGACTAATACACGTTTGTATGGAAGTTAGAATGCAGTTAGCTCTGACATGGATGGTAGCTGATATTAGTTACATTTTCGGGCTTTAGTGACTTTTCGGATACAAGATTTTTAGGCACGTTGTCCGAAGTATCATTTTATTTTTTTATTAATTTTAAAGGTTCCGTATATCAAAAGAAAAAAACTATCAACCCTTATAGGATTACTTTAAAGTCCGTCTGCCCATCCGCCCGTGTGTCAAGAGGTCAAGACCTATCTTGGGAACAAAAGGAGGTATCGAGCTGAAACTAAACCAAATAAACTCAAACTACATCTAGCAGTCATTTTAGTTCTTCTAGTCTCCCTTAGTTTTGATTACTTTTGTTTCTGGTTTTGTGCAATTTCCGGTGTTTGTACGGAACCCTCGTTTGGTGAGCTTGATTCGCACTTTTCCGTTTTTGAATAAAAAACGGTAAGATAAAAATATCGTACCTATAATAGAATAATGTCAAGTCATAGCTCTATTTCTCACCATCATAACAGTTCCTCCTCCTTATAATCGTTCCTTATAATCCCTATATGCACGTGTTATAAAGATTATAATAGATTTAAATACAATATTTATAAGATATTCATTTTTCACGTTGAATTATTTTTGTGTTTTTAGACATATGGCAAAACTAGGCTGTCTGCCACATGTCAAAAAACACAAAAATAATTCCACCTGAGATATGAATACATATCTTATAAATATTGTTTTAAAATCTAATATCATCATTATAACACGTGCGTATAGGGATTATAAGGAAAAAAACTCACAAGGTCTAAAAACTAGGTTTATTCTGCTAGATAAGTCACACTAGACGTTCATGTCTAAATGTTCATATATGGCACACATTGTGCTCACGTTCAAATGTCCAAATAAGTCTAAATTTACACACAAAAACTGACACTAGGGGTTTTTCAACTTTCCTTTTTTACTTGTCTTTCAAATCACTCTGCAACCCGAACCTGCATTCTGCAATCCACGGTCTATAACTGCCCAGCACCAGATAAACCTTACCAAATTTGCAACTTAGATATTTTTTGACAGTGATATGTCCTTCGGTCTCTATTTACAAATAAATCCTCACGTGTATTCTGATTCAGTAAGATTCTAAATGGTAACTACTTTAAAATTTGTAGGAAAATTTATACTAGAATATTGTACCTAAAATTCGAGTAGCATACATTTAAAATTATTCAAGGTTGTAATCAAAATCACGACTTTTGTTGTGTTACATAAGCGATTGTACTACTGAGTTACAGAACCTTTTTAATGGGCGACGCAACTGTATCGCCGGTTGAAATCAGTATACAGCTCGCCCTAAACAATTTATGCTTGCACACAGTTCAGAGGTCCTTGACTTTACAAACATGCTTCTTCATCAATTAATGGTTTTCTATTAATTAGCTATATTATAGCATCATAAAAATTTTGATGTTGTAGTCATTATCATCATCTCATACAACCCGTGTCATACCCGTGGCTCTATACGCGTTTGATGACTATTTTTTGCCGAATTCCGCATTGACTTAATAGTCAAAGGTGTATATTCATAATTATGGTTCAAATAACCCTTTTTTGGCATTTTCTGCCCATTTGTAATTTAGATTTTCTTTCGTAACTCAGAAAAATATGAACTCACAGTGCTCAAAATAATTTTCTATGAAAGCTTCGGCCAACAAAATAATATGATAACCACATGATAAAAAACCTGAAGTAAACAAATTGAACTGGGTGAATAAAAACAAGTTAAAAAACGCGGGTTAAAACTCTGTTCAACGAAATCCCACTCAAAGGGATCTAGTAGAAAAAAAAAACTACTATACGTGTATCTGTTTGGAAGCTATAACCCCTGTGTAATTAATTAATAATGTGTTTACACAATTTTGAAAAAGAAATTAAAATTGATATCTATACCTACTAGAACTAACGTAAACTAAAATTCATGCAGCCCGTTAATAAATGTGAAATTAGATTATAAGGCTTTTTCACATGGGTGCAGACAAAAGGTAAATAAAGACTAATGGACTGACACGGAGGGGCATAATGACTTTATTAGGGCTTTTGGTTCTAATACTGAATCCTAAAATCAGATATTTTAAATACATTTTGTCGATTCTAAACTGTAATTCAGTATAGGACACCTAATTTTGTTTTCAAATCCAGTTGAGCACTGTTACAACAGTATTCAACTGGATTTGAATGTTCCTATACTTCTTGCCTAATTAAATATTTAAATTAAATCATTCCGTGTCCTAGGAATTCACTTTCTTTTCTGATTTTACAAAACACATTCAAGCATTCGTGTCCTTAACGTCACTGAAAATATATAAGAATTGGAACAGTCAGTTCGGACAAAAATGTCCGATAATATTATTGTGTCCGAACCGTCACGGAGGCGTTTTGGGGAGTAGATTTGGTCAGTATGGTGCCTAGTAAATGTACAGTATTTTAGAAAGAACAAAGTTAACCTAAACAGGGTTATACAGAACTGGTGCACTTAGCTGAAAGGTGGTTCAGATCATCATTATGAACAACATGTACTATGGGGCCAAACCAAAATTCGCGGAAAAAATATTCAGTTGGAGTTTTGTATGAAATGGCTGATTTTTGTTATCGAATTTGTTTTACCTGCTTTTTTCAGGACGATCAGAAAATCCTGTATACGGGTTCGTTGGGCCGTCCAGAGTAATGAACTTTTTGTATGAAGAAGCATTTTTTTGCGATTTTGGGGTTGGTCCCGTAAAAGTTGTTCATAATAGTAAGTACAAATATTTATTAATAATAATAATACTTCTGTTCCGATTTATGTATGTAATGTGTTTATTTTTACTTAATTTTTAAACATTTTTTTTTTCTCTTTGTGTATGTTTCCCTAAAAGGAAATAAACGTGTAATGTACTGTACCAGCCTTTTTTAATAGTCCACCGCAGGACGCAGGCCTACCCACGAAGGGTGATTGGGCCATATCCACCACGATGACCCAGTGCAGGTTGATGGATTCACACACGCCATCGAATTTCTTCTACGGACGTATGCAAGTTGCCTTGCCACGATGTTTTCCTTCACCGAAAAGCCATTGGAGTGAAATTCCGTACATAAGTTCCAAAGAAACTCATTGGTACGGGACCGGGATTGAACCTACGACCTCAACAATGACAGGCCAGTTACAACCACTTAGGCCACCACGGCTTCAAATAAACGTGTATCCACGACATAATAATTATCTATGTATGCTAATCATTCTCCCTATCACTCCGTAAAAAATATATTCTACATGCTAAACTCGCTCTTCTAAAAGTAGTCAGTGGGTGGGATCTGTAGCCTGAGTACCTATAGCCTGAGCTGCTCGCGAGAAAATTTGGCGTGCGTCCGACGCCGACAAGCTCTGAGAGCGGACTGAACCGTGTCAGGGAGCGTTTTGATACCATGATTTCATGATAAAAATTAGTGTAAAATCACCATACTAGCAAGTCAAAATTTTCGTAACGTACAGTCCTTATGTTACTGATATGTAATATGTTAAAAATAAAAAATAAATATCGTGTCTAAGATGGAATTATTCAAAAACTCATTCGAAATCCAACATAGAGGTGACTTTGGAATTTTTTTCGATCGAGCGAAGTTTTAACTATCATGTATCGGAGAACGTACGTTTTTTGGAAATATGTTCAAGAATAACATATATTTTTTCCAACGGTAAAATTATACATTGCTGAGGAAAAAAATTGGTTTTAAATACGTTAAATCGGGCTAGTAGGGGAGTGAAGAGTTTTCTCCCAGAACGTAAAAAAAAATCAAAAATGCCTACCGAAAATTCTATTTTACAGAAAACGCAAAAGCAGTAGTCGATTCATAATCCTCGTAATAAATGTTCTGGAATGTTTATTTTTAGATTTAAAAATTGTTAGAATGCCGACGCCTTTTATAGGGTCCCGTCTCCTGGAGTGAATCAATGATCGTTTAAAATCGGTTTATCCAAAAAAAAAAAACAAAAAATGTTTTTATCGCAGTAAAAATGCAAGATTTCTCATCTACTATGGAAACGAACGTGGTTTTCGTACAATTTAATTAAGTAAAACACATGTGTTACTCACGTTTGGTTTTAGTAGGATACTACTATAGTTTCGATCGCATTTGGCGATCTTTCTCAAGGTTGGAGTACTAGCACGCGGGCTCGTCTCGCATAGTACTGATCTGTGCTATGCGATAGTAGTATCCTACTAAAACCAAACGGGAGTAACACCTGTGTTTTACTTAATTAAAATTTCTCATCTTTGTAATGGCATAGGCATGACAAAAAAACATTTTCTCAAGACTAAGTGGCGTTACTTAGTCTTAGCCAAATAAAACTATACCTATACAGGTGGATACTAAAATTACTGAGCTTATTTTTTTTTCGAGTAGAAGTCAGTACATATTTACAATTTTAAAAAAAGGTACAATTTTACCTTAATCTTGTCTTCTCTTATATGTAAAATGAATCGTGGTTGTTAGTCTCGCTAGAACTCGAGAACGGCTGGACCGATTGGGCTAATTTTGGTCTTGAAATATCCGTGGAAGCTAAAGGAAGGTTTAAACGGTGAGAAAATATAAAAATGTAGTAACTAATATAAAAAAAAATGAATTTAATGTTCCAGTTGACAGATGGTAAGATGAAATTAACCGGGTCAGCTAGTTTAATGTAAAAATAATTTTAAAAAATACAAATAAGAATTTTGTCACTTCACAACTTATTAACCACTTATTTGCAATTCTTCACAGATTTTGAATACAATAAATCTCTACTTACACAAAAACTGAAATGTTCTCAAGGTGAGCACTAATGTCAATATACAATTAAAAAAAAATAGACCATTCCCTTCAATAACCTAAGGGTCATCCACAGATGACAGAAGGTCTAGAAATAATCCAAACCAGTGGCCAAAGTATTTGCCGCCAGTAGGTTGTTGAATTTTTGCCCCATAAAAATCTGCCGCTCCAATTTGCAACTACACACACGGTAATATTGACTTATTTTAGATACCTATTTAGTTTACTTTTGACAAACATCATAATCATCCTCGGCCTCTCGTATAGGCCTCTCTCTTACTTTTGACAATACTTATATGAAATGGTTCAAAATTTGCCGCCCCCTAAAATCTGCCGCTCTAGGCTCCATCCTACTCACTCAGCCTAGTGGTAAACCCGCTACTGATCCAAATCATATGTATCGAGCAATGAGTATTACCTATTAACTACGGAACCCTCACTGCTCGAGGCTGACACACACTTATAGCTAGCTCCTGTAGACATGCGGAAGATGTTACATTTAATTAATACGGAAAACACTGTACACAAACTAAAATAGAAAATGTTCAAACTCGAGGCTTCCTGAGGATATCCGATATGAAAATATTCAAGAAGAAAATGTGGAGAATGCGAAATTTACTAACTTTATAGTTAATTTAACTTTTAGGTATTTATAAAACGAATGAAACCGGAACAAGTGCTAATTAGCACGGAATCGTATAGCAATTTATTGATGAAAGCTATATAATACTACCTATATTTTTTGTATTGTTTACAATACAATACAAAAACGTGATTGACATGGTCGGTGGCGTATCCAAAGCCATACATAATAATAAGCGTACACAAATACTTCTTATGATAGGTACATACAATAAAAATAAACCCACTTACATACATAAATATATACAGATAGTTAAAACGTAAGTGATAAGTTACATGTTTATTGAACTATTACGTAAATAATTCTTGCTAACTAGTTTAGCATTGCATGTAAGTATTGTATTTTTTTTTTCGTTACATATTCGGCGAAGAAAATTATCGTAAAGAGACTATTACTACTAGACTATAAACTTTCGTGAATTTTGCTTGGAAAATGTGTTTTCTACGTCAATTAATCAGTTTGTTGAATAATGTCTCATCGCCTCTTGATGATCTTAAATAGTTTTTACCGACTTCCAAAAAGTGGAAGGTACAAGGATGTTCGTCTGTAAGTTTCTAGGGTTCCGTACCCAAAGGGAAAAACGGGACCCTATTACTAAGACTTCGATGTCCGTCTGTCCGTCTGTCCGTCTGTCTGTCTGTGATAGCTAGGCAGCTGCAATTTTCACAGATGATGTATTTCTGTTGCCGCTATAACAAAAAATACTAAAAATAAAATAAATATTTAAGGGGGGCTCCCATACAACAAACCTGAAATTTTAGACGTTTTTCGCATTATATTAATAATGGTAACAGGTAGATGCTTGAAATTTTCACAGAATGCTTAGTTTTATATTCACTTCAATAGTAAATAATAAAATTAAAATAAAATAAATATTTAGGGGGGCTCCCATACAGTACGGAACCCTCCGTGCGCGAGTCCGACTCGTACTTGGCCGATTATTTTTGTTTTTTTTTTGTGTATGGTCATCGATATTTTCGCCATTTAAATAAATGTTTTCTTTTTCGGAAGGTCACTTTCGAGGTGCATGGTCCCATTTAAATTTTATCGAAAACGGCTTAGACGATTTCGATAAATCAACAATAATGTACTTCGAATAATTATTTATTCGAATTCTGTACACGGTGGAAGTATGGGGTGTTTTTTTGCTAAAAATAATTATCTAATTTGGGGAGGTCGCTTATCAATTAATATTATTATCGATGGTGTCAGTATTGCGAAAATATCTTGATATTTTTCAATGAAGTAAATAAAGAAAATCAATTGAACTTGAAAATAGAGAGAACCATATTTTAATATAATTTTGACAATGCGAGATAATGTACATTAATTTTATATCAAAGAGTACATTCTACTCTATTTTATGATACACACACTTTATTTACTTTGATAATTTAAACACAACATGTAGAGCATTTGTTTTTCCTCTTATACCGGAAAATAACTAGCACCTGTGACAACATACGAGTAAAATCGATAAGACTCACATAAAAAATATTTTGCTTATCATGGCGAATTACTATAGGTTATGTTAAAAGATCTCACGAGGTGGGCTATGTTGCCTCGATTTTGCGGAGACCTAATTCACCAGAAACTCATATACGTAACACCAATAATAACACAATTATAACTCACATAGCACAAAATAAAACTTAACTTATTCATATGCCTTACTCAACACATCATTCAGCAATGTTATGTTTCCTAAACATGTAGTTTGCCCCTTTTTAGGATTTCGTACCCAAAGGGTAAAAACCTGACTCTATTACTAAGAATCCGCTGTCCGTCTGTCTGTCACCAGGCTGTATCTCATGAACGGTGATAGCTAGAACGTGGAAATTTTCACAGATGACGTATTTCTGTTGCCGCTATAACAACAAATACTAAAAAAAAGAAAGAAAAAAAGTTGCATGGGGCTCCCATACAACAAACCTGAATTTCTTACCGTTTTTTTTAAATGACTTAAAGCTGTTGGCCACTGTGTCCTCTACAGCTTACCGGGCATGAACGAGCGCAGAAGGCGGGTGAGCCCTAAGATTAGGTTATAGGGTGACTAGCGCAATGGCACCTGAGAAGGTACGGACCTCGGCTTGGGCCGTCACCCGGCGGGGGAGATCAGACTTGCCCGGGCACCACAGAAAGGGTGTGCTGTGTGGCCCACTGGGTTTCCAAATAATCAACCAACTTAACAGATCGACTTGACTTTTGGTATAAGTACGAGTATATAGTTCAAAGGTCCCTCTTTGAATAACAGCTACTTTTTTTCCCGGGAAAATAAAATGTTCTTTTGGGATAGCAAAAATCTAAATAACACGCGGGCGAAGCCGTGCGCAATAGTTAGTAGAATTATAATTTAAATCACCCTTGTAAACATATTTTTCTGATTATTTCTAACTAGACGACCCGCCCCGGCTTCGCACAGGTGTATTATACATATAAACCTTTCTCTTGAATCACTCTATCCATTAAAAAAAAACCGCATCAAAATCCGTTGCGTAGTTTTAAAGATTTAAGCATACAGACAAACAGACAAAAATAGCGACTTTATTTTATACTATGTAAGGATGACTCCCTGACATATTATAAAAGTATATTATGTACAAAATGACTCACAGTAATTTACCTATTACCCATACACTGTACTATCATTACATAGGTGCCTACTCCAAAAATAAATTGCAACGAAAACAATTTATTTTTGGAGTAAAATAGTCTTCCTACGTCAAATCATGATTATTATAATAGGTAGGTACCTATAATAGAGTATCAAAATTATCATCACAGGAGCCGTGGCGGTAGTGGTGTAATGCTTTACAATCAAAAAGGTCGTGGGCCCGTATCAGTGAGTTCATTGGAACTTAAGTATGGATTTTTACACCACTGGCTTTTCGGTGAAAGCAATCTGCATGCGTTGGCCGGCTTGGTTAAAAGGGCCCAATCGTCCTTCCAGGGCTAGATTTAGGGGAGGACAACCAGGGCAACTGCCCCGGGGTCCCCACAATAAATTTCGAAAAAAAAAATCTTTCAAATTCAGATTCAGATATCTTTATTGTTAAACTGTGTTACAATATAAAGGTCTTAATAATAGCAACAGTACCAACAGTTTCGCCCATAATGGACATACAATATATTTAGTCGTCACAAAACATGTTAAAAATTTATTCTAACGAGCAAACAACTTTTCTTTATTTTGCTGTTTACCCTGCATTTGGTATTTGTACTTGTAGAAAAATGGTGACTAAAACGATTAGTATTTAGTAAAAATTGTTCACTCTAATCAGGCAATCAGTAAAATATTAAAATTCCAAATCATCATGATAAGTACTACCCATATTGAAGCATTACAATAGGAATGATGACTAAAAAATATAATTAGTCCGACAGATAGAATTTCAAAAAAAATTGGAGACGATTTTTTTCTGTTGTCAATTATGTATAAACAATAATTAATGAAGATATAGCCTGTTAAAGTTTCGCGTGACATTACAAATGCCATACAAATGTCTAGAATATTAGATTTAATTGAAAACAAATTCAAAAAATTTGTCAAGGAAAAACTAACTTGTAATGCTTATTGTATTTATTAATAATCTATATATTATTGAGTATCATCTTTATATTACGAAGTAGCTTTGCCATTTCTCAGCTGGCTAAAAATAGTGTATAATAAGCCTATGTACTTTTTCTTTGTCTAATTTTAACTTACTGTTACAACTTGACGTGCCTAAGCGCATTTTCGATAATGCCAAAAGGCTGAAAAAGCAAATACAAACACAAATAGACTTCTCTGAGAGAGATGACGTTCGTCACGACCCCCACTCCCAAGCTTTGACAAGGTTTAATAATAATAAATAATAAAAATATTTATTCAAAAAACCTTAGTACTAAAAAACTTACACCAATTAAAACATATTACAGTTTACTAAAACTTAAATTTATTGCTGTAATTTGTTTGATTGACAAAATAAAAAATATGTGTCCAATATTTTTTGATAATCTAACTCACGGACTAATTATAATAATGATTTCTTTTACCCAGTCATCATGCCCATTATCCCTCTATTTATGACCAAGTGGCCTGCACTTCTATGATGCCCCCTCGGCCTCCTAAAACCAGTCCTGCATCCTTCTTAGGACTCGTACCTACATATCAAGATACGACGTCGAAGGAAGCACATCGTTATATTTCTGACTCTCGTTATTAATAATGGAAAGAAATGATTATTTATTATCTTCTGCGTATCAGTTTCATCTTTGTTGTTGCGACGTGGTATCGCTTGCTCGACGTCGACGACGTCGTATCGTAAAAGATGTCACGTCGTACCTAGCTCAAAGTGACGTCGTATAGATCTAGTGATGTGAACCGGTTTAAAAAACCTGTTTACCAAGCTGTTTTTCCAAGATCCGATTTTCACCGCGTTTTTTTGAAAAAGAAAGAATGTATTATATACGGTAGGTATGTCTATATTATTATAGAGACAACGAGAACCATTTTGGTGGCGAAATCGATAGAGATAACTACTACAAGAGTATTAATCTTCCATTACTATGGCATATTGGATTCATATAAAAACTAGCAAGAAATTTAAAAACCTAAGTACTAAACCTAAAAAAAAATTTACCCGTTCTCAAAATCGTAATCGGTTCACATCACTAGTCGTATCGTATTCGTTCGTGTCGTATCGTGTCGTGTGTGTTGTTATATGTACGAGCCGTAAGGCAGGCCTATGTTCTGCAGTGGACTACAAAGTGCCGATAGCCCCGTACATGTACATAGGCACAACAAAAACGCTATGCAAAAAGGGTATTAAAAGCAATACATACGCAAGTACATCCAATATAGTCTGCATCGAGACGACAATGGCAGCGGAAGGCAGACATACGATCGTGCCTCCTCTTCTTACGTGGGCAACTTCTTCATCTCACCATCCTTTTATACATACTGCAAGCACTCTGATTCACCCTGATAAACCATTGATATCAGCTCAAACACCAATATCAGCACATCACTGATGTTTATGTTTTGCAATTTTTAAGAAAAATGCCGGAAAAAAGGGCGGGAAAAAAGTTCTACTGAAAGTTCCACTTTTGAATAGCATGTAGGTAACTGTATAGGCAGATACTTCGCACAATAAATTCAGTTTGATTTTGTTTGACTTTAGATAGTAGGTATTGTAATTTGTGTAATTTTATTTTTGATGTATGTCCTAGTTAGTAGTAGTTATATAGGTACTTAGTTGGTATATCTGTTATTAACATGTCTATACTCAATCTACGCTTTTGAAATCGTCTTCTTGCCTGTAGATATCCAACTAGATGGGGTTGACACAGCACGTTTTATTTATTTTCTTTATTTTTACTCTATTATACAGGGTTATTTCTAATCAATTAGCATCCTTTTAGGGGCTTATTCTGTACATCAAAACTAACAACTTTAGTCCTGCGCCTTTTGTTAAAACTCAAAAAAAAACAGCGGTTCCATTAGCTTCCATACATTTTGTCGCAGGTGAACGGTATTTTTAACCCCCGACGCAAAAGAGGGGTGTTATAAGTTTGACGTGTCTGTTTGTCTGTGTGTCTGTCTGTCTGTCTGTGGCATCATAGCGCCCAAACCACTGAACCGAATTCAGTTTAGTTTTTTTTTATGAAAGGAGACTTAATCGAGAGTGTTCTATGGGTTTTATAAAAATCGATTGAGCCGTTTAAGAGTTATGGTGGGTTAAAGTGGGGATGGAAGAACCAAAATTCTACAAATGTGCCCAAAATGGTTGTCAATGTGTCGGGGGTTTTTTTTAATTTTTAATTTATATGTATTTATTCTATACTAGCTTTTACCCGCGGCTTCGCCCGCGTTATATTTTGATTTTGGCTTATGTTTATGTCGGTTGCGAAACCTAACCTAACCGACAAACATCAAATTACCTTAGAGGAATGCTTTTGCTGCTAAGTTACGGTTGGAGTGTATACACAACCCCCCGTGTATTCCCGCCTTGTCGTGGCGGGGGAGGTCTGAGGCAGCTGAAAAGGCGGGGCTCGAAGTCTCCCTCTTCTTTGCGTCTTTGCCCCCAAGGCAGAATAGGGGCTGGCACTCGAGGTTCAGCCGCTTTTAACGAAAGCAGCTGAGAGGATGGCCGATAGATTGCGTGCCTTGTGAGGAGTGTCGCAACTGAGGCGGGCTGCAGTGCCGCTCTTGCGACGCTGCAGCCGAGGATTAGAGGCCGCGGTGGGATGGAACTGGTGGTGTGAACACCTGAACATGAACACTTTTCGTCTTTCAATCTATATTCATGCAATAAGCCAAGGCAAGTTGCTCCGTTGCTAAGAAAAAAATATTGTTAAGTCCTACGGGAACCACAATTTTTTTGGGATGGAAAGTATCCTATGTCACTTTCCGTCTTCCAAACTATGCCCACCCCAAATATCAAGTCAATCCGTTGCTCCATTGCTGAGAAACAGTTATTGTCCTATCCCATGGGAATCACGAATTTTCTCGAGATGTTGCTGCGTCAAAGAGGAACAAACCAACAAACTTTTCGGATTGATAATATTAAAGTATGATGATTCTGTACCATAAAGGTAGAATAAAGAAACATGTTAAACCTCTAATAATAGAAGATTTAAAAATATTTTTAATGTCAGACAAAATGACGGCCTGGTATTAAACGTCATAGTAACATGTAGCATGCAGAGGGAAAATAACATTTTATCCAATTTAAATGTCAGTTGTCATTTTCAATTTTCACAGTTTTCAGTCCATACTTTATTTCCTCTTCAAGGGGATATAATGGTGGAAAAACAATTTGTCCCCTTGCCATGCTACTTGTGACTTATAAAAGCACAGTATAAAAGTATCCAGACAATGTCACCTGTCATCTAATTACGTTTGGCTGTGACGTTTCGTTAGTCCATATTAGCGTCATAGAGGAATTAATCACTTAGCGTTTTTGTGATAGTGGCGACAGTTTCGCTTTCGATGGTTTTTGTCCTGTCCTACAGGAACTATGCAATTTTTCGGGATTAAAAGTATCCTAAAGGTCCTTGCGCCTTTTAAACTATGTCCATGCCAAAAATCAAGTCTATCCGTTGCTCCGTTGGTGCGTGAAAGAGTAACAAACCAACAAACTTTTCGTATTAGTAAGGATTCTATAACTACTATTATTTAGTGCAAGTCTCATTGGCGTCGGCACGACATGTTACATTGTATTAAATGTTTTGCACGTCACACACATTTTTCTGATGAATTTTACTCTCACTTTTTAAAACACTTAAGCAAACAACCCGCTGTTGCAGAAAGTAAAACTGGAAGTTATTCTTGTATTAAGGCGAGTGTGAACCGCGAACTTGGTCATACAAAAATAATAAGCTGTTATCTACCTCTAAAAATAAAAATATTTTTCTGTTTTATTAAGATTAAAGTGTTTATGAAGATTTAAATGTTTTTTTTTTTTTCATGAAATCAACACTTTAATCACTAGGATTAAACGTTTTAGTTTTTATAGTTTTTTAAATGACCTTAAAGTTATAAGTCCCTGAAAAGTCATATTTTTAGGGTTCCGTATTACTAAGACTTCGATGTCCGTCTGTCCGTCTGTCTGTCTGTCTGTCACCGGGCTGTATCTCATGAACCATGATAGCTAGGCAGCTGAAATTTTCATAGATGATGTATTTCTGTTGCCGCTATAACAACAAATACTAAAATAAATATTTAAGGGGGGTTCCCATACAGCAAACCTGAATTTTTAGACGTTTTTCGCTCTATATTAAAAATGGTAACAGGTAGATGCCTGAAATTTTCACAGAATATTTAGTTTTATATTCACTTCAATAAAATTAAAATAAAATAAATATTTAAGGGGGGCTCCGATACCGTGCGCTAGTCCGACTCGTACTTGGCCGATTTTTTTATTTAAAATTTTCTCGTCGTTCAGCAGGAAACGCGAAAACAGTGATCGATTTACTGTCCTCTTGAACCGTCGTGCGAAAAAAAAAGTGGTGGCCTAGTGGTAGTGACTCCAACCTTACAATCGTGAGGTCGTGGGTTCAAATCCCGGTCCCGTACCAATGAGTTCTTTGGAATTTATGTGCGGAATTTCACACCACTGGCTTTTCGGTGAAGGAAAACATCGTGAGGCAACCTGCATACGTCCGTAGAAGAAATTCGATGGCGCATGTGAATTCACCAACCCGCACCGGGCTAGCGTGGTTGATATGGACCAATCACTATTCGTGGGTAGGTTTACGTGCTGCAGTGGATTATTAAAAAGGCTGGTACAGTACAGTAAGATCGTCGTAAACAATGTGACCACAGCATGCACAGCGTAGGACGTCCGCTTGCAAGGTAGATCGATGACTTCTTTAAGACCTAGGTCTAGGTATCGTGCTACAACCTAGACCTCATATCTGCTCAACATCAGGCAATATGTACTCAAACGCAAACCTAGTCGGCATAAAAAAATATCGCATAATCGTGCTGCATGCATGCCGCTTCAAATCAGTCTCATCAGAGGTAAAAAAAGATGCATATGTCCAGCAGTGGACGTCATATGATGGCTGAAAGGAAGATTATACAGGTGGCGGCACATAAGTGTAGCGCTGAGGTTACTGTAGAGGGGATGGCTGCGCATGGTGACCACAATACTAAACCAATGCGCAGCCATCCCGTCCACTAACAGATGTTACAATATTTTTTTTGTATATTATTGTGCTGTGAGAAAGATTATTAGAACACGCTACTGGATAGAAACCGCTTCCAATCGGTGTTATGACTTGAAAAGAAAACGGGAGACCTATGTCCAGCAGTGGATGTCCTAGCTGTTATGACACGATTTTAAAAAATAAAGGCTATCGCGAAAATATCGCCGATTGTCCCCTTAATTCTTACATCGCAATTCGCAATGTTTGTAGGTACCTACCTATTTCATATATTTTATTGTTATTGCAGAATTTTATTGACCAGCCGAGCTTGCACCTTATCTTTGCAATAGAGAAGTGAGCCACCATCGGAGTTTCACTTCGAAACATTTAAGAAAACAGAGTTCTCTTTTTTGGCCAACTGTTTTTTTCCACTTGTGTTTAAACGCCTACCAGAAATGCTCTTACTTTGCTTACAAAAAATTCTAACTAAATCGCTGCCAAAATGGAAAATATTCACCAAATTGTGTTTCCAAAAGTATTAAAGAAGTGAAGCTATTTTATTTTCATTACATCCAAAAAAAATATTTAAATTAAAACAAATTTTTCTTATTACGTACCTATCCGATAGATACAACAATATTATTGTTATGTTACTGCTTATTGGTTTAGTTCAGTTCACAATTGGTGAAATTATCGATAAACATAATTATACAATAAAAAAAACATACAGACGAACATAGAACCTCCTCCTTTTTGTTAGTCGGTTAAAAAGGTTGAAGATTGCTCTGTCCAAAGTTTCCCGGTCAAGGTTACAATCTTCAATAGTTTGTTAGCGGTCAGTGGATGGTAGAAGTAACGAAGTACCATGAATTGATTTGAAGTGGGGATTGAATGCGGTTACGACAGGTAATGTAGGTATACAGGTTACTGGTAATCAATAAGCATTATTTTAAGGGCTTATTCTACTTATACATTAAAACTGACAACTTTTGTTCTGCGACTTTTGTCACAACTAAAAAAAACAGCTGTTTCATAAATTTTGTCGAGGGTGACTGATGTTTTCTATAGAACAGATTTTTTTTGAGATTTGATAAAAGTCGTTAAATAAAAGTTAATTTTTATGTGCAGAAGAAGCCCCTAAAAGGATGGTAACTGATGAGTAACCCTGTATATTGTTAGGTACTGATATAAAATAACGGTAGATAGCGTTTGATTTTATCGATAGAACCGGGAAGTTGGTCAAATTTAATCTGCAAGATTCCAACCGAACTTACATAGGACATCCATTGCAAGTTAAATAAAAGCTCGTAAAAATTGACTTCCGTAGAAGTTTTAGATAGCTAAGGTACTGCTTCAAAAAAAAAAAAAAGGTGAAGTTGAAAATGACAAGACAAAAAGAAAAAAATAACTATCGGTTATTCAATCCCTACTTTGAATACGCTGAACGCATGGCGGCGCCTGGACAATGGGTATGTTGCCACACGCATTCAATTATCTAGTAGCCGTATTAACGCAAAGGTATCATCATTAGATGAGCCATTGTAAGTTAGATTATCGCCTTTGCTTTTCGCAGAAGCGTTGGATTGCTTCATTTTAACATTTTTAACCATAGATTACAGTACCTATACAGGGTTATTCCTAATCAATTAGCATCCTTTTAGGGGCTTACTCTGTACATCAGAACTATCAACTTTTGTTTTTGAGTTTTGACAAAAGTCGCAGAAAAAAAGTTGTTAGTTTTGATGTTCAGAATAAGCCCCTAAAAGGATGCTAATTGTTTAGAAATAACCCTGTACGAGTATACTGCTAAACTAAAAGGCATACCTATTACTCGTACGTACTCTACCTTCTTACCTACAATACAGGCTATCTGCTTGCTCTGTACGTCGAAAAGCGGTGACAAAAGTGGTGAAAAAGACCATTATTACTAACTTTTACAATGAGGCCAACCAAAATTCGAGAAAAAAAATCAGGTGTTCCCTTCGAGCAAATAATATATTTAAATAAAATAGGGCCCAGGAGGCTGTTGAATTTTCGTACCGAAAGCAGGAAAACGAATCGAAATAATACTAAGTCTACGAAAACTATAGACTTAATAATATTTAAGAATAAAAAATTAATCTGTAGAACCCTCCGGTCCTACTGTCAGCTGCGGTCGGGAGTAAATGAAAAATGAAAGATGATATTCGAGGATTCGTGTTTTTTTTTTCATATTTCTGTCTTATCTATTTGTAATTTTGTAACCTAATCTAATAAATAAATAAATATTTGGGACATCTTACACACGGCCTCTGACCCCAAACTAAGCAAAGCTTGTGATATGGCTAATAATCCTACAAGTACCTATCATTTAACTTTAACAATTTACCGATTAGAAAGGTTTCTTCCGGATGGTCAAACTTGACAATATTATTATTTAAAAGAATAACGGGCACATGAGCTAGCACTTTGAGACGAAAATAAAATAATCACTGGAAATGGTTTGGAAATAGAATCGATGCGGTTATATTTTTAACTTCCCGCCATTATTTCGCATATCATTTTGACAGTTTAATGAATCAGACGCTGAGATCAGGCGTTACTTTGCGGAAGTTCATCTTCAATTTTTTTTGAATAAATACCTATTTAGTGTATTTCCGCTCTGTCGTAGTCATATAAGTTAAGGGTACTATTCAAAATCCAAATTAAATCAGAAACAAAATTAGTAATTAATCATCAAACTGTATCATGGTTCGACTATGGTTAGGTCAGGTTAGAAAAGTTAGGCTTAGGTATGTTTACAAAATATGAATGAACCTGAAACAAAATTTTTTATTAATCCGTTTAAAATACTAAAAAATAATTAAACCTGTAACAAAAATAGTGATTAGTAACATACCTAAGCCTAACTTTTCTAACCTGACCTAACCATAGTCGAACAATAATACAGTTTGATGATTAATTACTAATTTTGTTTGTGATTTAATTTGGATTTTGAATAGTACCCTTAACTTATATGACTACGACAGAGCGGAAATACACTAAATATTTATTCAAAACAAGAATTATCATTTTGACGCCAAAACGAAAAAAAAAAATTTGACAATGACAGCTGGAGTTTGTGTACGTCAATGTCATGCATTGTTTTGATTTTGAAATTGTGGAATTTGTTGAACAGCTGAACGTCGTAACTCGTAAATATAAAATATTTTTTTATTTTTCTTAGACGCTTTAAATAGAAATCATAGAGGAATTAATCACTATGCGAATGTTATCATTTAGTTTTCTTAAATATTGCAAATTGAACCAGCTTAGATTTAATTTACCTAAACATCTAAGTAGTGACGCGATTCCTGCAGTAAAAGATACTGAAAAAGTTTTGGGTAAGTTTTATCTCAATAATCTAAGGTAGGTACTTAACATTCTCGATATCGATTACAAACTACATATTATTTTCATTTATGTCCCGTTATCAATGTATGTACTACTACTATCTAAATACTCCAACTATAAGAATCTATTTTGAACAATTAAATCATAACCTCACAAAAGCTATATTTACAGTTCTTTTAACACTTGTTACGTATGCCCCATATACCTTTAAATGAGCACTTATCTATAGATTTATTTATTTAAGGCGTTGGAAACTTCTAACAATTTGTACAAACTTTTCAGGCTTTTTTGTTTTATATATACCTTTGTATACCTACTTAAGCCTTCATTACTTGTGAAGAATCGCGATTTTTTGCACCGAAAATAAAAAAATAATCTGTAGAACCCTCCGGTCCTACTGTCAGCTGCGGTCGGGAGTAAATGAAAAATGAAAGATAATATTCGAGGATTCGTGTTTTTTTTCATATCTCTGTCTCTTATATACTATTTGTAATTTTGTAACCTAATCTAATAATAATCCTACTAAGTATCATTTAACTTTAACAAAAATTTACCGATTAGAAAGGTTTCTTCCGGATGGTCAAACTTGACAATATTATTATTGAAAAGAATTACGGGCACATGAGCTAGCACTTTGAGACGAAAATAGCTTATCAGGCTTTTTTGTTTTATTTTTATACCTTTGTATACCTACTTAAGCCTTCATTACTTGTGAAGAATCGCGATTTTTTGCACCGACTGTGTGATATTTGATGTATAATAATAGAAATACTCACATTAATTATGAGTAATGACTTCAACCTAATGTCATTATCATTATCAGCCTTAGGACGTCCACTGCTAGACATAGGCCTCCCCTATTTATTTCCAATTACCCTGGTTGGACAATGCCAACATCCAGTGCGTTCCTGCAGTCTTAATTATATAGTCGGTCCACCTAGTTGGTGGACGTCCTACACTGCGCTTGCTGGTGCATGGTCTCCATTCGAGAACTTTACTGCACCATTAAGAGTACACTAATTAAAAATAAAGGTGAAAATCAGTTGATTCACTTTTCACACTTTAATTATTTACCTCCCCCCCTCGCCCCCTTGTCAGCAAAAGTAAAAAACGTAACATTCTTACGTTGACATTGGTAATTTGGTACCTGTATGCATTTTTCTTTTTTTTATTGATTCATGCGCAGCAGATTTAATTCTAGAAATAAGAAAATAAATTTAGGATAGAGGACTTTAAAACGCATATTATGCATAAAGAAATAAATGTCTATTGCTGACGTAATCACCATTTAGACCCCCCACCCCCAAGTCATCAAAAATTAGCAAAAATTAAACCCCTCCGCTCTATAGTGCTTACGTAATACTTCACTGGACCCTTTCGTGCATAAACTAACCACAAATTTAATACCCAAAAGGTAAACTTAACTTTAATTACAATAATTTAATTACAGAGAAAAAATTAATTTCGCGCTGTGACACAAACATCGCAAATATTTGGTCAAGCCATATATAAATTTTAGAATATAACATCGACTCAAGAAGAGAAGAGAAATTTCTAATTCATGTTTCGTTTCTATTCCAGATGACTATAGTCTCGTCCAAGTGTGTCCATCATGGCCAGAGACAGAAGAGCCGGAGTTGCGTGCCGCAGCGGTGCGCGACATGAGCGTGTTGCCCGACTTTGTCTCCGAGGCTGAGGAGGCAGCCATGCTGGCCGAGCTCGAGCCCTATCTCAAGAGGATGAGATATGAATATGATCATTGGGACAATGTAAGATCTCACTAGTAATACAATAGGCCCAAAAAGTAAAAAGTGTTCTCTCTATCGAATGCCTAAAGTGAAAAAGAAACAGAAATAGTCTATGGCGCCTTCATAATTGTGCCTAATGTGTTGCTTTGCAAAGTGCAGGACCTTGCAGAAATGTTCTAGGTGTTTTTGTAGATAACTAGCTGCCCGTCCTGTCTTTGCCCAGGTATGATTGTTATAGCTGAAAAACTTCTTATTGAAACTCTCTAAAAGATAGTGAAAACTGCATTAGAATCTGTTGATTAGTTTGGAAGATATAAACGGATACGACGACGCTGATAAGTTTGCCTAGAAGACACCACTTTCGGTGATAAGGCCGCCAGATACTTCACTAATTTTAAGCATTTTCTATGTAACATCTGGTGTATATGAATGAAGATCATCATCAACTAATTTATGTAAAATACACATTACAGGCGATCGAAGGCTACCGCGAGACGGAGCGCCGCCAATGGCTTCCAGAGAACGAAGCCGTCATCCAGAGGGTAAAGCAGGTCGCTTTCCAAGACACGGAGCCGCTTCCCTACACTCACGTGCTGGACCTGGCCGCTGGAGGGCATATCAAGCCACATGTGGACGCTGTCAGAGTGAGTTGCAACTTATTGTCAGCTAGCTAAAGTCGAAAGTGAAGTGGCGTCCAGAGAGTACGTGGGTTTCCAAGACACGGAGCCGCTTCCCTACACCCACGTGCTAGACCTGGCTGCTGGTGGTCATATCAAGCCGCATGTGGACGCTGTCAGTGAGTTGCACCTTATTGTTAGCTAGCTAAAGTCAAAAGTCCAGTGGCGTCCAGAGAATAAGTGGGTTTCTAAGACACAGAGCCGCTTCCATACACTCATGTGCTGGATCTGGCTGCTGGGGGTCAAATCAAGCCACATGTGGACGCTGTCAGGGTGATTCGCATCTTATTGTCAGCCATCTATGGTTGATAGTTCAGTGGCGAATACATAAAGCCTTACAGTATCGCTGTCTAGATGAGTTGTACTTTATTGTCAGCTAGCTAAGGTCGTTAGTTCAATGGTAACAAAGCAGGTACAAAGTATTTGTCCAGCTGAAGACTATACATTTAAGTCATATGTCCATCCAGCAATGGACTATAAAAGGCTGGTACAATACAATACAAAGGCACTTGTCCATAGTGAAAGATTATAGAATCATATTTATTATTATTGCAGTTCTGCGGCGAGACGATCGCAGGCCTATGTCTGGCGTCGAGCGCCGTGATGCGACTCACGCACACAGAGAGAGAACACCTCGCTCTAGACGCGCTACTGCAGCGCCGGGCGCTCTACATCATGAGGTTGGATTTTTATTGTTTTTCTTTGCTATATTAATAAAAATAAATAAAATAAAAGGTTTTTTTTTTTTTTTTTTTTTTTTTTTTTTTTTTTTTTTTTTTTTTTTTTTTTTTTGCTTTTGCTTGGGCAGGGTTTTGGCTCGGACACTTTTTTGCACGATTGTGACTCTATAGATATTTGCTCGAAATATATGGGTCATAAATTTTTATTCATGTTTTTATATATTTTTTGCAATGGTCATATAGCATAATATCATCATTATTAACCGTGGAACATCCACTGCTAGACATAGGCCTCCCCAGTCAATTTCCATTAATACAGAATACAGCTTGCACCCGCAGTCTTTCTCTGTAGAGTTTATGCAAAAAGAGAAGCGTCGTAGGTGAGGTCGCCCGTGTTCCATTTTACTAATTTTGTTACGTTGACAACACTGCTCTGTCATTGCTAGTACAACTGAAAGTGTTTAATACTTGGTAGACAGAGACACCATTGCCCTGATGCCGGGGCACTAGAATACGGCACCGGTATCCTCTGCCTGTAGTAAGAGCCTACTAAAAGGGGACCCCTGGGCTCGTGGGTGGACAGTGTTGGGGCTCTGGCCATCCACTCCAGCGGGCCCGAGGAGGACGGCAGCGTGTGTGGCAACGCTGTCGTAAAAGACGGTACAAGCCTGGTTTAATCACCAGGCGAGTAGTCGTGTAAAGTGCTGGGAGCACCGGTGTGTTCCTTTGGAGATCCCGGAGCTCCCAAGAAGGCACAAAGGCTGGCCACCGAGGGGGTTTTAGTGGGTACAATCCCACATAACCCTTCTGCACCCCAATGCAGTTAGGGCATCTTTAGAAGCTTTCCCCCTCGTAAAAAAAAAAAAACAGAGACACCAATTCGGTTTTTCATCAGTTGACTTGCATCTAGCAAGTAGTGGGTACCTTGGCTGCTGATTACAATCTTATTGTTAGTTCACCGTAACGCCACGACGTTCTCTTTTTGCACACACTCTAGTCTTTAAATCTTTGTTCACCTTGTCGGTACGTCGCGCTTACCGGCATGAAGTCTGTATACGAAGATCCCTCTTTGATCTCTCTTGGTCTCGTTGGCCATCCGTCCTACGAATTATGTGCCCTGTCCACTGCCACTTCAACTTTCTAATCAGCTGGGCTTATATCAGTAACTTTGGTTCTCCTACAAATCCCATTGCTGATTTTATCTCATAAAGAGACCAAACATATCTCCATATCTACATAGCTGAGAAAACACATTTAACGATGTTTCACGGATTAAGTTTTAATTCAACATAATTTATATACAGGATTATCTACTTACCTTATGATTATGAACAACTTTTACTAATGGGCCAACTCAAAATTCAAGAAAAAAAAACACATACATAACTGCTACTAGGAATATCAGTGTGGTATCTACTGCAGTTGACTAGCTCGGTCACCAGTGTCACCACGGTCTCTCTTGCTCAAGAAGCGCTGTTCAGATTGGTCGCCACGCCAGCCGAAACGATGTCACACGCAGGGCTTTTGCCACCGCCAATATCGCAGCCATACTCGAACCGAATGAGCTCGCGCGTGGTGATGGCAAAAGGCCTGACGGCATGACGCTGGTCCCATGGAAGTGTGGACGGCCCTTAGTGTGGGACGCAACTTGCGTAGATACTTTGGCACCGTCACATCTTTCTGAGACTCAGAGTAGGGCTGGAGCGGCGCACAATTCGGCGGAGCAGCACAAGCGGCGCAAATATGCTAACCTCGGCAGTGGTTACATATTTGAGCCATTTGGAGTTGAGACATTGGGTCCGTGGGGGCCGGGAGCTCGTATCATTTTCAAAAGTCTTTCTGAGCGTCTGGTGGACGCGACGCGTGACCGAAATGCTGGTGTTTATTTGGCTCAACGCATAAGCATTGCCATTCAGCGTGGCAATGCAGCCAGCATGCTGGGCACGCTGCCAACTGGCAGTGGGTGCGAGCATTTGGATTATCTTTAGACCTTCAAAGCTCTATGGATGATTCAATGCTTTTCATGTAGTAGTAGTGTAGGTAGTTTTAGCATATAAGGTAGTATTGTGTTTTGTTGTAGTCAATAAAGAAAAAAAAAAGAAAAACTAGTATTCGACAAAATGTGTGAAACAGCTGTTTTTTTCCTTAGTTAAGGTAAAAGTTGTTCAGGACATCAGTTCTGGATGTACTAAGCCGAAAGGAGGTAATACAGGGTGTTCAGTAAAGAGTGGATAATACTTCACTGGCGTGGAGGGGGTTCACTTCTAACCAAATACACATAGTGTTCAGTGAAATTGCCATGATTTTTGAATTATTTAACATTTTCTTAATTAAATGTGTGTTTTTCTAAGAAAAATATTTAACATTATATTTCGAAAACCGTGGCAATTTCACTGAACACAAATTTTGTGTATTTGGTTAGTAGTGACCTCCCTTCCACGCCAGTGAAGTATTATCCACTCTTTACTGAACACCCTGTATATATTCCATAGAAAAATAAATTATTTCTAAAATAACTAGCTGACCCGGTGAACTTCATCTCACCTTCTGTCAACTGTCAATGACAACTTTTACTTGCAGGAACATTTTGTATGGGAAAATTAAATTCGTGATTTTATTGAATACTTACATTTCTATATTTTCTCACCGTTTAAAACCTTCCCTTAAGTACCACAAATAAAGACGATTAGCCAAATCGGTTCAGCCGTTCTCGAGTTTTAGCTAGACTAACAACCACGATTATTTTCAGGGTTCCGTACCCAACGGGAAAAACGGGACCCTATTACTAAGACTTCGATGTCCGTCTGTCACCGGGCTGTATCTCATGAACCATGATAGCTAGGCAGCTGAAATTTTCACAGATGATGTATTTCGGTTGCCGCTATAACAACAAATACTAAAAACAAAATAAAATAAATATTTAAGGGGGGCTCCCATACAACAAACCTGAATTTTTTGACGTTTTTCGCTCTATATTAATAATGGTACCAGGTAGATGCTTGAAATTTTCACAGAATATTTAGTTTTATATTCCCTTCAATAATAAATAATAAAATTAAATATTTAAGGGGGGCTCCCATACAGTACGGAACCCACCGTGCGCGAGTCTGACTCGTACTTGGCCGATTATTGATATAAAAGAAGATGTCGTTATATTTCAGGGGCGTGTCTCGGTACCAGTTCAAGCACGCAGTGTTAGGCGGGGAGCACAGCGAGTGGCGCGGCCAGCGCCTGCCGCGGCTTCGACGTATAGCCGTCATCGCTCGCTCCAAACCTGCGCCCGCGCAACCCTGACTTATATCTACTAGTGTTGCCAGCTATGGGTGCAATATCCCACTCCTCACTTTATAGAGTACTAGCGACCCACCCCGGCTTCGCACAGGTGTATCACTATTACATAGTATACCAAGTAAAGTCGGTACCTTGGCTGCTGATTAAAATATTATTGTTAGTTCACCGTAACGCCACGACGGTTCTCTTTTTGCACATCACTACATTGTACATGTACATGCTTCGCACAGGTGTATTATACAGGTCGGTTAACTAAAGCTGGCACGTTCACAGTACTCACACTTATGCAATTTCACTAAACAGTATGTTTACAAAACAATAACTGTTCGCTTCACACTCATAAGCGAGACTGCGCGCGAGAGAGACGGGCAGACTTTTCTTGATGCGCATGCAGTGCGACGTCAATTTCACTATACAGTATGTTTACAAAACAATAACTGTTCGCTTCACACTCATAAGCGAGACTGCGCGCGAGAGAGACGGGCAGACTTTTCTTGATGCGCATGAAGTGCGACGTCACGACGCGTGCTTATTCACAGACACTACACAAGCGCAATGTGTAAATGTGTTGAACGTGCCAGCTTTTAATAACCGACCTGTACATAATTATAAAACTTCCTCTTGAATCACTTCTATTTAAAAAAAACCGCATCATAATCCGTTGCGTAGTTTTAAAGATATAAGCATAAATAGGGACAGACAGAGGTAAGCGACTTTGCTTTATACTATGTAGTGATACTGATGCTAAAGCATCTGCTTTAGTACTCATAATTCTATCCAATTGTCTGTACAGGGATAGTTAAGGCAGGTTTAGTTAGAATTAGTCTCTTATTTATTCACCTAAAAATTATGTAAATAAATAGTGATAATAAGATTGTTATCGAACCTATTCGAGTATTGTAAATTCCAGTATTTTTGTTCGTTTTCAGAAATATATCGTAAAAATATTCATGATTATTTTATTTATCAAAACAATTATGTACTTGCATGTAATACTTCAGCCATTTATTCTCTGAGCAACACTATATCAGAAACAAAATACGAGTATACCTGTTTCTGAAACAAAAATAATGTTTCAGAGACAACACTACGTGTTTATCGGTATGTTTCGTTGCTCCCCGTCGTGATGTTTCAGAAACTGTGTAGGTACCTATCCGAAACAATGTTGCTCAATGAATACGTAGCAACAGATTAGCAAGTTGAAATGGCAGTGGGCATAGCATATAGTTCGAAGAACAGATGGTTGATGGAGCTGTAAAGTTCTTGAATGGAGACTACGTATCGGCAAGCACAGCGTAGGACCTCCACCGACGATACAAGTCGGCGGATGTGAAGTTAGCTACAAGCTGAGCAATATCCAATCCTGACTGAAGCTCACATAAAGCTGCGCGTTCATTGGGTTTCGAACAGCTTTTGGCTAACTTCACATCCGCCAACTTGCATAATTCGGCCTATAGGTGGCGTTCAAGTCATTGTGATTTAAAATAACAAAAAGATCAGTATTTCATAATAACATTTAATTTTATAACTTATCTATTATACAGTTGCAACATGTAAGAAGACACTGTCTTCAGTCTTATAATCCAACGATATTTTTCATTGATATTATATTATTATTATAATGCTATATTTATTTTATTCTACACTGATATTGTGAAAAAATCAGCTGCTCCATATATGTTGTTGATTTTAAAGAATACTACAGATACACATGTTCGGTTCGGCAGGGTCTTTTTTTTTAACGCGCTTAAGTCCGGGCTTGGCCACCAACTCGCCTAATGGTAAGCGCTGTGGTTGAAGATAAATCACGCAGACTTACAAGATTCACTCTGATCTTGACAAGCTTTAGATTATATCTCTTAGGAAACAGGAAAGCGGGAAGACTGTTCCATTCCCTGGCGGTACGAATCAGAAATGTTGAGTCAAACCGCTTCGTACGTATGTAAGGAAAATCTACAGTGTAATGGGACGTCCTTCTACTTGTCATGTAGTTAAAAGGGGTCTTTTCCAACGGCAAATCCGCCCCGAAATACCTACTACATTGGTTCTGATTAAATCGTGCCGACCGCCTAGCGAATGCCGTTCCGCACGTTCGGCTTTTGCTGAACTGAATGATTCATTTACACATATTCGGTTATTACCGTTCGGCGGTGCCGATCGTGCCGAACCGAATGTGTGTAGCAACCCTACTGTCAATGTACTTTTTGTATGGAGCAACCTTCGAGCAAATATCTACAGAGCCACAGTCCCTAAGTGAAAGTATTAAAAAATAACCGAGCGCCGATATACATACCGACTTAGATATTTTCATTAAATAATTCACAATGACCCGTTTTTTCGAATCTCGACGTTATTAATAAGTGCTAACCGAGCACTTTGGCATCGCGCGGCGTTATAGTCGGCTTGGAATCGCCGTACGACTAACTAAAAAGCCTGCCCACTACGTAGCTTGGGCAGAGTTTTGCCTTTGATACTTTTTTTGCACGATTGAGACCATAGATATTTGCTCGAAGGGAGCAACTAATTTTCTTTCGCGATTTCGCACTTAGATTGAATGAGCTTGAAGTCAAAATATAAGCAAGTTCGTATATGCCGGGTGGTTAGCCCTGGTGTCCATTTTTAAACCGCCCGCAGGCCTCTGGCCGGTTAAAATTACCGAGACCTACAATGTAACTTGTCATCCGAGTCACGGTAGCGTTTAGTTATAAACGCCACATCCGGTTACTCATCCGAAGACTGACCGTGTAGAAAGTTGCTTACGTAACACTTTTTTTCGTATAGGTTTGCGGTTGACTACACATCTACACCAGGCTATAAAGTATGCGACCACGAAAAGCGACGAAAAGAACTCATTTCGACGTGTGAAAAAGTGACAGTTATATACTTTGCCATAACACTGTCTCGTTCTGACATTAGGAACGAAAAAATTCGTGGCGCGCATACTAGCCCGGCTGGTCACAGTAATGATATCTAACAGTATTCCGTCTTCATACAAACGGTCGGAACGCGAATCATACCTACGCGCCTCGGAGTTCGGTATACACTCCTCACACAACAGTCGCAGGGTCGCGCTGTAGTGACGAACGAACGTGTGGGCTTGTAATCAGTAAGCATGCTATTTACCTACCAGGCGGGCAGCCCTAGCGCGTGTTATACTGAGCGCCACACAAGCCGGCGGATGGGAAGTTAGCCGCAGATGACACTTCGCCGTGATTCGCTAATTATTGCGCATGTGTGCACAATGCCGACACCGCGTGGCGGTGTGTTGAGCTCGGGCGCGCGGGAGGCATGAGGTTGGCGGGCGGGTGTGCCCCGGCGTCTCGTATCTCTGGCTCCCGCGCATACCTATATTTCGGCTTTAGCGCAACGTTCTGCGCATAACTTCCCATCCGCAGACTTGTGTGGCGCTTAGTATACGTACTGCGTGGCCACGCGAGACTATCCTACTAATATAAACGTGAAAGTTTGTAAGGATGGATGGATGTTTGTTACTCTTTCACGCAAAAACTACTGAACGGATTGAGATGAAACTTTGCAATTATATAGCTTATACATCAGAATAATACATAGGCTATAAATTATAGCGATATTGTGTAAATTTCCCATATTATAACAATAAGTGTTAAGTAAGTAGTAAAAATTCTACCATCTGCGAGCTATTCCAGCGAGCGCTCCAAGAAATGTCAAAAAAGAACTGTCGAATCGAACAAATGTCACATCGATTTTTTTAGTTTTTTAGGGTTCCGTACGCAAAGGGTAAAAACGGGACCCTATTACTAAGACTTCGATGTCCGTCTGTCTGTCACCGGGCTGTATCTCATAAACCGTGATAGCTAGGCAGCTGAAATTTTCACAGATGATGTATTTCTGTTGCCGCTATAACAACAAATACTAAAAACAGAATAAAATAAATGTTTAAGGGGGGCTCCCATACAACAAACGTGATTTTAGTAGTTTTTTGCTCGCTATTAATAACGGCAAGAAGAATGGAGCTCCCATATGGTACGGAACCCTTCGTGCGCGAGTCCGACTCGCACTTGGCCAATTTTATTTATTTTCCACCTCCTTTAGGTGGTAAGGTAGGGCCTCGAAATATCATGCGGGCGAAGCCTCGGGCAAAAGCTAGTGGGTATATATATATTTATATTTCAAAGCCACAGCTGATTCACATTACTGTTAGATACCATTACTGAGACCTAGTCAACCTACGCTACGAGCGCTACAGTGCGCACTTTGAATGAGTGTGAAGTCCTGGTGCGGAGTAACTACATGTTTCCGATGATGGTTTCCGGTTCCTCCAACTCCTCGAGGGTTTCCACCTCCAGGTACTCCTCCCCCTCCCCCTCCACCCCACTCCACTCCATCTTCTCCTGGACATACAAAAAAATATCGGTAAAATAAACAGTAAAGTGTACTAGTCAGGAAAGAATAACTCGGAACAAATTCCGCACAATAAGTGGACCTACTTTCAATAGGCCCAATATTATGAAGGCACCATCGTAATTATAATAGCTAATTAGACTATTTCTGTTTCTTTTTCACTTTATGCATTCGATAGAGAGAGAGCACTTTTTACGTTGCTATCATATTTACGATGGCGCCTATAATCAATCCATATATTTATTGCCAAAAAAAAAACTAAAAGTTTAAACCAAAACAATTCAATTCTTTATTTACAAGTTTATGAGTAACGATAAATGTCTTAAATATAACATTCCTAATAGAAGGTATGATTTATTAGATTTATTTTATTCCAATTATTATTTTTGAAGGGATTGTATAACATAATATTCTATGAATATTTCAAGCATATTTTTGTTGTCATTATAAATATGGAGCAAAAATAACTCGTTTCTTGTTTGGGAGCCCCCTTAAATTATTATTTTTTTCTGTTCGTAGTATTTGTTGTTATAACAGCAACAGAAATAGGTCATCTTATTTTTTTAAAGTAAATAAATTATTATCTAAATATTCTGTGAATATTTTAAGCATCTACCTGTCACCGTTATTAATATCGAGCGAAAAACGGCTAAAAATTCAGTTTTTTTTATATGGGAGCCTTATAAATATATTTTTTTTTTTCTGTTTGTAGTATTTGTTGTTATAACAGCAACAGAAATAGGTCATCTGTGAAAATTTCAACGTTCTAGCTATTACGGTTCATGGAATATAGCCTGGTGACAGACAGACGGACGGTCATCGAATTCTTACTCGTAGTAACAGGGTCTGTTTTTTACCCTTTGGGTACGGAACCCTAAATAATCGGCCAAGTACGAGTCGGACTCGCGCACGGAGGGTTCCGTACTGTACGGGAGCCCCCCTTAAATATTTATTTTATTTTAATTTTATTATTTATTATTGAAGGGAATATAAAACTAAATATTCTGTGAAAATTTCAAGCATCTACCTGTTACCATTATTAATATAGAGCGAAAAACGTCTAAAAATTCAGGTTTGTTGTATGGGAGCCCCCCTTAAATATTTATTTTATTTTGTTTTTAGTATTTGTGTTATAGCGGCAACAGAAATACATCATCTGTGAAAATTTCAGCTGCCTAGCTATCATGGTTCATGAGATACAGCCCGGTGACAGACAGACGGACATCGAAGTCTTAGTAATAGGGTCCCGTTTTTACCCTTTGGGTACGGAACCCTAAAAAAGAATAATCGAAGATTAAATACCTGTTTTGGTACACCCCCGCGCTTCGAGTCGTGCTTGTGAACGCGTGAGTGTCGTTTTAGAGCCGCAAATGTAGCGAATCTGCGAACATTTATTTGTACATTGATAGTATGTAAGCAACACTATCGAATTAGCGTAAAAGCTATATTAAGCACCACATAAGTCGACGGATGAGAAGTTAGCCGCAGATGACACTTCGCCGTGATTCGCTAATTATTGCGCATGTGTGCACAATGCCGACAACGCGTGGCGTAGTGGTTAGCACGGGCGTAGAGAGCGCGCGGGAGGCATGAGGTTGGCGGGCGGGTGTGCCCCGGCGCGAGTCTTCTCTGGCATACCTATACCTAAATTTCGGCTTTTGCGCAGCGTTCTGCGCATAACTTCCCATCCGCCGACTTGTGTGGCGGAGACTATACGTGCGATATTCATATTATTTTATTGATATCAAAATATAAGATACAAATCAATCTAAATCAATTAATTACTATAATAATACTAACCCTTAAATATTCAGCTTTGCTAAAGCAAAGCAAAATTATCTTAAAATTACTTAAATTAAAAAATAAATGATCAAATATTAAATTGTATAAAATAAAAATAAAATAACAAGGTAACAAGTAAGTAATACGTACGTGCGGTAACAAGTAAGTAATACGTACGTGCGGTAACAAGTAAGTAATACGAACGTGCGGTAACAAGTAAGTAATACGTACGTGCGGTAACAATTAAGTAATACGTACGTGCGGTAACAAGAGTCGCAGGCGAGCGGCGCGGGGGGCGGAGCCGCCTCGGGCTCCGGTGCGGGCTCGCTGCCGTGGCACTTGCGCAGGTGGGACAGCAAGTTGGCACTGTAACGTTTATTTTACATACTTTAGGTGAAAGAATTTATCAAATAATCGGCCAAGTGCGAGTCGGGCTCGCGCACCAAGGGTTCCGTACCGTATGGAATCCCCCTATATTCTGTGAATGTTTCAAGTACCTGTCGCCGTTATTAATATCGAGCGAAAAACGGCTAATTATATTTGTTGTATGGGAGCCCCTTTTAAATATTTATTTTATTTTCTGTGTATTTGTTGTTATAGCGGCAACAAAAATACATCAACTGAGAAAATTTCAACGTTCTAGCTATCACGGTTCATGAGATACAGCCTGGTGACAAACAGACGGATAGCGGAGTCTTAGTAATAGGGTCCCGTTTTTCCCTTTGGGTACGGAACCCTAAAAATCTAAATAAAAAAAACATTAATTATACAGGGTTATTTCTAATCAATTAGCATCCTTTTAGGGATTTATTCTGTACATCAAAACATTACAACTTTTGTTCTGCAACTTTTGTCAAAACTAAAAAATAAAATCAGCTGTACCATACATAATTTTGTCGACTAGACTTTTTTAGAATTCGATGTCCGTCTGTCTGTCTGTCACCGGGCTGTATCTCATGAACCATGATAGCTAGGCAGCTGACATTTTCACAGATGATGTATTTCTGTTGCCGCTATAACAACAAATACTGAAAACAAAATAAAATAAATATTTAAGGGGGGCTCCCCAATCTCCCCATACAACAAACCTGAATTTTTAGACGTTTTTCGCTCTATATTAATAATGGTAACAGGTATGCTTGAAAAATTGACAGAATATTTAATTTTGTATTCATTTTAATTATAAATGATTAGATTAAAATAAAATAAACATTTAAGGGGGGCTCCCATACAGTACGGTACCCTTCGTGCGCGAGTCTTACTCGTACTTAGCCAATTATTTTTTGAGACTTTATGAAGTTAGGTATTTGTTTAAAGTGTGGTAGCGACATACCGTGTAGCGAACCGGAGGATACAGCCGTCGTATCCGCACAGGAACTGCCTCTGCTGGCGATGTGCCAGCGCGTGCGCGGCGCGCGCGGCCGAGGACGGCAGCACGCGCAGGCACGCCCCGCACACTGTGTCGTGGCACGACACGTGGGCCACTAGCTCGGCTCGTGTCGAGAACACGGTGCCGCACGAAGGCACGGGACAGCGAGAAATGCACGTTGTTTCGTGCTCGCGTTGCTCTGCTATAGTCTGCAGTGATTAAAACAATAGGAAGACTTAAAATAATTATTGTTAGCTTAAAATAGCATGTCCGTTTTTACCGTGCACAATTCGCGAATATTTCGCACGGATCGATGTAGCATTTTTCACATTATTGTTGATTTATCAAAAATGGCTCAGCCGATTTTGATAAAATTTAAGTGGGACCAATTTCGAAGTATACTCTTTCCAATAAATTTTTTTTTTTAAAATCGGACTACTATGAAAAAAGTTATGCGTGGTTATACATAAAAAAAAAAAAATATACGCGTCGAATTGAGTACCTCCTCCGGTTCGTCGGTCAAAAATAGATTCAGGTAGACATTTCTTATACGAGTAGAGTCTTCTTCTTCTTCTTTTATGTTTTGGCGTCGCATTATTATGCATTTGCCAGTGTCAAGTATTTAGTTTTAATATTTTTTGATTTTTCATCAAAATAGTCACTGTCGTAGTCACGTCACAGTCCAATAAAGTCGCGGTCAAGTCCAAGTCATACCTCAGTAAAGCAGTGGAGACTTTACTAAAGGCGTATATCGAGCATTGGTAACAACACGGAACAACATGATACGTCACATTAGGTATATCACTTGTACACTCATGCACGTAAATCAGCTCATAATCAACGAAATACCACAATTTTTCTCTAATTATCTATATATATAAAAATGAATTGCTGTTCGTTAGTCTCGCTAAAACTCGAGAACGGCTGGACAGATTGGGCTAATTTTGGTCTTGAAATATCTGTAGAAGTTATGGGAAGGTTTAAACGGTTAGATAATTTGTAAAAGTTGCGAGAAAAATAATAAAAACCTGAATTCTGAATTCTGAATCATACAAAATGTTCCTGCATGTGAAAGTTCTCATTGACAGTTGACACTTGACAGATGGTGAAATGAAGTTCACCGGGTCAGCTAGTCACTGATAAAAACACAAGTTTAACAATATAATACAATGAGGCGACATGATTTTTCCGAGTACCCGCCAAAACTCCGAGTAGAGTCCACGAACACATTCAGTATGTGGGTAGTAGAGTGGTTATGGTACAGGCACCGACCTGGAAGGTCGTGTGACACAGGTGACAGACGAGGTCGCGCGCCGTGCCCGCCGCGTGCTCCTCGTGGTGGTCGCGCGCGGCGCCGTGTGACGCGAACTGCGCGCCGCACGTCCAGCACGAGTGCACGGCGCCCGGCCCGTGCGACTCCACGTGCTCACGGTACTCCGCGGCACGCTGAAACAACAATAAATATAATTTTTTTTGACGTCATAACGTCTTCTAAATCGATGAGCGCAGGCTGCACGCACATAAAAGTGTCACGTTCCGCCTAGGCCGAGAGCAAGCGAGAACACGGAACACGCGATAGAGAGGCACGATCGGTCTAAGCGTTCGGTTTGTTTCAGTTGTTGATTAAAATAATCGTGTTACTGCAGCTACCTACCTACAGCTCCTGGGAGTCGGCTCGGGCCGCCGCATCCTTCTCCACCATGATGATGTCATCTTCATTCTATATTACAACTAGTCAGTAGTGTACACCTGGAAGGTGAGAGGGCACACGGTGCACTGGTAGCAGTGCTCCCCGCGCAGTGACCGGGCGCGCAGCAGCTCCTGGGAGTCGGCTCGGGCCGCCGCAGCCAGGGCATCCTTCTCCACCATGATGATGTCATCTTCATTCTATATTACAACTAGTCAGTAGTGTACACCTGGAAGGTGAGAGGGCACACGGTGCACTGGTAGCAGTGCTCCCCGCGCAGTGACCGGGCGCGCAGCAGCTCCTGGGAGTCGGCTCGGGCCGCCGCAGCCAGGGCATCCTTCTCCACCATGATGATGTCATCTTCATTCTATATTACAACTAGTCAGTAGTGTACACCTGGAAGGTGAGAGGGCACACGGTGCTCTGGTAGCAGTGCTCCCCGCGCAGTGACCGGGCGCGCAGCAGCTCCTGGGAGTCGGCTCGGGCCGCCGCAGCCAGGGCATCCTTCTCCACCATGATGATGTCATCTTCATTCTATATTACAACTAGTCAGTAGTGTACACCTGGAAGGTGAGAGGGCACACGGTGCACTGGTAGCAGTGCTCCCCGCGCAGTGACCGGGCGCGCAGCAGCTCCTGGGAGTCGGCTCGGGCCGCCGCAGCCAGGGCATCCTTCTCCACCATGATGATGTCATCTTCATTCTATATTACAACTAGTCAGTAGTGTACACCTGGAAGGTGAGAGGGCACACGGTGCACTGGTAGCAGTGCTCCCCGCGCAGTGACCGGGCGCGCAGCAGCTCCTGGGAGTCGGCTCGGGCCGCCGCAGCCAGGGCATCCTTCTCCACCATGATGATGTCATCTTCATTCTATATTACAACTAGTCAGTAGTGTACACCTGGAAGGTGAGAGGGCACACGGTGCACTGGTAGCAGTGCTCCCCGCGCAGTGACCGGGCGCGCAGCAGCTCCTGGGAGTCGGCTCGGGCCGCCGCAGCCAGGGCATCCTTCTCCACCATGATGATGTCATCTTCATTCTATATTACAACTAGTCAGTAGTGTACACCTGGAAGGTGAGAGGGCACACGGTGCACTGGTAGCAGTGCTCCCCGCGCAGTGACCGGGCGCGCAGCAGCTCCTGGGAGTCGGCTCGGGCCGCCGCAGCCAGGGCATCCTTCTCCACCATGATGATATCATCTTCATTCTATATTACAACTAGTCAGTAGTGTACACCTGGAAGGTGAGAGGGCACACGGTGCACTGGTAGCAGTGCTCCCCGCGCAGTGACCGGGCGCGCAGCAGCTCCTGGGAGTCGGCTCGGGCCGCCGCAGCCAGGGCATCCTTCTCCACCATGATGATATCATCTTCATTCTACATTACAACTAGTCAGTAGTGTACACCTGGAAGGTGAGAGGGCACACGGTGCACTGGTAGCAGTGCTCCCCGCGCAGTGACCGGGCGCGCAGCAGCTCCTGGGAGTCGGCTCGGGCCGCCGCAGCCAGGGCATCCTTCTCCACCATGATGATGTCATCTTCATTCTATATTACAACTAGTCAGTAGTGTACACCTGGAAGGTGAGAGGGCACACGGTGCACTGGTAGCAGTGCTCCCCGCGCAGTGACCGGGCGCGCAGCAGCTCCTGGGAGTCGGCTCGGGCCGCCGCAGCCAGGGCATCCTTCTCCACCATGATGATGTCATCTTCATTCTATATTACAACTAGTCAGTAGTGTACACCTGGAAGGTGAGAGGGCACACGGTGCACTGGTAGCAGTGCTCCCCGCGCAGTGACCGGGCGCGCAGCAGCTCCTGGGAGTCGGCTCGGGCCGCCGCAGCCAGGGCATCCTTCTCCACCATGATGATGTCATCTTCATTCTATATTACAACTAGTCAGTAGTGTACACCTGGGCCCTATTTTATAAAGCTACAAGTTACAATTCTACAGGCAAATTGACATTAATGACGCAGTCTCGACCAATCACGAATGCGGATTCCGTCAATGTTGCCAGTAATTTACCTGTAGCCTGTAACTTGTAGTTTTATAAAATAGGGCCCTGGAAGGTGAGAGGGCACACGGTGCACTGGTAGCAGTGCTCCCCGCGCAGTGACCGGGCGCGCAGCAGCTCCTGGGAGTCGGCTCGGGCCGCCGCAGCCAGGGCATCCTTCTCCACCATGATGATGTCATCTTCATTCTATATTACAACTAGTCAGTAGTGTACACCTGGAAGGTGAGAGGGCACACGGTGCTCTGGTAGCAGTGCTCCCCGCGCAGTGACCGGGCACGCAGCAGCTCCTGGGAGTCGGCTCGGGCCGCCGCAGCCAGGGCATCCTTCTCCACCATGATGATATCATCTTCATTCTATATTACAACTAGTCAGTAGTGTACACCTGGAAGGTGAGAGGGCACACGGTGCACTGGTAGCAGTGCTCCCCGCGCAGTGACCGGGCGCGCAGCAGCTCCTGGGAGTCGGCTCGGGCCGCCGCAGCCAGGGCATCCTTCTCCACCATGATGATGTCATCTTCATTCTATATTACAACTAGTCAGTAGTGTACACCTGGAAGGTGAGAGGGCACACGGTGCACTGGTAGCAGTGCTCCCCGCGCAGTGACCGGGCGCGCAGCAGCTCCTGGGAGTCGGCTCGGGCCGCCGCAGCCAGGGCATCCTTCTCCACCATGATGATGTCATCTTCGTTGTAGGCCCCGTTGGCTCCACCGCCGACTACGATGAACACATCGATCTTCTGCGTCAGTTCGTGCAGTCTGGAACATGACAAGTAATTTCTTTTTTTAGAGTTCTGTACCCAAAGGGTAAAAAGGGTACCCTATTACTAAGACTCCACTGTCCACGGTCTGTCTGTCACCAGGCTGTATCTCATGAACCGTAATAGCTAGAAAGCTGAAATTTTCACAGATGATGTATTTCTGTTGCCGCTATAAAAACAAATACAAATAAAATAAGAAAAAATATTTATTTGTAAAATTTATACCAAAAATATATTTCCCATACAACAAACCTGAATTTTTAGCCATTTTTCGCTCAAGACTAATAACGGTAACAGGAAGATGCTTGTAAACAGTAGCGTAACTATAGCGTGGCAGGGCTAGCAAACTGCCACGGGCCCCGACCCGAGAGGGCCTCAGCCTTAGAAGCAACAAGCTCTGAAATAACATTTTAAAAAAAATGTTTTTCTTGAAAAAAGTAAATAACACTGCACTCGTTGTAGTAAAAAAGTTATCGTTTCCGTTGGCTCAGTTTTTATACGGCTAAGTTTTGTAATTCATTCCAAAAGTTGTATTCAAAAGTATTTGTGTCCCTTGCTTGCTGCTTTAAATAAGTTGTTTTAGATATTTAACTACACACAATATTACCTATTAACAGTATTGGGTAACTGTTTAAACTGAATAACAATGCAACAATTTTCACTTGGAGGGCTCCATCTAAAGAATTTGCCATGGGCCTCAGATAGTATAGTTTGTGGTATAGTTCAACTCTGCTTGATATAGACACATCAGTTTATACTGCTCGCCTGTACCAGCCTTTTTAATAGTCCACTGCAGGACGTTGGTCTACCCATGAATGGTGATTGGGCCATATTCACCACGCTGGCCCAGTAGATTGGTGGATTCACATACGCCATCGAATTTCTTCTATGGACATGCAGGTTGCCTCACAATGTTTTCCTTCACCGAAAAGCCAGGTACGGGACCGGGATTGAACCCACAACCTCAAGAATGACAGGCCAGCGTTACAACCACCTTGGCTACATACTACACGGCTGCGCGCCTATACACAAATAATTAAATAAATAGTTACACCACTGCTAAGTATGTATAGCAATAAAATTAATTGATCACCTTTTTCTTAAGGCTCGTATTTTCTCAGAGAGTGGTGGTGGGCCGCGCGCAGCAAGAGCGGAGCTAAAGCTGTACGCATTTTGAGCCTTGACGATGCACTGATGACATAGTCGGCCACTGGGCACTGTCTGAAACAGAACATCTTCACTAAGACACCTGTTTCTATCTCACTACATAGTATTATCTATACTAATATTTTAAAGAGGTAAGTGAGTTTCTGAGGTTGTAGGGGGTAATCTCTAGATCTACTCAACCGATTTTGAAAATTCTTTTACCAATAGAAAGCCACATTATTTGCGAGTGTCATAGGCTATAAAGTAAGCGCGGGCGAAGCCGCGGGCAAAGGCTAGTATAAAATAAAGTCGCTTCCCGCTCTCTGACCACATGTATGCTTATATCTTTAAAACTACGCAACGGATGTTGATGCGTTTTTTTAATAGATAGTGTTTCAATAGCAAAGAATATATAATAATATCAATAGGAAGGTTTATATGTATAATACACCTGTGCGAAGCCGGGATGGGTCGCTAGTAATAAAATAAAAAAGCGCTAATTTTTCATACCAGCCACAATACGTCTACTACAGGACACAGGCCCGGCCCCCATTATCGCTTTTACCAAAAGGACTAATGGGGCCCATGCCCAGGGCCCCCATCCTCAGGGGCCCTGAGAAACCAAGAACTTTTTCACACATTTAGGTATTATTCAGACCGTTTTGTTGGGCACAATAAAATGATCTCAATAAGAAATAATTGAAATGATTCCTAAGCTTATGTACTTTAGTTTATTTTGCTTTCTTATTTTCCAAAAAGACCCCTAATTCTTGTGTGCCCAGGGGCCCCAGGTAAGTTTAAGACGGCCTTGCATAGGCCTCTTGCCTGAAATCACTATCACTACTTATTAGATGTGTAGCAAAGTCGCCTTTTTGTGTCTGTCTGTATGTCTGTGTATCTTCTAAATTATACAACGGATAGCAATTCTGTCTTTACTATTGTATAGAATATGTATTTTCTTCTGAAAGAATAGAGCTTTAAGTAACTCATATATAGCAGGGGGTGCGTTTACACACTCCAGATAATATTTATGCTGAATAAAAATTATTGTGTCTGTCTGTCCATGAACGGTGTCAAAGCTCTAGACCAATCATAGCTCTCAAATCTATTAAGAACCAATCACATCTATCAATCTCTGAAACCAATGGTCAAATTCGATTTGGTGACAACTAGCTGACCAATCAGAGACAAGATAAAATTTATCTACCTAAAAACCTTGATAAAACTTAGCCTGTACTGTACTGTATCAGCCTTTTTTTAATGGTCCACTGCAGGACGTAGGCCTACCCACGACAGGTGGTTGGGCTATTTCCACAACGCTGGCCCAGTGCATGTTGGTGGATTCACATATGCTGTCGCATTTCTTCTACAGACTTATACAGGTTGCCTCACGATGTTTTCCTTCACCGTGGTGTGAAATTCCATACATAAATTCCAAAGAACTCATTGGTACGGGTCCGGGATTTGATCTCACAACCTCACGATTGTAGGGCGGGTGTCACTTTATACCTTTAGACCACCACGGCTTCTTCACGGCTAAGAAAACTTAGCCTACTCATGAGAAAAATTATACCAATGGGAGTGCATGATCGAGGCACATTAATTTTTATAGTCAAACCGCTAAACTCAGACATCGCCTGCGCGGGTACAAGGGCGCGGGGGTAGACGACAAAGGGGGACTGAGACAGGTGCGGGCGCCGGGAACCCGCTGCCCGCGCCTGTCTCAGTCCCCTGTGTCGTCTCCCCCGGCGCCCCTGTATAGCGCAGGCGATGTCTGAGTTTAACGGTTTGACTATAGTCGGAACAATTTTTCGCCTGGCCGATGCGCTACACGGGTGACATAGACTTAACCATGTTTAATTTCATCGCAGTCTGGAGTGTGTAAAAGAGTGCATGGAGTGTGGTGAAGCTGGGATGGCCAGCTAGTTAGCAATAAGTCTGACAATAGTATGTGATGCCTAAATTAAGTAAGTTCTTATAGGCTGGTTGGCTAGCCCTGGCGTCAGTTTTTAAGCCGCCTGAAAGCCTCTGATATGGCTAAATGGTTAAAACAACCGATACCTACAATTTAGCGCTCAGTTGTAAATGCCACCCGCGGTCACCTATCCGAAGACGGTCAGTCTTCGGATTCTTCTTCTGCTGAACGTTGATGATTCGGCCAGTACTAAGATAACACATAATCAAACTACAAACTACGCTATGCAATGTTGACAACACTAACCTAGCAGCCCAATTAAAACATTTAGAACACTTAGAAAAGCCGGTGATTCCGTTTGCGGTAAGTCATCCGTGTCGGCTCTTACCTTGGTGTGATTGAGATGGAGCAGTACCGCGCGCAGCGGCGGCTCGCCGGCTGGTGCGCCCGCGTCGTACTCCTCGGGAGAAAACAACTCTTCCGCCGGCTCGCCGCAGACGCAGCACGCCTCTACTTCCACCTCAACCTTCATAGTCTCTGCGTTTAGCGTCATTTCACTGCACTCCCAGCTTTAATTTATTAATACTCGTTGAAATGAAATATGTAAACAAGAATCAAGATTAATTTAAATAACCAGAACCACCCCAGAGTTCTCCAGTTCTCAAACCCTGTGTTACCAGATGTCCCAGATGATGACTGCCTTGGTTTCCCCTAATCAATCTCGAAATCCCCCCAAAATTCAGGTTTTGAAGAAAAAAACCCCTCTTTGAAGAAAAAATATTTTTGTACAGCGAAAATCTAAAAAAATCACAGAGCTATAACAACTGGAGAGATAGCGCTGTTGTCGCTTGACGCAATTCTCATCCACAAAAACGTATGGAAAATCTGGCTCAGCGCTCTCAAAACTGTCAAGTATGTATTGGAATTTGACACTACTGAGAGAAAAACACGGCAACTAGCTACTCAATCGAGATTTTTTCATGTCTCTTTCTAACTCATGCCATATTAGATCACTGCATCTCTTTCTTTCTTTTCTCGATCGACCACATTATCCCTCTGGTATCTCTGTGAAAAAAATTGATACAAGTTTAGCTAAAGGTGGCCATACACGATGCGATGATTTGATCAAATTTTCGCTTCATGCCAATTGGGAACTCATTCAGTTAATGAAAAGATAGGAATTGGTGGTTCACGATTTGAACCACTACCTGAAGCTGGGCTCACACGAAACTATGATCGCATCTGTTCGTCAGATCAGTGCAGTGCCCCTACTGCACTGATCTGACATGTAGTATCATCATGTACTTAAACATTGCTGGTAGGTATTTATTGAAGAAACAAAATGACACCACCGTCTTATTCGAAAAATATAGATCATGCTAAACGTTGATGGGAATCAAAGTTGTAGGAAATCAAGAGATTTGATTTTCTACAATTTTGATTCCAACAACTTTTTGTAGGATCGATATTTTTTTTAAATATATAGTTGTACCATTTTGTTTCTTCAATAACTTGTGTTTCATAAATTGTCATCAGAAGTTGTCGGAACAAAAGTTGTTTAAAATTGGATTTTCTACAACTTTGATTCTCATCATATTTTTGTAGGATAGATATTTTTTGAATTAGAAAGTTGTACTATTTTGTTTCTTCAATAACTTGTGTTATTTCAATTTTTTATCAGAAGTTTTCATAACAAAAGTTGTTTAAAATTTGATTTTCTACAACTTTGATTCCCATCTACTTTTTTTAGGATCGCTATTTTTTTAAAACCGTTGGTGGTACCATTTCATTTCTTCAATAACTTGTGTTATTTCAATTTTAAAGCAAAAGTTATTGGAACAAAAGTTGTTTGAAATTAGATTTTCTACAACTTTGATTCCTATCAACTTTTTGTAGGATCGATATTTTTTTAAATAGTTGGTGGTACCATTTCATTTCTTCAATAACTTGTGTTATTTCAATTTTACAGCAGAAATTAAGGGAACAAAAGTTGTTAAAATTTTTATTTTCTACAACTTTGATTCCCATCAACTTTTTGTAGGATCGATATTTTTTAAAATTGTTGGTAGTACCGTTTCGTTTCTTCAATAACTTGTGTTATTTCAATTTTACGATAGATGTTATCGGTACAAAAATTGTTTAAAATTTGATTTTCTACAACTTTGATTCTCATCAACTTTTTGTAGGATCGATATTTTTTTAAATAGTTGGTTGTATCATTTCATTTCTTCAATAACTTGTGTTATTTCAATTTTTCATGAGAAATCATCAAAATCAAATTTGTTTGAAATTTGATTTTCTGCAACTTTGATACCCATCATTTTTTTGTTAAATCAATATTTTTCGACTAAACTAGGGGTGTCATTTTGATTCCTCAATACGAGTATCTACCTACCGACAATGCAACTATATTAGGACCTCGCTGGACTGATCTGATGAATTGATGCGATTATCGCATCGTGTGTGCCAAGCTTCAGGTAGTAGTTCAAATCGTGAACCACCAATTACTACCGTTTGAATTCGTTGAGTGAGCCCCCAGTGACGATAACTTCGCCGTTGGGCGTAGATGTAGCCGGACCATTATAGGTTGGCGTACCTATATCTGATCATAGAGCTATTACAATTACAACCAGAGGGATAATGTGGTTGTCATGAAAAATACCTATCTCATTTCAGTGACTGTTGCCGTATTTTTCTCCCGATAACCCTGTTTGCCGCCTACGCAAAAACGACGGGGCGTTTTAGTTATAGAAGCTAGAAGATTGCACATCTAGATACCTTTTTAGGGTTCCGTACCTCAAAAGGAAAAAACGGAACCCTTATAGGATCACTTTGTTGTCCGTCTGTCCGTCTGTCAAGGCCCCTTTTTCTCAGGAACGCGTGGAGGTATGAAGCTGAAATTTATATCAATTACTCAAGTCTACTGTCCCTTGAAGCTGTGAAAAAATCAAACTTCTAAGCCAACGCAATCAAAAGATACAGCCGTTTATGCCGCAAATTTTGAAACTCGCAAGTACTCGCAAGGGAATCAAAACCTAAAGGGTACTTCCAGTCGACCTAGAATCTTGAAATTTGGCATGAAGCAACGTTTTATAGCACACATAAAGGAAAAATTCCGAAAACCTTAAATTTTTAGTTACATTACAAAATATATATTTTTTAATAAATATAAACTTATTACTTTTTTTGTCGTAATGAACGAACTTTGTAAACCTTGCAGGTTTGTACGGAACCCTCGGTGCGCGAGTCCGACTCGCACTTGGCCGGTTTTTCGTTTTATTTGAAAAGTATCAATCATAGAAAAAGTTAATGGGAAACAAAAATGTAGGAAATCAAATTATAAGCAACTTTAGTTCTGACCATTTCTCGCGTAAAATTAAAATTACAAGAGTTAATCAACATTCAGGAAGTGGTTCAAATCGTGAACCACCAATTCCTGCCTTTTCTTTAACTGAATGAGTGCCCAGTTGGCATGAAGCGAAAATTTGATCAAATCATCGCATCGTGTATGTCAAACTTAAAGCTGGCATTACATTAACTGTATCTTCACTTCACACACATGTCATCAACAGTTCGCCAGTGTTACCAACTTAGCGCTTTCGGCGCCAGATCTAGTGAGCCCCATGCACCATCAGTCCAAATGGATGACATCCATTCGATGTTACGAGTTTGCAATTTCGTCGTTAGAAATGGTGACTTTTCATTGATATAGCGAGCGCTTTAGCGTCAAAAATAGTTTAGCATCTTGCTTGGATTTATCATTAAGTACATAGTATTTCTGGCTACCTAAGAGTATATCTTCAAACAATCTTTCTGTAAAAAATTAAGTCTAAATACACTAAATTGGTGCCACATTAGCCTCATTTGGATGTCATCCATTTGGACTGATGGTGAGTGGGGCCTATTACGCTGTTTTTGCATAAAGCGCGTTTTAGCGCCTTAATGTGTCGCGCTAAATATGGCGCGATCTTGAAATAATATTACAGTAGCGTAAAACAGACCTTTTTACAAGCAAAAGCACTAAAATGATCATAATATAATGTGTCGTAGCAACAAAAGTGTTTTCATTATCATACTCTGACGCTGTTATAAAGTGTTTGTGCCATGATGGTAGTTAAAATATAAATGACGAAATTTTTTAAACATCATGGATGCTATACTGCATTTTCGATAATTCCGCGTCATGTTTCGAGAAGAATATATGACATTATATCATCCTTTTATCACAGACACAAGCCTATTAGAGCAATTTTTTGTAGTACAGTCATCGTAGGAACATTTAGCGCGTCTGGCGCTTTTTTGACGTGCTGATTGCTCGTTTTTGCCAAAAGGAGTTGTTAGCACTGGTTCTGATTTGTTCAACTTTTTCTCTTTTTTGCTGCTGGTAACACTGACTGTTCGCCCGCCATTTTCCTTGTTTTGTTTTGTCGCCCGAAAGTTTTTGCTAATTTATCCAAATTCATCCATTGCAAAACGTATCTATTCGTGCTTAACAAAAAGTGATTTTAGCAATTTATTGTAAAAGATGTCTATCGGCGTCCCGATTAAAGTTCTTCATGAGGCCGAAGGCCATGTAGTAACCTGCGAAACGAATACCGGCGAAGTGTATCGCGGGAAGCTCATAGAAGCTGAAGATAATATGAACTGCCAGATGACCCAGGTTACATGCACTTATCGTGACGGCCGCGTTGGCCAGCTTGAGAATGTTTACATTCGCGGCTCGAAGATCCGCTTTCTCATTCTGCCCGACATGCTAAAGAATGCGCCGATGTTCAAGCGACAAGGCAATAAACCAACGGCAGGACGCGGCAAAAGTGCTATATTACGAGCACAAGGTTAGTAATCACTTCCTCGCTGGTGATGAAAATTCTAAATGTACATAGGTGTCAGTTGTTAGTAAACAAACAAGTTGGGGGGGTCAACATGGTCACCAAGTGTTGACAACACTGTCAAACTCCAAGTCTTGGTGTATTAGTCTTCAATTGCGGTGATATCAATATGCGCCTGTGCGGCTGTGAGCTTCAGTCAGGATTGGACATTGCGCAGCTTGTAGCTAACTTCACAAATGTTAGCCAGGGGCAAGGTTTAGAATAACCGAACACGATTTTGGGGGAGAGGGAGGGAAGGGGGAGATGGTGAGTCACCCCCCCGGTCGGAGAAGCGTAGTTTTTAGGGTTCCGTCCCCAAAGGGAAAAACGGGACCTTATTACTAAGACTTTATCTTTAGACCTTCAAAGGTCTGAGGGTGATCCAATGCTTTTTGTGAAATAGTAGTGTAGTTTTGTTGTAGTTAATAAAGGCACTTTTGCCCGTAAAAAAAAAAAAAAAGACTTCGATGTCCGCCTGTCTGTCTGTCTGTCACCGGGCTGTATCTCTTGAACCATGATAGCTAGGCAGCTGAAATTTTCACAGATGATGTATTTCTGTTGCCGCTATAACAACAAATACTAAAAAGAAAAGAAAATAAATATTTAAGGGGGGCTCCCATACAGTACGGAACCCTCCGTGCGCGAGTCCGACTCGTACTTGGCCGATTATTTTTAAATTAATTTTTAAAGTTTATGAAATTTTAAGTCAAAAATTGCTTGAATAGGCGTCAGGGGGGTCCGTTGATGGGAGGGAAGGATCCCTTTTAGAGCGGAGCTCCCACCTTAGCCTTCTAACCTAATTCGGTCCGTGTCGGATCTGTGACGCAAAACTCCGAGTAGGCTCCGGCCAGAAACTCTGCAGTTGGCCCTGAGTGTCGCTGCGCGCTGCGATGAGACCGATTGTAGCGAAAGAGGGAGCCAGCAACCTCCGTAGCGTACACTCAGATCCTCCTTTGAGTTTCTAGCTCTCGCCGCTTTATATTACACTTTGTTATATAATATTCATTTTAAAGTTTGTATAATTAATTTAATATACTTCGGCGCAACTCCGACAGCCAGAATTCATAGGGACTATTGAAAAGCACCCCCGTGACCCCGCCCTCAGTGTCACAATCCTCAGGTTTGTGTTTGGTTATTCTAAACCTAACCCTTAACCAGTCGTAATTATCCCATGTAACAACAGCTATTTACATATTGTATATATTTATTAATTTTGCAAATAACATTGCAATAACATTATAATTTGTTATAGCTCTCTGTTTATGACAGGTTTTCTGAAAACTAAAGTAAAGATTTGGCTGAATTTGTTTGATGTGAGAACAAGCGATAAAGAGGCATGATTGGCCTAAGTGTTCTTGGGCTTGTTTCAGTTGTTGATTCAACAATGCTTTTTTATGAAATTGTCATGTAATAGTACATTATGATATAAGTGTGGTAAGTTGAAAATTACAGCTGAGGCAATATTGCTGTAAGGAAGCAGAGGCTGTAATTTTCAAAGCGCACATATGTCATACGATGTTTTATAACATATTTGCAAGGAATTAATAAAACTCTGACTTTGAGTGAAAGTAGCATAGTGCAGAGTGAAAGTCGTGCATCAGTCGAAGCATCGTGCGTTTTACATTACATTACCGCACAAGTGCCGTAATGTCTCTCACTCTCTTGAGTGAAAGTAGGAGAAACGAGACCACAGAGTTCTGCAGTCGGTGGCGGCGTGCGTTTTACATTACAATAAAGCACAAGTGTGTAATGAAATACATTACGATATTGAAATTGGTGTAATTACAGCCACTTAATGAGCAAATATGTTTTAAAATTATTCATTGTCCATAAACCGACTACAGGCAACCAAGGTGTTTTTTTTTTGCATAAACATTATCCTCTGCAATATAGTTGTCTACAATTAGAATAGGTAAGTTGCCTGAGGATGTAATCTCAGCAAGAACTATAAACACATTTAATAACAGACCTGGACCTTTGGATATAGAAGGAAAAAAAATATTTGACAGATAAATACTAATTTTATTCGACTGCTTGATAAAGGCACATCAGTATAAACTGCTACCCTATGAACAAATAAATACTAATTTTATGAGACTGCTTGTTATAGGCAAATCAGTATACACTGCACTACATAGTATAAAACAAAGTCGCTTCCCTGTCCCTATGTATGCTTATATCTGTAAAACTACACAACGGATTTTGATGCAGTTTTTTTTAATAGAGTGGTTCAAGGGGAAGGTTTATATCTATAATACACATGTGCAAAGCCAGGGCAGGTTGCTACTTAACAAATAAATAATATAAGTACCTAATTATTTGGTTGTTACTATTTCAGCGGCAGGTCGGGGCAGGGCGGGCGGGCGCGGCGGGGGCCACCGCGGCGGCTGGCAGGGCGGCTCAGGCCCGTCGCGACGCTAGCCCCACTAGTCTCAACTCCTAGCATAAGTACCTAGTGTCTCAGTGTGTGTCTGTAAGTGATACTTTACCCGAGTAAGCCTAACTTTAAGATAAAGTTCATGATTGAAATGTAGTGTTTTTATAACAATCCAGAACAGCACAGGTAGCACGGCAAAGGCAGAAAACCATTTTATCCACTTATGTCAGTTGTTATTGTCAAACTATACTTTATTTCCTTTTCCAGCACGGGAAGCATGGCAAAGGGACTAATAGTCTTTCCACCATTATATCCCCTCGAAGAGGAAATAAAGTATGGATTGACAATGACATCTGACACTAAGAGTGGATAATAGTAGTTTATGCAACTGTCATATAATGAAGGGTATTAAAACACGAGTGTGAGTTTATGAAACGAGCGCAGTGAGTTTCATAGTAGTAACGAGTGTTTTAATACCCGTGTTATATGCAGTTGCATACACTACTTTATCTTCACTAATAAAAAAATAAAAAAAAAAAAAAACATATTGCGAAACAATTCACGTGTACGTGTATTGTCACAGTGAACTTGGCGTCATTAAAATCTAACCAATGAGAGCGCAGCTGCGCGCGCAGGGCCAATCAGGAGCGAGCGCGCGATGTAATAATGAGATTTTACGATATCGATGTGGATATTATAACATCATGTGAAATTGCTTAAATTGAGTGTTTTGTTGTCTGCGCTATAACAGTAGTCATTATAAGTCAAGTATTGGAAACATAAGTAGAATGTTACAACTAGTGTAGATAAAATGGTTTTCTCCCCTTGCCGTGCTACCAGGGCAGGGGATATAATGGTGGAAAGACAATTTGTCCCTTTGATGTGCTACCCATACAGGGGTATCATTCAAATGTTTGACCAACATGAAACTTTTATCTGCTGGAGCATACAGGGTTATCTAAAACTGATGTACTAAACTAAAAGGAGGTCATTCAGACTATGATTATGAACAACTTTAACTGGTACAACCCAGAATCCGAGAGAAAATAAATTGTTTCATACATTTTGTTGATCCTGATTTGCAATTTTGTATAGAACAGTCAACTTTTTCAAGTTGGTTGGTTCACAATGACGGTCTTAATCACCCCCTGTCTCCTTAGTACAGGGCAAGCAGATAAGCCTGTATAGGCCAATTCAAACTTAATGGCGTCTGTATTTGACTAGAGATATTGCTCAGTAGCAAATTCACATGTCAGCAGCGCAGAGTGGGGATTTGTGCAGCTTGTAGAACATTACAGACACCATTAAGTTTGGGTTGGCCTATACCAGCTCTTGTAATGGTTCACTTGTAGAAGGATAGGACTAATCTTAAAATTGAAGATGTGATTAGGTCATATTATTATCCTCCACACTTCAGTCTAGTTTGATGAAATCTATATTATTTTTCTTTGAGAAGGTACCTACCAACCCTTTTAGTTAGGTTGGTTATTAACCTCAATGGTTTACTGTGACGCATTTTTACCCATAGCCTCAGAAGGAGGATCTTATTTTTTGTAATATGGATCAAGGGATATTAATGTGATCTAATATAATGTGAGAGCAATGGTTGTGTTACATGAGCTTCATACAGTGATGTTTCTGATACAGTTTTTCGCCATATTCTATGGTTTTCGGTCCCTCTAGAAACCCAATACATATAAGGCCCCATAGTAAAAGCTGTTTGTAATGATGGTTTGAATCTATACTTCCGCCAAATTCGATGTGAAATGTTTACCAACAAAGCATTGCCTAGCAACCACTAACAGCAGGGGTAGAGAACTTTCTTTCTAATGCTCAATTGCTCACGCTTCTGCCCGTGGCTTCACTCGCTTTATTGTAAGTTTATAATGAGAGTGGGATCTAAAGATGAGAGAGGGATCTAAAGGCTCGTACACAAGAGCGCCGAATCGTATCGACTATATGCATCTCGATTATATTTAACGCGATTTTGTATTATAAATAATCGGCCAAGTACGAGTCGGACTCGCGCACGGAGGGTTCCGTACTGTATGGGAGCCCCCCTTAAATATTTATTATTATATTAATTTTATTATTTATTATTGAAGGGAATATAAAACTAAATATTCTGTGAAAATGTCAAGCATCTACCTGGTACCATTATTAATATAGAGCGAAAAACGTCTAAAAATTCAGGTTTGTTGTATGGGAGCCCCCACAGAACAGCAGAACTTCTCTCTTCTGTGGGAGCCCCTCTTAAGTATTTATTTTATTTTGTTTTTAGTATTTGTTGTTATAGCGGCAACCGAAATACATCACCTGTGAAAATTTTAGCTGCCTAGCTATCATGGTTCATGAGATACAGCCCGGTGACAAACATACAGACAGACGGACATCGAAGTCTTAGTAATAGGGTCCCGTTTTTCTCTTTGGGTACGGAACCCTAAAAACTAGCTAAGCTCGCACTCCAAGGCTTCCGTACTGGCATGTAAGTAGGTAGGTACTTACATAAACTATTAAAACATTACTAGGTACTAAAACTCAAACTATTAACCGACTTCAAGATTGGATGAATGTCACGACAAACTGAACTTTGCAGTTGATTAACCTTATAGATAGATGTACGTGACTCAGTTGCAATGATAAGTTTGTAATCGAAAAAAGTACTTTTTTCGTGATGTAATAAGAAAAATAGTATGTAGAAATAAAAAAGTTCCCAATTGTTTGAGATTTCTGCACTCAAACGAAAAAATGGCTAGGGTTGATGCAAATTTCAATGTAAGTCATTACTGAATATTCTGATTTCTTTTAAAACTCACTTCTTGGCAATTTGTTATTGCTATTGATCTATAAATATAGTAAATATGACTTTTCGATTGAAATTACGAAAAGTCTGGACGATTTATATGACAAACTATAGATATTCTGATATCCGTAACACTGTCTTGAAGTGATAACCCTACCTGATGTCAGTGTTGCTAGGCAACGCTTTGTTGGTAAACATTTCACATCGAATTTGGCGGAAGTATAAGCTACTGGAGCAGTTATGCCAGCGGCCCAGAGCTACGCTCAGTTACTTTAAGGAACTGGGCTGGCTCGGGTAGACGCTGGAGGGGGAAATGCACAAAACACCCCATGTGGGACGTCAGTGCAGGACTTATCGCCCCCACTTCGAATTAGAATTATGGTCTGAAACAATTCTTGTCGGCTTGGTACACCAGTTCTGGATAACCCTGTATACATAAAGATGAGAACTAATTCCCAAAATGATCCTAGAACATATTTAGACTATATTCATCTTTGAATTGTCTGATTTGGCTGCAGTCTGTCTGAAGTACACTTGTACTAAGACCAGGGCATTCAAAAATAAAGATTGAATCAAATAAGTTCATTCAAAGATTTAATCAGCGCCACACAAGCCGGCGGCTGGGAAGTTAGCAGATGACACTTCGCCGTGATTCGCTAATTATTTCGCATGTGTGCACAATGCTGATACAAGTGGCGAAGTGGTGAGCACGGGTGTAGGGAGCGCGCGGGAGGCATGAGGTTGACGGGCGGGAGTGCCCCGGCGCGAGTCTCTCGCTCCCGCGCACACCTATATTTTACCTTTTGCGCAGCGTTCTGCGTCTAACTTCCCATCCGCCGACTTATGTGGCGCGGACTACACCTGCTAAAACAATAACTAAAACTAACTAGTAGCTAAGCAACAATTGGCCAAGAAGCTCATGTAAATCAGCCATAACCACAAATATTAAATCAAGGCTTTAGAACTTTCCAATAAGTTAATTTTTGTTGATAACGATTATCAAATTATTCTTAAATAAATTCATAATATCTGAATTTGATTTTTAATGAAACAAGTATATTTCACTCCTGGTTTTATAATTCACACATCTTATAAATAACTTAAATACCTCCTAATATCCGTAATACTATGCTTATTACAAATCTATCACAAAATAGTAATGGTTTTACACACTATATCACGGTAATGGTATCTATCGTCGTTGCAAATTTAAAATCTCCTATGTGCAAAAAGTAACATATTGAGAAAAACAAAAAAAATGATCAACAGTTCTTAGTAGGCTGTCACATAAGGCAATTTATAAATGCACCGTGTGTCAGTGAAATATTAAGATATTCACATAAGAGTTTTTGCAAACCATAGCTCCTAAAATAATCTTGCAAAAAATGTGAAAATCTAATTTATAAGAAAAATGTCACATGGGAGGTTTTAAATTAGCAACGTCGCTATGCAGTATTCCGTCTTCGTACAAACGGTCGGAACGCGAATAATACATACGCGGTTCGGAGTTCGGTACACACTCGGTACAGCAACGTTGTAATGTAAGCATGCGATTTACCTGTAGTCCGCGCCACACAAGGCGGCGGATGGGAAGTTAGCCGCAGATGACACTTCGCCGTGATTCACTAATTATTGCGCATGTGTGCACAATGCCGACGCAAGTGGCGTAGTGGTGAGCACGGGCGTAGGGGGCGGGAGGCATGACTTTGGCGGGAGGGTGTGCCCCGGCGCGAGTCTCTGGCTCCCGCGAAAACCTATATTTTGACTTTTACGCAGCGTTCTGCGCATAACTTCCCATCCGCCGACTTGTGTGGCGCGGACTATACCAGGTGTACTGCATGGCCACGCGGTGGTGTAGCTATCACTACATATTATAAAGTTAAACCGTTATTTCTGTGTGTCTGTGAATCCGCTTATATCTTCCAAACTACACAAGAATTCAATGCGGTTTTCACTATCTTTTAGAATATTTCTTCCAAAAGGTTTATAGCTATAATTCATTCGAATACGGGCATAGCCGAGATGGGCAGCTAGTTTATTTTAAGGACGGGTCCGAATCGCAATACTAGATAGATAACATTACCGTGTCTATGTTATGCAATATTGTCTTGTCTTCTTTACAGTACAATCTCTACATTAATTTATTACAGCAATTATGTAGTAATATGTAGGTACATTAAGAAATGGGTTCTTAACTAAACATGACTATCCCGAGACCTCCGGAATCACTGGTTTTTCGATCAATCATCTTGCTGATTGCAAAACAAGTATTATATTTAAAAAAAACCTTATTTTTAAACAAGCTTTTACTGAACAAGTATTCGCCAAGACGAATCAAATGAGCTGAAACTCGATAGGGTTGCGTCGTTTTATGACAGAGTTCCTATGATCACCTTCCAGCTCCATCATCAGACCCTGGTTACCATTGAAAGACAAACTACTCACCAAGACTATTCAAATGAACCCAAACTCAATGAGGTTTTGTCGTTTCATTGCTAAATTCCTTTGGCCACCTTCCAGCACCATCATCAGATCAGCACCATGTCATCATAATATTGCATTGTCACGCGATTTACACATGTATGCAAAATTTCAGCTCAATTAATAACCGGAAAGTGGATCAAGTTTAACTTGCAAGATTTGATGATTACAGACCAACAGACAACGGGACAGGTGAAACTAAATAAAAGCTTGTAAAAAAATTGGTTTATTCAAGAGAATAAAGTTTGAACTAAGAGTCAAATGAGATACTTGATGATAATTATCTTTTATCTCTCTAAAGGAAATATTCAAATTGTAGTTTTTTTCTGTTTTTCTTAATCTAAAAATCCCTAAGTCTCAGGAGGCTATCATAATTGAAATTGAAAAACTTTATTCGACATTACAAACACAAAAAACAACAATAATGATATAAAAATAATGAATTTAGAAATGTCGAAAAGGGCTCACCTCAGCATTATGCCGAATGCAGGTAGGAACCAAACACTCAGCGCTGGTTTTCAGGTGAGCCCTTTTTGAGGGGTAGGTAACACACAAACAAAAAATAAGAAATAAGATGGTCTTCATATTTTATATACCTCAAATCAAGCTGCTGTCAGTTAGAATGTCTTGTATACAGGCCGAATCAGATATCTCGACTATGATGTTACCTATAAACTGGGTAAACAAATCCTGTCTGAAGCTCACTTATCAGGTGCACGAGGATTAGGTTATCCAGTTTGTAGCTAACATCACAGCCGCCTAGATGTTTGACTCGGCCTATACCTATTTTGTAAATATTCATGTTTATAATTCACAGATTCTGAAAGTAAAATGTAAAGATCATCGTAGCTCATTTTTACAGAGCCTTTTAAAGGCCGCTGCATACGTGACGAATTTTTAGACAGACGGGACGGAACGGGAAATTTTTGAAATATCGTTTCATACAAAATGTATATGGAAGCGCATATGTCACGGAGACACGGACGGGACGGGAACGTGGCACCGACGCCGACGGGGCGGGAAAAATATCGTCGCCAACGATGCTTAGCACGTCCCGCCCTGCACGTGCCCCGTCCCGTCCGTGTTTCCGCTACGTATGCACAATTGCACAGCCACTCCGTTCGTTCTGGAGAGAAAAGTAGTGTTGTACGTTTGCATCACCGTCGAAAATGGACGACGAAAAACTAATCGAGTGTGTACGGTCACACATCCAGCATTTTACCTTTATAATTTAGCTAACTCAAAGTATTTAGAGTACAAGAATTATCTGTGGCATAAAATTGCATTCGAATTATCACTGGAGGCGGTAATCATTTATTGCATTGCAATTAAAGCCAATTGTTGAAATGAAAAATCAATCTTTCCTTCTTCACAACACTAGCAAGTTAGATCCGAATTACTGTTACGGTACGTATGCATTAAGAACACGTTTCCGTTTCGAACGAGGCAGTTACGTCCCGTTCCCGTTCACGCCCCGTCCCGTTCCCGTTCACGCCCCGTCCGAGGTATTATCTCGTTACGTATGCAGCGGCCATCACATGCCAGGTTATGGAGTCGTGTGTAAAATTGTTAAAGAATTATTTTAGTCATGGGGGTTTTTGACAATTTCTAATAGATTTCTTAACTTTGCATGTAACATAACTTGAACAAAATACAGGACAAAGGCTTAATAATTTACCAATGAGTCATCTATACAGGGTTATTGGTAATCAATTAGCATCATTTTAGGGGCTTATTCTGTTCATCAAAATTAACAACTTTTGTTCTGCGACTTTTGTCAAAACTTAAAAATAAACAGCTGTTCCATACAAATTGTCGCGAGTGAACGATATTTTTCTACGGAACAAAATTTTTTTAGAGTTTTACACAAGTCGCAAAACAAAATCGTCAGTTTTGATGTACAGAATAAGCCCCTAAAAGAATGCTAATTGATTAGGAATAACCCTGTATATTAATTCTGATACTACATTAATGTTTTGGAGATTCTGGCATCCCTCCAAATGCGTGTAATAAATCATTCCATTTATTAATTTCACCGAGTAGAACCTTACACCAAAGTTATAATTAAAAAATTCACGGAATCCAACATGCCATACTATTCTAAACCTTGTAGCATGGATTGTCATAGTATCACCGCACACGAGTTTAAAGAAACCAGAAACGCCGTCTTCAGCTACAAAACGCTGCTTTTTTCGCACTTCTAGTCGTAAACTAGCTCAGACCAAAATTCATGTTTTTGGGAAATGAAGAAAACTTGTTTGAAGTTTTCAGCTTTTTGGTATTGGCATTCATACTTAAAAATTAAGAGCTACATATTTACAAAATGCAGTCTTACAAGTTAATTAAGTATTGGTCTAAGGACTACTGATATGGATAAAATATATTACGATTGATTTTACTGGGCCATAGAGCGCGATTTTTATATTTAATTGACCATATTGGGATAAGCCAGTTTAGAACTGGAGGTGCGATTTGTGCATAATCCTTTGAAAAACGCCATGATAGCGTTTTGTAGCTGTGACAAAACGTTCGGATGCGGACAACCTTAAAATTAGTTACAGTATATCTGTTACCCCTGATACCTAACATGGTTAGTATTAAGGCAAAGGCTTTACTTGCCATTGAAGCCACGTTCTCAGTAGGAGCTATCTCCTCCACACATTAAATACGATAGCTTACGAGAGAAGCGGTTTTAAAATCGTTGAATCTGAGATCTCATAACGCGCCCACGTCGGATTTCTTGACAAGACAATAGTTTTTGTAGTGAATTCTACGAATCATCAAATGCTCAATCATTGACTGAACTGAAATTCAACTTAACACAATGAATTGTATCATGCATGTTATTTTAGAAATTTCTAGTAAATATTTTAAATATTTCAAAATTGTTTTATCTGACATGAATATAAATTTGTCTCATGGTAGCCAAATTATTTGTACCTGGACTCAAAATCAAACTACATGAAACTTGTTTACGAGACGGTTTCTACCCGATCTGGCGCCGGACCGGGTGCGGGCTAAGCTTGTTCACGGGCTTGCTTTGCACCACGTACTCGCGCCTTCACTAGCGACCTCCATAGTGTTTTGGCTTATTCTGTACATCAAAACTAACAACTGTTGTTCTGCGACTTTTGTCAAAACTAAAAAAATAAATTGGTTGTTCCATAGAAAAATATCTTTCACCCGCGACAAAATATATGGAACAGCGGAGTTATTTTTTGAATAGTTAATTTTTGAGTTTTGACACAAGTCGCAGAACAAAAGTTGTTAGTTTTGATGGACAGAATAAGCCCCTAAAGGGATGCTAATTGATTAGAAATAACTCTGTATAAGTGGCGACCGGACGTACGCACGGTGATAAATCGTCTCGTTAACACACGCCCTTACGCTGATCGCAAACGAGCGTGTCGCTGCAGCCACAAACGCTGACGCTAAAACCGGCCCCTGGCATTTATAGCTGTAACGTAAATGTATGTATTAAGGACCAGGAAACCTATCATCATCCTTTCCGCAAAACAGCGTAGAATTTGTGGACTAACACAAATTCTACGCTGTTTAGTTCAATACATTGAACTACTGACTCAATATAAATCTAGGACATTTGATCTAAAGTCACATTAATTATCCTTTTTTATTTCAAGGAGCTTACTTACCGATTTAATAGATTTTCGATCTTATATTAGACATGTTTGTCTTGTTAAACGTACTATTTTATTTCATTGACTGGTATAACGTCGAATTTGAAGAAGGATTTCGGCAACACAAATAATGCCATCTCAACATTTCTACGCCTTCTAAAGTATCCTTTACTTACAACTAGACCATAGTGGCGACACGCTCGATTGCTATAGGTACCACTAATCCCTAGGACAAATCTGTCATATCATGGCTACTTAAAACCTCAGAAAGTTTAGACGTGAGCGTGTTCCAATCGCTTCTCGCTTGAAGCGCTTGACATCACGCTTCAAGCGCTCGAGTTCACAAATCGGTCTTCTGCACGTGCGAGTCGGGTTCCTTGGTGGGTGGTGGCTCAGTCAGCCGCTGCAGCGCGCGGTATAGCCTCTGTGCCGGCAGCTCTACTAGCAGGGCGAGCGGTAGGGCTGCTAGGTAAGACACGCTCGCTACGCCAAACCACTCCAGTATCTGTAGGACATACAAGGTTATTTACCACTAAGCCATCAAGATATATAATCCGCGCCACACAAGTCGGCGGATGGGAAGTTGGCGCAGAACGCTAGCAAAAGGCAAAATAAAGGTAGCCAGTGACACTCGCGCCGGGGCACACCCGCCCGTCAAAGTCAGGCCTCCCGCGCGCTCCCTACGCCCGTGCTCACCACTACGCCACTTACATCGCCATTGTGCACACATGCGCAATAATTAGCGAATCACGGTGAAGTGTCATCTGCGGCTAACTTCGCATCCGCCGACTTATGTGGCGCGGATTTGATTTTGATTTGATTTAGTCTATAAACTGTTTGTAGGTATGATGAATGAGATTCATGCGTATGAACTAATTTGCAGCATAGCGAGAAGAACTTGGAAAGTTCTTGGCTCGAAAGTGCTGTTACTGCAGTAGTGATTCGTAGTGGCCACCAGCACCCTTAGCAAGATGGGTAGTTTAGTTACTGTAGTCTGCTGGTCAAGATGCTTAGGCGCCACAAGCGCATTGCTGAAAAATAACAGCGTCGCAGTGAAGGTACGGCATAGAAGTAGTGAATTGGTTGAGTTACGGGAGAGAGAAATTTCCTTTAGCACTACTAGTTGAGCCAAGCAGTAGAGCCACGGGGGATAAACGGTATAGAGTACTGATCTGCTAAAAGAGGGCAGCCTTGCTACCGCGATCTGCCGGTCAAGCTGCGTAGGCGCCACAAGCGTATTGCTGCAATAATATATTAGCACCGCAGTGTAGGTATAATAATCGGCGGATGGGAGGTTAGGCGCAGAACGCTGCGCAAAAAGCAAAATATAGGTATGCGCGCTAGTCAGAGAGACTCGCGCCGGGGCACACCTGCCCGCCAACCTCATGCCTCCCGCGCGCTCCCTACGCCCGTGCTCACTAATTTGCCACTTGCGTAGGCATTGTGTAGACGTGTGCAATAATTAGCGAATCACGGCGAAGTGTCATCTGCGGCTAACTTCTCATCCGCCGACTTGTGTGGCGATACCTATACGGCACAGAAGTAAGTAATACAGATTACAGAGTACTGTATCTGCTAAAAGAGGGTAGTTTAGTTACCGCGGTCTGTCGGTCGAGTTGCGTAGGGGCCAGGCGCGCGGCCACCAGAGCTTTGTTGATGGGCATGTGCAGTAATAACGCGCCGAAGGAGAGCCGCGCCCAGGCACTCCATCCGCGCCACGAAAGCACCGTCCCTATCGACGCTGAAACAGAATACGCGAAGGTTAATCGATACTCTTTCAGATAGACACGTCTTGTAGGAGATTGATAGCTCTGTAAAGTTCTCGAAAGTAAATTACTTATGGACAGCGTAGGACGAGCCACAAGTTGTAAGGTATTCATTCAACAGTGGAGGAAAGCCGACTGCTCGTTCTACGGATTATTTCTAATCAATTAGCATCCTTTTAGGAGCTTATTCTGTGCATCAAAACTAACAACTTTTGTTCTGCGACTTTTGTCGAAACTAAAAAAAAAATTGTTGTTCCATAGAAAAATATTGTTCACCCGCGACAAAATGTATGGAACAGCTGATTATTTTTTTGAGTTCTAACTAGTCACAGAGCAAAAGTTGTAAGTCTTGATGTACAGAATAAGCCCCTAAAAGGATGCTAATTGATTAGAAATAACCTTGTATACTCTCTGATTCTATTCTAAAAAGCGGCAGCCAAGACTGAACAAGTGCCTGAATCTTCAATTTATACATAAAGTAGGCTCTTAGGTAGGTACATATTAAAAGTAAATATAGATTAGGTATGTTTTAAATAGAAATTTATATACTAGGTTCAAACAACGTCAATTTTTATCCTAAACTAGCTGACTCGGTGAACTTCATCTGACCATTTGTCAACTGTCAAAATCACAACAACTTTGCTAAAGATCATCACATCATCAAATGCACAGTTTACGATTCTATAAAGGACAGACAGACAAATCTCCATTTTTATATACATAACGCCTGCAATACTACTTGGTTAACACGGGGAATCACCTCCGCGTCCGGGCACGTGCATTGTCAGGCGCAAATAAAAAAGCTCGCCAAAACACATTTTACCAGCGAAACCAAATATTTTAATCAAACACTGCAATTACGTGGGTCATTATTTTGATATTTTTCAGTCTCACGTTCGCCTATTTAAGTGATTATGCATGTCATAATTTTGTTTGCTGTGTTAACAAATACTTAGTTATGATAGACGGGAAGTCGATATTTTAGGTGTCTAGATTTTTAGAAGGAATATTTGGAGATTATAAGATTACGAATAATATTGATTTTGCAGTGGTACCTACCTGCTAAAATAAATATTTGGAGCAAATCCTGCGAGAATCGTTTACCTATTTTGTTGGATCACGTCTAAATGACCTAGAGTCTAGAAAATGCTAGGTCGTTTAGTTTTTATTTACTCCTATTTTGTTAACGCTCAAATATCTACTTTAATAAGTATCTACTCGTACTCGCGTCAATATGGAATACAAAAAAGAAACGATGTCGATGTACGTACGGGATTCGGTCTAAAGAAAGATGATAATCTGTTAAGTATTCGATAATGATAATTGTATGATTCGCTCCGCCAATTATTAGATATTCATGGTACTAAGTAGAAATTTTGCAATTGTTAATAGGTACTATGGCCTCGTGTATACGCCATATTTTAATGAGTTTGCTTATGAAGCAAATACAAAAACACGAAATGAAACTTTGTTAACAATTTGCTATGTAATACATACGTTGGATCAAAATTGTGTTGATATAGGTACTTACCTACATACATTATGCTAGCTGAAGATCACTAACAAGGTGGCAGCAGATGACCCGTTTACCTAATACCATATGGTCTGACTGGATGCAAGCTACTTACGACCGGTCTTTATGGTAACATATAGAGGAGACCTATGTGCAACAGTGGAAGTCTTATGGCTGAAATGATGATGCTGAAGAATGTAACAGAAGCGTTAGAAAATAGGTGTTGCGAGTGGCTCGTCGTCAACAGGCGGCGAGTACTCTAGGCTAGAGGACAGAGTTGCTAGTCCTTATCTTTTCTACTCACAAGGCACTCCATGTATGGCTGCTAGCATGGCCAGCGTGACGAGCGCAGCGAAGACTGGCCGCTCGACGGCCGCGAGCACCGCGGCGGCCCAGCGTGGGCCACCCTCTACCGTCAGTAGGCGCGGCGAGACCGCCACCCACCATACAGCCAATGGCACCGACCATGCTGCTGCCCATCGGAACACCTAGGTAGGTATAGCAAATAATAAATTATTTAAAAATTTAACTTTTTAAATACAAGCTTTTGAGTTCCTGGATATCATGTAGCAGCAGAGTGCTAGCCAAGACAAGTAAAATGAGACCAAACACGATGGGTCTATCTTGTTTAGTACAGGAGTTCCTATGGCCACTTTACGACTTCATCATCATATCAGCTCCATGGTACCATTTTATATTGCATTGTCACGAGTTATACATATGCGTGCAAAATTTCAGCTCAATCGGAAACCGGGAAGTTGGTCAAATTTAACTTGCAAGATTCCACCCGAATTTACCTGGGGCAGTTGTGTAAGCCAGCAGCTGTGCTTTGTTAATTTAAGGAGCTGGGCTGGCTCGGGTAGAACCTTGGAGGTGGGAAATGCACAAAACGCCTTATATGTGAGACGTCGGTGTAAGACCTATCGCCCCACACCGAATAAAAATAGATAAATCGTTAGTGCTGCAGATCCTGTGAAATTGGACATATCTTCTCGTTGTAGAGAGGGTCAATTACGCACGACACCCCACTTAAAATCACAACTAGGCATAGGCCGAATCATACATGTCGGCGGATGTGAAGATAGCTCCAAGCTACGCAATATCCAATCCTGACCGAAGTTCAATAAATGCTGCGCGTTGATTGGGTTTCGCGCAACTTTTACTAATTTCAAATCGCCGACTTGTATGATTCTACACGCAACGATAAATAAATTATTATGAACAACTTTTACTATAAGACCAATCCCGAAACCGCGAAAAAATCAGTTGTTCCATACAATTTGCCCTTGGATGTTGGAGTATGGGATAGAAATTTTTTGTTAGAATTCCGTGCCTTTTTAGGGTTTCGTACGGCGTGCCCTAAGGGTAAAAACGGGACCCTATTACTAAAACTCCGCTGTCCGTCTGTCTGTATGTCTGTCTCCTTTATCTCATGAACCGTTATAGCTAGACTAGAAAGCTGTCATTTTTACAGATGATTATTTCTGTTGCCGCTGCTAAAACAACAAATACTAAAAACAGAATAAAATTTATATTTAAGGGGCTCCCATAAACAAACCTAAATTTTTAGCCGTTTTTCGCTCGATATTAATATTGACAACAAGTAGATGCTTGAAATGGGGCTAAAGGGCTCCCTACGGTACGGAACCCTTCGTGCGCAAACCCAACTCGCACTTGGCCGATTTTTAATCAGTTGGTCTCTCCACTGTAGACCACACAACATACCTACCTATTTAGTAGGTAGGTACTTACCTAGTAAAGTCACGCTAGTGCATATTTCACATCTTGGATGTACCTACCTATATATAACTATACGAGACTTAGTTGCACTAATGATGGAATGTAATGAAAATAATGATGATTATACCGAATTGCTGCAACTCATACTTAATAGCTACCGAAGGAAAGTTGGATTATTATCCCCGTAATGTAATAAATGAAGCAACACGCCATTTGCAAGTTCCAAAATAAAAAGGTATATTTTTAAATACGTACCTAAGTATAGATCTTGCATAGAGAAAAGATCCCTCCTTTACCTCCTTACTATCTACCTAATATTATAAATCCGAAAATGTGTTCGTTGGTTTATTGATTTGTTTGTTACTCTTTCACGCAGTAACGGTGGGAGGGATCGGCTAGGGTTTTTTCATTTTTAAAGGTTAGAGGTATCATAAACTAGGTACTTTTTATTCCAGAAAAATATGTTAAAAGGTTCATAGCATAAAAACTAAAACATCGCGCGGGCGAAGCCGCAACCAATAGCTAGTAAGCTACCTATATGAGTACTAACTAGTACTTAGGTATCTTAATACATTTGAATTTCATTCCTATCAAAAGATAGATGCATCGTTGACAATGGGATATTACAGCATTACAATAGCAGACAGAATAACGAAACGCTTTCTCATTTAAGTGATGATAGGGGCGATCGACGACGGTGTGATAAAAAAATTGTGCATGACAGCTATAAATAGGCCTATTTCGTCGCTCAATGCAGCATGTCTTACTATACAGCAGCAACAGTGTAGTCATCATCATACTAGTTCATTAATTCTTGACATAATGCATAGAGCTATTGTATTTTTTGCAATAGGCTATTTGACTACTTTTTTGAAATCGTTTTAAATTATTCGTTAGTACATAATAAGTCTTCTCTTCTTCTTCTTTGTTAGCCTTTTGTTTTCCATTTCTGGACGTAGGCCTCTCCCAATTCACGCCATGATTTACGGTCCGCTGCTTTTGCGATCCAGTCTCGTTCTGCATGCTTTCGCACATCGTCCACCCATCGTTTTGGCGGGCGGCCTGGTGGTCTGGTGTTAGCCCACGGTCTCCACTCAATTATGCGTCTAGTCCATCGATGGCTGTCCATCCGAGCTATATGCCCCGCCCAACTCCATTTCTTTCCAGCGATCACTTCGACCACATCTCTCAATCTCGTTTTTCGCCTAATCCACTCATTCCTTTTACGGTCACGCAAGGTAATTCCGAGCATAGCTCTCTCCATTGCTCTCTGCATAATAAGTACCTACACCAAATTTATATTTCCGAGAGATCTACTGTATTTACAATGAAAATTAGATTTTCAAGAACCCGTCAAAAACGACATTCTGTAATGGCGCTGGTCTGTGACGTCACACGCTAGAAAATAACGTTAAATACGCTAGTTCACGTCCAAAAATTGACAAAATATACTTTAGAAGTAACTTACAGATCCAATAATATTACTCCGAAAACCCAAAACACAAATTAAACCAACAACAGTCGATCGAAAAATTCTAGCTTTCCAGCATGTGACGTCAACATAGTTGCCGCATCTTAGAGCGTTTTCGTCACAGATAAAATATCAAAAAAATATCGTATTTTATTTCGTGCAATTTGCGAAAATTGAACATATTTTTAGTTTAAATAAAGTGAAATACGTCTTTTTCAAGTTATTTCTGTAAGGATTGCCACAATCAATAGTATATTTTCAATGTTGTCAAATAGCCTATTTTGACAAAATGAGAATAATTTCACTTATATAGGCCGAGTAGGGGGGAGCTGGGGGCAATTGGAGCCTACCAAGGGAAAAGTTCAATAATAGGCAAATTTATGGATACTTGACGAACTTTTGATCATAAACTAAATCCTTACCTACTAATCTGACTAACAATAAAAAAATAACAAAGCGTTACATTATTACGCGATTGACAACAAATAACCTTTTTTCAAAAATCAGTATCGCTTCCATTACCCCGCATTGTGGGAAATAAGAGCCTATAAATTTTCCTACTTAACTAACTAAATTTTTTATAGCCTTCTGACAGCATTTTCTAAGGCTTGCCTAGGTAACTAACTAAACCAACCGAGCCTAAGTAGGTAAGTATCCTGTTTTTGAGCATCCTCAAAACTGTTTTCCCTTGGGGTTGCTTACTTATGCAAGAAATTAGGTAACATTTAGTTTTATCCACATGCATCTAACCATTTTATTCACCTACATGTAACCATTTTACAAACCGGCTGGAAACACTCGGACCTGAGAATAATTTCGCAACAGAAGGGAATCGAACCAGTCTTAAAGTGAAAGCTTAAAAGTGAATCTAGGTAAACTTAGTTCCTATATCGCCCACGTAAGTCTTAGCAGCCCTATATGCGGAATCAAACTTATTGCCGTCTGTGCACATGAGGTGTGTCATTGCGTAGTAAGTAGTAAATTCGTTGTCAGCTGCGTGAGAAGTAGGGATGTGCGCAGCTGGTAGCTGGTATTACATTGAATGTCTCGGTGACTCAGTGGTTAGTGACCCTGATTCCTGGGTCAGAGAGGCGTACCTTCGATTCCCACATATAATAAGTCATTATTATCTTAACACAATCTCGAGGACTATGGCAGGTCAATAATATTGTATGAAACTCCCTAGGGAGTAAAGTGATCTACATTTGGAACGTCTAATTCGTAAGAAAATTTCTGAACTTAGAACATTTAAGGACATCGTAAAGAGGGTTTATTTTGTAAAATCGTATAAAACCTCTTCACTTCACATTGCACGGCAACGGGCTATGTAAGGAGGTTTTATTCGATTTTATAGAATAAAATCTCTCAGGATCTAAATAACTAATACGACTCAAAATAACTTAAAACAGACATTGTTGTCCGCGAGGTGATGGTGTAGTCATCTACATGCTGGCAAGAGCCAGCATCAGCATGTAGATGTAGCCCCGCGAGGGCTCCCGGCGCGTTGCCTAGAGGAGACTGGTATACCTTGTACTCGTGTAGGTTGACATTGTTGTCCGCGAGGTGGTGGTGCAGATGAGCCAGCAGCAGCCCCGCGAGGGCTCCCGGCGCGTTGCCTAGAGGAGACTGGTATACCTTGTACTCGTGCAGGTTGACATTGTTGTCCGCGAGGTGGTGGTGCAGATGTGCCAGCAGCAGCCCCGCGAGGGCGCCCGGCGCGTTGCCTAGAGGAGACTGGTATACCTTGTACTCGTGTAGGTTGACATTGTTGTCCGCGAGGTGATGGTGCAGATGTGCCAGCAGCAGCCCCGCGAGGGCGCCCGGCGCGTTGCCTAGAGGAGACTGGTATACCTTGTACTCGTGTAGGTTGACATTGTTGTCCGCGAGGTGGTGGTGCAGATGAGCCAGCAGCAGCCCCGCGAGGGCTCCCGGCGCGTTGCCTAGAGGAGACTGGTATACCTTGTACTCGTGTAGGTTGACATTGTTGTCCGCGAGGTGGTGGTGCAGATGAGCCAGCAGCAGCCCCGCGAGGGCGCCCGGCGCGTTGCCTAGAGGAGACTGGTATACCTTGTACTCGTGTAGGTTGACATTGTTGTCCGCGAGGTGGTGGTGCAGATGTGCCAGCAGCAGCCCCGCGAGGGCTCCCGGCGCGTTGCCTAGAGGAGACTGGTATACCTTGTACTCGTGTAGGTTGACATTGTTGTCCGCGAGGTGGTGGTGCAGATGTGCCAGCAGCAGCCCCGCGAGGGCTCCCGGCGCGTTGCCTAGAGGAGACTGGTATACCTTGTACTCGTGTAGGTTGACATTGTTGTCCGCGAGGTGGTGGTGCAGATGTGCCAGCAGCAGCCCCGCGAGGGCGCCCGGCGCGTTTCCTAAAGGAGACTGGTATAGCACGTTGAAGGACCATCCGTCACGGTACGTATTCCGCACCGACCTGCCAGCAATAAAAAATATTTCACCCAATTACATTTTTTTTTTTAATTTCAGTTCACCAACATTGTCTACATCAATATAGTGTCAAAAGATTATACATAAAAATATAAGTATATGAGCTATGTCACAATAATTATAGGTGAAGACAAAGTATCTAGTTAATGTATGTTTTGGCTGCCTAAAAATGAGGAATCAGGATTACAAGCGTATCCAGGGGAATGGCTTCTAAAACTCAAGTTCTTTGCACAGAAATGGTCTTTTTGGACCTATGAACCAACCGGGGGAGGTACTCATTTCGACGCGTATATATTTTTTTATGTATAACCACACATACATTTTTTCATAATAGTCCGATTTCAATAATTCTTTTTTATTGGAAAGAGAATACATCGAAATAGCCATTTTTGATAAATCAACATTAATGTGAAAAATGCTACATCGATCCGTGCGAAATATTCGCGAATTCTGTACACGGGTGAAATCGGTCATGCTATTTTTTTTTTGCAAAAAATAATTATTAGATGTCCTTTTTTTGCGTTTTTTGTACCGGCCTGTGAATGATTCCGGAAGATATCGACAGATAGAGTTCGGCCGAGTCCGGGTGGTCGTAAGATAGTGGTGCTCACTCTGGGTTGTGCATGACGAAGGTGGGCACGAGGTGCCAGTGGTAGGCCAGCGCCGCCAGCAGCACGACGGACGCGGCCAGTAGCGCGGACAGCACGGCCAGCGCGCCTCGCCGCAGCCTCTGCAGCGCCAGCGTCAAGGCCAGGCACACGGCGTACAGCTGCATGTCCGCTGCCAGGTACCTGCGACGTATTCAGGGTAAAGTATAATTAGCACCTTTTTTATTACACTAAGATATCAGACTAAAATTAACGATGTAGCATACTGCATAAAGAAATTAAAGTGGAGGTGGGCAGAAAAATGGGCTAAAGACGTAACGCAATGGTGTCCAAGACAAAATAAGAGAAAGAAAGGAAGACTACGTATTAGATGGGAAGACGATATAAGGCAGGTGTTACGTAGAGAAGGGTGACTCAAAATCGGAGTGAATAGCAAGTTCTTGGGGAGGCCTTTGCGAATACGCAAGACAGTCACAATACCGGTGAAAAATTATTTTCCATATAGGTACCTATGTTTATAAGATTGTTACAAAAAGGCTGTAATAATAATAGTTAGCATCAAACTTATTGGCGTCAGTGAAGTACAAGCTGTGCAGAATGTCATCCGCAGGATCTACGAGTACTTAGTTAACGCGCGACGACTTGCCTAGCACTTTCACTGCTGAGGTACTTTTGTAAGCTTTTTGCGAATCCTTAAACGCACACGCTAGGCGCGGACAGACGCCATCGCGTCGAGACACCGCCATTGGAGCAACGCGAGTACTTGCTAACACGCACGGTAAGATAACGCGCCAGGCGCGTAAAGTCGCACTGGCCATTACGCCGCCCGACGAGTAGCGCCAGTGCGACTTCTCACGCGCGGCGTGTTTAGGCGCCTATTTCTATGCCTGCATCACACATTTGTGGAAATTTTAATATTTTCAGGACAACAATGCATAGTCAATGCTTTAATACCTAGTAATACAGTTTCATACTTTAGTAAATTAATATATTATTTTGCCAAAGTATAAATTAAATATAACTAGATTAAAAATTTGCCAGCATGTTATATTTGATAGAGTAGCATAAAAACTGTGTTATTTTCTACATTTTATAGTGTTTTTTTTTTTTAAAAAATCGTCGCACACGCCTCGCACGTTTGCACGCATTGACGTTACTTCTAATAAAACACACACGCGTGTGGGTTGTCGCACCGTCCTATGGAATTCGGTGCAACACGCCTGGCGCGTGTGGCCGCCCCGGGCTGTGAAAATAGAAAACACTGACGTACGTGTTTTCAGCAGTGAAAGTGCTAGTGTTCACAGTTCAGTGTTGTTCCAAGTAAATTTTAGAGTGCTACATGCCAATATTTGCCTCTATTCAAAGCCTGAAAGCAGTACAATACGGCAATTGCCGTATCAGGAACATCAATGTCACAGTTACACAATTTTATAATAACTGTAATATAGAAAAGGTGGTGGCGACAACAAAATCGTATACCTAATCGTCATTTAGGTATATACTTTGAATTTACAAAAGAAGCAACAGTAACAGCATTAAAAGGTTTTTATTTGTATTTTATTTGTCGCGTCGTCTAACTGCAGCCTGAGAGCTTTCCCGCTTTCCTGCTTATTACTTCCTTGTCCAACCGAACTGGGCCTTGGAGCCATAGCAATTTTCAGCCGTCGAGGATGTTGTTGAGGTAGAGCATGGGCCCATCACTTGCGGCGACAGACGGCGGCCTCGGAGGAGACCATCCTGAGTCCGCCCAACGGTAAGTACTTACCAGGTCTGTATGAGGCACTTGTTGTCCGCGTCGAGGATATTGTTGAGGTAGAAGAGGTGGGTCCACCACTTCCGGCGGCAGACAGCGGCCTCGGAGGAGACCAGCGGCGCCCACAGCGGCCCGCGGCCCAGCCGCTCCCACCACGACGACGCGAACCACACCACCACCCAGTACGACGGGCTTATCCTGCAGGATAATATGTAAATTAGTACTACGAGCTGCGTGATAAACAAATGCTTTTTTAGGGTTCGTTACTCAAAGGGTAAAAACAAGACCCTATTACTAAGACTCCGATGTCCGTCTGTCCGTCTGTCACCAGGCTTTATCTCATGAGCCATGATAGCTAGACAGCTGAAATTTTCACAGACAAGGAGGGTTCCCATACAACAAACGTGATTTTTTAGGAGTTTTTTTGCTCGCTATTAATAACGGCAAGAGGAATTAAGGGGGCTTCAACACGGTACGGAACCCTTCGTGCACGAGTCCGACTCGCACTTGGCCGATTTTTGTTCATAGGACTCATAGAATGATGTCCTCGATATAATGCAATTGTTATTTTTTTCCCAAGTTTAATCGGTCGATAATTGGCGACTTTTTTTACGTACCGTACGATTACTCAGGGCGAAGTTATTCTAACATTACAAAGATCAGTTGAAAACTAGGAAGGTGGAGCCATGTTTTAAGCAGCGGCGTAGCTATAGGCCTATAGCTTGAGTGATACCATAAGAACCAAAATCGTTATCATTTACACACGCCTAGCAACACGCCGTGTTTTCTTTATCCTTCTAGTCTAGACCTTCTAGGAACTAGGTACCTACCGGAGCCAGCCTAACTCCTTAGAATAATGAAGCGCCCATCTCTATTGTACAGTCGCATTCTATCAATTGTAACTTAGTTAACAAAGGGCACAGACCCTGGAGTCTGTGGATCTGTAATTTAAATTAAAAATAATAATAATAATAATGAAGCGCAGTTTCGGGTCACTGGTACAACCATCCATCAGCCATAGGGCGTCCACTGCTGGACATAGGCCTTCCCTATAGATCTCCAATAAGACTGGTTGGTAGCGGCTTGCATCCAGCGCGATCCCGCGGTCTTAATGAGGTCATCCGTCCACCTTGTGGGTGGACGTCCTACGCTGCGCTTTCTGGTGCGTGGTTCCCACTCGAGAACTTTTCGACCCCATCGGTCATCAGTCCTCCGCGCAAAGTGCCCATTGCCACTTCAACTTGCCAATCCGCTGGTTATAAAACCGCAGTTGGTAGGTGTGTATGTATATGATCTGGCCTAATAGTTCTGACCTGATAATCCTGTTAAACATGGTCTCCAGGAAGGTAGCTACGACTGGCGCCTGGTGGCCGCGCCGCTGCTGCAGCAGCAGCTTGTGAGCCAGCAGGAACGAGGACATCAGGAAGAAGATCTGCACCACCAGCGTGCTGTTCGCCATCAGCATCGCGTCGGTTGCGCGACGAGTCTGTGTGAAAGAACACATACTGTACTGTACTGTACCAGCCTTTTTAATTGTCCACTGCAGGACTGAGGCCTACCCACGAAAGGTGGTTGGGTCATATCTACAACGCTGGCCCAGCGTGGGTTGGTGGATACGCCATCGAATTTCTTCTACGGACGTATGCGGGTTGCCTCACGATGTTTTCCTTCACCGAAAAGCCGGGTTGTTAAATTCCATAAATTCCAAGGAATTCATTGGTACGGGACCGGGATTTGTACCCACGACCTCACGATTGTAAGGCGGGTGTCATTACCACTAGACCACAGCGGCTTAAAGAACACATATTTTCGCCAATTGTGAACCGATTTAAAAATATGTTTAACTTCGAAAGTTTAACCCCTGATGTAGACCCATTATGTAGACCCATTTAAATTTTATCGAAATCGGCTGAACCGTTTTTGAAAAATCAAAAATGTAAAAATTGTAAACATCGATTTGAGCGAACTGCCTATTCGAATTTTGTACACGATGGAGGTCAGTTGTACCATTTTTTTCGAAAAATAATTATGGATAATATACCAAACTTGTTACATCAATAGAAGAAGAAGGCTAACCAGGTTAATCCGGATTTAAATCTGCTTCCAAAGTTATTAAAAGCTAATTAATTTTAGTATTTCTATTACAAATCTATATCTTGTCACTACATGCCAACGCATTACAAGAATGTCTTTTCTTCAAAGTTGAGTAGTGGCCAGTACCATTATGCAACTCGGGTGTTGTGGCATCGACTGACATTTTCTTCGGTTTGATCTTATGCAAGAGTTGCGTGAACTGCTCTTGAACTTGGAGTGTTTTGTGCGACCCACCTACTGACCCGACGGATCCATTGCTATATTTACACTTGTCTTAATTGTGATGACTCAGCATACTATACTATACTGTATCAGCCTTTAATAGTCCACTGCAGGACGTAGGCCTAACCAAGAAGGTTGATTGGAACATATCCTCCACGCTGGCCCAGTGCGGGTTGGTGGATTCACATACGCCATCGAATTTCTTCTACGGACGTATGCAGATTGCCTCACGATGTTTTCCTTCACCGAAAAGCCAGTGGTATGAAATTCCGTACATGAATTCCAAGGAATTCATTCGTTGAACCCACGACCTCACGATTGTAAGGCGGGTGTCATTACCACTAAACCACCACGGCTTTTTTAGGGTTCCGTACCCAAAGGGTAAAAACGGGACCCTATTACTAAGACTTCGATGTCCGTCTGTCCGTCTGTCTGTCTGTCTGTCCGTCTGTCACCGTGCTGTACCTCATGAACCATGATAGCTAGGCAGCTGAAATTTTCACAGATGATGTATTTCTGTTGCCGCTATAACAACAAATACTAAAAACAAAATAAAATAAATATTTAAGGGGGGCTCCCATACAACAAACCTGATTTTTAGACGTTTTTCGCTCTATTTTAATAATGATAACAGGTAGATGCTTGAAATTTTCACAGAATATTTAGTTTTATATTCACTTCAAAAATAAATAATAAAATTAAAATAAAACAAATATTTAAGGGGGGAGCGCATGGAGGGTTCCGTACTGTTTGGGAGCAGTACGGAACCCTCCGTGCGCGAGTCCGACTCGTACTTGGCCGATTATTTACTATTGGCAAGATTTATGATTGTAAATCATGATCTTTCTGAATCTAACTGAAAGCAATAAAGGTCTATCATGCGTAGATAATTATAGGGTTATCTGCTTGCCCTGAACTAAGAGGAGTATATAATGATAAGAATATACAACCACCTACCTAAAGACCTACAAGAAGAAACTAATCACAAAATATTCCAAAATAAATTCAAACGACTTTAATAAAAAATGCTACTACACTATTGATGACTACCTAAACGAAAAAGTTTCAAGCTCACAAAATACTATAGAACAACGCTTTAATTAAGATACATACGTTATACTTAGTAAATTATACTATTTGCGACACCCTAACGACAGGGTATAATGTGCACTGTTACTATTACATAAATTTAATTGTAACTAGATATATTATAAGGCAATTGTATGCCCAAATAAATAAGCCGAAAGAGGGTGATTAAGATCATAATATTATGAACAACGTTTACTATGGAGCCAAACTGAAATATGAAAAACAAATATCAGCTGTTCCATACAAATAGTCTACTCTCCCTCCTTTTCGATGAGGTCACGTGTCCTAACGCGAGTTTAATATTTTTTACCCATACCAAAAAGTTCACAACGCCGGTCAAGAAGTTTTCACTTCAGAAATGATGTAGGTACCCTTTAAATACTCGTGTGATTTGGCAAACCGGCTCCGCGCTGAGACCCAATAGGTTTGCGACTTCAGAGGACAGCGAGGTACTTTTAATGATGCCAGAGGCTCCACACTCGCACACCGAAGAATGCACCTCCCTGAAAATTATTCTTGCGGAGCCCTTGGTTCTGACCAATATCATAGTTACCCGTTCAAACCGGCGCGTGTCGGCGAGGTAGGTGTGAGTGGTGATGAAGCAGACGTGCTCGATGATGACGAACATGAGGCACATGACCCGCAGGCCGTCGAAGGCGCGCAGGTCTGCCCCGCGCGCGGCCGGCGGCGGCGCCCGCAGCGCGCGCCACCCGCCCCGCGCCGACCACGACAGCGCCACGCCCCACCACCGTCCTGCAACCGACACTTTGCTTACTGAACTGTACCTACCTTTTGACGACATTTTGGTAAAAAAAAAATAGGCCAAGTGCGAGTCGGACTCGCGCACGAAGGGTTCCGTACCGTATGGGAGCCCCATTCCTCTTGCCGTTATTAATAGTGAGTAAAAAACTCCTAAAATTCACGTTTGTTGTATGGGAGCCCCCCTTATATATTTATTTTATTCAAGTTTTAGTATTTGTTGTTTTAGCGGCAACAGATATACACCATCTGTGAAATTTTCAGCTGCCTAGCTATCACGGTTCATGAGATACAGCCCGGTGACAGACAGACAGACGGACATCGAAGTCTTAATAATAGAGTCCCGTTTTTACCCTTTGTTTTTACCTTTTCAAAGGTTAAAAACGGGACCTTATTAATAAGACTCCGCTGACCGTCTGTCTGTACGTCTGTCTGTCTGTCTGTCACCAGAACTCATGAACGGTGATAGCTAGAAGTTTGAAATTTTCACAGCCACCTAGAAGTGTGAATCGGCCTACAAGTACAAAGAATATAATATTTTTTGTCTTGACACGTTCTTATTACATGGCTTAGGTACGTCATATATAGTGGCTAATGAAAATACCGCGTGATTTGGCTCCTTCGGCGCGTACGGGTGCGCGTTTACCATTAGACCATTACACATAGGTACTGCCCAGGTGACCGGCCGCTGTCGAACGTCGGCATGCTAGGCGCTAGCACTAGAACATTACGACATCATCCTTTCGTAAGTCCACCTCACTATACCACTGCTGTCAGTGTTGCTGACCCCAGAAAATTAAAAAAACAGCAGCGCACCATTAAAAACATGAGAAAACAGTAGATTTTTCACTCAGATTTCTTACTTTTCTTTTATAATTAAAACAATTATCTTCTTTTATTAGTTACTGGATTCACAAACATTTTTATATTAGCTATAACTAATGATTACCTAATAAAAACAATTATAGGTACCTACTTCCACTTTCATCCTCAATTGTCTCATCTTCAGTATTTTTAGACTTTTTCTTATATTTCATAATATAATTAAAAGGTGGCGCTGTACGCTAATTAAAATAAATTAGAGTGAAACAGAAGACAGGGTCATCGACGTGAAAACAGCAAATCTACTGTCAAAACAGTAGGGTTGGCGACAGTGACTGCCGTCCCAAATGGCTAATATTGAGACTATGATATTTACTTCTAGGTGATTCTATAAAAGGGATCTGAAGATTTTTACAACGTCACGAAGCGTATCCGATGTCTCCATTGACATTGAAGCGAGTTGAAGCGACTGAAAGTGAATTCTTATTATTGAAATTACATAGTTTAATAATCGGCCAAGTACGAGGCGGACTCGCGCACGGAGGGTTCCCTACTGCATGGGAGCCCCCCTTAAATATTTATTTTATTTTAATTTTATTATTTAATATTGAAGTAAGTAAATATAAAACTAAATATTCTGTGAAAGTTTCAAGCATTTACCTGTTACCATTATTAATATAGAGCGAAAAACGTCTGAAAAATCAGGTTTGTTGTATGGGAGCCCCCCTTAAATATTTATTTTATTTTCTTTTTAGTATTTGTTGTTATAGTGGCAACAGAAATACAGCATCCGTGAAAATTTCAGCTGCCTAGCTATCATGGTTCATGAGATACAGCCCGGTGACAGACAGACAGACAGACGGACATCGAAGTCTTAGTAATAGGGTCCTGTTTTTCCCTTTGGGTACGGAACCCTAAAAAGCGTCTCAGTATCTGTTTTAAAACTAGGTACTTTTTTTTATATAAAATGTAACGTCCGACTTATCACACAGGTCGAAATCAGCACTCGGAAGTGTTTGTTTTGCTATTTGATTTCTGTAGGCGCTACAATTTTCTGAAATGCTTTAAAACTATTGAACTAAAGTAAATATAATTTTTGTATTGGACCACTCGTGATACTTTACAGATTCTAAAAAGACTACGAACAACGAAAAACTCAAATACTCGTACATAACTTCTCTTGTAGTGTGTATTCAACCGCAACATATCGCTTTCCATTTGGTTTAGGTAGTTGATATGAAAGCCAAATATGTTTACAGGGTTATCTGCTTGCCCTGTACTAAACCAAAAGGAGGATTTTCAGACCATTATTATGAACAACTTTTTGGATGGGGCCAAACCGGAATTAGAGAAAAAAATAGGTAAAAAAACTTTTTAAGTTAAACGGTTTTATGTTAAACATACATTGCAATGTTTAAGATAAATGTACTAAAAACCAAAAAATAATAAGTTATCCGCCATTTTGTAGAGGCCGCCATCTTGGATTTTAATTTTATATAGTACATTGTATTATACTGGTTGAGCACTTTCATTTGATACCCATATTGATGGGATCGATAAAACCTACGTTATCCGCCATTTTGTATCGGCCGCCATCTTGCGTCTACCAGTTGCCGTTAATATCAAGCAAAAAACGCTCCAAAAAATACACAAGTTTATTGTATGGGAGCCCCTTCTTAACATTTATTTTATTCTGTTTTTAGCATCTACCTGTCTCTTTTAATAATATTGATCGAAAAACGGCTAAATTATAGAGCTTTTCAATTCAACAGTCCCAGAAAGTAGTCCCAGTAGCGGGACTTTTTTATAGGTATTTTGCGAGGGTGCCATAGCGGGACCATACCATAGCGGAACTAACCCAAAAATTCAGGTTTGTTGTATGGGAGCCCCCCCTTAAACATTTAGGTAGGTATTTATCATCTGTGAAAATTTCAGTTGCCTAGCTATCACGGTTCATGAGATACAGCTTGGAGACAGACAGACGGACAGCGGAGTCTTATTAATAGGGTCCCGTTTTTACCTTTTGGGTACTTACAGACGATTTGACAAATACTCTTTTTTGAAACTTTGCTAACAACAAGTCCATACCTACGTCTTGAAAGCGGCAGCTACGCGAAGGGTCACGCTCACGCTGCCTATCCTATAAAAACAGCGTTGCAACAATATCGTCATCCAATAAATTTTGAGTAGTGTTGCGCTTGCGTCAGTCCACGTGCTCGAAACGAGGCTTTGGGAAATCAGGGCTCAGGGCGTCGCATTGCAAGCCCTTCCGCTATAAAGAAACAACATCGCCAGATCTCGACACTTAGGTAACACTTGACCGATTTTTGCTACCAAAAATAAAATATTATCAAAATCGGCTGGTAAGTGGTGGCTTAGCAAACTTGATATTCCTTTTATTACCTTCGCCCTTCATAATAATTATAAAATCTCGATTTTGACAGGTCGATCTTCCCTGTCTGTCTATGTCTGTCTGTCCCTATTATAGAGGGCCTTTCCATTAATAAAACAGTTTTAATAACATTTACCACGCCTTTTATTAATCCAGATCTAACCATAGACTAACTAAACCATAAACTATCTATGGTTATATCTGTCTTGTTATATTTCTATGGTTAGATCTGGATTAATAAAAGGCGTGGTAAATGTTATTAAAACCTGTTTTATTAATGGAAAGGCCCTCTATAATAGGGAGGGATGTTCGGATTGTGAATCCAACACTTTTGTATGCTTATATCTTTAAAACCACGCAACGGATTTTGATGCGTTTTTTTAATGGATAGAGTGATTCAATAGAAAGGTTAATATGTATAATACACCTGTGCGAAGCTGGAGCGGGTCGCTAGTAACTTTTATATATTATGTTTAAGTTAAGTGAAGATTTATTGAAATGTTAGTTTTCGCCCGCGTGATTTTTGATTATAGTGCTATCCCATAAAAACCTTCTATTTTTCCCGGATTAAAAAGTAGCCTGTGTTATTTTCCGTCTTTCAAACTAGGTAGGTATGTCCATGCCAAAAATCAAGTTAGTCCGTTTCTCAGATGCTGCGTGAAAGAGGAACAAACCAACAAATACACTTTCGGTTTTATAATATTAGTATCTACGGATAAGGAAGTAAGGATACGATCTGCTCGCGCATATCGTATCAAAGCATGGCACTGGGACAAATTGCCTCTCCACCATTATATACCCTCGAAGAGAAAATAAAGTATGGATTGATCAGGATTGTCAATGAAAACTGACATTAAAAGTGGATAAAATGGCTTTCTTCCTTTGCCGCGCTACTCGTGTAGAGCAGACAGATAAAAGATTTGACCATACGCTTTGCTTGATTCGTCAGTTCATTTGTCAGTTCAGTTATTATACGGTAAAACGTATGTAAGTACTTAATTTAAAACTTAGCTAATATAATGTAAATAAGTCATGGATCCGTAACACGGCGATTATAACGAAACTGAGTAATTGATGCAATGCGTGCACTACACGGAACTAGCCAGTGTGCCAGAGGTGCCACCGCGTGGCGAGCTGTCGACATAAGGAAAATTATTGATAGGTGGTGTACGTATATAGTTACTATTAGGGCCAGTTGTGGGTTAGTGGATTTAAAGTTTGTGGTATACCTACTTAGTCGCTTTAGTAGTGTCCAGCGCAATGCAGATGGCGGCATGTGGGCCTCTTGACGCTTGTGATGGCGTACAAATGGCCATCGCAATAGTGACACTGGCATTAGCATTTTGAGATAAAGTACTTATAGACATCTTTAGTACCTATACTATGGTCCGAGAGAGTAATGTTCCGTACAGTAGAAATGGCCGCAATTGCGATCAAAGTAGGTATCCACGAATGCTGATAACGTACTCTCACTATGGCTCCTAGTGGCCACTGCGACAGCCGATAATGTGAATACATTTCATGGCATGATCTGAGAGGGTAGAGTACAGTGCAGTGGAGATGGCCGCAAGTGCGAGCAGAGCATCCACTAACGCAGTCTCTCACTAGCCCCAAGCAGCCGCAGATACAAAATAGAGATGTGTTGTAGTATAATATAATCATCTTTCTTAGCGTGGTCCGAGAGGGTCAAGTGCAGTGGAGATAGCCGATAGTGCAAGCAGGGCAGCCACGAATGCAGCCAGTGCTCGCTCACTGGCCCCGAGCAACCACCGAGATAAACTAGAGACGGTTTGTTGTAGTATAGTCACATTTCTTACCATGGTCCAAGAGGGTAAGGTCCAGTGCAGTGGAGATAGCCGCGAGTGCGAGCAGAGCAGCCACGTACGCGTTCCTCACTAGCCCCAAGCAGTCACCGAGATAGTTTGTTGTACATAATATAGTCACCTTTCTTAGCGTGGTCCGAGAGGGTAAGGTCCAGTGCAGTAGAGATAGCCGATAGTGCAAGCAGGGCAGCCACGAATGCAGCCAGGGCTCGCTCGCTAGCCCCGAACGGCCACTCGTCAGCGTCCGCTGCGCCCACTCGTCAGTGCCCGCCGCGCCCACTCTGTAGCAGTAGTCCAGCACCCACAGCCGCGCAGACAGGTTGTACACTGAGACAATCTGTGATAGTACGAGTATAATCACCTTTCTTAGCATGATCAGAGAGGGCAAGATCCAGTGCAGTGGAGATAACCGATAGCGCGAGCAGGGCAGCTACGAATGCAGCCAGTGCTCGTTCGCTAGCCCCCAGTGGCCACTCGTCAACGCCGGCCGCGCCCGCTCGGTGACAGTAGTCCAGTGCCCACAGCCGCGCTGACAGGCTGTACGCTGGAACAGTCTGTGATAGTTTAGTCACCTTTCTTAGCGTGGTCCGAGAGGGTAAGATCCAGTGCAGTGGAGATAGCCGCTAGCGCGAGCAGGGCAGCCACAAATGCAGCCAGTGCTCGCTCGCTAGCCCCCAGTGGCCACTCGTCAGCGCCGGCCGCGCCCGCTCGGTGGCAGTAGTCCAGCGCCCACAGCCGCGCTGACAGGTTATACGCCGACATCGTGCTCGCGTTCACGCATGACGCGAACCTGCGCTAACAACAGATTTTTGACCAAACCCAAATTGAACTTGTTTTGGTAAGGATGTTCCAATCCTAACCAACGAACAACTAAAGGTAAATTTAAAAACAAATAGGTACAAAAGCCGATTAGGGTATGAAAGCTGGTTAAAGGCCGATTCACACTTAACAGTTAAGCCACCGTTCCGTCACATTGCCCAGTGAAAAATATTCTAATCAATCATTCTCCATGAAAGCATCCCCGGTACTATGACGGAACTATGTCGGCACGTTGGCTTGATTTATTTGCGTGAATCGGCCTTACAACTATTTAACGGGAGATATACCTTTTAGCTCTATTTTTTAGAAGTTAAAATAATATATAAGTAAACTATTCAGCGTGCACTTCACTTCAATGTGCGCTTAGTGGAAATATGTACCTACTAAAGGCAATGGTGCGATTTCTGGAAGTGGAAGAACAGGTATACTTCTTCAAGAAGGCTCACCATTCAGCGTACACCTCATGTAAGATGTGCTCAGTGGAGATAGGTATCACTTTAAAGCAGAATGTGGAGAATACGCCCAAGAGTTGCACAATCTGGTCCCACATAGCCCTTTCTTCTATCGTACTGCTAGACAGCCGCGCGCGACCAAAGCCAAGCATTTCGAATTTAAAATCCTCATAAGAACATCCGGAATGTGGAACGGTTGCCTAAGTCTGTCTTCCCGCTAAAGTACCTACAAGGTGTAGTGGGGGTCTTCAAATAAATCAAATAAATAGATATTTTCTAGTTAAGCTCCTTAGACCATGCCTACATATCTTGCTTAAGAGCCTGGTTGGTCTGTAATTTTCCATACAAATGTATTACGCTGTTTTCTTCCTGGAAAATACTTATAGAGCTTCAATTTTTTGTCATAAAATTAAATTTTGCTGTTTAGACTACTCTGTCTTTTCTTTTTCTTTATAAATTAATTAGCAGGTAAAATATGACCCTTCAAAACCACAAAAAAATTCACCATTATTACCGACGTCTTTAGAGACCTACCAGAAGAGACTAAATAATATCTAACAAAATATAAAATGACAGAATCATGAACACATTTTTTTTTTAAATTTTGACATAAAAAAGTACTTGATTGAAATAGTTTTTGAAGAAGAAAACAGCGTAATACGAAACGTTGTCTCGCCAAGTTTTTTGTAGGTATAAATCGCTCTGAGCTGCAATTGTCCCTATCGCACGATGCGGGGGTAGGGTCGAGGGAAGGGAGGTTCAAACCTATACGTACACAAGCACTAGGGATGTAGTAATAGTCGATATTTTTGTCGATGCTCTAGTGATGTCCATCGATATCGATGTTTATTAAAAATATTATTAATTTTTTTCAATCTTGTGATTTGACCGCAGTATGTTTGTTACTTTTGAAGATAAGATTTTATCTATGGAATATAGACGTTTAGTTGCTACGACATATAGCAGCGATTATACAGAACATCGTGTTGTATCCGCAGACATCTAAATGAGTTAGGCACAGAATAACCAATTAGCATAGTGCCCAAGTAATCCGGTAAGGCTCAATTCTACGAAAGCATAATTCTATGAAGGCCCAATTCTCAAAATGGCAACATAATTTTGATTAGAAATTTTCTAAAAAAATCACACATATTAAATACTAATAAGAGCTTACCGGTACCTAAAACAACCTCCTTTGGCGAGTTAAGTACATCATAACTTTTACTATGGGACCGACCAGAGCCGAATCCGCGAGAAATATCAACTATACCATAGAAAAAGTCCGTTGATAATGGACAAAGTGTATGGAACAGCTGGTTTTTATCGCCAATTCGGAGTTAGTTGCTCCCATAGTAAAAGTTGTTCTTTTTAAACCTTAACAATCGCTAATTATTGCGCATGTGTGCACAATGCCGACGCCGCGTGGCGTAGTGGTAAGCACAGGCGTGCACGTGGGAGGCATGAGGTTGGCGGGCGGCTGTGCCCCGGCGTCTTGTCTCACAAACTCAATTTCAACATATGAAATTTACATGCGGTTTTTAGTTTACATGTTTTGTATAGTTATACATATGACCCTATAAGGGTATGGCAATTTTATTATTTGTATTAGAACGATTTATTATTACGTTTTCTAGATTAACGTTAAAAAATTCGTCTAATGTATAATAACATTTCGATAATAGGAAAATTTTTAGTTGTTTTATGAAACAGTTTTATCTTTCGATATCTTTTAAATTATTTGGCAATTTACTAAATATTTTTATAGCCATAGAATTTGGGCTAGATCTTGTGCATTGTTCTCTCTGGCCCCTGCGCATACCTATATTTTGCCTTTTGCACAGCATTCTGCGCCTAACTTTTCATCCGCCGACTTGTGTGGCGCGGATCGTAGGTGAGATCCATTCGAGAAAACAGCCCCATCGGCTATCCGTCCATTGAACTACGTGCCTTGCCCTCTGTCATTTTAACTTGCCAATCCACTGAGTTTTGCTGAAAAGTTCAAATACTTAGAAGTGTTTCAATCAGTTTGTCTCTACCTATTTTGTAGATATTCTATCCTGTATTTCTATGGTGTGTGCCCTATCCACTGCTGCTTTAATTTGCTAATTGTTATAACTTTTTTTTAACGTATTTAAATTAGAACCAAAGTATGACAAGCAGTTCTCCAAACAGTAAGCCTAGCATCTGATCTGTTTAATTGAATTCTCAATTCAATTAAACAGATGCGAGGTACGAGTACACTTCGCTGTGATGCGCTAATTATTGTGCATATGTGCACCATGCCGACGCTGCGTGGCCTAGTGGAGTGCACGGACGCAGGGAGCGCGCAGGAGGCATGAGTTTGGCGGGCGAGTGTGCCCCTTTCTGGCTCCCGCGCATACCTATATTTTGCCTTTTGCGCAGCGTTCTGCGCCTAACTTTCCATCCGCCGACTTGTGTGGCACGGATTATACGTGAGATTCATTCGAGAAAACAGCCCCATTGGCTATCCGTTCATTGAACTATGTGCCTTGCCCTCTGTCATTTTAACTTGCCAATCCACTGAGTTTGGAGAGAGCTTAAAAGTTCAATTAGGATTGCTTTAAATTTTATTTTATTTTATTTATTCATACACAAAACAAATCACAATCGTTACAAAAGTTCAACTTAAATATAATTATATTATGGTCTGGATTGTAATTCAAATATATGTGTACACAGAAAAAGTAATTGAATGAGTGCTTTAAATGCTTTAATCAGTTCATATCTACCTACTTTGTAGATGTTCTATCCTGTATTACCTACTATGGTGTGTGTCCTACCCACTGCTGCTTTAATTTGCTAATTGTTTTAGTTTTTTTAAACGTGTTTAAAGTATTACCAAGGTATGACAAGCCGTTCTCTAAACAGTAAACCTCGCATCTGTTTTATTGAATCCTCTATTATTTTTTATACTATTGAACTAATAGCGGAATGAAAATATGGTACGAGTAGGTACCATATAAAAGGCCAGACGTTTTAGATGTGCAGGTATACAGTAATATAACGAGACCCTATTACTAAGACTCCTCTGTCCGTCTGTCTGTTGGTCACTAGGCTGTACCTATCTCATGAACCGTAATAGCTAAACAGTTAAAATTTGCACAGATGATGTATTTCCGTTTCCATTATAACAACAAATACTTACTAAAAATAGAATGAAATAAATATCGACTTCAACTGTGTACAGAATTCGCGCGGATCGATGTAGCATTTTTCACATTATTGTTGATTTATCAAATATGGCTCAGCCGATTTCAAGAAAATTTAAATGGGACCAACTTCGACGTATACCCTTTCCAATAAAAAAAATATACGCGTCAAATTGCGTACCTCCTCCGTTTCATCGGTCAAAAAATAGAATGAAATAAATATTTATTCATACAACAGATGTGAGTTTTTGCACGATAATTATTAATAATCACAACAGGTAGACGTTTAACATATTCTCAGAGTATTTAGTAATATAATATATCAATTTAAAAAAACAAATAATTGAAATAGGAGTACATAATTGGCTCCCATACGGTACGAACCCTTTTTAAGCGCGAGTCCATATTTATTTTAGTTTGTAGAAGAACTATGTTAGATATTTAAATAAAAAATAATTAACTTAAAATTAGAAAGAAGTGATTTCAGTCCAAATATATAATGTAAACTGCAACGCCTACAGAAATCAAATAGCCAAATTGCTAATTTTACTCCCTGCTTTGGGTTCAAGATCAATTGTTTATGATGTTAGTTGGGTACATTTTATGTTTTTGTACAACAATAATAAAATAATTTGAAAGAAAATAAACAAGCCTATAAAAAAATAACCTATGTCACAAATAATGTCGCTTCCTAATGGCAGAAAAATAAATAATTATTGGCAGGATTATTTTTGTTTGCTTTCCGCCATACCTACTAGGAAACTAGATTATACGTAGAATACGCGTAAGAAAGCTCTACGTACGGCCAAAATCAGGAACAAATTCTATGCTGCCAGGGAATACGGAATGCTAGTGAAATAACGTACGTGGCGCCACGACTCGCGCGCAGAGTTATCTTGTGCGCACTCTACGTAATATCATATTTTGCTACAATTCAAAATCAAATTTCGGTCGGCCACGGCTGGTTCTTTGAGGCGCGGGCGGGGTGCGGCGACAGTTCGAGCGCAGTACGCACACAAATACAATTGCATCACACACACATTGAAGCTCCCTGGTTTGGGGGCATCGCGACGGCAATAGTTTAGTCCAAATACCTATTTCTCAATTTCTTCGTCACTAGGCTACCCTCTTAACATTAGGCAGTGTATGTATACCATTACCGTGGCAATGTGTAGTCAAACGCTAACCTATACGAAATAAAAAAAGGGCAATTGTGCACGATTGAGGCTGTAAGAACAGGGATCCTTCTCCTAGAAGGCTCACCATTCAGCGTGCACCTCGTGCAACGTGCGGGGGGTGGCGACGGGCGCGGGGGGCGGGCAGCTGGCGCTGACGCAGACTCCTCGGTGCAGCCGCGTGTGGTTGAAGTGATCCACCCAGTTCTTGGAGTACATCTGTGGACAAGAACCTAGGGTTATGCTACGTATATACGAGTACTCTCTTACTTACCTCCATACTTTCGTACTTCGAGTACAGATCTCCTCATTTTTGATTAAATCTCGCAGAGAGACTCCGATGGCTCCAGAGCTCGCTACTTGGAGCTCAATAGGTAGTTATATCGTCAAAGAAACCAATATTTTTGCTTCTCAATTCAAGTGCAAGGCTGCCTTCCAAAGCGGCGAACAAGAGGCTACTTGTTACCAAACAAGTTGCCGCGTGGGTCGTTACATCAGAGTTGCTAACACACTTCTTCAAGGTAAACGAAAAAATTCGCCCGCCTTCTCTTTACGTTGTCGGACGTTGACCGAGTCATCATTCTTTAGTTAGGTCAACGCCCAATCAAATGCAATTTATAAAAAGCATTTTAGCATTTTTAATTTAGATTTTAATTGATACCTAAGTTGTATTGTAGTGGCGTTTATGTCACTTTGCTCTTGAGGTCCTGTTCGTCTATGCTTTGATATTGTAATTTTTGTATCTGGTTTGAGGACTAGTTTTGAGATTTGTAGTACCTATCGAAACGGATATACCTACTTTTACAATTATAATTAAGTAATGTACTTTATTTTTAGTTTTTCTCTACAATATTAACGATATTTTAATGAAAAATTAGTTTTTTTTGGCTATCAGTAAGTACTAGTTCGTTGTACTTAACATATATTTCAAAAGTCGAAGTTTTAAATTGATTTTGAAATTAATTTGAATTGGGAATTCGATTCAATTGATTTTTTAACTTGGCCGTTAGTTGTAGTTCAAATACCTATAGGTTTTCCTAATACACTCCTTATCTATTATAATAGATTTCTTTTTCCCTGTTGTAATTCGCAGTGCGAACTGCATGAAAGTTTATTATGAAATAATCGACCTAAAAACCCACTGATTTCATTTTTTGCAGAGGCGAAGCATACACATCATTTTATTTGGCAGGCACCTTATTTGGTAGTAGGTAGATATTCTATTCGATGCGTTTGCTTTACAATTATGAAGTCGTGCGTTCATATCTCAGCCCCGTACCAACGAATTCTTACTGGAATTCATGTACATATTTTAACTCCACTGGTATTTAAAGGCATTAGCGAATGGTGTGAAATAAATAAAAGGTGCGTCAGCTCCTGGTGTCAGCCCGATAGACGCGAGGCTGTAGATCCTCTGACTTGTTTAGTTAACAGTCAGTACCTACATCATCTGGTAGAGACGGTGGTCCGGCGCGTCAGCTGCTGGCATCAGCTTACAGGAGCCAAAGCACATGGCTAGCTTACAGTCAGTACCTGCATCATCTGGTAGAGGCGGTGGTCCGGCGCGTCAGCCGCTGGTGTCAGCTCGAAGGAGCCGAGGCAGTAGACCCTCCCACACGGGCAGCTAACAGTAAGTAGGTACCTGCATCATCTGGTAGAGGCGGTGGTCCGGCGCGTCAGCTGCTGGTGTCAGCTCGAAGGAGCCAAAGCACACGGCTAGCTTACAGTCAGTACCTGCATCATCTGGTAGAGGCGGTGGTCCGGCGCGTCAGCTGCTGGCGTCAGCTCGAAGGAGCCGAGGCAGTAGACCCTCCCTCACTGCCAGCTAACAGTCAGTACCTGCATCATCTGGTAGAGGCGGTGGTCCGGCGCGTCAGCTGCTGGCGTCAGCTCGAAGGAGCCGAGGCAGTAGACCCCGCGCCGCGCCAAGCACGCCTCATAGCCATCGAGCGCGAACAGCGCTGGCATTTCGTAGTATTGCTCATCTGTATACAAAAGAAAAGAGAAACAGAACTTGAAAATAATCCCAATAAACATAAACTAAAATTTGGTAAAAATTACGTCATCCCACGTACAATAACAAAAGAAAGTAACAAATTGTACGTTGGACAAGTACTCTGATTTACCACTTGGAGGAAACTTGCCGGAGGAGCTCGGCAAATAAAAAGTAAAAAAGATTCGAGAGTTTTAGTTCACAGCAAAGGCTCATAGTTTTCTTGCCACAAAATTAAACCCCAAGTATCTCATGATAGTGATAAATAGAGGAGAAAAATATTATAGAGCAAAACTTAACAACCGACGGCCGATCGTGTGCACCCCAAATTCTTTTACTTAGAACTTTACTGAGCCAGATTTCTTGAAACTTTTACTGAGCTAGATTTAGACTAGCATTTACATAATTTATCGACGATACACATGCTTATTGCGAATAGATGGTTTGACGATATGCAAAAAACAGAAGGTTGCAAATGGGTGCAATTTTATGCAAAAGAAAGAGGTGAACGGCAAAAAAACAGGTTGGCTTAGAGGCCTATGCGTAGAGCTTTATCAATGGTTGGCAGAGATAATTCAACACGAGACGAAAGACAAACAACCTTGCAGATTTCTTCACACTGAACAACTTTACATCAGAAATACAAATACCAAATGCAGATACCTACATAATTACTAAAACGCACGAGAGAGCGATGACCGTCAACAACTAGTTCGGTGAGTTGAGCAATACTACCTAAATACCTAGGGCCCAGCCGCTTCGGTGGCGTGTACCTAGCCACTAGATGATAGTAGGCAATCTAGCAAATATCTAAGTACAAAGTGCGAAATTGCGGATACAGGCACTGGTGAAGGTTGCAGCGGAAATGTAGCTTTTAGTTTAAATATTTACCTGTGAAATTAGCGAAAATAACATCCAGACTACGAGTATTAAGCTAGCGTATGTAGGCAGGATGGTACTGTACTGTACCAGCCTTTTTAATAGTCCACTGCAGGACGTAGGCCCATGAAGGGCAATTGAGCCATATCCACCACGCTGGCCCAGTGCGGATTGGTGGATTCACATACGCCCTCGAATTGAACATATGCAGGTTGCCTCACGATGTTTTCTTTCACCGAAAAGCCAGTGGTGTCAAATTCTGAGAAACTCATTGGGACGGGACCGAGATTTGAACCCACGACCTCGCAATTGTAAGGTCAGTGTCATTACCACTAGACCACCACGGCTTTTTGCAGGATGGTGCCTTTACGATAAAACCAAAAGGAGAAGTTATCAACACCTATACGCGGCCAGAGACTAGCTAAGTACTGCCCTAGTTAACTAAAAATGAAAACACGACAATACATTACATTTTTTGGCTGCATCAAAGTTAATACCGTCGTTGAAGTTAACTACAAGCTGCGCAAACCCCCACTCTATGGCAGACTAGCGATTCGATTGTCAAAACTGCGTCGTTTCAATCAATCAATCAATCAAATCATTTATTTGCTAAAAACACATGTATAATACAAGTCATATAGATGGTCTTAAATCTACATTGCATTCAGTCTGCAAGCAGACGTGCAAATATTAGTTCATAAATACAGTAAAACTTATTATTTAGTTAAATCATGATATTATCCTTAACACTATAAAAAAAACAGTTTTTAATAGCCAGTCTGTTAAAGTTCTCTTAAATTTAATCCCATCCAACAATTTTATTTCATTAGGCACATGATTATATATTGAAATACACATATTACAAACATTCGTCGTCGTCGGATGTCTTTTCTGGCAGGAAGTTGATTTGCTTGAGGCGTAGTTGTACCTACTCTATTATACAGGATTATTTCTAATCAATTAGCATCCTTTTAGGGGCTTATTCTGTACATCAAAACTAACAACTTTTGTTTTGCGACTTTTGTCAAAACAAAAAAAAAATCAGCTGTTCCATACATTTTGTCGCGAGTGAACGATATTTTTTTTTAGAATTAACTAAAGTCTTAGAACAAAAGTTGTTAGTTTTGATGTACAGAATAACCCAGTATACACCTAGCAACTTAGCAAGTAACTAATATACCTACTGGTATCTCCCTTTCCCTTACACCCCCGTTGAAAAGTCCTAAGTCCCAACTAAGCCAACATTATCTTCACACACCAGTACACCACTCACTAAGTCAGTACTCTCCAAAATGTGTTTACTTCGTGTTTAATATATTTTTGCTAACAACGAAGATTTAGTTACGACACCCACGAGCCATTTAATGACCAACTAAGCAATACTTGGTAAAGGGCCTTTCGTAAACTACTTTGTTTCATTTTGTAGATAGAGACATGTTTATTAGAATATAAGAAGTAGCGCTCATAGCGTAGTATGATTAGATGAACGTTAGCGATCATCGAAGTTAAGCAACGTTTAGCACGGTCGTTCTTCGGATGGGTGCCCGCGGGTGGCATTTACATCTGAGCGCTACCGTGGCTCGTTTGACACGTTAATTTGTAGGCTACGGTTGATTAAACCGTTTATCCATGTCAGAGGCCTTCAGGCGGATTAAAAACTCTGACACCAGGGCTAGCCACCCAGCCTATACGAACACACTTACTAGTCTAGTACCTAACTCTAGTAGATATGCGATAAGAACATTTTGCTCAATAACAGCCGGTAAATAAAATTACTGACCACTTTCTTTATTTTTGGGCTCCGTAGTAAAACAAGGAACCCTTATTTTCGTTTTGTCTGTCCGTCAGTTTGTCCTTCCCTTTGTTACAAATATATCTCCCGCATTTACGAACCTAATTTCCTCAAATCAACTCTTCTTCTTATAATTATATTCTTAAATAATTCAAAACCATATCAGTGGTAGCTCCCATACATGTAAGGGCGCATACACATAGCGTCCAATTTTACAGGATCAAGCTAATGGTGGTAATATTCACACGTCATTTACAGAACCGATTTTAACGAATCCGACGCTAATAACGTATTATTATACGTTCGACCGGACCTGTAAAACGAATGTCGGATCGGTATTTTTTACTGGATCAGGAATACTGTATTCTGTGTGAACTCGCTCATACAACTACATACGCTAACAGCATATACGTTTAAACGGACCTGGAAAACGGACGTTCTATGTGAACGAGCCTAAGGTGGGGATGAAAACATTACATTATTACTTATTTTCATTTTAAAAACCCTATTCAGCTTATGGTATCGTTAGGGTTTTAAAAGGAAAGTATGGTTTCAGAAAACATTTTTTGTCTCATTTACCAATTGTAAGACATAATATATTTAGGTTGCCAAAGTTGAAAAACATAATTGCACGCCTCGTCTTCAGATTCGGCCTGTACCCTACCACGGTAATAGATATCATTACCGTGACCCTACGTTTACTGTGTAGGTCAAACTTGTGAAAATTTTTATCCTCATGGCGTGGCCACATTATCGCCCTACGGCGAAGTTTTCGTCACTGGGGGCTCATTCATCTAATTCAAACGGTAGTAATTGGTTGTTCACGAATTGAACTACTACCTGAAGCTGGGCACACACGCTGCGATGATCGCATCTATTCATCAGATCAGTCCAGCGAGGTCCTAATATAGTTGCATTGCCAGTAGGTAGTTATTGAGGAATCAAAATGACACCCCTATTTTAATCGAAAAATATTGATTTAACAAAAAAAAATTGGCATCAAAGTTGTAGAAAATCAAATTTTAAACAACTTTTGTTTCTATAACTTCTGCTGAAAAATTGAAATAACACAAGTTATTGAAGAAATGAAATGGTACAACCAACTATTTAAAAAAATATCGATCCTACAAAAAGTTGATGGGAATCAAAGTTGTAGAAAATCAAATTTCAAACAACTTTTGTTCCCATCAACTTTTTGTAGGGTCGATCTTTTTTTAAATAGTTAGTTGTACCATTTTGTTTCTTCAATAACTTGTGTTATTTCAATTTTTCAGCAGAAATTATCGGAATAAAAGTTGTTTAAAATTTGATTTTCTACAACTTTGATTCCCATAAACTTTTTGCAGGATCGATAATTTTTTATATAGTTGGTTGTACCATTTCATTTCTTCAATAACTTGTATTATTTCAATTTTACAGCAGAAGTTATGGGAACAAAAGTTGTTTAAAATTTGATTTTCTACAACTTTGATTCCCATCAACTTTTTGAAGGATCGATATTTTTTTTAAATAGTTGGTTGTACCATTTTGTTTCTTCAATAACTTGTGTTATTTCAATTTTTCAGCAGAAGTTATGGGAACAAAAGTTGTTTGAAATTTGATTTTCTACAACTTTAGTTCCCATTAACTTTTTGTAGGATCGATATTTTTTTCAAATAGCCGGTTGTGCCATTTCATTTCTTCAATAACTTGTGTTATTTCAATTTTCCAGAAGAAGTTATGGGAACAAAAGTTGTTTGAAATTTGATTTTCTACAACTTTAGTTCCCATTAACTTTTTGTAGGATCGATATTTATTTCAAATAGCCGGTTGTGCCATTTCATTTCTTCAATAACTTGTGTTATTTCAATTTTCCAGCAGAAGTTATGGGAACAAAAGTTGTTTGAAATTTGATTTTCTACAACTTTAGTTCCCATTAACTTTTTGTAGGATCGATATTTATTTTCAAATAGCCGGTTGTGCCATTTCATTTCTTCAATAACTTGTGTTATTTCAATTTTTCAGCAGAAGTTATAGGAACAAAAGTTGTTTAAAATTTGATTTTCTACAACTTTGATGCCAATAATTTTTTTGTTACATCAATTTTTTCGATTAAAATAGGGGTGTCATTTTGATTCCTCAATAACTACCTACCGGCAATGTAACTATATTAGGACCTCGCTGGACTGATCTGATGAATAGATGCGATCATCGCAGCGTATGTGCCCAGCTTCAGGTAGTAGTTCAAATCGTGAACAACCAATTACTACCGTTTGAATTAGATGAATGAGCCCCAGTGACGATAACTTCGCCGTAGGGCGAATGTGTGGCCGGTCCATCAAAAAAAGGAAGCTTTTATCAGTAATCGAGAAGAGAAGAGGAAAGATGTTTGGCCACCCAGTAGATACGATATAACAATCTTATGAAAACCGTAATAGAAGAAAATCAGAGCATTTCTAGACCAAATTAAAGAAATAAAGTAGATGTCATGTCGTACAGGGAGGGAAGATACAGCCCGCAAGATATGGAAGATGCTCAGAGAGATGAAATACTAGCAGAAGACCGCGAGATATAGATGTTGCTCTACCGACAAGAGCTTTGCTCTTACGTTATGATGAAGATGCTCAAAAAACTTCATCCTATCAATTCAGCTGAATATAATTTGAATATTTTCATATGTAATCGTACGAGAGTCAAGTTCATTGTGCGGTGATTCACGCATGCATCGCAACTAGCGGGTTTCCGCTGAACCGTCGTTATGTCGAGCTCTATGAAGGGCAAAGGTTTTAGATAGCCTACTTCACTATTCTATCAATATTTATGTAATTCACCTACACTGCACTTGTTAGTAGGTAGCTAGATGTATTGGTGTTTAAATGTCAGTTCAGTTTGAACGCTTGGATTAGTTTTTGTTAGCCTACTTTATTCTTTCATCAATATTTTTGTAATTTTTCGTTTACACTGCATTTGTGAATGAGGATAGTGGTGTTTTCTGTTTTTCTGTTTTAGAATTTGTTGCTACAGCGGCAACAGAACCGAGATCGGAACCGGAACGGGTCCCAATTTTATCCTTTGGGTACGGAACCCTAAAAATAAATTAATGATTCGATTTAGCGATTAATATATATAATAATTCTATTACAATAAATAACAATGATAAATGTTTGATAGAGTTAAGTAAATTATTTATTAGTAGGTAGGATTAATAATTAATGGAATACAAAATTTACGTGATGAAACATGATGAAGGCAATAAATAAAATAATAAATCACTGGAAAATGAAAAACATTAAGAAGAAAACAGGAAAAAATTGACAACGAAATATAAATTAAAAACAAACTTTAGATAATGACACCTATATTATAATTATTTTTCGCAAAAAATGGCATGACCGACTTCAACCGTGTACAGAATTTGCGAATATTTCGCACGGATCGATGTAGCATTTTTCACATTATTGTTGATTTATCAAAAATGGTTAAGCCAATTTCAATAAAATTTAAATGAGACCAAATTTCAAAGTATACTCTTTCCAATAAAAAAAAATATCGAAATCGGATCACTATGTATAAAGATATTCGTGGTAACACATAAAAAAACAATTATACTCGTCGAATTGAGTACCTCCTCCGTTTCGTCGGTCAATTATTGTTCTACATTATTATACCTACTTACGAGTATACACGTAAACAAGACTTAAAAGTGGATAATAAGGTCATGTTTTACTTCCCTCGTCCACCCCAGTAAACCAGTAAACAAGTTACTACATTCTATTTTTATGGGGCAAAAGCAGGCAGGTGTAATTTATATAAAACGTAGCAATGTAAGTATGTTGCCCAAGTAACAAAATCTGGTACTATAAAAGACCTGAGAACGTTTTGGAGCGTGCTAATTAGTGTTCATGATTGGCACTATAATAGCCTTGTAAACGTTTACAGAACCCTGAATAGGCCCTAGTATTATCACTGATTTATTCTATAATCATTACATAAAGGCTGTCAAGGTGATAAATCAGCTCTGTAGTTGAGATGTAAAAATGATAAGAAACGCTTTTTAGTACTAAAATAGCTCTACTTGCAACGTTTTTGACATAAATTTGCTCTATAAAAGTAACCAAAAACCTATTTGAAGTGTTATTGTGCACCGAAAACGATTCCAATGATCTTTTTTATTACAATTGCTTGCAATTTGTGAGTTTTCTTCATGAAAACAAAAATCGGTAAGTTTATGTTTTATGTCACTACAGCCATGTTGATAAAACGTGACACGTAATTAAAAGGACATAACTACAATACATGGACTATAAATCTGCAGTAACTTGCACTTGCGAAAATAATTGTGTCGCTAAAGTCATTATACTGATTTCAAATTTGAAAATGCGCCCTCATAATTTTCTTGTTTTAATTAATTTTTAATTATTAAAATTAGAACTTCTTCCGACTATGGCTGCTATAGTGCTTATTAGCTCCAGCCGTGCTGTTAATGAGCTACCATGACAAAAAACGTCAGCCATTTTTTTCAGCTAACACAAATTATAGCCCGGGAGGTAAGCGGAAAAAATGCAACTACTTCCTAAAAGCTGAATTTTTGGTATTACGCTATCAAGGTGGTGTACTAAAATACCACGGAGTCAGTCAGCTGGGACGTTTAGCGGTTGGAGGGAAAAACTGTATTAATTAATAAAAAAAAAAACATGTAACTGAGCCTGTCAGTTAGGCTTTATTTAAAGCGGCGCTGCTTTAAGTCCTGACTGACAGAGATTGTAAGTAATAAGGTCTGTTAAGTCAAGCAGGCTTTAAAAGTTTCAGGTTATTTTTGGTAATTAAACTTTTTTAAATTATTTTTCTACCCGTACACTGTAACGTTTTGTTACATATATTTTTTTCAAATAAAAAAAAGTATTAAAAATATATAATTTAAATATTATTTAGGAACAAAATATTATCGTATATCTTAAATATCTACAGTCATTATTAAAAAAGTAAAACAAACCTTACAAAACTAAATTGTATCAACAAGCTAAAAATCAACGTTGCAACATATTAGGTGCCTCACGACCAGTTCTTTTGTTATCGTGGCGATGCGCCGGCGAGCCTCGCCGACGGCGACAGACCGACTTCAACTCACAGGCTGAGCGCACGCTCTTTTGTTCCGCGATCTTTAATACGCCTAATTACATTTCTCAGCGTAATCGTGGACAATAGGCGTCACTAGCGTCCCTGTGACCTTATATTTATCCAAAATTGGACAATTTAACCCCAGAACTGGGTAAGTGGTGCACTTTTTAATAACATCATGTCATTTTTATTGTAAAGTTTTTTTGGTTGCATAATTTAATTTCTTCAAAATTTCATTCTTTTTCATTTATCGGATTTTGCAGAGTATTGATGGGTTGGTTACTTGTAATTTTATTATTTGATTTGATAAAACTAAATTATTTTAAATTACCCACATTTTATTTTCACGAAATTAATCTTGTGATTTCTTTCATTTTATAATTTCAAAATTGTTATTTTCTCTCGAAATTGTAATCTCCGTATCTGATAGTGAACATCCACGGCAATACAGCCACGTACTTTGCGCTTTACTGCTCGTTTGTTGTCGTGGGTGTTTCACTGGCTTGTGGCCAGAAAGTAATGCTTTCGCGTCTGGCGCATTACAGGGTCCAAGGTCTCCCTTTGGGAATTGGAGCTGCTCCACACATCACTGCACTCGACGACATCCAGACCCATCGCGAACCTGGCCACTTACCTACGAGCGCCCACCTACACCTGCGGCGGCGTGACGTCAGGGGAGTGCAAGACCAAGGAGAAAAGGAAAGATTCACTATGACTGTATAGGCCCGATACCACCCTTACTTGCTCACCGGCAGACCTACAGTGCCCTGTGGGCCATTAGACGTGTTCACGTGGTCAATAAATAAATTTGTTCACGGTGAAACTCAAACTTTTTTATTTTACCCGACTACATGGGGAGGTAAGGGAGTTTCCCGTGACACTAGCACCTTTAGTAAGATCGCGTGAGCCCGTTACAACACCAACCTATTAGAAGTAGTTGCAAGATACTCATTTTTTATTTTAATAATTCTAACGGGTATCCTCATCAAACGCTAAGTATTCTAGCTGACTGACTCTCGGGTATTCTTGTACACCATCATACTCGTAACATACCGAAAATTCAGCTTTAGAAAGTACATAGTTATATTTATTGCACTTACCTCCCGGGCTATTAGTTCTGTTATCCTTACTAATCCTTACTAATATTATAAATCCGAAAAGTTTGTTGGTTTGTTGGTTTGTTACTCCATCACGCACCAACGGAGCAACGGATTGACTTGATTTTTGGCATGGACATAGTTTAAAAGGCGGAAGGAGCTTTAGGATACTTTTTATCCCGAAAAATTGCATAGTTCCTGTAGGACAGGACAAAAACCATCGAAAGCGAAACTGTCGCCACTATCACAAAGACGCTAAGTGATTAATTCCTCTATGACGCCAATATGGACTAACGAAACGTCACAGCCAAACGTAATTGGATGACAGGTGACATTGTCTGCAGATTTTTATAAATCACAAGTAGCATGGCAAGGGGATAAATTGTTTTTCCACCATTATATCCCCTTGAAGAGGAAATAAAGTATGGATTGAAAATGACAACTGACATTAAAATTGGATAAAATGTTATTTTACCTCTGCATGCTACATGTTACTATTACGTTTAATACCAGGCCGTCATTTTGTCTGACATTTAAAATATTTTTAAATCTTCTATCATTAGAGGTTTAACATGTTTCTTTATTCTACCTTTATGGTATACATCATACTTTAATATTATCAATCCGAAAAGTTTGTTGGTTTGTTCCTCAATGACGCAGCAACGGAGCAAAAGATTGACCTGATTTTTGGTATGGATACCTTTGGTTTAAAAGACAAAGTGATAATAGGATACTTTTTTATCTCGAGAAAATTCGTGATTCCCATGGGATAGGACAATAACTGTTTCTCAGCAATGGAGCAACGGATTGACTTGATATTTGGGGTGGGTATAGTTTGGAAGACGGAAAGTGACATAGGATACTTTCCATCGCGAAAAAATTGTGGTTCCCGTAGGACTTAACAATATTTTTTTCTCAGCAACGGAGCAACTTGCCTTGGCTTATTGCATGAATATAGTTTGAAAGACGAAAAGTGACATAATAGGCCACTTTTTATCGCAAAAACTTTAACAGTTCCCGTAGGATAGGATAAAAACTAAGTGAGCGGGCTGCGGTAGCAGCCGTCTAAGTGCCAGAAATAACCTGTCATGGCAAGTTTAGGACGTTCCTACATTTTTCGCACTCCTTCGCGGCACTCAACAGAGCTAGCCCAGACTCGGGCTCCATAACGGACCTTGCGCTCTCGCCATAATGACGGAGTGTTTCGGAGCACAAGACACATCGTCATCCACCACTCTGGACTAACCAGTACTGAACGTCAGACAGCATTCCAACGCCCTGGTCCCAGTGCAGCGGGTCAGTCATAGAAGCCCAGCGCCTGCCTCTTCAACTGCAGAGGGCAGTGAGAACGGCCATCGCGATACCGACATGGAAGACGGAAAGTGACATAGGATACTTTCCATCGCGAAAAAATTGTGGTTCCCGTAGGACTTAACAATAATTTTTTCTCAGCAACGGAGCAACTTGCCTTGGCTTATTGCATGAATATAGTTTGAAAGACGAAAAGTGACATAACCACTTTTTATCGCAAAAACTTTAACAGTTCCCGTAGGATAGGATAAAAACTAAGTGAGCGGGCTGCGGTAGCAGCCGTCTAAGCGCCAGAAATAACCTGTCATGGCAAGTTTAGGACGTTCCTACATTTTTCGCACTCCTTCGCGGCACTCAACAGAGCTAGCCCAGACTCGGGCTCCATAACGGAGCTTGCGCTCTCGCCATAATGACGGAGTGTTTCGGAGCACAAGACACATCGTCATCCACCACTCTGGACTAACCAGTACTGAACGTCAGACAGCATTCCAACGCCCTGGTCCCAGTGCAGCGGGTCAGTCATAGTAGCCCAGCGCCTGCCTCTTCAACTGCAGAGGGCAGTGAGAACGGCCATCGCGATACCGACACCTCTCTTCCCCTGCAGCCCCACTGCGTCTGCCAACACGTTGATGGCCTAGCGGAAGGTAGGGTAGGTGGCGGCACCCACACCACCAGTTCCATATATCCCTCCGCGGCCCCTAATCCGCGGCTGTCATATCAGAGTCCAGGAAACAGCCTTGCTTTATGAAACTGAGAAGGGTTATTCCCAGCAAGTAACTGGAGATAGAGAGACAGAAAAGAAGCCACACCCAGCGCAGCAGGAGGAGCTGGAGTTCATATGCCTGGCAGACGGAGCAGCACTAGAGCAAAATCTTAACCGAGAAATTAACATATTTACAGACGGCAGCAAAGTTAAAGGGAAAGTTGGGGCGGCATTATCCATTTGGGATGATGCCACTGAGATCAGTACCCGCAAGCTGAAATTGGCCGATTGGTGCTCCGTGTACCAGGCCGAGTTATTGACACTTCTTGAGGCTACCGAAAAAGCAAAAATCTTTTGTGACTCCAGGTCTGCACTGGAAACGGTAGTTGGCGTATCTTCCCTCCATCCCTTAGCAGTAAATTCAAAGCTAACATAAAGTTGCTACACGCACAAAATAAAATAGTGAAACTTTATTGGATTAAAAGCACACGCGGGGATGGAGGGAAATGAGAGAGCGGACCAGCTAGCAAAGGAAGCAGCACTGCACTCGAAGTGCAGACCTATTTACGATAACTGCCCCGTTTCATTCGTCAAGCGAGAAATCCGAAAGGACTCTCTTGACGAGTGGAACCGGCGTTATCAGGATGACCTCACAGCGGCGGCAACCAAAACATATTTTCCGGATGCAAGGGCGGCATACAAGATCGTAAGAGAAATAGCACCAGTGGGAATCATAACTCAAGTGCTGACGGGGCATGGTGGGTTTTCCCAATACTTACATCGATTTAAGTTGAGGGAAAGCCCATCGTGCATCTGTGAACCCACAAAAGAGGAGACTCATGTGCAGTGGCACATAATCTTGGAATGCCCAGTTTATGGAAAGCAGAGATTTTATTTAGAACAAAAAATTGGAATTAATCTAACACGTAAAAACCTTAGAAACAAATTTATCGATTTTTGCACAAATATTTGTAAAAAAGCAATAATTAGGAACGTAGGTATAAACTTTGCTGTACCATTGTAATGTTTATTATAACTGCAAACAGCCAAAAACATTGAAATATAGGTATAGTTTTTATTCATTTATAATTAAGACCCCTGACCCTTGCATATACACTCCAACCTTGCATTCCTTTAAGGTATTTTGATATTTGTCGGTTAGGTTATTAGGTTTCGCAGCCGACATAAACATAAGCCAAAATCAAAATATAACGCGGGCGAAGCCGCGGGTAAAAGCTAGTCTAAATATAAAGTCCAGTTATGAAGTACTTGTCATTTAAAAGATACTAAAAAGCTAGTATAGATCTAATTAGTCCATTAATTGTAGATTTTAGTGCATTTATAGTATGTTTTAGTTGTGTACCAGTAACACAAACTCACTTATAGAACAATTTAAAATATAAGTTATTTAAAAGATGCGCCAGGAGTCCTTTTGGTACTATTTAGTACTATAGAAAAATGTTCATGGCTTTTACAGAACTAGCACCATAGACATATTTAGGGAGCTTTTAAAACGCTAAAACGTTACGAAATTGTTGTACAAGGTACTTTTACAGTGCAAATTTGTCTTGTAATAGAGTTTTTGACACTTCTACAGTACTAGTACTATAAAAGTAACTTTGACGCATTATTAGTGCCAAATAGATACATAAAAGTGTCCTTCAGGTTGTCTACAGTATTAAATAGCACTATAATCGCATATTTTACACCCATTATAGTGCAACACTTTAAGTATTCTTTTGTATGGTCCTGCAGACGTTTTAAGAGCTAATTTATAGAACTTAAATGCTCTTTTATCTTATAGAACCAAACCGCTCTGTTAAAAACCTTTATAGTACAAGCAGTGATAACGGTTACCACTATAGGTCTACTATATTACTGTTTGGTGATAAAAAGCCCTGGTTATAGAAGCTTATGTTACTTGGGTGGCTTTGATGCCGGGACATAGAATACGGCATCGGTATCCCCTGCCTGTAGTTAGAGCCTACTATAAAAAGAGACCTCTAGGCCTAGGCCTGTGTATGGTTGGAGATGGGGCTCTGGCCATCCAATCAAATGGGCCCGGGGAGGACGACAACGTGTGTGACCACGTATGTCATAGACTTACGACAATGGCATGGACATAGTTTGAAAGACAGAAAGTGACATAGGCTACTTTTCATCCCAAAAAAATAAAATGTTCCCATGGGATAGAACAAAAATTAAAATACCAGACGGGCCAAGCCGCGGACCAAAGCTAGTACTCAGATATAGGGGTTGAACAAGTCCAGAAAGCCCTGATTAGCACACAAACCCCGGCTAGCGACCTCTCCTCCATTTACATTGCATAATTGAACGCCGATTAGACCCTAGCTACCTATTGGGATAGTGCACAATTGTAGGACATACGAGTACATATTAGTAGGTTAATCTACACATCGGTGTCTTTAACACATTTTAGTACGGACATCTTTTGCACTTTCTTGCTTCGTGTATAACTTAGCCTAACTACGAGTATGATGAATAGTTTAAATGATACGGAGGATTTTAACTACACATTCGCACACGCAGTGCGAATACACATTAATTAATATGTACTGCATAATATTATTGTTATTTTTATGTTGAATAAAAAATGTTTAAAATAAATAAATGAAATAAAAAGAGCGAGTATAATAAGAATACCACAAATACACATAGGTGCTCGTAATTCAATGAATGTAATTAATGCAACATAGTAACCCTAACTACAATGCATACATAGACCCTAGATAAGTTGGCACAGAGATGGATATTGCCAGTATGAAATAATCAGCCAAGTGCGAGTCGAACTCGTGCACGAAGGATTCCGTACTGTATGAGAGCCCCCATAACTATTTATTTATAACAATTTATTTAATTTAAAATATTGAAGTAAACATACAATTAAATATTCTGTGAATATTTCAAGCTAGACCTGTTACAGTTATTAATATCGAGCGAAAACGGATAAAAAATCAGGTTTGTTGTATGGGAGCCACCCTTAATATTTTTTTTTTAATATTTTTTGTTAAAGCGGCAACAGAAAGACAATATCTGTGAAAATTTCAACTGTTTAGCTATCACGGTTCATGAGATACAGCCTGGTGACAGACAGACGGATGGACAGCGGAGTCTCAGTAATAGGGTCCCGTTTTTACCCTTTGGGTACGGAACCCTAAAAAGATGAATGGAAAATGGAAACTTTATGTTTTTTGGAGTGAGGAAATGTAGGCAGCTGCTCTCTATAGGAAAAAAAAACTAGCTAAGCACACCAATGTCTAACAAAAGTAAAACACTCAAATAAATGGACTACATAATACATAATAGCGAGTAGGTAGCAGCCATCGACTTGGCATATTTTCTGTTTTGAATATTGATGGTACCAGGTGGGTGATTCTGTATGAAAACAAGCACGTAACGCGCTCTAACGTGCTCTTTGTTTTAAAGAAATTCGTGTTTAAATATTTAATTTCCAAATAACATAACTATAACTCGGTTTATAATTTATTTTAACGTAATTTTACATTTCTCAAACATCTCTCCAAATGAAATTCGCGGAAATAAAAAAGTACTTACCGCGTTACGTTACGTTTTTTCGACAGAGAATCAGGCCCCAGTTTACGAGATCGTCGTGCGTTTACTCGGTGTAAAGAAAAAAGGCTTTTTGTGAGATTGAGTACAATTTTTTTTTTTTTTTTTTTTTTATTCCATGTAGGTTTGCGTTTGACTACATACTGCCTGATGTTGAGCAGATATGCGGTCTAGGATGTAGCACGCTTACCTAGAAGATACCTATTTACTCGGGATTTGTCCAGTCCAGTTAATCCAGTCAGTCAGTCCAGTCAATCCAGATTAATCCAGTCATTTTCCAGGAAAACTATATAATTATGATATTTTGTTGGAAAATCAGCATAAAACAGTATTTATCGAAAGAAAGGTTGTTACCAAACTACAGTGCGACATAAAAGACTTGAAAATAAATGAGGTCGCCACTATCGCTTTGTTGGCATATTTTGCATTATTTTTTGCATAATGTTACTGTTTCCCTGTTCACAAACCACAAAATAGCACAAAACGAGAAAAATGCTAAATGCTTAACTATGATTGACAGCTCAAGTTGTGGTTCCAGCAAAAGTGATAATTTAGTTCCCGAATAATTAATTTCGTCTCTTTTGTGTCGCACTGTAAAGGTGGTAGAGCGTTCGTAAACGGGGTGGTTACATTAGGGTTTTTTTATTTACATATCTACTCCGCAGGCTCCAGGATTAATATGTGTTTAAAGGTTTAAAAATTACGTTTGAAATTTTTAATTTTTGCAGCCTTATGCCAGTCAGAGCGAGACGCTTTAGTTTCGATACAATAGGCGATTAAGCTAGGACACATTAGCTGCCTATTCATAAGTTTAAAGGCCCTATTGTCAGGGTCTAAGGCTTTCTCTTAGCTAAATGTGTGAGGCAGACTCATTATTGTACAGGGAGACACTTTCCAATGGAGACTATGATGACAATGATCGAACTTTTCGTTTTGGTCTTCATAGTTAGATTATAATTATGTCGCGTCAAAAATATTAAATACTTTTCTCTTATTACCTCAATGATTTTTAATTTTTTTTACAATGTATAATTATACCTAACATTTTGTATAAATTAATTTGTTTATCTTGATAAAGACCGCAAAGACGCACTGGACGCAAGTCGCTTCCAAACGGGGTTATTGAAAATTATAAGGCGAAGCAATTGTATCCTGTGTATTAGTATAGGTACCTACTTTATGTTTTTTGGTTAGGAAAATTATTGCATTTTCCCAACTGCTCTCTATAGGGGAAATTTCTAGCTGCACCAGTGTCTAAACGTTATATTTCCTTTACTACAATATTAGTACCATAAACTAGGAAATGATAGATAATCAGATAATCATTTATTTCCACAAACACAAATTACAAAGGAATCTTAAGTATCGCATGCAGACAAAATAAAAGAAAGCAAGAAAAACAATTCCTTATTACTATTTCCAGCGGTCCCACACTCGAGGGACTCCCAGGTTCGAGGGCCCGTGTTGTGGAGACCAAAAATACGAAATATTCTAAGTTTTTGATAAGTTGTGGAGGAATTTCGTAACATTAAAAGCATAACCCTGACTTTAAACAAAAATAGCTTTAGATATGAACCTTGATATATTTAGCGTGGTACCTAATACCTACTGTCAATAGGCTTGAGCATTACCTCTAGGGTTTTGTAGGAATATTGTTTCCCGATTTCGATTCTATTTTGTTGCAAGCAACAGGCCATAGTAAACAAAATCGGCCAAGTGCGTGTCGGACTCGCGCACGAAGGGTTCCGTACCGTATGGTAGCTCCATTCTTCTTTCCGTTATTAATATCGAGAAAAAACTCCTAAAAATCACGTTTGTTGTATGGGAGCCCCCCTTAAATATTTACTTTATTCTGTTTTTAGTATTGTTGTTGTTGTTGTTATAGCGGCAACAGAAATACATCATCTGTGAAAATTTCAGCTGCTTAGCTATAATGGTTCATGAGATACAGTCAGACAGACAGACAGACGGACAGGCGGACATCGAAGTCTTAGTAATAGGGTCCCGTTTTTACCCTTCGGTACGGAACCCTAAAAAACTGCGCTTACAATAAAATAAACGGTTTTTCCATAACGAGTTACTTAACTTTTGCCTACAACTACCACGTTGCTTAACTTTTCAACATGGTCTATTGCTTACATAAACTTTCCGAACCTACGACTCTATCAGATCCAAGACGAACCAAAGTTACCGACATAGCCCAGCGGATTAGCAAATTAAAGTGGCAGTGGGCAGGGTACATAGTTCGGAGAACAAATGGCCGATGGGGCAGTAAAGTTCTCGAAAGGACACCACGGCTAGCAATCGCAGTAGGAGTAGGACGTCCACCGATTGTGACTAATTGGTGGACTAACGACATAATAAAGATCGCAGGAACGTGCTGGATGCAGGCCGCTTCCAACCGGCCTTATTGGAAAAATATGGGGACGCCTATGTCCAGCAGTGGACGTCTTACGGCTGATGGATGGGTGGACTTTATCACTGGAGCGTCGCCGGCAAATCTCGTTGCTACTGTAATCTCAGACTCCATCCAACAAAACGAAGCAGGGTGGAGCTGGCTGGACATAGATCAACTACTTTAAATTTCATTTTGCGGCATTGAGGAGAAATATATTTTGCGGTTATGTATTAATTGTTAAATGACGAAATCTATTTTGCATTAGGTACTATACATTATTATACAAAATGTTGTTTATTTAATTTTAGTATTAAAGTCAATACATCAAAAAATTATTCTAATTCTTATTCATATACGCTTCGCTTTGGTAGATTCTGGGCCAGACTGCACTTTTTAGTAGGCATTATAGAAACACGATCACGAATTGAGCATATTGTATAATCTGCTCTAGATCTGTCTTAATTTTGCATTAGATGATGTATGGAAGTAATCAATTAATGAATGGAATATGCTTATGACTTAGAATGCAGGTAAGTTACACATTTGCGTCGTCGTTGGCCAAGTGGTTTGTAAACCTGATTTTTGTTTCTTGAGACGTGGTTTCGATTCCGACCAAGCATTTCAGTATTGATCAACAAAAGTGTTTGGTAAGTGTCTGGATGTTTTTATATGTTTAAATATTTATTTAAAATACGTACATAATATAAATACGTTAAATATGGCCCACACACTGGTATAAATACGTAGATATATATAAATATCTCTGTCTCTGGGAGCCACATTTTAAGCTTTGCTTAGTCTGGGGTCTAGGTAGGTATCTGTACCTGTACCAGCCTTTTTAACCCCCGACGCAAAAGAGGGGTGTTATAAGTTTGACGTGTCTGTTTGTCTGTCTGTGGCATCATAGCGCCCGAACCACTGAACCGATTTCAGTTTAGTTTTTTTTGGATGAAAGGAGACTCAGTCGAGATTTTTCTTAGCTATGTTTTATAAAAATCGATTGAGCCGTTTAAGAGTTATGGTGGGTTAAAGTTTCGTACTTTTTTTAGGTAGGTTTTTGTGTCGGGGGTTTTTTAAATTTTTAATTTAAGATTTTATTAATAGTCCACTGCAGGACGTAGGCCTACCCACGAAGGGTGATTGGGCCTTATCCACCACGCTGACCCAGTGCGGGTTGGTAGATAGGTAGGTATCTATTTGCATGAATTTATGAATGATTATGATTATGAATGAAACTCGTATTAGGTATCCCAAATAATAATTACACGTAACTGATTTGTAATAAAACTGTTAAAATGTGTTAAAATTAATATCTGGTATTTTTGTAATATATAAACATTTTAAATAATCGGCCAAGTGCGAGTCAGACTAGCGCACGAAGGGTTCCGTACCGGATGGCCCCATTCCTTTTGCCGTTATTAATAGCGAGCAAAAAACTCTTAAAAATCACGTTTGTTGTATGGGAGCCCCCCTTAAATATTTACTTTATTTGTTGTCATAGCGGTAACAGAAATACTTACATCATCTGTGAAAATTTCAGCTGCCTAGCTATCATGGTTCATGAGATACAGCCAGGTGACAGACAGACAGACGGACAGACGGACATCGAAGTCTTAGTAATAGGGTCCCGTTTTTACCCTTTGGGTACGGAACCCTAAAAATGTAGAGTAAGTAGAGCTCTATGCAAAAATTACGCACATCGTTTGAAGTTCTCGGTTGATGTTGTTGGTAGATCATTTATGTGGGGAACTAGGTATCATTTGCAAGGCAAATGATTTAATCATAAACAGTAGGATATTTCTTTAATGCCGAAATAGATGCAAAAATCATGAAGAAGAATAAATATCCCCTAATAACCGGCTCAATACAATAGTGAGGATTGACAACAAAATTGGCGAAAAAACCATATTGATTTCACAAAATCAATATTGTTTTTGCGTATTTTTTGGTCGATTTCACGTCTATTTTGAGCTGGCTGTAAAGGGATATGGAATAATTTACGTTGTGTCCGTTATAGGTCTACCCACTAGAGCTGCTGAACATAGGCCACTACAAGAAACACTTCTTGCCATACTGACCATTATGGTATAGTCCACCATCATCTTCGAATGCTATTTCGTTTTCAGTTGAGATTCAACAGTTCAAATATTTTCAGCTTCAGAAATTAAATGTTACCTAATCTTTAAAGCAGTTACTTAATGAAATATAAATTAACTTTTTGATTTAACATACTTACCCAGTTCGTAACATACAGTGGTGTTATACATATATAATAAAATACGTACAATATATACGTATACAATAAATTCGTAAAATATATACGTATACAATAAAATAGATAAGTAAACATAAAGATGATGTTTCTACAACTATCGTGAGCTTTACATTTCTGAACTGAGCTTATAACTTGTGCCTCAGAAATCCTCCCCTCACCAAGTCAACAAAAATTGAAAATTGAATACTTGGTTTTAGTTTTATGTTTAATTCGTTCATTCACTTTAATGGTGTAACCTGCCGATAAAATCAAATCCTTTCGCAACCATCTTAGCCAAAATGTTGAAATAACAAGTAGAGATACCATGCAGTTTTAAACTTCAAAAATCAATTCAACAGACTTGAAATATCCTTTTTTATGGTATGTAACGTAATCACAACACAATTTGAATTTGAACATCAACTAACCCGTGAGAGTGTAGTCATCCGCGTTGACGACACCGACGGAAAACGCGAACGCGAATACGATTGCGAACGCGAACGCGAATGGGGGGCGGTAGCGAGTCGCGCGCATGGTGGCCGCTCGAGCACTGAGGGGCGACCGACGCGGGCGCAGCTGTGAGGCAACACCCGTGGCAATACCGGCCTTTCACGGAAACTGCCCCGCGACGGCCGAGCATCGCACGTCAAACACATATTTTGATCAATTTTATGAGTATAGTCGGTCAACTTTAACTAACTCAGTCGGAACTAGTCGTCAAATTAGATATGGGAGACTCTACTTACCTCAATAAGTCATTAAGAGGGCTATAGCGAAATTGTCTATCTCAAAATCGGGTTTTACGCACGGCGGCGACTCGACCGTAGTTTTATGGCCACGGCGCTGTGCAGCTGCAGTGACTGAACAATCTTGATACTTTTACTATTATTTAATTATAAGATACAGACATTGAACTGTGGCTTGGTGTTACAGTTTACTCTACTCTTGTATTGTACTGTAGCAGTCTTTTTAATAGTCCACTGCAGGACGTAGGCCTACCCAAGATGGGTGATTGGGCCATATCCACCACACGCTGGCCCAGTGCGGGTTGGTGGATAAACTCTACTCTTATTGGCCTGTAAACCAAAATCAAGGCAATCAGAGTAAAGGTTAGATATGGTTATAAATTAAGTAATTTATTAGTTAGTTAAGTTAATTAATTTCTATATTAAGTGTAATTGGCGTTATTAGCCAGCTACATATAACAAAGGCCTTTAAAATTTAACAAAATTGTATACAAAATAATTTTTTAAACTAAATTTCTATATTTAACACTTTTTACTCATTTGTAATGTATATTTGTATGGAGAAAATAAAGCTTTATTATTATTATTACATATAACAAATAAACAAATAATTATCAAATCTTACTAAAGCAAAAATCCTAACTTTTTTCAGTATGATAGAGAATTGTCATAGCCAATTTCTAATTGTCCGTGTTTATGCAAAATTCCTAGGAATTTTTTTAGGAACTCTACTTTGAAAACCGTTGTTATGCAAAATTCCTAGGAATTTTGCATAACAACGGTTTTTTAAATCTTACTACGATACAGTTTGTAGCTAATTTCACAGCCGCCAAAAAGTTTGATTCTGCCTGCTGTAGTAAATCTGCACCCCGAATAGATAAATTTATCTTTCCACCAATTTATTATTCCCTTGAAGAGGAAAACATAAACGTGGTAGGTGGTACAACTTAGACCGCAATTATATAGGTAGTTTTTAGGGTTCCGTAACCAAAGGGTAATAATCTTAATTAAATTAAAAATTTAAAAAACCCCCGACACTTGACCACCATTTTGGGCACATTTGTAGAATTTTGGTTCTTCCATCCCCACTTTAACCCACCATAACTCTTAAACGGCTCAATCGATTTTTATAAAACATAGCTAAGAACACTCTCGATTAAGTCTCCTGTCATCCAAAAAAAACTAAACTGAAATCGGTTCAGTGGTTCGGGCGCTATGATGCCACAGATAGACAGACAGACAGACACACAAACAGATAGATACGTCAAACTTATAACACCCTTCTTTTGCGTCGGGGGTTAAAAACTTAACCTAGGTTGTCGCCGGCAGCGGGGCGGGGCCCAAGCTACCGGTGGTTGGGGCTACAGACTGAGGAACCTCCTGACAATGCGCGCCGTGTCCAGGATCACTGCCTTCTGAATTTATTATTAGAAATAATAAAGACGATAACAGTTCAAGTTTACTCAAAATTATACGCCCTTACGTTTCTTCCACGACATATTTATGACATATTTAAAAACCTAAATAAAAAAAAAACATTAATTATACAGGGTTATTTCTAATCAGCTGTTCCATACATAATTTTGTCGACTAGACTTTTTTAGACTTCGATGTCCGTCTGTCTGTCTGTCACCGGGCTGTATCTCATGAACCACGATAGCTAGGCAGCTGAAATTTTCACAGATGATGTTTTTCTGTTGCCGCCATAACAACCAATACTAAAAACAGAATAAAATAAATATTTAATTTTTTTTCCCATACAAGAAACGTAATATTTTTGCCGTTTTTTGCTCCATATTAATAACGGCAACAGGTACACGCTTGAAATGGGGCTAAAGGGGGTTCCCATAGGGTACGGAACCCTTCGTGCGCCAGTCCAACTTGAACTTGGCCAATTTTATACTTACTTATAGGTACGTAGTTAGAATACTTAGTGCAAATACAAAATAAATGCCAGCACAGTCAATCTTCGGATGGGTGACCGCGGCTGGTATTTACAACTGAGCGCTGCCGTCACTTGTATGTCACTTTAAATTGTAGGTTCCGGTTGTTGTAGCAATTTAGCCTTCAGGCGACTTAAATACTCTGACAATAGGGCTAGCCACCTAGCCTTTAGGTATGAAGAACGAAAAAGATAATTATTTGTCGCAAAAACAGAATAGATATATCTAGCAGCATATATGTGTCTAATACTAAACATAAGTAAAATGATTTTGTTATCAGAAATTGTGAACTTGAAACGCTTACCAAATTTACAATAAGTGTTATTTTTGCTCGTTTCTTTAAAATGTTTCTTTCTATTACACTGTTTAGCATAAATGTTTAGCCAAAACTTTGCTATACCCTATGAAACAGGGTGACATGTACCTGTAAGTTTGTTAGTCTTATATTAAGATCTAATTATAATTACAAGTATGTGATCTCGCAAAATAAATAAATATCTAAATATCTAAATGGCAAAACCCATATTCATAGTGTAACCCAAATTCGAATAGATCGCTCGAGTTCATGTATAAAAATTATACATTACTGTTGATTTTTCAAAAACAGCTCAACGATTTCGAAAAAATTTAAATGACCACCTCGGGAGTAGGTATACCCTTTTGAATTAAAAAATTTTGGCGAAACTATCGATGAACATACTCGTACACAAAATAAATACATACAGACGAACATTGAACCTCCTTTTTGGAAGTCGGTTAAAATATAATTAACCAGATTTTGCCCGCGGCTTCGCCCGCATGATTTTCGATATTACCTTACCACCTTTAATAAAGGAGGTGGAAAATAAAAAAACAAAAAAACGATTTGTCATTTGTTTGATTTGACAGTTCTTTTTTGACATTTCTTGCCTTTCTTGGAGCGCACGCTAGAATAGCTCGCAGATGGCAGATTTTTTCCTATTTACTCAACACTTATTGTTATAATATGGAAAATTTACGCAATATCATTATAATTTATAGCCTATGTGTTATTCTGATGTATAAGCTATATAATTGCAAAGTTTCATCTCAATCCGTTCAGTAGTTTTTGCGTGAATGAGTAACAAACATCCATCCATCCATCCATCCTTACAAACTTTCACGTTTATAATATTAGTAGGATAGTCGGTTAGGCATAAAAAGTGTTAAACTGAGATTTCTAGCGTATTTGTTTAACCGCGAAAACGCACTGGACTGCAATGGTGATATAATTAGTGGTGTAATACCTAGCCTACGCTCAGATACAGAACTAGGAGTATCTAGGTGAGTAACGTAGAGATCGGTAGAGTCTGTATATTCTCATTTACCTATTAATGAAAAGGTTCGTAATTGGATAGCTTGAAATGTGTTTGTAATTGAACTGTAACAGCGGTGCGGTGTTATAAATGATTTGGGTTAGGATTTAGTCTCTCCAAATCGGCGCGCGAGAAACTTATGCATATAAATAAATAAATATTAGGGGACATCTCACCCACGGTCTCTGACACCAAACTAAGCAAAGCTTATAATTATGGCTGCCAGAGACTGATATACTACATATTCATATTTTTAAACGACTTCCAAAAAGGAGGAGGTTCTATGTTCGTCTGTATGTATGTTTTTTTTGTGTATGTTCATCGATAATTTCGCCACTAGTAAACGTATCGAAAAAATCTTTTTTAATTCGAAAGGGTATATATACTCCGGAGGTGGTCCCATTTAAATTTTACAGAAATCGGCTGAGCCGTTTTTGAAAAAAAAAAAATTATACATACTAATATAGATAATACCTAAATAACCCCCAGACATAGAGGAAATATCTACCTATGTTCATCACATAAATACTTGCCCTGGGTGGGAATCGAACCGATGCCTCATTGATCCCGTCGTCATGGTCACTAACCACTGAGCCACCGAGGAAGCCATATGGGCTTGTTCTCTAAAGGACAGATTCTCAAAAGGACAGATTCTCAAAAAAACCGGCATTGGTACCGGTAAATCCACGAAAATAATTTTCAAGTAAAAAAAACAGACAAATGCGATTGTAAGTCACTGAGCCTTTTTAACCGACTTCTAAAAAGGAGGAGGTTCTATGTTCGTCTTTATGTAGGTATTTTTTTGTGTATGTTCATCAATATTTTCGCCAATTGGCTGCGGATACTCATACACCGCACAAACTCGTGCCTACATTGTACATATTGCAGAAAAACGCGAGTTTTTAAGATTTAAGATTCTTCAACGGGTCACAGCAATCTCACTTTGCAAGGTGTAGGTATTTTTTCAAAAACTGTGTACCTATCGCATTTCTTAAATAACTGTTGTTTTCGTTTTTTAGGGTTCCGTACCCAAAGGGTAAAAACGGAAGCCTATTACTAAGACTCCGATGTCCGTCTGTCCGTCTGTATCTCATGAACCGTGATAGCTAGACAGCTGAAATTTTTACAGATGATGTATTTCTGTTGCCGCTATTACAACAAATACTAAAAACAATGAAATAAATGTTTAAGGGCTCCCACACAACCAACGTGATTTTTTAAGAGTTTTTTTGCTAGCTATTAATAACGGCAAGAAGAATGGGGCTAAGAGGGCACCAACACGGTATGGAACACTTCGTGCGCAGGTCCGACTCGCACTTGACCGATTTTTTTAATTTACGATATGTACCAGATTTTGGAATCTCACATCTAGTGATTTTTATCTTCAACACTAATGTGAAATTTCTGGAGCAAGATTTCCCGTGTACATTTTCATCCCGTACACATTCTAGGGAGTTTCATAATATGACAACTTACGTCACCACTTGGTAACATGGATCTGTGGTGAGCAGTGAGGCGCTCGCTCGTTACCTACCTGTGTTTAGGTCTCGCGGTTTCGGTTGCAACTTGGATTACAGATGAAAGTGAAAGCTCTTCTAATAACCGTACTCCATCTAATTGAGACATTTACTCGTATATACGAAAAATACAATTTGCAATTTTATGATAAACAAATGCAATATACCTATATACTTACCTAACTTTGCCTGCGGTTTCTCACAGCAGTTTTAATTATTTTCCTAGAGAAAAAGTAGTCTATGACACTCTCCGATTTTTAGGGTTCCGTACCCAAAGGGTAAAAACGGGACCCTTTTACTAAGACTTCGATGTCCGTCTGTCTGTCTGTCTGTCACCGGGCTGTATCTCATGAACCGTGATAGCTAGGCAGCTGAAATTTTCACAGATGATGTATTTCTGTTGCCGCTATAATAACAAATACTAAAAACAGAATTAAATAAATATTTAAGGGGGGCTCCCATACAACAAACGTGATTTTTTGGAGTTTTTTGTTCGCTATTAACAGGACAACAGGAATGGAGCTCCCATACGGTACGGAACCCTTCGTGCGCGAGTCCGACTCGCACTTGGCCGATTTTATTTAATTATATTCATGCCAAAAAACCAAGTCAATCCGTTACTTTGTTGCTGCGTGAAATAGTATCAAATACTTAAACCAGTCGTTCTCAAAGTGGGCGATAACGCCCCCTTGTGGGCGTTGAAGACATTGAGGGGGCGTTAAGGGCCATATAAAAAAATGGGGGGCGTTGGCGTGGTTTAGGGGGCCGCTGCGATGGTTGATTTCATTTCCTTTCATTTACTTTATATTTTAAAATTCACTAAAATTAAAACCTAGGTACCTACTACTCAATATCAAATAAAATTAGTTTATATTTCTACTAGCGACCCGCCCCGGCTTTGCACAGGTGTATTATACATATAAACCTTCCTCTTGAATCACTCTATCTATTAAAAAAAGTAAATTAAAATCCGTTGCGTAGTTTTAAAGATATAAGCATACATGGGGACAGACAGCGGGAAGCGACTTTGTTTTTATACTATGTAGTGATAATATAAAGTTCGTAATTATTTCTAATATTATTAGGTATTTACATTGGTGGTTTCGCGTGCAATCTATAAACAAGTATACTAAGCGCCACACAAATCGGCGGATGAGAAGTTAGCCGCAGATTCGCGGTGATTCGCTAATAAAATTATTGCGCATGTGGCACAATGCGTAGGGAGCGCGCGGGAGGCATGAGGTTGGCGGACGGGTGTGCCCACGGCGCGGCGGCGTCTCATCTCTCTGGCTCCCGCGCTTAGTACAAGGCGTGTCATGGCCCGTCTCTCTGAATCTATGGTAAGTAGTGAGACGCTCGCTCATTATACCTATTACCTACATGTGTTTAGGCCTCGTGGTCTCGGTGCAACTCGGATTGCAGATGAAAGTGAAAGCTCGTCTAATGACCGACGTTTGTGTGGTTTATGTTGATGACGATCATTCGTCACTACAGTAACTGCAAAGCTAATTTTCCTGTCGACAGATAACTGCTCCTTAATTGGTATTGTACCTACCTATTTATATGACATGAAGATACAGATCTTTATTGAAATTTAAAAAAAACACAAGTTAAATTAGGTTTATCTTTGTTGTCGACAGCGTGTATATACGTAGTTACCTACCAACCTGGGGCTCTATTTTTCAACTTCGTATTCGCAACTTCCATTGACAACATAGAGATTTTCCAAACAATGTCAAAGTTAGTCCGTATACGGTATACGTTCCTAGCCGTACGTAACTCAAAAATAGGGCCTCTGGAGAGCGTTTTTTGAACTTGCATGGTTTGGACGTAGGTATAGGTAAGTATGTGACTTTGAAAGATTGTATGGAAAATCTCTATGTTGTCTATGGAAGTTGTGAGTGCTCCATACAAGTTCCGTATACGACCAAACCGTGCGAAGTTCAAAAATAATCTGCCAAGTACGAGTCGGACTCGCGCACTAAGGGTTCCGTATTGTATGGTTAATATTAAATATTTATTTTATTTATTTATTATTAAAGTAAGCATGTAGTTAAATATTCTGTGAATATTGCAAGCCTGTGAATCCACCTGTTACCATTTTTAATATCGAGCGAAAAATGGCCAAGAAAATCAGGTTTGTTGTATGGGCGCCTCCCTTAAATATTAGTAATAGGGTCCCGTTTTTACCCTTTGGGTACGGAACCCTAAAAACGCTCTCCTGTTCCTTACCAGCGAATTTTCAGTTCTCTTATAACAATGCACTTGTAACTTGTCTTTCTAATGTAGGTATGTAGCGCTCATAGCGTAGTTTGGCTAGGTGTTTGTCAGCGATCGCCGAAGTTAAGCAACAATAGGCACGGTCAGTCATCGGATGGGTGACCGCGGGTAGCATTTACAACTGAGTGCTACCGTGGCTCTGATGACACGTTAACTTGTAGGTTCCGGTTGTTTTAATTTAAACTAAGAGGCCTTCAGGCGGCTTAAAAACTCGGACACCAGGGCTAGCCATCCCTATACGAACTTACTTTTCTATGTAGAAAGGACATGCCATTGTCAGCGGATTCCTATAGGCTTGCACACTGTTAAGAGCGTAGCCTAGTGACGAAGAAATTGAGAAATAGGTATTTGGACTAAACTATAGCCGTCGCGATGCGCCCAAACCAGGGAGCTTCAATGTGTGTGTGATGCAATTGTATTTGTGTGCGGACTGCGCTCGAACTGTCCCCGCACCCCGCCCGCGCCTCAAAGAACCAGCGTGGCCGACCGAAGTTTGATTTTGAATTGTAGCAAAATATGATATTACGTAGAGTGCGCACAAGATAACTCTGCGCGCGAGTCGTGGCGCCTCGTACGTTATTTCACTAGCATTCCGTATTCCCTGGCAGCATAGAATTTGTTCCTGATTTTGGCCGTACGTAGAGCTTTCTTACGCGTATTCTACGTATAATCTAGTTTCCTAGAAGGTAAGGCGGAAAGCAAACAAAAATAATCCTGCCAATGATTATTTATTTTTCTGCCATTAGGAAGCTACATTATTTGTGACATAGGTTATTTTTTTATAGGCTTATTTATTTTCTTTCAAATTATTTTATTATTATTGTACAAAAACATAAAATGTACCCAACTAACATCATATACAATTGATCTTGAACCCAAAGCAGGGAGTAAAAGTAGCAATTTGGCTATTTGATTTCTGTAGGCGTTGCAGTTTACATTATATATTTGGACTGAAATTACTTCTTTCTAATTTTAAGTTAATTATTTTTTATTTAAATATCTAACATAGTTCTTCTACAAACTAAAATAAATATGGACTTGCGCTTGAAAGTGTTCGTACCGTATGGGAGCTAAATATGTAGTCGTTTTTCAATTATTTGTTTTTTAAATTGATGTATTATATTACTAAATACTCTGAGAATATGTCAAGCGTCTACCTGTTGTGATTATTAATAATTATCGTGCAAAAACTCACATCTGTTGTATGAATAAATATTTATTTTATTCTATAGTTTGACTGATGAAACGGAGGTACGCAATTTGACGCGTATTTTTTTTTTTGGAAAGGGTATACGTCGAAGTTGGTCCCATTTAAATTTTCTTGAAATCGGCTGAGCCATATTTGATAAATCAACAATAATGTGAAAAATGCTACATCGATCCGCGCGAATTCTGTGCACAGTTGAAGTCGATATTTATTTCATTCTATTTTTAGTAAGTATTTGTTGTTATAATGGAAACATAAATACATCCTCTGTGCAAATTTTAACTGTTTAGCTATTACGGTTCATGAGATAGGTACAGCCAAGTGACCAACAGACAGACGGACAGAGGAGTCTTAGTAATAGGGTCTCGTTATATTACTGTATACCTGCATATCTAAAACTTCTTGCCTTTTATATGGTACCTACTCGTACCATATTTTCATTCCGCTACTAGTTCCATAGTATAAAAAATAATAGAGGATTCAATAAAACAGATGCGAGGTTTACTGTTTAGAGAACGGCTTGTCATACCTTGCTAATACTTTAAACACGTTTAAAAAAACTAAAACAATCAGCAAATTAAAGCAGCAGTGGGTAGGACACACACCATAGTAGGTAATACAGGATAGAACATCTACAAAGTAGGTAGATATGTACTGATTAAAGCATTTAAAGCATTTCTAATTGAACTTTTCAGCTCTCTCCAAATTCAGTGGATTGGCAAGTTAAAATGACAGAGGGCAAGGCACATAGTTCAATGAACGGATAGCCAATGGGGCTGTTTTCTCGAATGAATCTCACGTATAATCCGCGCCACACAAGTCGGCGGATGGAAACTTGGGCGCAGAACGCTGCGCAAAAGGCAAAATATAGGTATGCGCGGGAGCCAGAAAGGGGCACACTCGCCCGCCAAACTCATGCCTCCCGCGCGCTCCCTGCGTCCGTGCACTCCACTAGGCCACGCGGTGTCGGCATGGTGCACATATGCACAATAATTAGCGCATCACAGCGAAATGTACTCGTACCTCGCATCTGTTTAATTGAATTGAGAATTCAATTAAACAGATCAGATGCTAGGCTTACTGTTTGGAGAACTGCTTGTCATACTTTGGTTCTAATTTAAATACGTTAAAAAAAAGTTATAGCAATTAGCAAATTAAAGCAGCAGTGAATAGGGCACACACCATAGAAATACAGGCTAGAATATCTACAAAATAGGTAGAGACAAACTGATTGAAACACTTCTAAGTATTTGAACTTTTCAGCAAAACTCAGTGGATTGGCAAGTTAAAATGACAGAGGGCAAGGCACGTAGTTCAATGGACGGATAGCCGATGGGGCTGTTTTCTCGAATGGATCTCACCTACGATCCGCGCCACACAAGTCGGCGGATGAAAAGTTAGGCGCAGAATGCTGTGCAAAAGGCAAAAAATAGGTATGCGCAGGAGCCAGAGAGAACAATGCACAGTTCTAGCCCAAATTCTATGGCTATAAAAATATTTTGTAAATTGCCAAATAATTTAAAAGATATCGAAAGATAAAACTGTTTCATAAAACAACTAAAAAATTTCCTATTATCGAAATCCTATTATACATTAGACGAATTTTTTAACGATAATCTAGAAAACGTAATAATAAATCGTTCCAATACAAATAATAAAATTGCCATACCCTTATAGGGTCATATGTATAACTATACAAAACATGTTAACTAAAAACCGCATGTTCATATGTTGCAATATGTATATGAATTGAGTTTGAGAGACAAGACGCCGGGGCACACCCGCCCGCTAACCTCATGTCTCCCGCGTGCACTCCTGTGCTTACCACTACGCCACGCGGCATCGGCATTGTGCACACATGCGCAATAATTAGCGAATTACGGCGAAGTGTCATCTGCGGCTAACATCTCATCCGCCGACTTGTGTGGCGCTACCTTTACTGGCAAGCGCAGCATAGAACTTATTTATTTTATTAGATCTAGATTTATTTATTTTGTTGTGTTTGTAATGTGACTGATTATGTGTTTTTTAATTATTTAAAGTTGAGTCTTTGATACTTGAATAATTTAATAGAATGTTTTTCGCTTAGGTAGATGGACTAAGGATAATTATATTTATACGTTACAGTTATTACACGATTTTAGAGAGCACGTGATTTTCCTGATTAGAACCATTATTTCGCTTTAGGCGCAGAATTCTAATAATGGCACACAGTTCTAAGAAAGCTCAATTTTAAGAATGAATGCCATTTTGAGAATTGAGCATTCTGTGCTTTAATTAAAGCACTACCTCTTTAGGGCAAAGTTAATAGGTTTAAAAAGAACAACTTTTACTATGGGAGCAACTAACTCCGAATTGGCGATAAAAACCAGCTGTTCCATACACTTTGTCCATTATCAACGGACTTTTTCTATGGTATAGTTGATATTTCTCGCGGATTCGGCTCTGGTCGGTCCCATAGTAAAAGTTATGATGTACTTAACTCGCCAAAGGAGGTTGTTCTAGGTACCGGTAAGCTCTTATATGTATTTAATATGTGTGATTTTTTTAGAAAATTTCTAATCAAAATTATGTTGCCATTTTGAGAATTGGGCCTTCATAGAATTATGCTTTCGTAGAATTGAGCCTTCCCGGATTACTTGGGCATTACGCTAATTGGTTATTCTGCGCCTAACTCATTTAGATGTATGCGGATACAACACGATGTTCTGTATAATCGCTGCTATATGTCGTAGCAACTAAACGTCTATATTCCATAGATAAAATCTTATATTCAAAAGTAACAAACATACTACGGTCAAATCATAAGATTGGAAAAAATAACTAATATTTTTAATAAACATCGATATCGATGGACATCACTAGAGCATCGACAAAAATATCGACTATTACTACATCCCTAGTACTTGTGTACGTATAGGTTTGAACCTCCCTTACCTCGACCCTACCCCCGCATCGTGCGATAGGGACAATTGCAGCTCAGAGCGATTTATACCTACAAAAAACTTGGCGAGACAACGTTTCGTATTACGCTGTTTTCTTCTTCAAAAACTATTTCAATCAAGTACTTTTTTATGTCAAAATTTAAAAAAAATATGTGCTCATGATTCTGTCATTTTATATTTTGTTAGATATTATTTAGTCTCTTCTGGTAGGTCTCTGTTGTGTATACAAGTGAAACCACCAAGTGCGAGACAACAACTGGTTTATTGAACTACCTCCTAATACTATTAACTATACTACATCTCCCCCAATTAGTGGGATTTCTATGCACATAATCAAGTTAACAATGACATTTAAGTTAATTAGTAAGTATTAGGTTTTACACAAATTTAGATTAATATCTAAACACTAGTAACAATAACTAACAACTAATTTATACCTAAGCACACCTCTTTATCCTTTCTTGTTTTAAAAGAATACAAGTGCAATCATAAACAACTGAGAAGAATAATAGGTACTTATTTATTTATATCTAAAAAATCTAAACTTAATTTAATCTATCTATAAATACTACTATGCAAAAAAAAAAACTTATCTATTGCGCATACAAAACAGATGTAAACAGTAATACATAAACATAATATTGAACTATGTATTATTTAGTTTTTGCAAGCCTCTGCTGAGCAGCGATTTTCGCTTTACGAACGGGTGCTGTGATTTTTTGTGAGGAATTGGATTGTTTAGAAGAAGTCTGTTCATCTTCAGAGTTGTAAGTGTCATTCTCTTCCTTATAATCCACATCCTCGCAAGCATCACTGAACTCGTCGTTATCGCGCAATGCGCCGTCATTGTCTTGCGACGCGTTTTCACCTACAGCACATTTTATCAGGTGGCGTCTATTCCGTCTGTACCTAGCGCCTATATTTGTTTGTACTATGTATGAACGTGGAGTATTCGCGCGGCCGATGACTGTGGCCCTTCCTCTATTTTTACCATCAATGTATATGACGGAATCGCCTGTTTTTAAATCAGGTAAACCTTTACAGTGTTTATCGTAACTTGCTTTCGATTTATTTTGCTTTTCAAGCATAGTTTTATATTCCATTGGGTTAATGGGTCGAGGCTCTAAAAGTTTATGATGAACTGGTAATTGACAACGCAGCCTACGGCCCATTAACAGTTGTGCAGGAGAACTCAAACCATCCCTAGGAGTGTTACGAAAATTCAAGAGCGCCATATTAAAATCTCCGTTACTTTTTAATGATTTTAATAATAACCGCTTCACTGTTTGTACTGTACGTTCGCTTTTACCGTTAGACTGGGGATAGTTTGGTGAGGAGGTCACGTGATCGAATCCCCATTCTTGTGCAAATTTCTTGAATTTACGACTTGTATACTGGGTTGCATTGTCACTTATGAAGGTTTTTGGGATTCCGTGACGTGAGAAAACCTCTTTAGTCTTTTCTATGACTGTCTCTGTAGTTATGTTGCTCAGTTTACAAACCTCGACATAATTGGAATAATAATCCACTAATATTAAAAAATGATTTTTCTTATGTTCAAAGATATCGGATCCTACTTTGTACCACGGAAGTTGTGGAATCTCAATAGGTAGCATAGGTTCTCTCGTTGGTGCGTTTGAGTGCTCCTGACAAACTTTACATCTTTTTACATAAAGCTCAATATCACGCGACATATGTGGCCAAAACATTACCTGTCTCGCTCGCCGCTTGCACCGATCTATACCTAAATGACCTTCATGCACAATGCCTAACATTGTGTCGCGCAAATTTCTCGGAATTACAACGTATTTATCTTTAAAAATAACATCATCGACAACAAATAATTCATCCTTTATTGACCAATACTCTTTAACGTTATTCGCGACTTCATATTTATTTTCTGGCCATCCTGCCGCTATGTACTCCCTTAAAATCATTAAATCTTCGTCTTTTTTAGTTGCTTTTTTGACCATTGTTAATTTATCATTTGAGATAGGAACATTCTGTACGATCATTTGGACTTGGTATAGAATGTTTTTACTCACTTCGTCATCGTATAAGTCGGGCAAGGGCGACCGAGATAGCATGTCGGGAATAAACATGTACTTGCCGGGCACATAATTAACTATTAAATCGTAACCTTGAATTCTAAGCATCATGCGTTGTAGTCGAGCCGGGACAGACATCAGCGGTTTTTTAAAAATACTTTGTAATGGTTTGTGGTCCGAGTCTACTACAACGCCTTGTTGACCATAAATATACTGGTGGAACCTTTCACAAGCGAATACTATGGCTAACAACTCTTTTTCAATTTGCGCGTATCTTTTTTGTGTATCAGTAAGCGTCCGCGATGCGTACTCCACTGGGCGTCCGTCTTGTAGAAGGACCGCTCCCAGGGCCGCCCCGGACGCGTCCACCGCGAGTTTGACCGGACGCCGCGGGTCGTACAGCGCCAGCACGCCGGCTCCTGTCACACACTCTTTCAACTTCTCAAACGCTCTGCGCTCACTTTCTTCCCAGCGCCACTCATTATCCTTTTTTAATAAATTGGTTAGAGGAATCGCTATTTCCGAGTAACTAGGTATGAATTTAGACAAATAATTTACAGCCCCCAAGAATCTCTCTAAACTCTTTTTATCATCGGGTGGAGAAATTTCTTTAATAGCTTTTATTTTATTGTAGTCTGGCCTCATACCGTTGGCATCGAATACATGCCCCAAATATGTAACCTCTTGTACTCCAATTTTGCATTTATTTTTGTTAAATTTTAAATTAATTTCTCTAGCCCTATCTAAAAGATTCTTTAATCTCCTATCATGAATTTCTTTGGTAGGCCCCCAAACTATGATATCATCAATATAGTTTTCCACACCCTCTAGATCTTCGAGCAGCTGATTAACTTTCGCATGAAACACCTCCGACGCGCAGTTTATACCGAATGGCAGTCTTAAAAATTGAAACCTACCAAAAGGCGTCGCGAACGTGCACAGGTCGGCGCTCTCGTCGTCCAGCTGCACGGCCCAGAAGCCCGAGTTGGCGTCCAGCACCGAGAAGTACCGCGCGCCGTGCAGCCGCGCCGCCAGCTCCGCCAGCGTCGGCAGGTGGAAGTGCGCGCGCTGCACCGCGCGGTTCAGCTCGCGCGGGTCCAGGCACACTCGGATCCCTTTGTCTCTCTTAGCGACCAGTACTAGAGGATGAACCCATTGGGTCGGGTGACTTACCTTCCTGATGATTCCCATCTGCTCCATGGCCTTCAACTCGTCGTGTAGTTGGTCGCGCTGCCCGTGTGGCACTTTTCTAGAAGCGCATACGACCGGCGGGACCGACTTGTCGATCACGATGTGATATTTGCCAGGCAGACATCCGACCCCTCTAAATAGGTCTTTATAGTTAGACATTTCCATTGACCTAACACGTCTAACTAAGCCCATAGTTTCGCATGATTTCCGACCCAGCACACTACTACAACGCATATCCGCTATGGCAAACTTAAGTTCATATATGGTTCCTTTATACGACCACGGCAAAATACAGGTTCCTTTTATAGGTATTACATCGTGTGTGTATGACAATAATGGTACATTTTGTTTTGTTATCATACTTTCGGTGAAGCCCAACTCTAAAAATCTTTTATAACCTAACACGTTACAGTCCGCACCCGTGTCTAATTTAAATTTTTCACTTCCGTTTTCACAAAATAACACCTGAAACCAGTTTTCCGAACTACTTATTTTATCATCGATGGTCGAAATATAAAATTCATCGCCTACGTCGGAATCACTGTCGTACATATATTCGCGATCAACTTCGTATACGCGACGCACTTTATCACGGGACCGGTTATTATTAAAAGATTGAAATGACTTACAAACTCGCGCAAAGTGTCCTTTACCCCCACAAGCGAAGCAGTCGGCCAACAGCGCCGGGCACCGGCCCTCGGCGCATCTCCCGTGGCCGCATCCACGGCACGGCTGCATGCGCGGCGGTTGCGCTGACGGCGCCGGGCGGCGCGCCGGCGCGCGGCCCCGTGCCGCGCCGCCGCCCGCGCCGGCTGCCGGCCGGCCGCCCGCGCCGGGAGCGCGCCCGCCGCGACCCGTCACGCCGTCCACGTGCACCACTTCCGTACTCGTGCTCGCACCGTTGTTTATTTGTCGGCCGCTTTCTTGTGACACCTCCTCTGCTTGGCACAATTTGATAGCTTTGTCAAGCGTTAGGTCATCGGTTCGCAACAGCCGGTCCCTGACCGCGGCTTGACGAATGCCACACACGATTCTATCCCTTATTAGATCCTCTTCCAACGACGAAAACTCGCAGCATTTACTCAATAAACGCAAAGCCGTAACATATTGTAGAATCGACTCGCCGTCCACTTGGCTTCGCGTGAAAAACTTATATCTCGATAGTGTGACGTTTGATTTAGTTCCAAAGTAGGCATCAAATTTTTTCAACAATACTTTTACGTCATCACGTTCTTCCTCGGTGTCGAAGCTAAATGTTTGGTAAATGTCGAAGCCATCGGACCCGATGAGGTTAACAAGTAAACTTGCTTGCACACTGGAAGGCTCCGAATGCACCCCTGAAGCCTTCACAAACAATAGGAATTGCTGTCTCCACCTCTTCCAAGCATCGGCGCGACCCACCGGCCCGCCGGTGGCGTCCATGTTTAATTCTGCGGGTGGCCGAGCGTGTTCCATTGTAAATCCTCGATTTACTTAATGTTTCGCGCCCGAAACAATCACAAACACAACACTTGCAACAAATAGTAACTGTTGATAATGTTTTTTACACTTTTTAAACAGTATTTACGCCACTATTAATTTTTCCGCTGTCACCATGTTGTGTATACAAGTGAAACCACCAAGTGCGAGACAACAACTGGTTTATTGAACTACCTCCTAATACTATTAACTATACTACAGTCTCTTAAGATGTCAGTAATAATGGTGAATTTTTTTGTGATTTTGAAGGGTCATATTTTTCTTGCTAATTAATTTATCAAGAAAAAGAAAAGACAGAGTAGTCTAAACAGCAAAATTTAATTTTATGACAAAAAATTGAAGCTCTATAAGTATTTTATAGGAAGAAAACAGCGTAATACATTTGTATGAAAAATTACAGACCAACCAGGCTCTTAAGAGTGATAAGAAAGCGGCGGCTGATAAGCCCCGGCTAGGATGCGGGGTCGGACGCAGCCGGCGGCGGTCAGCGCTCCGCTATCCTGTGGCTCTGCCAATCTCGTGTAGGTTCAATATCTTTTAGGGGAAAGTCCATTCAGTACATTCATTGAATTTTTCCTTGCACGGCTAGTCTTAAGTAAATGTGAAGCGTTATTAATGTAAGCTAATGTAGCATTTTTACATTGTCTCTATTTCAATTTTATTGCCTCAGAAGGCATTAACTAATTGCTTATGCACTACTAATTCAGTGAAACATATAGGTAATTTTACATTAATTAATGCATATTATTAATTGTGTAGGTACATAATCCTTTTCATACACTCGGAATTTTTGTGTTCTGTTTCTCAGAATTTTACAGTGTTATTTTTAGGGTTCTGTACCCAAAGGGAAAAAACGGGACCCTATTTACTAAGACTCCGCTGTCTGTTTGTCTGTCAAAAAATGCCAAGTCGATGATCACCAGGCTGTATCTCATGAACCGTGATAGCTAGCACGTTGAAATTTTCACAGGTGACGTATTTCTGTTGCCGCTATAACAAATAATACTAAAAACAGAAAAAATATATTTAAGTGGCTAGACCCAGTACCATGTACTAACTACTACGTGCTAGTAACTATATTTAAGGGGGCTCCCATACAAAAAATCTGAATTTTTAGCCGTTTTGATAGATACTTAAAATTTTCACAGAAGGCTTAGTTAAAAATTCACCTATAAATAGTTAGAATAAAATAAAATTTACTAAGGGAGGCTTCTATACGGTACAGAACCCTTCGTGCGCGAGTTTGACTCGCACTTGGCCGATTTTTGCGTATGTTGTATTCCTCAAAATATGTCAACAAAATTTCTTTCTTCACTGTTCTTTGTCGCGAATAACTACGAGCTTGCCAACGTGCGTGATGGTAAGCGACGTTGTAGTACAGCACGCAGACTTTTCTTTCATTTATACTCCGACTGGACTTCAGTCCATTAAAATACAAGAAGAAATAAAATAGCCCAGTATAGGTATAGGAGGAAAGCTCAAAAAAATGCAAGTAAGTACTTTCTTCTTCTTTTTTTCAGCCATACGACGTCCACTGCTGGATATAGGCCTCCCCTAACGATCTCCAATAAGATCGGTTGGTAGCGGCTTGCATCCAGCGCGATCCTGCGGTCTTGATGAGGTAATACGTCCACCTTGTGGGTGGACGTCCTACGCTGCGCTTGCCGGTACGTAGTTTCCACTCAAGAACTTTACGACCCCATCGGTCATCAGTCCTCCGTAAGTACTTTCTAAGAGCTGAATTTTTGATATTACGTTACATTGATGTTGCCTCCCCCCCACCAAACGCCAAGGAACCCAGCATACTGACTCCGGGGTATTGCTGTACATACCATTGTAACGTAATACCAAAAATTCAGCTTTTAGAAAGTACTTGCATTTTTTGCGTTTATCTCCCGGGCTATAACGTATTTGTGCAGCGGCGCTGGGTCAGAGTGTCGCAACTTCGCAAGTCTCACCAACCTGTATAACCACATCAAAAAAACTATTTTTTCCTGAAATCCTCATCGTTGTTATCAATTTAGGTACCTAATATGTAATGTAATTATGTATACGAAATTCTACGTGGCGCTTATCTAGCATGGTATATCCGTTGCATGCATAACCGTTGCAACACATAAAAAAATTGATTGTAAAGTTAGTTTACGGACGATAGTTTTACGTGATATCGTCGTATGAAAACATTGTTGAATCGGCGATTGAAACAAGCCGTAGGTACTGTAACCTGCCTAGCCTATCCTAAACCGAAAGCATTAGCTAAACCTATCTTCAATACAAGTCTACCTTACAGCTAAACTATTTAACTATCCTACTAAATGACCTACATTAATTCGTACTAAAGCTAAATGTAATTCGCTCTGCAAGCGTGTAATTATGCTAACCCTAGAATAATAAAGACCTTCAGTATTTCTTAACCCTAAAGTAGTGGAGGTCTATTAGATCTTAACCCTGAACTGAAAGTTGTACTCCTACTTTAAAAGTTACTTATGAAAACGATTTCTACGCTATCTTAGCCTACTGTTGAGCTCATAAGAATTAAATCATCCGTACTTTTATTTACTTAATACTAAGTTTGGCCAGTGATCGTTAGTAGAGGACCTTACGTTGTGAATCGCAGAAACCCAAACAGATTTGAGACTCCTACCTATTTGTATGCTTTATAGAGTATTATAAGAGTAGTATAAAATGTCCTAGAGTTGTAAAATGTTAAGATACTTTAACCTAAATCCTACAAAACCAACAATATACACTGAGCTAGTTCCTAATGAACTTTACTTAATGCTACAACATTTCCTAGTCTTAGGTTCTTAGAGAGAGTCATAGATCTTAGATTTTGAGGTTATGAGGTGAGACCTAAGATGTATAATGACTGACTTGTGAACTGTAAGGAGCTGATTATAGTCCAAGAGGCAAGGTTTTGATACCTTCAGTCAAATAATTAAAAATTCTCAAAATTGAACCTTTTATATAAAATTTAGGTTTTACTATGGGAAATCAAATATAGCGGCTATGGATCGGCACCCCTTCTCCGTACCGATCAGTGGCATTCGACCCTGACTTGGATGGCCCCCTCCGCTTATTACGAGGAGATCAGCCTGAAGGGCTATGCTATTTCTGTCAAGATTACTTCTTGTCAGTCAAAGGTATGTCAACAAATAAGGGGACGAGACGGACTATTTTTTGCAAAGTTTCCCACATCCTAGAGTCGCGGTTCTCTAGGCCCCATTGCTGGATGTCACACCACACATAACGGACATCCAGCCCCCAAAAACCTCATGTGGTGATACATGAGGGGCACGGGCCAGGTTTACTTGCGGCGACCTTCAAATCCTGGTAAACCAGAATAAAAAGGTCACCTATTCCCTACCTATTTAGCCTATCTACCTAATGCCTACAGTCCTACTGGTAGCTAGCTTGAAGTATGCATGCCTACTTTGCCTAACTTGAGCCTAACCCTATTGTGACCTAAGTGTCTTAATATATTTGTGGTACAATAAACCATTGAATATCGAATATCAAATCATACTTAGGATGCATGCCTACTTTGCCTAACTTGAGCCTAACCCTATTGTGACCTAAATGTCTCAATATATTTGTGATACAATAAACCATTGAATATCGAATGTCGAATCTTACTTAAGGTAAAATCTATCAAACCTAGGTCTCTCACATTCACTAGAGTTCCTAACATAGGCAGACATCAGAATGTTCATTCAAGAAAGAATTTAGAAGAAAATCATTTGACGTATAAATAAATTCATAGAAGGACTTCACTCAAAGGTTAGTTCTGGAGTGATCTGAATAGCAACTGACCAGAGTTTCTAAGAAAGTAAAATTTATACTTTGCACTAAAGAATCAGGATCTTTTCCTTTTCGGCTAAAGAAACCCAATAAGGCACGGCATTGCTTGGCCTGGCAAAGTTTTACCAACAAGAGCCTGGCGTCGCCACATACACATAATCTTGTGCATTTTGAAACATTTATTGTAATTTGAGCAAAGTCTATCTATTTGACCACTGCTTTAATATCAGTTGTAAATGTATTATTTGAACATTCAGATTTCAGCCAGCTATAATACGGCCACTATGGCTATACAATACATTTGTAGTATACAATGCTGTCAATGCCATAATATATTATGTTTAATTTCATAGTGCAATATTCACTTGCCAAATGTTAATAAATCTCATTGAATAATAATGTTCAAAAGGTGTGAAATAATGTGTTTCCCATCATAATCAATAGGTTATTTACTATTGAATTTAATATTTTGACCTCATCAAAGATCCCAAAACTCACGGATAATCGCTAGAATTATTTTTCAAATCACCTAGGTATTTAAGACAAGGTTCAAATTGACCTAGTGTTTACAAGACCAGAATTACCATGCTAGCATTAAAGTACAAAAATACATCAATAATATGTAAATTCCTCAGACTGTTGCTACAGTTTAACAAGGAAATTGGTAATCTATCTGTTACTCAAAATTTCATCATTAATAGTTCAGCCAGTAAGCTTTTCATAATTGCGGATATACAACCGACTAGTTAGCATTTGTAACTATTTTTGTCAGCTGATATCTAACAAGGAAATGGGTAATCTATCTGTTACTCATAGTTTCATCATTAATAGTTCAGCCAAAGCCTTTTATAATTGCGAATTAATACAACCGACTAGTTAGCATTTGTAACTATTTTCGTCAGCTGATATCTCTATATTGTTTTATGATCAATATATTCAAAGTTTAGGTTATGACCATTTCCATAGAGTTAATGAAAATCTACCAATACAATAGTTGTGATCTGATTATAACAGCAAATATAATTTTACTATAGATTCATACAAAATAATGCAAAGTAGGTATAATTTAGATTGTCTACTTGCATCCAGATAAAACTAGGCTGTCTTTAATTCTAGAAAAACCTAGGTCTCAAATTTTATTGTTCCAACACATTTTCCTATCTCAATGAATAATGCAAGATAGGTATGAAATTAACTTGTCTACTTGCATTTATGAAACAAAATTATCTTGTAACTGGGAAATCTAGAGTACAATTCGTACTGGCAATTTATCACCAAATTGGATCTTTGACATGACCAAAATATACTTATTCTCTTTGGCAAGATTATTAACATTTACTATTCAATTCTCAAAGAACTTAAACAAATTATGGGAATTTTTCCCCCACTAAATGGCAATTACAAATATCACTATATTTTGACACTGACAGTTTTGAATCACAATATTTTTTTTCTTAATGACACAACTAAATAGCTGTTTGCTTATTTTAGTTGCCAGTTCCACAAAACTGCTATGTATCTCGTATTTTGAAAATTTAAAATGGAAGCTAAACTCGTTTTTAACCACAAACCTACCTAAAACCTAACCTTAAAACGACCCTATTGGTGAGCTGATGCCTCCTCTACCCTGTGAGAAAAGGGCATGCTCCCCTACCTGATTTCCTAACTCTATAAGACGTCCCTATTCTACACGACACCCACTACCCCAAGTAAAAAAAAAATATAAAAAAAATAATTCCCCTCTACAAGGACACTTCCCTTAGCAAAGATCCATGTCCGCTAACCGAAAACCTGACGTTTGGACTGGCTAGATCCGTGGGAGAGCCTATAGCCCCTAAATTCCCTACAGAAGCAACGCGTACGCCCCATCGCTTACGCAAGCTTCTCCTATCCCTGGGACAACCAGAAACCGACTTAGTCTCAGATACAATCAGTGTGTAAGCCACGTGCCTAACTGAATCCACAGGAAACCGAAGGCCTGACGTCAAAGAGAAGAAGCCGAATCCCAGTAGGAGGTAAAACATGGATTATCCCTCAATGACCTCACATTGACAGCCTACTATAAACCCGGGAATGAAGGTATCCGCCCACTATACTGCCAGGCAGTAAGTGCAATGTGGGTTTCAACCCGCCGACCACTTTGGAGTCATTGGCTGAACTACAGCGAAGTGCGTGATTAGCTTTTACCCAATCGATGACTTATTGCGATTTCCTCGACCAGCTAGCTCGGATAGTGGCGTTGTCTGCCATGTGGCATACCATCCACCCGAAACTAACCACTCTAAGAACCCACGATAACTCATTATCTTCGAGCTAGGTAACCTAAATAGGTCACTGGAATCGCGCCTAAACAACCCTCCCTTACACAAACTCAGCTAATCACACAATTGCACTGACATTTATAAGGAAACTCACAAAGACTGCTTTCACAACAAGAACTCGGCTGAAGAGCTTTTATAAAATTCGCAAAATTAAATAATGGCAAAAACAACCAGATAGGAACCGTAGTTCTGCAAAGGTCCGCCTTAGAAAAGAAATGTTATAAGCTCTCACGCACAAGTTGCGAGTCTGAAAACCTAACTCTGAATGACGCCATCTTGCCGTGCTCTCCCTTTTATAAACTATCCCTAACACTAACGTTAGTTTTGGAAAAGAACGCATTCGCAAATTTGAACTGAACGTTCGTTTTACTGTCAAACAAATTTCACCCTTATATCGAACGAAATACGAATCGTAATCCTATTATAATTATGGTATCCCTGTGACTAACGTTAGTTTTCTAAGTCAAACAAATTTCACCCTTACATCGAACGAAATACGAATCATAATCCTATTATATGGTATCCCAGTGACTAACGTTAGTTTTCTAAGTCAAACAAATTTCACCCTTATATCGAACGAAAACGAATCATAATCGTAATCGAAATAAGGTCAAACAAAATATAACCCTAATTTTTCGCTGTTTCACAAATGTTGCTCTCAAAACCTATCGTTCATCGTATTTTTTGCAGAATTAACAATGATTCTACAATACTACTTCTACTATTACTTTAAATTGAAGTTTCTCGGTGATTCTAGGTTACCAAGGTAAGTTACTTTCTCAATCTAGATTGTTTTTCAACTTCAACAAGAAAGTACCTACTCTCCCTATTTTGGTACCTAGAAATACTTTACCCCTTTGGTGTTAGCTACCTTAGAAATCTCTTTTTTGTTTGTTTTGAACTATCAGGACCTTGATAAGCCCATATTCCTCCTTATTAAGTATTATTTTTTTTGTTACAAAACTGATCCCGAGATTTTGAGGTTATTTCTAACATTCTATGAAGCAACGATTGAAACATGATTGTAAGTTCTTATGAATTGTTCTTATGTTTCAGTTAAGCTCCAGCCGATTGAAAGATGATTTTGCACATTAGAAATCTATCTGATTGTTTAGAAGTCCTAGATAGAGGATCATTTAACATCTGAAAATGGAAATTGTTATCATCTCCACAGATTAATTCCAAGGTTTGTATCTAATGTTTACTTTATAATAGATAGTATCTGTGTTTGAGTAATTTCAGTCCCATGTGATATAACTTGCGTTCCCTAAGTGTTGTGTTATGCGTGGCTGTAAAATAACACTTATTCAGCTATCAAATCTCCCAAAGGCTAATTGAAAAAGGTGATTCCTTACAATGTTCTAACATGATACTATCAATCATTTGGCAGTCTTTTATCTCTACCTATTCCTAGCTTATGATAATAATAATACTATTTTGTTTCCAATGAATCCCTTTTCTTTTTCCAGGTTATTTGACAAGTTACCGCTGGATTGTTTTTCCTGTATAACCAGCTGGGTGAGCTGATCCTCTTCTTCAATGATGCTCGACTCTTCTAACGTCCTCAGGCTTATTTCTAAGTCGTCTTCTTTATGATAAGGGCTTAACCAGGTACTTATTTTAGTTAGTATAAAATTCCACTGAAATTTCATAACGGAACGCTGACTTAAAATTATTTCTATAAATTAATGAACTATATTGTATTACTTTCCCGGTTGTTATTTTCTAATATACCTAGATGAACATTCAGTGGACTAAATTTACTTATTTTTGACCCTACATATGTAACTCTGTCGAAATCAACAAATCTAGAACCAATTTCTCAAGATTTATTCATTCCAAATGTGAGAGACCAAGCATCTACATAATATTATACATAATATACTATGTTAAACACCGAGACACATACAAATGTGGATTGTGACAGTACGCTTAGGACGATTTCGCCTCTCTATCGCTTGTCCCGAGCTCTCGCTTGCACGGTCGGTTCAGGCATAGCGTGACACATTTTCGTGCGTGCCGCCGGCGTTACAAGATTTATAAGACGTCATCACGTCAAAAGCTTCACAGCGCCAACTTGCTAATACAAAAACAATAAGCTGTTATCTACTTCTAAATATTATCCAATTTGAGTGTTTTTTGTAGTTTGTTACCCTAAAGTTATAAGCCTCTAAAAGTCAAATTTTTACGCAAAACTTTTGGTGAAAAGTAAAAACTTTTCTGAAAAAATGTATTATTTCTTACTCAAGCGATTAACACCAAAAACATAACATTTTGTTTTAATTTAAAGGGTGAAAAGAGTTTCCTCCCGGAACGTAAATTTTATCAAAAATGTACCTCGAATTTCGATTTTCCACAGCAAACGCGAAAACACTGGTCGATTCAGAATCCTCTAAACATTACCGTCTTACTTACCAGTACCACAAAAGTTTTATGCACACTTTAGGCAATGTTTAACACTACAAATTGCGCAGTTTAAACACGCTTTAAACACTGTTTATTGTTTAAAGCGTGTTTAAATCTTTTGTAGTAAGGCGACAACTGTTTTGCGCACGCTTTAGACTTTGTTTAACAGAACATTACGCACGCTTTAGACAATGTTTAACAGTACACATTGTACTGTTAAACAAAGTCTAAAGTGTGCGTAAAACTGTTGTGGTAAGGCGGTAAGTGAGCACCATACTGGTCTCACCGCTAAACACATCCGATTCAAATGTACCGGAGGTGCAAAAGTGCGAATTATAACGTGTTTGCACAGCGGCTAGGGCAGTGTGTCGCGCTCTGACGCAATAACAGACCGGACGGGGCGGCCGCTCCGCTGCGCGGGCACACTGCCAGCGGGCAAATACAAGGTACTCTTTGGCGGGCAAGCGGGCAGATTAAGAGGATTTTGAATCGACCAGTTTTCACGTTTTTTGTAGAAAATTGAGTAAATTCGCGGTACATTTTTTATAAAAATTTACAAAACTCTTTTCACCCCTTAAATTGTAACAAAATGTTATGTTTTTAGTGCCAATCGCGTGAGTAAGAAATATTGTACGCTCGTGCCTACGTCTTATTTTTTTAGATTTTTTTTTTAGTTATAAATAAACTAAAAAAAAAAACTAAATCTTTTCACCCAAAGTATTGCGTAAATATGACTTTTTAGAGGCTTAAAAGTAAGTAAAAAAATACTTGTAAAAACTAAGACGTGTAATCTTAGCGATTGAAGTGCTGATTACATGAAAAAAATCACTCAAATCGAATAATATTTAGAATTACATACCAGCTAATGTTTTTGTGGGGAAAAGTTGGCGCCTCACAACTGCCTTAAAATACGATAAGTATAAAAAAAACTAAAAAAAAACCTACCTGCCCGCACTAAGAGCGTGAGCCAAGCAAGACACGCAACAGCAAGATAAAGCTAAGCAAAATCTTCATCAACCTTCTTACCCACTGCTGGATATAGACATTTCTTTGGTATCATGCTATCTGATTAGGTGCCTATAATATTTAAATATCTGACTTTATGTGAACTGGAAATGTTAATTAATTAAAAAAGGACACAGGATGAAAAAATCTGCACCGAGTTTGAAGATATTAAAGTATTTTGAAACTCTTTAATTTGGCACAAAAAAAACCGCACCTACTTATTAATTTTTTGCCAAAACTAACTTGTCTTACCAACAGTTCAGTTTGGAAATTGATAGCCCTTGATACCCCTTCGTAGGCCTATGCTCTGCAGTGGGCTACTGAAAGGTCGGTACGGTAAAATGTTAATAAATAAAAAAATCATAAACTACTCGCCAGATGTCGCACCCCACCCGAACATTACCTGCGGCCGAGAAATTGAATTGTGCAAATCTACTAATCTATCGTATGTATTTGATAACACCGCATTATGGCAAATATTTCAACTGCATGAAATTCATTAAGTTTTATAATATGCAATAAAGTCGATTATTAACTCAGAATCCGTGATGGATCAACTCCATTTGAAATTCATTAGGTTTTTTTGGCAATAAATTATTCAATAAAGTCGATTATGAACTCAGAAACCATGATAGATTTATGTTACACAAACAATGAAGCCGCCATCCAATCTCAAAATACTTGAAAAGAGCCCTAGTTAAACTGTTTTTTCTCCATCAAATCTTGAAGTTAATGGATTGAAAAAAATACACAATATTCTCAAAACTATACGGTACAGAATGGTAATACTCATAACACAATTAAAGAAACTTCGCTCGATAGAAAATAATGCGAAGATACTGCTTTTTTAGAGCAAATTCATGTTTTCGTAGAAAGTTTATTGCATTTTTGAGCACTTTCCTACACGTTTGCAATTTTTCTTTAAATGTGTCCTTTATGCTCTTGAATTGAACTTTGGTACTGTTCATAAAATTCAGCAAAAAGTGGTGATACCAATTTATTATTGATTTTTGAATGCAAAAATCCGCCGAAACAGGGCGTCCCCGCACGCTCGGACATGGAATATGATGCAGACTAGCGTGGCTTTAGCACATTTTTAATTAGAATATATACACGTAGTATATACATATAGATTTGTGGCAGACAGCAAGTCTAATAAGTACACGTTTACTTTTTGACTTGTAACAAATGGTGTTATGAATAAATGACTATATGACTATATGACTATACATGGTTATTCAAGCCGAAAGGTGATTCAGACCATCATTATGAATAACTTATATCTACTTATGGTCATCGGCCAACATGAAAATCGAGAAAAATAAATCAGCTGTTTCATACATTTTGTTTACTCAAAGATTCAATTTTGTATGGAACAGCATTTATTTGGGTTGGCGCCATAGTAAAAGTTGTTCTTTGATGGTCTTAGTCACCCGTTTTGGCTAAGTACAGGCACGGTAATATAATCATTACCGTGGCACAGGGTAAGCAGAAAACCACCCTGTGTATTCTCGTAAAGTGCCCTGCCCACCAAGCTATTTAACTTGATGGCCCTGCCGCAAGTAGAACTAACTAAAATATATGTATCGAGCTAAGTACACGAAGACGAAGAAATCGCTTCTAGCGATAAGGCCGCCATTTGTTTTAACTAGTTAAGTCTAAATTGTATTGTTTTTGTATTTCTATTTTTGGTGTGAAACAATAAAGAATTATATTACGAGTATTGCTATACCATTTTATTTGTTTTACAACTTACGGGTTGTCCCGGATCTTTGAACGGCATTGGTGGGGCGAGGCCCTTTTACAATAATTAAGTAGTTTATAAAAAATACTGTTTTTGGGTGATAGGAAGAGGGAAACTATTATAAAGACTGGGAATAGGTACAGTTCTAGGCTATTATAATGAGTTATTACGTGATTATAAGTGGTCTATGGAATGGCACGGTGCGGCACCCGCCAAGTTACCTAAAACGTCATTTTAAAATATTTAGGCGGGTGGTGATTTGCCATCCATTAAATGGGCCCCCCCATAAAGGCTACCGTAACTTGGCACCGAGAGGTGTGCTGCGCTTTCACTAGACGCTGCTCGTGGCGTTATGCCCTTTAACACTTCCACCCTGGAGCTTAGCCCCAAAGAATCAGGGTTCGCAATGTCGCCACTCACCAACGGCTCGCCACAAGGCCGCCCCTGCTATTTAATGATTATTAGATATTATTATTAGACAGGTATTTATTTAATATCTCAGATTGAATTTTTACAATATTTTACAAAAACAAATATAAAAACATTATAATAATTTATTATAAATTAAAAATTTAAAAAACCCCCGACACATTGACAACCATTTTGGGCACATTTGTAGAATTTTGGTTCTTCCATCCCCACTTTAACCCACCATAACTAACATAACTAACATACATAAAAACATAGCTAAGAACACTCTCGATTAAGTCTCCTTTCATCCAAAAAAAACTAAACTGAAATCGGTTCAGTGGTTCGGGCGCTATGATGCCACAGATAGACAGACAGACAGACACACAAACAGACACGTCAGACTTATAACACCCCTCTTTTGCGTCGGGGGTTAAAAACTTAACCTAGGTTGTCGCCGGCAGCGGGGCGGGGCCCAAGCTACCGGTGGTTGGGGCTACAGACTGAGGAACCTCCTGACAATGCGCGCCGTGTCCAGGATCACTGCCTTCTGAATTTATTATTAGAAATAATAAAGACGATAACAGTTCAAGTTTACTCAAAATTATACTACGCCCTTACGTTTCTTCCACGATGTTTTCTTTCACTGGTAATTAGCCATTTAGCATTTTAATTGGGCACTTATTTAATCGAATTACCCATTACCCGTGGTATTTACAGTGAGCTAATCCATCAAATTGAAAATGCCTTTTGTACCTAATTACATGTGAAGGAAACATAAACCAAACTAATTGAAAATATGAGTACGATTCAAGTATTGGGGATAACTTACTGTAAGTTTAAGTTAAAATAAGTTACGGTTTTCAAACCCCTCAAACGACTGGTGTTATCTGGGGGGGTGTCAGGGATTAGAACAGATTTACACGAAAATTGAAACTACAGTAGTTTCCGTATGTCTCTATACATATTTGTATTTGTACAGCGCCCCCGGCGGAAACGAGGAAGAACTAACAAAAATGTATGGAGCCACATGCAAACGCGCAAGTTTAAGTACTGTATCTATTCTACTGCTGGACGTAGGGCTACCCACGAAGAGTGATTGGGCCATATCCACCACGCTGGCCCAGTGCGGGTTGGTGGATTCACATACGCCATCGAATTTCTTCTACAGACATATGCAGGTTGCCGCACGATGTTTTCCTTCACCGAAAAGCCGAATTGTTAAATTCCATAAATTCCAAAGAACTCATTAGTACGGGATCGGGATTCGAACCCACGACATCACGATTGTAAGGCGGGTGTCACTACCTCTGGACCACTACGGCTAAAAGTAGTAAAGAAGTTTAAGTAAACTATGCAAAACCTGTAGGTACTAAAGGCTCTGGATAAACGGCAGTAAATCCCAATAAATTGAGCAAGCTGACCATCAGAACTTGCTCAATTTAGTGGTAATGACACCCGCCTAACAATCGTGAGTTTGTGGGTTCAAGCCCCAGTCCCGTACCAAGTTCTTTGGACTTTATGTACATACGGAATTTCACACCACTGGCTTTTCGGTGAAGGAAAACATCGTAAAGTCAATCCCGCTTACGTCGTTAGACGAAAGTCGATGGCGTATGTGAATCCACCAACCCGCATTGGGCCAGCGAGGTGGATGTGGCCCAATCATCCTTTGTGGGTAGGCCTACGTAACTGCATTGTACTATTAAAAATGGCTGGTAGGTGCAGGTACCAAGAAGAATAGAAGACTTTTCAATTAACTAGATCAATTTGCCTACTCATGTCAGCGGCGCAAGGAGTGGGGATTTGCACAGCTTGTAGTAGATAACTTACCTATACCATTTGGCCTATAATACATATACTTTGCCGTTTTCGACCCCCAGAAACTTCGTTTTCAACAAAGTCTACCTACCTATTATCGAAGATTAGTTATTTACATTGTAAAGTTGTTTTGTATTTTTTTATCATTCAATTCAGTTCACAAAGAAATACATTTATTCAGTTATTTGTGTTGTTATTATTCAGCTCACTAAAAATATACTTTTTACAGTACTCACAACTTTGTGTGGAGCCGTGACGAGCTTCGTATTGTCCCAGGGTCGTGCCGGTGGTACTTTGAAAAACTATCCTGCCTTCACTCTCGCAGTTGAGGACTACTTCTACTCTGACGAAGAACCATTTCACCCTCCCCTTATATTATGGTATTCCAAGTACCCAAACGGTACCTATTACATCGACCCTAACGGAAAGTTTTACAACAGCACCGAAGGCGTAATGAAAATATACCAGAACACCTATTCATTAGGATTCAACGAAACCTACTATAAAGATCCTTACGGGATTTACAAGCAAAAAGGATCTCTATTTTATTTGGATCCATCCTTGACTACAACAACTACAAGAAGAACGGTATCAACCACTACACAGTTTTACTATGAAACGCAAGCGCCTCCGCACCCGAATACGTTTCAGAATATGTATATGAAATATTTGATAGATACTTTACCTCCGATTGAGATTATAGATTGTGGTTTTTGCCCGAGGGCTTACATACCAGTTTGCGGCTCAGATGGTAGGTCCTACACTAATGTGTGTAAAATGAGATGCTTGAACTCGATGAGAAGCGAGTCTGCGCAAGCAACTATTAGATTCATGGGTATCTGTCCGGAGTACCAAGAGCCTTATGAATACTAGAGAGCGTCCAAGAATTTGGACGCCAAAATAATAGTAGATTATGCAACATGAGGACAAAGTACTGTCTTTATGTTGCGGGCGACATCTGAGCGTTACTCAAAGTTAACGAGGGAGTTAAAGTTAATCCCCGAGCACAGCGAGGGAGTTTAAAGTTAATTCCTCGCTACGCTCAGTCCATTTAAGTCGCCCGTGACACAAGACAATACTTTGTCCCCTTGCTGCATAATCTACTATTTCATACCGCATGCTCGACAATTACCAATTACCTCTATATCATATAATCTCAATTTAAAACAGGACATTGATTCATAACACAATCTCGGAGGTATACTAAGGAAAGGACTATAACTCCATAAAAATACTGTTTCGCTGAACAAATGGAGGGTCAAGCTGCGTGATAAATATGTGTTAAGTACCTATCTTTTAGTGGCTGATCATTACCCTATTCTATTCATATTATTTATTGGTATCAAAAATATAAAAGATACACGTCAAAAAATTACATTTGTTATTATTAAAATAATAATATCACTTAAATAATATCATCTTTGCTTAGTAGCAAATAATTAAATTGTACTGAGTTGAAACATTACATTACAAAATAGTTGTGTTGTGTTTTTATAGACAACAACAAATAATAACAATAATCAATATAAATATAATGAAATAATAATAAAATGTCAGAATTAAATTACAAAATTACATTTATGTCAATAGTAGATAACATTCAAAAATAGTTCCAATGTCAAAGCACACATCGTTATAACTCTTTTAAGTTAATTATCTCATTAAAATCATAGAATGTATGTTCGATTAGCCAATCTTTCAATTGTCTTCTATATGACTCTCTAGAAGGTGCCTCTACCACTTCTTTAGGTAGCCGGTTGGTGATTATAGGCGCGTTCATGTGTATCAATTTACCCGTTTTTGCCAGTCTGCGAGGTAGAGCACACAAACGATGCGCATGCCGCGGTGGTTCTGCGATCGAGCGCGTTGCTCCGAGGTGCGGGAATTCCTCCGGGTGATCCCTGGCGTACATACCCGCCTGGAAGAAGAATAGGCTCGGCACAGTCAGTATCCCCATGGATCGGAAATACGATAGTGCAGAGATGTCCTGTGGCGCTCTCACTATTGCACGGACGGCTCTTTTCTGCATTTTGAAGACGCGCTCCCAATCGGCAGCGCGTCCCCATAGCTCGATACCGTACTGAATTATCGAGTGCACAGAAGCAAAGTAGCATTGCCGAACCATGGGGCACGGCAGGACCGAGGAAACTCGCCGCAGCGCGAAACAGGCACTACCTATTTTTCCACAAAGTCCCTCAATGTGGCTCTCCCAGGTCAATGCGCTATCCAGCTGAAAGCCTAGAAAGTTTGTTGACTTCACTTGGTCCATCTCAAAGCTGCCGATTTTTACCTTGAGTGGTCTGTAAGTTCGGCCTGAAAGGTTGAAATGTACGAAGTGAGTCTTATTGGCGTTCAACTTCAACCCATTTACCCTGAACCATGCGTCTAAAGCGCTCGATACTTTGTTTAGTTTATGCTCTATCTGATCTACAGTAGGCGCAGTGCGACAATCGCAGCAACGTCGTCTGCGTACATTAGGATATGAGCGTCTGCTATGTTTTCTGGCAAGTCATTAAGAAGGATGGAGAAGGTGATATTGGATAGCGAGGAGCCTTGGGCTACTCCGATCACCGTCTCCAGCGGCATCGACCTCACTTTGCCACCATCTCCCACAACAATCTGGACTCGCCCAGTCATCTGGTCCGTAAACATTTTGAGTGCAAAATTTTCTATACCGTAGTACTCCATTTTTGCAGCCAGGACGCCATGATCTGCAACGTCGAAGGCTTTAGACATATCACAGAAAATTACTGCAACCTGCTGCTGACCTTCACGAGCCTCGATTATTCGCCGGACAAGTTCCCTGGCTAACGAGGTCGTGGATCTGCCTTTACGGTACGCGTACTGCCTGTCACTTAACGCCGCACTCTCGGTTAGGTATTCTGTCAGACGGACACTCAAGCCATACTCAAAAATCTTCGCTATTCCTGGTATGATGGAAACAGGTCTATAGCTATTCATGTCGCCCTGATCTCCTTTTCCCTTATATAGCGGAGAAATCTTAGCACTCTTCAAAGTGTAAGGATACCTTCCTTCTTTGCAGCACTTATTAAAGAGGCAAGCTAGAGTTCGCGATACCGGTTCCGCCACGGCGTGCAGTAACTCTATCGAAATTTCGTAAACATCTTTCGTTTTCTTTCGGGCTATTCCCTTTGTAATAATTCTATGTACCTCTAGATGTGTGAATGGTCTTATTCTGAGAGAGCGGTCTGCCGGCGGGCGCACCGCCGCGAGCGCGCGCAACGCCGCGATAACGTCGGCTGTTGGCGCCCCTGCTGTGCCAGCTGCACCTACCAAGTACGCGTTCATCCCATTCGCAGCATCCGACCTGGACAAAAAACTGGAGCCATCAGGGCGTTTTAATACATCGGTATATTCCGTAAAGGCTCTCTTCCGACCGGTTTCAGACTTTACTACATCCCACATTGATCTGGTAATGTTTTCAGATTGATGAATAATGTTATTATAGTATTTAGCTCTCTCTGTTTTCGTCAAATCATCGAATCTATTTTGATATTCACACATCTTTTCGTCTAAGCCATTATTGTAAGGAAATTTTAATTTTAGCCTGTTCATATCGATTAGTAAATCGTTTAAAGTTATGATTTCGCTTGTCGCCCATACAATTTTTTTATTTTTGACGGTCTTTCTTTTTAAAGGGAAACATACATCTATTGGATAACAATCTTTACTAAATGTCACAGTTATAGCCCTAACCGTTTCCCTTAGTTTTTACGAAATACCCTTGTTGCAACGCGTTTTCCCGATCAGTTAAAACCGAAATGATCCGTGTCGAATTTGTGACGTGAGAGTGGGCTCCCGCTAGAAAAGGGGAAGGAAACGGGAAACGCTTTGTAACATAGGCATTTATACGGTTAATTTAGACTCAACGTCACCATTATTTTTAATCACTATTAATACGACTCGACTGCCTCGGTGGCTCAGTGGTTAGTGACCCTGACTTCTGGGCCAAAGAGGCGTGGGTTCGATCCCCACCCAGGGCAAACATTTGTGTGATGAACATAGGTGTTTGCTCTGTGTCTGGGTGTTATTTAGGTACCATCTATATAAGTATGTATCTAAAATATGTATATGTAGTATATCAGTTTCTGGCAGCCATGTCACAAGCTATGCTTAGTTTGGGGTCAGAGACCGTGTGTAAGATGTCCCCTAATATTTATTTATTTTAATACGGAAGGCACTAAATACCACGACACAGGAATTTTCCTAGTGTGGGATCTAGGGTTCACCTACAAGTATGTACAGTCCACGGACTCAACGTATGTAGCATAATAAGTTTAACTATTAGTTATATGTATACTATAAAACTGTATAACTGTACCTATTTCTGTACATAGCCTTAAGAAAAGTCAAATAAATAAATTTATTAATTTATTATTTCGTAACAACTAATTCTAACTAGGGACGCGTTCCTCCTTAAAATCTATAACTGTAACATAACCTACATACAGAATGATCCCCTTGAATATTGAAAGATTAATAATTTAGTACTTAAAATAGTAGTTTATGCAACTGTCATATAATGAAGGGTATTAAAACACGAGTGTGAGTTTATGAAACGAGCGCAGCGAGTGTTATATGCAGTTGCATACACTACTTTATCTTCACTAATAAAAATAAAAAAAAAACATATTGCGAAACATTAAATTCACGCGTACGTGTATTGTCACAGTGAACTTGGCGCCATTAAAATCTAACCAATGAGAGCGCAGCTGCGCGCGCAGGGCCAATCAGGAGCGAGCGCGCGATGTTATAATGAGATTTTACGATATCGATGTGGATATTATAACATCATGTGAAATTGCTTAAATGTTGTCTGCGCTATAACAGTAGTCATTATAAGTCAAGTATTGGAAACATAAGTAGAATGTTACAACATTAGTGTAGATAAAACACATTAAAATTTCAAATATTTTATTGTATTTCACGCGACTTAAATCAGTATCAGTTTTTTTATAGAATTAACAAGAACTAAACTAATTACTTACCTAAGTAATATATTTTGAAGAACCTTTCGAGTACCTACTCGAAATGTTCTTCAAAATCTATACCTTGGAAAAGGACAGAAATACTTTTAATTAATCAACTTTCACAATCAAAGACTTGACCGCCACAGCTATCTCTTTCACTCACTTTCACAATTATGACAAAATTAAATAGATAAGAACTTAATAGATACGAATTTAAAAAATCTAGACTATGTGAGTTCTCAAAATAATGTTGCAACTTTTTTTTATATTTTGTTGTTGCAAAAAAAAAAAAAAACAAAAAAAAATAGCACAATGAGATTGCTATAGCAACATAAAATATAAGGTAAGTATATAATTAATTCAATATTGTTTAGATATAGACAATGATGCAACAGATTAGAAAACTAGGCATTCTCAAACATCTTTCATAATACTAAATGTTATGTATGAGGTCTAAATAAAATGCAGATACTTGTGCAGTTTCGTACAGTAAAGTTTTTTTTAATGATATTTTCTTTCCGTGTTAAACGTGAAAGAGACAGCTCAGGGGATCTATAGTTGAATAGTCTAAGAGCAGCTGAATATCGACTTTCACCTATATGATAACCAGATGAAAAATATGTTTTACAAGTTTTTATTTAACTTGCAATGGATGCAAGTTCGGGTGGAATCTTGCAAGTTTTTGACCAACTTCCCGGTTTCCGATTGAGCTGAAATTTTGCACGCATATGTATATCGGGTGACAATACAATAATATGGTACCATGGAGCTGATCTGATGATGGAGTCATGGTCAGTGGATGGTGGTCATTGGAACACGTGTACTAAACAAGATAGACCCGTCGTGTTTGGGCTCGTTTTAATTGTCTTGGCTGCACTCTGCTGCTACATGATATCCAGGATCTCAAAAGCTTGTATTTTAAAAAAGTTATATTTATATATTAATTTACATCAATTATAATTGATTTACAAACCCGCCTATGATAGCTTGGCTATCGAAGTGTTTATAGCTATATTCAATTCGTTTTTTTTTTGTCAATGGTTTATGGTCTATCATTATATCGGTGTGTTTGTATCAAAAGTATGTATTATCTGGTTATCAGATGAGTGATGGTTGATCTTCCACGCCTCTCCCCCTAGAACTTCGAACGTATACAAGACTTCGAGAAACGTAAACGGAACTTTGACTTTTTTCTTAAGCTACGTATACGTCCTAGCCGTTCGAAAGTCAATAATAGATCCGCAGGTCAGGGGCCTTTCAAGTATTACATAAGCAAATTTATTATAATTATTTAACTCCCCTCCCCTCTCCCTCTTTGTCAGCAAAAATAAGCTATTACTCCCCCTCCCATTCTTACGTAACATTGGTACCTGTGTGCATTTTTCTTTTTTGAAGTGAAACTTTTAATGCGACTTCCAACAAGGTTGCGTTAAACGTTTAACGCTACCATGGAAAGCACTGTTGCATCAAAGTTTCACTTCTTCCGCGCGGAGGGACACCACTTCCACTTTTTTATTGATTCACAAGCAGCAGATTCAATTCTAGAAACAATAAAATAGATTTAGTTTATCGGTCTTGAACACACATATGCGTAAAGAAATAAATAACTATTATTGTCGTAATCACCATATTCTGGACACCCCCACCCTCCATGTCATCAAAAATAAGCCAAGGTTAAGCCCCTCCACCCTCCACATATAGTGCTTACGTAATACTTAAACGGACCCTCAGAGTTGCGCCATTAAATCCACACATAAGTATTTTTATAGTAAGTTTTAGACCCCCCGTCCCCCATGTCATCAAAATACAGTGCCACCGACTTAGCTAGGTGGGCAAAATTGGAACTACATGTGCATCAGCGGCCATTTTGAATTCGTCATTAGAATTTGCGCCACTAGCGACGCCGTCAACTGAACAGCTAAGTTGGTGGCACTGTAAGCAAAGGTTAAACTCCTCTAGCCCCCAATAGTGCTTACGTAATACTTGAACTGCCCCTCAGAGTTACGCCCTTAAGCCCACACATAAGTATTTTTATAGTAAAGCGTTCAATATAGCACCTCCTCCGACTTATACTAACTGTGTGTGTAACCAAGCTATAGCGTGAACTAATAATTATCTTTCGCAAAAAATGGCAAAACCGACTTCCATCGTGTACAAAATTCGAATATTTCGCTCGAATTGTTTACATTATTGTTAATTTTTCAAAAAACGGCTCAGCTTATTCTAAATTTAAATGGGACCACCTCGGGAGTATACCCTTTCGAACTAAAAAATAATTTTTCGATTCGGTTCACAATATTGGCGAAATTATCGATGAACATACACAAAAAACATACCTACAGACGAACATAGAACCTCCTCTTTTTTGGAAGTCGGTTAAAAATATTAATAATCTACATTACAATGACTGAACATTATTATGGCTTAGACAACTAGGAACAAAATTTAATATTAAACTATTGAGATTACATATCATATTAGCCAACCCAAACCAAACAGCGCGAAACCCAATCCTGACTGAAGCTTACTTAGCAGTTGCGCGAGGAGAGCCAATCCTCACAGCCGCCTAGAAGTTTGATTCAGTCTAAACTCACTTGAATCAATGAAAAGTAAGATATTTTTGAATGGCTAATATAGGTAATAGGGTATTTTTTGAGATAGCTTAGGCAAAAAGCAATCGGAAAATGTTAGTTTTAGATCACAAAACATCAAAATAAATTTTAAAAATCAATACAAAATATTCCCTTTTTTAAATCTGTAGGTACATAAAATAGGCGCAGCTATGTGATGACGTCATGATGCTATGTAAACATTCAAAACTATAGAATGGCAGTGTCAATGTCAGCTGTCAAAGACACTGTCGTGAGAAATGTTTACATAGCATCGTGACGTCATTCGTAACCACAGAGTAAAATATTGACATCAATCGTTTTCGTAAATTACGCGCGAAATTTTGAAACTGTAAAATTAAAATGCATTTTTAAAGCACTTAAAGCCTGAATTTCTTTTTTTGTTTTTTTTTAGTGGTTTATCAGCCCTACAGAATCTAATTGAGATACTTTTCAAAAATGACTATAATACCCTATTCTTACGTATTCTTTTATCAATAATAAAAGCTTTCAACTAAACAAGTTTGCGTTCCATTATACAGGGTTTTACTGGTTATCAATTAGCATCCTTTTAGGGGCTTATTCTATACATCAAAACTAATCAAAACTAACAACTTTTGTTCTGCGACTTTCATCAAAACTAAGAAACAAAAACAGCTGTTCCATACGCTTTGTCGAGGGTGAACAATATTTTAAGCTATTGCATAGCTTCTATCGCGGGCCTTGAGCGCGGGAACCGAATCCAGAAATTCCGTAACGAACAAACCTCACGCTCCCCACTCCGACGGGCAAGGAGGTGTGGCTTGAAGGCCGTGCATCATCTAACGTCGTTTCAGTTCGGCAGTCTTCGACACGGCGTTGTGTGCGATTAGACGTAATGCAATAGCTTTACCGCGGCAGTCCCCGAGTGCCACACGTCTTTTTTTTCTATGGTACAGCATTTTTTTTCGAGTTTTGATACGAGTAATAGTCATTGAACAACTCCGACTTGTGTTGGAGGAGAAGTCATACATAAAAAAAAAAGTCATTGAACAAAAGTTGTTTTGATGTACACAATAAGCCTCTGAAAGGATGCTAATTGATTACCAATAACCATGTATTGTAGCATTTTCTTAAAAAAATAGATCTAAACAATTTTAAAAAATAATTTTAATTTTACATTCATTTTTTTTCTCAAACATTAAAAACAAAAGAAACTTATACAATTTTAGTTTTATCAAATTAGTTATAAACGACGATATAGGGCGAATCATACAAGTCGGCGGATGTGAAGTTAGCTACAAGCTGTACAAAACCCGCAGTTTTTAACGCGCAGTTTTACGTGACCTTCAGTCACTAGTGTCACTACTGAGCTTGGATATTACGCAGCTTGTAGCTAACTTCACAACCGCCAACTTGTATGATTCGGCCTATAAAATTCAAAGTAGATTTTTTCTTCCTACCCTCATATTGTTATTTACCAAAATATTAATGTATTTACATTTCTAAAACTAATATCTAATTATGCGCAAGTATTTTAATTCTATATATCTTAGGCCCAAGTGGAATCATCTCTTTGAGCAATCTACTTTATAGCTAAATTTTTATAAGCCGAATCATACAAGTTGGCGGATGTGAAGTTAGCTACAAGCTGCGCGAACCCCAATCAACGCGCAGCTTTATGTGAGCTTCAGTCAGGATTGGTTATAGCGCAGTTTGTAGCTAACTTCACATCCGCCAACTTGTATGATTTGGACTATAGCAACGTGGGATAACTATTTAAACAAAAATATTTCCCTATCGACCGATTGGGTGTAAAAATACTCGAGTGGAGACCACGTACCGGCAAACGCAGCGTAGGACATCCAACGTGGACCGATGACCTCATTTTGACTGCAAGATTGCGTTGTAAGCAGTTTTGAACAGGTTTTATTATAGGGAAGGCCTATGTCCAGCGGTGGACGTCCTTCAGTTGTCAAAACTAACTACTGAGTAGTTCGGAACGCAAAGGCACTATACGGCACTATTTACAATTTAAAAGACATTTAGCGATTTAAATTAACAATACTAAAGAAATAATACGAAGAAAAGCCATAGCTAATATAACAGTTAGTAAGTCATTAAATACTAGCGACCCGCCCCGGCTTCGCACAGGTGTATTATACATATAAACCTTCCTCTTGAATCACTCTATCTATTGAAAAAAACAGCATCAAAATCCGGTGTGTAGTTTTAAAGATATAAGCATACATGGGGACAGACAGCGGGAAGCGACTTTGTTTTATCCTATGTAGTGATAAGACAATAACATAGAAAATAGGTTACAAGTATTGGTCAAAAATTTTTGGAGATAAACAGTGCAAAAATTTTCGTGAGCGCAGGATTCGAACCTGAATAGCTGAATCGCAGTTCGGGTTCCCATCTTTTACCAACTAAGCTCTAGGTTACGCTCTTTTTTATATAACTAAAGTCACTATAAATAAAACAGTTTTATACGTGTATGTGTTAGTTGTTAGGCTAAATCTAGTAGCCAGTTATTATTAGATGACTAAAAAATATAATTAGTCCTCAGTTAAAATATCAAGTATTCGACACGAGACTAAGGTTTTTCTTCTTACACTCTAATACCGACGTAGTTTGTTAAAATTATTATTTGTTTTTCACTTCGATTAACAAAAGAACCCTTTTGAACATCATAGTATAATAATATTGTCCCATGTCTCGCTTAGTCCTTAGTTAGTTAGATCTGACTCATTCAGGCCAGTCTCCAGTAAGTCGGGACTCGATCTCAAGCTAATCGGACTCGGTCTCGACTCGATCCAGAGCGAATCGTGACTCAGTCCCGAGCGAGTCGTGTCTCGTTCCAGAGCTAGTCATGACTCAGATTCGAACCAGTCGTCAGTCCCGAGTGAATCATAAGCCAGTACCGAGCAAGTCGTGACTCAGTCCAGAGCTAGTCATGACTAAGATTCGAGCCAGTCATCAGTCCCGAGCAAGTCATGACTCAGTCCCGAGCGAGTCACGACTGGGTCCCGCCGGAGAGTCGTCGGCCAGCTAGCCGAATTGTTGTATTAAATCCCTCGCGCACTAATTTTACGCGATTTATATTTTTTTATGCAACATGAACTTTGCCTGACTTACCTAATATAACGCACAATTGTTATACGGTTAATAAAGAATCTGAAGAAACTAATACCGATATAGTTTATTACACATTCATTTGTTCTTCAATTAGGTACACAGAGGAACACTTTTGAACGTCATAATATAATATCCCGCGACTGGCTCAGTCCTCAGTCAGTCTGGTCAGTCTCGTGCGAGTCGTGACTCAGTCCCGAGCAAGTCGTGACTCAGTCCCGAGCAAGTCGTGACTCAGTCCCGAGCGAGTAATGACTCAGTCCCGAGGAAGTCGTGACTCAGTCCCGAGCGAGTCATGACTCAGTCCCGAGGAAGTCGTGACTCAGTCCCGAGCGAGTCATGACTGGGTCCCGGCGGAGCGTCGCCCGGCTAGCTGGCCGAGTTGTTGTATTGCGGTCGTCCTGCCAGCTCTAGGAGATATCTGTCCGGATGCTCGATCCAATCCGCGGCTGATAACTTCACCTGAAAATATAGACAATAATCAATAAAGTTACATGTCAACATAAATCAAACAAAAGAACCCTTTTGAACATCATAATATAATAATATTGTCCCACGTCTCGCTTAGTCCTTAGTTAGTTAGATCTGACTTATTCAGGGCCAGTCTCCAGTAAGTCGGGACTCGATCTCAAGCTAATCGGACTCGGTCCCGAGTGAGTCATGACTCGATCCAGAGCGAATCGTTACTCAGTCCCGAGCGAGTAGTGACTCAGTCATGACTAAGATTCGAGCCAGTCATCAGTCCCGAGCAAGTCATGACTCAGTCATGACATAGGTAATCTTACCATTAAGTATAATACTTAAGTACCAAGCGTAAGTAAGTTCATATAGACTGGGTGGCTAGCCCTGGTGTCAGAGTTTTTAAGCCGCTTAAAGGCCTCAGATATGTCTTAAAGGTTTAAACAACCGGGGCTTACAATTTAAAGTGTCATCTAAGCCACAGTAGAGATTATTGTGAGGTGTAAGCTTGTCCATACAAAAACACTAAGCTGTTATCTATAAATACCTCTAAATATTATTTGTGTTTTTTTTCATGTAGGTAATCAGCATTTCACTCGTTACGATTGTAAGCCTTAGTTTTTACAGTTTTTAGGGTTCCGTACCCAAAGGGAAAAACGGGACCCTATTACTAAGACTTCGATGTCTGTCTGTCCGTCTGTCACCGGGCTGTATCTCATGAACCATGATAGCTAGGCAGCTGAAATTTTCACAGATGATGTATTTCTGTTGCCGCTATAACAACAAATACTAAAAACAAAATAAAATAAATATTTAAGGGGGGCTCCCATACAACAAACCAGATTTTTTAGACGTTTTTCGATCTATATTAATAATGGTAACAGGTACAAGCTTGAAATTTTAACCCTCCGTGCGCGAGTCCGACTCGTACTTGGCTCATTATTTTATATGACCAAAGTTATAAGCCTCTAAAAAGTCATATTTTTATGTAAAACTTTGGCTGAAAAGTATATATATAAAAGTATACGCTAAAAACTTTTCTGACAAAAAAAAAAGACGTTTGCATGCAATATTTGATTGACACCAAGAACAACATTTTGTTACATTTTAAGGGGTGAAAGGAGTTTTCTTCCGGAACGTAAACTTTATCAAAAACTAGCTGACCCGGAGAACTTCATTTCACCATCTGTCAACTGTCTATGACAACTTTTACATGTAGAAACATTTTGCATAGGAAAATTATATTAAAATTTTTACTATTTCAGTCTCTACATTTCTATATTTTCTCACGGTTTAAACCTTCCCTTAACTTCTAATTCTATTCAAGACCAAAATTAGCCAAATCGGTTCAGCCGTTCTCGATTTTTAGCGAGACTAACAACCATCTTTTTATCTATAAGAGATATGTTCTACTGAAAACGCGAAAACACTGGTCGATTCAGAATCCTCTTGAAAATATAGATGAGGATACTACTCTGGTAAATTTGTAAAATTCAATTAGTGCTTTTACTTGTTACCTTTGTACCTATCTGAATTGTAAATTTTTCGTTTAGTTAAATTTAGTTACATACTTATGTCATTAAATTAAATATTTTATTTTTCACAGTGACGCCACGGCAGCACATGTGTCCTTACAAAATGCCTAATAAAAGGGCCATCATAATCCCCCGCCACTACCGCCAGGTAGCTGTTGCCGCTCCCGCGCACCCGCCGCATCAGGGAGAGTTAAAAGTACTCAAATTGAATCTGTATTGTTTGGTGTTTGGGTTAGGTATTTGTGAATAAATAAATTATCGTATCTTATATTACTAACCGTGCGTTGCCTCTCGGCCTCTTTGACTTGCCACTTCTTGACGTCTAGCTGCGCCTCGCGAGACCTCGTGTCACCGCAACCCCACACCTGAAAACACATTTTAATAATATACATAACGGGATAATAGCTTTAAGTTTATTTTATAATATATTTGCTCGTAAAGTGGCTGTAATAGTGTTAATCACCCCCTTTCGGCTTAGTACAGGGTAAGGAGATAACCCTGTATATATAGATTATCGTGACACCTCAGAGTTAGCAGGCACTCCAACACTCAAATTTTAACCCTTTCACTGCTGAAAACACACACGTCTGTGTTTTCGATTCTCACGCCCCGCGGCTACTACACACACCAGGCGTGTGCGGTAGCGTCTTCCCGCGCCTTGCGTGTGCGTTTTAGAATTAGCAGGCACCTTAAAAAAAGTACCTCAGCAGTGAAAGGGTTAAGATTTAAAATTTTGTAATTTTATATTTTCAAAGTCTTGCGGCACTCTACTAGAGAAGAGGCTTGCGCGGGTCGGACCCGGCGCGTAACGCTTTAGAAAAATCTCGTATAAACATAAATACGTTTATACAAGATTTTTTTAAAAGGGTTATAATTGTATTAATATATAATAAATAATAGTATTATCTATATTAATACTATTATTTATATTTTGGTAATAATTAATCTAGTATATTGATATGTCATCTCAATAGCTCTGAGTGGGTAAGGCACCCCTTTAAAGTTGACCGTGTCGAAGTCTTGCGGCACGTCTAGCGGGTCGGACCCGGCGCGTAACGCCTTGGAATATTCACCGATAATTACGTTTAGATACAAACACTTCTGCATCTACTACTGATATCTATACCAATATTATAAAGAGGAAAGATTTGATTGTTCGTTTGTTTGCATTGAATAGGCTTCGAAACTACTGAACCGATTTGAAAAATTCTTTCACTGTTGGGAAGCTACACAATCCCCGGGTGTCATAAGCTATATTATGTTTTAAAAAAAATTAGGGAGGCTGCTAGTATATATATGTTTTGGTGATATTTAACTTTGATTTGATATAATAATAAGTTACCTCAATAGCTCTAATCGGGTAAGGCACCCCTTTAAAGTTGACCGTGTCGAAGTCTTGTGGCACGTCTAACAGAGGCTTGCGCGGGTCGGACCCGACACGTGACGCTTTAGTATATCGACCATTACTAGCAATTAAATACAGTATCTTATAAACGAATACTATTATTTATATTTTGGTGATATTTAGCTTTGATTTGATATAATAATAAGTTACCTCAATAGCTCTGAGTGGGTAAGGCACCCCTTTAAAGTTGATCGTGTCGAAGTCTTGCGGCACGTCTAGTAGAGACTTGCGCGGGTCGGACCCGGCGCGTAACGCTTTAGAAAGCCTCGTATAAGCGTATTTAGTTTCAATATTCTCCATACTAATAATATTATATATATATATTTTGGTAATAATTAGCATTAATCTAGTATATTAATAAATTACCTCGATAGCTCTAAGCGGGTAACGTCTAATAGAGGCTTGCGCGGGTCGGACCCGGCGCGTAACGCCTTGGAATATTCATATTCAATTTATTCATAAAATATTTCAATTACATGTCAATACGATAGGATTACATAATAATGACTATTTAGAAAGATATCTAATCATTGACAAACAACTATTAAACTTCAATATTAGGCTGTCAAAGTAAAATAAATTAAAAATTATCATTATGTTACATTAAAAATGTCATAAAACAAATGTCATAAAACAAATCAAAATTATCAAAATAAAAATGTCAATGAAATAAAATAAGAAACAAAAATATATCTACATCTAGTTTAACCTAGAAATATCAATAAAATATAATAATAATAATATTGCATAAACTATTTTACACATTGAAAAATGTCAAAATCATAAAACGTCTGCTCGATAAGCCAGCGTTTTAACCGAGCCTTAAAACAAGGCAAGCTAGGGGCATCGATAACATTTATTGGCAGCAAATTGTATACTTTCGGTCCCATTATATGCGTAACTTTTGTGGACTTTTCAAGCGTATGAGGTACAGTTACGAGGTATTCCCCGCCCCGTGTTCTACTTCGTTTTACGTATATTCACCGATAATCACGTTTAGATACAAAAACGTTTGTATCTGTTACTATTATTTATATTTTGGTAATATTTAGCTTTGATTTGATATAGTAATAAGTTACCTCGATAGCTCTGAGCGGGTAAGGCACCCCCTTAAAGTTGACCGTGTCGAAGTCTTGCGGCACGTCTAGTAGAGGCTTGCGCGGGTCGGACCCGGCGCGTAACGCTTTAGGAAGCCTCGTATAAGCGTATTTAGTAATCTTAGATTAATATCCTTATCTTATTAATCTAGTATATTAATATATTACCTCGATAGCTCTAAACGGGTAACGTCTAATAGAGGCTTGCGCGGGTCGGACCCGGCGCGTAACGTCTTGGAATATTCACCGATAATCACGTTTAGATACAAACACTTCTGTTTCTATCACTGATATATATGTCGGATCCATAAAAAGGCACCACATCAGTTATGATTCTGTTTCAATGTGGTAATGTTTTATACCACTGACTGACCCAACAATGCTTCAGTGTGGCGTGGCGTGGGTTTAGCGGGCGAGGAGATAAAGGCGACGTCACGAACAATCAGTTTATTTCACAGAAGATTACGTATGATTACAATTATAGAGAACTTTAAGCGAAGGACATGGCGTTCCGCAGCGTAACGCACGCTGCCACCATTCTATCAAGAATCACCAGACTTGAACCGTTCTAATCTCAGTTTTCCACAACCTCTTCCGAACAAGCTCTATTTACAACTCACTGACATCTGTCTGACATGTCACCTCGCATTTTCTCACCCATCGGTCGATCATGAGATGTCAGTGTCACTTAAAACCTCCTTAGAATCAATCAGCAGCGTTTGTCACAAGCGTTACCCCAGGAATGTTGCCACTTCCATTCCTAGTCCTTCGAAATTATACTAAGTGGCACTATTTAAAATTAAACTTAAAGCTATTGTCCCGTTACGGCCATCTTGACATTCGCACGTCCTCGGGCGATTATCATCAGTATCTGTAACAAAAAAGCAATGTGAATGTTTGTTTATCCACCAACCCGCACTGGGCTAGCGTGGCGAGGCGTATGTTCAACATTGGACTATTCAAAAATGTCGGTAGGTATAGAATATTCGTTTACCGCTCGTCCATTCCTGACATAATGTTACTCTTAATCGTGTTCGAAACGATGACTTGATAAAGAACAATTAAACAAGAAATGACTAGACAAGGTAAATAATAATCATTAATTGTTTCTTTACATTAGCGTAGGGTAGGAAAATCAACACTCACTAGGACAACAACTCTTTGCCAATACCACCAAATCGCACACCCAATATTGGACAACAGTGTCCCTCAAACCGCACTCACCACCCAGTAAATGCGAGAATCGGCAACTGCGTCTCTTTGACTCCAGTCCATCGGTATGAGACCGGATAACAGCGTCCCTTCGATCTTCGCAAGAACCGGACAACTGCATCCCTTCGACTCAGCCCAGATGCAACTTTCGTACAACCCACCTACGCTTATCAGATACCAGATCGAGGCATGAGACCGGATAACAGCGTCCCTTCGATCTCCGCAGAGAACCGGACAACTGCATCCCTTCGACTCATCCTAGATGCAGTTTTCGAACTACCCACCAACAAAAATTAAATGAGTTCAGCTTTTCTTACCCTCGCTTTTATTATTACAGAGAATTCAAGAATCACTTAAAATATTTCCTTGACCTACCTCCAAAAGTAAAATCTGTGGCAGCATTGTACCAAGAAGTTTGTTGAGTCAACAATAAACTTCTTGCATGGTACTGCCACCTCCTTGAGGAAACTGAAAGTTGACTGACCGAATGTTGAAAAAGCCAATCATAGATCTAGGGTCGCCATGACAACAGGCTATCATTAAATTTAACAACGGTTCGCATTATTCTAAAGTATGTACGAAAGGACTTTGTCTACTTCATTATTGTGTAAGGATCTTTATATTCTCTTAAAAGTGACCAATATTTCCGATCTGATCTAACATGCGTGATCCGGGCGACGCGACGCGAGTTTCACTTTAAATCCAATCATTGCGCGCGGTAGTCCTAGGAAACTTAACACAACTAAGTCAGATTTAGTCAAAAACATGCAGAACTACTTTCTAACTAAAATTGGACGAGCTCACCCGGGGTTTTGTCAGACAGCTTCTCGCAGATTGGTAGTTATTGCAGGTGACCCTTCCCAGCTTCCCTGGACCCTGGACCCGCTTCTCCAAACAGGCTGGACCGATTTGTTCCGGTCAACAGTACACGAAGCAAGCTCTGTTCTTCTTCTTCTTTCAGTGTAGATTGTATTGTAGCATAGTGGTCTTCTTTGTTATCAATCGCCATTTTCTTTTGTGATTTGCTTGATAATATTGCTCTGATTCATAGGCGACAATGATTAATGCAATCGAAGGATTTTTCTTGTAATTCTGCATCTCCTCAGGATCTAGCCCTTCGATCCCACCTTCTGATGTCGGATCCATAAAAAGGCACCACATCAGTTATGATTCTGTTTCAATGTGGTAATGTTTTATACCACTGACTGACCCAACAATGCTTCAGTGTGGCGTGGCGTGGGTTTAGCGGGCGAGGAGATAAAGGCGACGTCACGAACAATCAGTTTATTTCACAGAAGATTACGTATGATTACAATTATAGAGAACTTTAAGCGAAGGACATGGCGTTCCGCAGCGTAACGCACGCTGCCACCATTCTATCAAGAATCACCAGACTTGAACCGTTCTAATCTCAGTTTTCCACAACCTCTTCCGAACAAGCTCTATTTACAACTCACTGACATCTGTCTGACATGTCACCTCGCATTTTCTCACCCATCGGTCGATCATGAGATGTCAGTGTCACTTAAAACCTCCTTAGAATCAATCAGCAGCGTTTGTCACAAGCGTTACCCCAGGAATGTTGCCACTTCCATTCCTAGTCCTTCGAAATTATACTAAGTGGCACTATTTAAAATTAAACTTAAAGCTATTGTCCCGTTATATATATATGTATTGGTGATATTTAGCTTTGATTTGATACAGTAATAGGTTACCTCGATAGCTCTGAGCGGGTAAGGCACCCCCTTAAAGTTGACCGTGTCGAAGTCTTGCGGCACGTCTAGTAGAGGCTTGCGCGGGTCGGACCCGGCGCGTAACGCTTTGGGATAGCCTCGGATGGTTGTATTGAGGTATAGCATCTTTGGTGCTTGCTCCACTAAGGCGAATCTGAAGAAAAAAAAACGATGTCGATATTCAAAGGTGAAAAATAAAGTATGCAGTGATCTTTGAGCAAATATCTACAGAGTCACAATTGTGCAAAAAGTGCCCGAGGCAAAACCCTGCCCAAGCTACGTAGTGGGCAGGCTTTTTAGTTAGTCGTAAGGTGATTGCAAGCCGACTACAACGCTTCGCGATGCCAAAGTGCTCGGTTACGAGCACTAATTTGGTGACATAACGTAGAGTTTCGAGAAAACGGGTCATTGTGAATTATTTAATGTAAATATCTAAGTCGGTATGTATGACGGCGGTCGGACATTTTTTACTACTTTCACTTAGGGACTGTGGCTCTGTAGATATTTGCTCGAAGGCAGTGATCGAAAATATGTAGATCAATTTTAATTCCAACGATTTTTTTTAATTGTCTATTGGCTACTTTTATTTATTTTAATAAAAATTATAGCATCTATAAAAATTTCGCGCAGACTTTTTCTTTCTTTATGCTTTCATCTGTAATTATAACGACCGACAAGTCTTCGGTATTCATTAATGTAATTATTAGTAACAAGTTTAATTTCGATTTCATATTATTCAATTCAATTCATATTTATTTCGCAAAACACAGGTGTTACAATTTTAACGTGATGTAGTCAAGTAGTATTATTTTTGTTTATTATCATTGACGTATGTATAAGAGTTACCAAATAATCGGCCAAGCACGAGTCGGACTCGCGCACGAATGGTTCCGCACCGTATGGGAGCACCCTTAATGTATTTTATTTTAATTTAACTGTTGATTTTTAAAGTAAATATACAACTAAATATTCTGTGAAAATTTCAAGCATCTACCTGTTACCATTATTGATATCGAGCGAGACACGCCCAAAAATTTAGATTGTTTAAGTGGGAGCCCCCCTTAAATATTATTTTTATTCTATTTTTAACCCCCGACGCAAAAGAGGGTGTTATAAGTTTGACGTGTCTGTTTGTCTGTCTGTGTGTCTGTCTATCTGTCTGTTAGTGGCATCATAGCGCCCGAACCACTGAACCGATTTCAGTTTAGTTTTTTTTGGATGGAAGGAGACTTAATCGAGAGTGTTCTTAGCTATGTTTTATAAAAATCGATTGAGCCGTTTAAGAGTTATGGTGGGTTAAAGTGGGGATGGAAGAACCAAAATTCTACAAATGTGTCCAAAATGGTTGTCAATGTGTCGGGGGTTTTTTAAATTTTTAATTTATTAGTACTTGTTGTTATAGCAGCAAGAGAAATACATCATTTGTGAAAATTTCAGCTTTCTAGCTATAACGGTTCATGAGATAACACCTGGAGACAAACAGACAGACGGACAGCGGAGTCTTAGTAATAGGGTCCCGTTTTTATCCTTTGGGTACGGAAGCCTAAAAATGAGTATTAAGTGGAAAGTATTTATGTACGTAACTGACCCTGGTATTGGATAAATAAACAAAGTGAAATTATTTTACAGTTTAAGTCAATATTCCTTTCAAAAAAAACTTAATAATTTGAATATGGGGTATTACTATAGATTAATTATCCAATTGCGAATACGATAATATTATTATGTCGAAAAGTTCTCGAGTGGAGACCATGTACCGGCAAGCGCAGCGTAGGACGTCCACCTTCAAGGTGGACGGACGACTTCATTAAGACCGCACGTCGCGCTTGATGCAAGCCGCTTCCAAACGGTCTAATTGGAGATCCATAGGGGAGGCCTATGTCCAGCAGCGGACTTCTTATGGCTGATGGATGAATAGTGTAGGATAGGGAAAAACTAGCGTAACTCACGTGGGTTGTAGTTGTATGAGGGCACTCTCAGGGCCGCCCCAGTACTGGTGCGTCTCGCGCCACTCGGTGGGGCAACACACCACTACCACCACGTCCTCAGCCTGGATCAGCACCAACGTTGGACCTCTAAAAATTCAAACAATTGGTCAATTACACAACGTTAGTATAAGTTGAGAGAGGTTTCCTCCAAAGCACAAAGCTCTCGATTATATTGGTTTTATATGGATCATAGTGTTGGGCCACCAAAGGGGAGAATGAAAGGAAATTGCATGCAGCGGAGATGCGAATGCTGAGATGGATGTGTGGAGTAACAAGAATGAATAAGATTAGAAATGAGTATGTTAGAGGAAGTCTGAAAGTAGCGCCAGTGACTGAGAAATTAAAGAGTGGCAGGCTATCTTGGTATGGGCATATCAAGAGACGGGAAGAGAGTCATGTCACGAAAAGAACCCTAAACATGATTGTAAGCGGCAGAAATGGAAGGGGGCGACCAAAAAAAGCGTGGATGAATTGTGTGTAAGATGATATGCGAGAGAAAGGAGTTCATGATGAGATGACGTATGATAGAGTGAAGTGGCGAAAAGAGACGTGCTGTGCCGACCCCGCCTAGTGGGATAAGGGCAGGATGATGATGATAGGTACTAGCTGCCCATCCAGGCTTCGCCTCGGTACGGACAGATTTTAGAAGTATAATAAACAAATGCGATCATAAATTGAGATATAAACTAACCTATCTCTCAAGTTGTATCAAACTACACATAGTGTGCAAAATTTGGTTAAAATCGGTTAAGAGCCCTGCTGAGCCGTAATTTTCCATACAAACGTATTACGCTATTTTCTTCCTGAAAAATATCTTTAGAGCAAGAAATTTTTGTCAAAAAATCTAGTTTAATTGTTTAGACTACTCTGTCTTTTCTTTTTTTGAATAAATTTATTATTTAACAAAATATGAGCTTTCAAAATCACAAAAAAATTCACGATTATTAACGACATGTTTGAAGATCTACCAGAAGAAACTTAATAATTTTTAACAAAAAATAAAATGACAGAATCATGAATGGATCATTTTTTTAAATTTGAATACCTAAAAATATTTCATTTACTCAGTTTTTGAAGGAGAAAAACGCGTAATACAAAACGTTGTCTCGTCGTGATTTTTGTAGGTATAAATCGGCCTGAGCTGCAATTGTCCCTATCGCACGATGCGGGGGTAGGGTTGAGGTGAAGGAGGTGTAACTCTATATGTACACAAGCACTAGGGACGTAGTAAGAGTCGATAATTTTTATCGATTCTCTAGTGATGTTCATAGATGTCGATATTAATTATGAATATTAGTTAAAGTTTTAAATCTAGTAATTTTAACGTTGTTTGTTTGTTACTTTTGAAACATCCTCATTGAAAACTCTTTAAAAAGATCTTATGTACATGTAAAATTCTAGTTGCTACGACTTGTATATATTTTGTAAACGTATATATTGCAAGATTTCAACCGTATGTATTTCGACTATGATGATTTTAATTTTAGTGATTTCAAACGGCATTTATTATGCAATGTATGTATTTTAAATGTTGTGTAAACCATTATTTATTTATAATGGTTTACACAACATTTTCTGTGATTTACAAACTTCTGTGTTTTGACCGTAGTTTTTCCAACCATACTTATTCCTTTTAATTTTCGGTGTTTTAATACGTACCCTCTGAATTAGAAGAGGCGAAGGTCGTGGGAGGGTTGTGAGTTTTTTTTATAAAGATGATAAAGAAAACAAAAGAATAATCACTAAGCACATACATTTATTATTTCTTTATCATAAATTTTACTTCCTTTCTCTAACAGGCATATTTCGAGGTATGCGCCCATCAATTATTTCAGGTAACAGACATTTGTAAAAAAATAATTCTAATTTCGGCTCCATGTTTTTCCAAAATTCGTCGTTCCTTTCAATTTTCTCATATAACATGCCCTTAGGACTCCATATTACAAAATAACAGAATTTTCGACCTGTTATATGTAACTGGCCTTGGACTTGGTAGAAATAATTATGATTTCTCTTCAATTTTAATGAATCGTTTTCGAGTATGCAGCTGTCAATTTTTTTCGTCTTCCTTCTTTTGGTGTCATTTCAGCAATTGTATGCGGGCATTTCACTTCTATGATGGAGTCATCATTTATAAGTCCATCTGGACTTGCAGCAAGAAATCGTTTACTACTGTTTACAAATAACCCACATTTGGCAACGAACAATCCAGTTTCTTCAGAAAATTCAGTTATTGCATCGTCTTTTCTTTCTTTACCGTAAATAGTCGCAGGAGTACCTTTAAATTGCGAATATAACAATGATTTCAACATTCCTGCAACTGAAGTATTTTTCCGCATCTTGCAAATTTTGCCAAAATTTGATGCTGTTATGCGTTTGCGTCTCTCTATGGTCCATAATTCGTTATTGCTCTGACCAATCGTATTTTGTTCAAGCTCTTTTATATTTGTTGTTTCTAATTCAGTAAGCATTTCTTTCTTTTTTTCTTCAACTAAATCTAATGGCATATCGGGCTCTAGTTCTAACTGACCGTAATTTTCATCGGGTCCGGTGATTTTTCGTTTTTTTCTCGGTCCGTTTTCGTCAAACAAAAGTTATCTTTTTTGATATTTTTGTTGGTTTTCTCGTGATCTCTGACTTCTTTCAATAAATGTTTTTGTAAATGATCCAGGGCTGCAACCTTGAATCTTTTTTGACATGCGGGAATGAATTTCCGATTCAGAGTTCCATGAAGTCACTGCACCAAAACATCGTGCTTGGTAGGAACCTCTGGAACTAAAATTGACAAAATACATAATCATAATACGAGTACGATCTGAGGTTACTGTCACACGTATTAGTTAACTGAATTGCCCCGCTGATAAAAATAACAGTAATGATGGTTGTTTATGACTTCAGGTGTATTTCTAGGAATTTTCGGCGCTTCTAACATTAAATTGGAGTATTTTTAGGTAATACGAGTAAGTTTTATGAACACAATGGTAAATGTAATTTCTACAGTGATACATTTTCAAATATTTTCAAGACGAGAATTCGGCGCCTGTCAGATCTCATGTAGAGTCAATCTTCTGGTTTAACATATTTATTTTCTCAAAAAATTACATAAAAATACTTGCTGGATTAGTGCTAGATTAAATAGCAAGTTAACACTACTTATTATGATATAGGCTTAACTATTTTTTTAACAAAACTCATAAATCGTCAAAGTAACAAATAAACATATTTTATTTCAATTTTTAGATTTACATTTGAGATAATTAAACTAAATAGAACAATTTACTTGTAATGCATGTAAATTGTTATTTTTTATAATGTTATAAATACTTTACCTACCTACACTATGTTGACTAAAAAAAATTAGACGCTATTTCTCCGATATAGTAGAGTGGGTAAACTAAGTACATATAAGATTCGTGATGGAAAAGTCAATTTTCGAAGTTAGTGATAGACCTTTGAATAACATACAGATTAATGAAACAAAGTATTGAAATACAATTTGTAAAATATAATAAATAGTATGTAATTTAAATACTCACGATGTTTCTCCAGTCTCAAGGTTTTTTTTCAAAGTCCGTTCACAAGCCAAGTTGTATCCGTAAAACAAAGAATCAAGTCCGAAATCGTAGCCAAGTCAAACACTATGATAAACAGCGAGAAAGTAAGTACAGCACAAAAACACCAAATACTATAAATCAATCCAAGACTGACAAATATAGCAAAGCGCTAGCCGGCAGTGTAGATAGCGGGGCGCGGTGAGGGAGGGGCGCGGTAGGAGCGGCGTACTCTTAGTACGCACACAATTGCAAATAATACATACATTGACATTCTCGCTTGCTTGGGCGCATAGCGACAGCAATAGTCTAACCCAAATACCTATTTCTCAAATTCCTCGGTTAGGTATTTGGTAGAATTTTCAGTACCTATGTATATTGCAGCGCCTACAGAAATCGATTAGTTAAATAGCTATTTTTTATCGCAGCTTTTGGCTTGAGGTCAATTGTGTAAAGTTGGCTATATATAAAGGTTTTTTCAATAAATATTATTCGAAAGATAATTAAAATCAAAATACCTACTTCGTCTATATGTGTAAAAAATAATGTAGCTTTCTAATTCGATAAAAAATATTCAGTATAAATGTTTCCGTTTGCTATGCGCTATCCCAAAAACCGGAGCTTATGTACCTACCATATTTTGCTACAATTCAAAAGAATACACCAGCCGTCCGCCAGAGCTAGGAGCGCTGGCGGGCGCGGGAAGGGGGCGGGCGGAGTTGGTGCGCAGCACACACACAAATACAATTGCATCACACCACACATAGAAGCTCCCTGGCTTGGGCGCATCGCGACAGCAATAGTTTAGTTCAAATACCTACTTCTCAAATTCCTTGGCGCTCAGCTACGCTCTTAAGTAGTTTAGGAGTCCATCGCGGACAAACAACGTGACGCGTAATTTATATGTATTAATAAGATAGTATAGGATATAATTATGTTTTACCCTACGTGGTTAAATTAGTCTAAAGTTCAAACTAAACTGTAACAACGGACGAATATGGTTACCATTAGTTATTACTCGTTCTCTTCTTTTCTATTTTGTAAGTTACTTCGGGAACGGAAGTCATAAAACTAGGTTTTTTTGTGTACCTGTATGCGAGCGTGTGGTGTAAGAAGCGGTTAGAGCCGAGGCCGTGGTCTCTGGAAGCGTACAATGGCGTCCAGTGGATCGGCACGGCACAAACTAGCCGCGCGAGCCATACGCGGGACGGCAGCGCTCCGGCGGTCGGCGGCGCCACGGGCCTGCAAACATTACATTATTTTAACAATGGTTTAAAATATTAGATTATGTAGACTTAACTTTAGCAATGAAAAATTGAGTTGTCTGTAAAGTCGCCTTACGGACGATAATTTTACTGGTGATGTGATAACGTCATAAAATGTTTGATTCAACTGAAACAAGCCGAACGCTTAGACCGATCCTGCCTCTTTGTCGCTTGTTCCGCGCTCTCTCTTACACGCTCGGCTCAGGCGGAACGTGACACTTTATCGTGCGTGCAGCCGGACTTTATCGATTTATTAGATCAAGCCCGAGTTAGTCAATAATTTATAATTCATTATTTTGCTGAAGTAGCGGCTCACTTTTAGAGGTAAATAAATAAGCGATTCAAATTGGATTAAACATTGGATTACAGTTACAGGGAAATTGCGGTTTTGCGCTTCATTGCATGCTATAAAACCGCTCTTATAGGGGTGCCACTGGTACCAGACAGCAACCAGGCGGCCGACACGGGCAGTAGAGCAGATCCGGTGCCTGGAGACTGCTCTATAACAGTTCTGCCTGTATTTACCTGGAGTAGAGTGGCGGAGCGGTGCCAGCTAGCAACCAGGCGGCCGACATAGGCAGTAGAGCGGACCCGGTGCCGGGAGACCGCTCTAACACGGGTGTACCCAGTTCTAGCCCGGCGCCGGCGCCGTCCGCTTCAGCGCTCGCTGCGAGAGCTAAGTCGCGGTGACGCGTTGCTAGCATGTGGACGCAGTACCTGAAATATTTTTACAAATCATTCTAAAACTTGAAGTAGTACAGTAGACTTCGCGGCAATTGTGTTTTACTGAATCTTCATAAGTCTATCTCGACTCGCGTCTTGACTCTTGACCGATGTGGTTCATATTTGCAAATCTTGTTAAGATTTAGGAAGTTACTAAACAATATTGCCGAATATTATCGAAATCGGCTGATAAATAGCGCTACAGGAAATTTCCTTACTTTCATCTTGAGGGAAATCCCCCCTCCCCCAACAAAAACAAGTCGACAACCAAAAAAATTCTAAGAATATAATATAACCCGTGTACCAAGATTCGTCAAGACTCGTTTAAAAATACGGCCTATAGAGCCAAATTGTGAAGTCAAAACTGAATCTGAATGAGTGTCCGGGCTGTGGTATAAAAAAATAATTTCAATAACTGACCTATGTACAGGGAATATAAGCCGGTGACAGTGCTCTTCCAGCCAACGCACCACGAATCCTACGCTATGCGAGTCCTTTTTATTGAAGCACCCATTGACGACGGCCGATAACGTCTTGTTTATCTGTAAACAAAGTTTTAATAGAACAAAATATTTTAACAAATCCAACACAACAAATAAAATATTTAATGTTTCAGATGTGAAATCATAACTAAGATTGAACGTCAATGTTTTTCTGGGTTATTAAAAATAAAAAAGATACATAATCATATAGACCTGTCAAATTCAGTTAGTTTATCGAGTTTACTAGAAAATTAAAAGTGACTACATATTTTATTTAAAATTCATCTTGTTAGGACCATGTGTCCTTAGGTACATTTTGACGCAAAATGATAATATTATAACTACTATTTTTAGTTTTCATTGAGGCGTTTGATACTGTTGTAATAATCATTATGAGATACCAAACACGAAACTAGAATAGGTATCTGAAGTGAAACATAGATAATTATGATTAGATTATTTCCAAAAATAGAAATTAAAATGAGAAATCAAAGAAATAATACCTGAAAAAATTAGCTCTTTCGTGGTTTCGCCCCGCAAGCTGTTCGGTCCGCGGGGCGAATCAACGAAGCCTCTTTTTGAAGGCCCTCTTTCGCCCCGCATTGTTTGGAGCGGGGCGAAAGAGGGCATTCAAAAAGAGGCTTCGTTGATTCGCCCCGCGATTCACTTTTTTATCTGTACATTTAAGTAGAAAAGTAGTTAATGAAAAAAAAAACAATTGCATTATATCAAGGTCTATGAGTCCTATGGGGGTGTATGAACAAAAATGCAATTGTTTATTGATGATTGATTGATGATCGTTATCAAGCATAAAAAAAAGGAGTTTTCTTCACCTTGAATATGCTGTCTATATCAATACAATTTTGGCACATTGTTTTCATTCGATGGAAGTTTAGATTCTATAATAAAACTATTATAATGTCAAATTTCATGCAATTCGGTTCTTTGTGGTAGTTATGAGGGTTTGTGACTTGAAGACGAACAGATGGGAAGACGGCCAGACAGACGGACTGTTTTTTTTGGTACTAGGACTAAAAGTTACTTATTTTCTCCGACTTTGGTAATTTTAAGTAAAAAGTTTTAGTGAAATCTAAAATTTTATTTTCTACTAGCAGCCTCCCTAATTTAAAAATAGAATATAATATAGCCTATGACACCCGGGATTGTGTAAGCTACACAATCCCCAACAGTGAAAGAATTTTTCAAATCGGTTCAATAATTTCGGAGCCTATTCAATGCAAACAAACAATCAAATCTTTCCTCTTTATAATATTGGAAAAGACAATAACTGTATTGGTAAACATTTAGTTTATTGAATCAGGCGTTACTTTGCGGAAGTTCATCTTCAAATTCTTGTTTTGAATAAATATTTAGTGTATTTCCGCTTTGTCGTAGTCATCTAAGTTAAGGGTACCATTCAAAATCCAAACTAAATCACAAACACAATTAGTAATTGATCATCAAACTGTATCATGGTTCGACTATGGTTAGGCTAAGGTTTGGTCAAGCCAGAGAAAAAAAAAAAGTTAGGTTAGGCTTAGGTATGTTTACAAAATATTAATGAACCTGAAACAAAATTATAATTAATCCGTTAAAAATAATTAAACCTGTAACAAAAATAGTGATTAGTGATCTGTTTAAAAAATGTAGTAAACCTGAAAATAATATTTAACCCTTCAGTGGCCCGGGCACGCCCGCGCCGATATCTGCCATTAGGCCGTACGCGCCTCGATTTTTTTTTATTTTTTGAGCATCTGCGCCGCAACCTACTAGAATAGAGATTTCTCGTAACTTTTTTTTTTCTGTGGCCTGACCACCTTAGCCTAACCATAGTCGAACCATGATACAGTTTGATGATTAATTACTAATTGTGTTTGTGATTTAGTTTGGATTTTAAATGGTACCCTTAACTTAGATGACTACGACAGAGCGGAAATACACTAAATATTTATTCAAAACAAGAATTTGGTAAACATTTAGTAAAACCTATAGTTTCTCAGATAAACAATAACTTAACATTAAAAAATTAAATTGCGCAGCCCAGCGGATTGGTAGGTTGAAATGGCCGTGGGCAAGGCATAGCATGATTATCAACGTTGGAATTGAAAAGTTCTCAAGTGGAGGCCACATATCGACTAGCAAACACAGCGTACGACAAAACGCTGGATGCATGCTGCATCCAAATCACAAATTCCGTTGTTAAGCAACTTACTCGTAGTTCCAGAATTCATGCAATTTTCGGAATTTGTACGAAACCCTCGATAAATGCGGGGCTTGTCACGCACTATCCTTTTTTTTTCCTTCACGGCCGGTGCTTAATCCTTCCATAGCAAAGAGGCCGTCGTTACATATGCAACCTCTTTTTGCAGCCTTTATACAGTGCGAGCACTAGTTGTTCAGTGTTAAAGCTAGAAAAAAATTCATATTGCATTATTTTTTTCTCATATCTATAGGCTGTTTTTTTGTTGCATAAAGAATTTATGGTAATGATTTTTTTGTACAAAAATATTTTGCTTTACTTTGATAGTAAATACCAAAGTTAATGCCAGTTTAAAGCGTCAGTTTTCTTCCTAAATAAGTATTTCAACTAAATAAGAGGATGAAATTTATGCGGTACATCTAATAGATTAGTTATTTGCTCTCAAATCTATACGTTTAGGTTATGAACGACGGTGGTAATGAATTTTCGGCAAGTTAATATTTTTTAATAAATTTAATACTAAATTAATATAAAAAAATAAAGATGCAAAGTATACCTATAGTCCCAGATACGTAACACACCATATAAAAATAGGTATTTGGATTTCATTTAGCTATTGATACATGTTTTTTTTTCTTCGAACATGTGATTTGCTCGTAATGTTAGAACTACCCTTTAGTCCTAGCTAATACAATCACAAGAGATTTGGGAAAATAACCATATTATCTCGGAAGTGGTCCGATGTTGCTATTTCGCGACCGTGCAGACAGTGCTGCAGTACGGAACGGTTCTAGCATAGGTTCTTTCAAAGCCCGCCTGAAACGCTGGCTTATCGAGGAAGCATTTCATGATTTCGATATGTTTAAATGTTGACAATTAGTGAAACATGTATTGGTTAAGAATTTTTTCTATCAATTTGATTCATTTACAATGATGTAATTGTTTTTGTTATTTTTGTATTTTTTAAGACATTTTTTACTAAAGTTTTCATTCATTACAATGACATACTTCATTGGTGTAATTTATTTTAATTTTATTTTTCTTGACATTTTAATTATAATATGTAGTTGTAAACATAATGATGTAGTAGGTAGTTAATGTGAACATTTATTTGTTATCAATGTACCTACTTTACTGCAATTTTTAATCTATTCATTGTGTAATGACGTGTAATATTTTTTTATGAATTAAATGAATATCGAAAATGTTACATAGTAACAGATCCCACACCTGTTAATTTTCTTACAATTTATAGTTTGCAAATGGGCCCCGCCTACTACCAAACAATATTCAATTTAACTTAAGCCTTCAGCTCATTATGTCTGTTATATCAATATAGTAAGTTTTTGGTAGTTTGTTTTTCTTGTTTAGTTTTTTTATAGCGTTGCATATCTGTTGATTACTTGTAGTGGGATTTTTATTTTATTTCATGTAATTTTATGCGTGGCTGTACCATAAGAAATACGTAATACTGATGCGGGAAATTGATCTTTATCAACGTGGACCGAAACGGCCTCTTCTTTTATCGTTTTTGGCGATTCGCCCCACGGGGCGAAAGAGGGCATTCAAAAAGAGGCTTCGTTGATTCGCCCCGCGGGCCGAATAGCTTGTGGGGCGAATCCAGCCAAAAAATTGCGATAGTAAAGTTGGTGTTCTTCAGGGAGATGTACTGTGGCTTATTCTATTTCTTATCTGTTTAAAGCTTTGCATGTACGCTTATGGAAGATGTAAAACTTTGAGCTAGGTGTACAGACATTTATCATAGACCTATCGGGCAAGAAATCCATCTATGAAAAATACTACTATACATAGGTAAAATGATAGTTTACAGCTCTCACCAATAAACAAGTTTGCGGCCCCTCAGGGTAGTGGTCCATGGAGAGTTTGTAGCTGGTATAGAGCAGCTTGCGGAGGCAGTCCGGAGTCACCGTGTTTTCCTCTTCATCGGAACTGAACATCCTAGAAGAACAATGTTCAATGTTTAACTTTTAATGCTCATGTTAAGGACTCATTGTTTTTTTATGATTCTACAGAGATTTCAGTGCCTTCTGAAAAGCATAGAGGACGGTCACTGATGGGGTTTTAGTGATTAAGACCACATAGTTGAACCCCAATGCAGCTGGGTATCTGAAACAGATCTACCCCCATCACCAAAAAAAGGGGGGTTTATTGTAATGTTGTAGGGTTGGGTCAAATATTATATTATCAATTAAATACGGCCTGAATGACCGGCCTGCGCCGTGTGGAATATCATCTCAACGCAATGAGTAGTACCATCAACTACTGACAGAGAACCAATGATTTTGTCAGTACGGTATGGCAACGGGCTGTGCAGCACCATAAAGATGCGACAAATTGTGCATGTGTGTGTTTACCGGTGATCATAACGACACAGCTAGATCGGTGCCGCGAAGAGAACGCTTCACGTGTACTGTCATGTACCACTCCCGCTCTTCTCGCTAGAAGATGCGAGTTCGGATTACGTAAAGTAAAAGTAAATTTTACCTTTACTTTTACTCTCTTGACTCTGTCGTGGTTGCCTGTAGTTGCCTGGCTGCAAAATGAAACGGTAGACCATGTTCTGTAGCGTTTCAAGAGCACCGAAGAAAACAGAATAGCTTGCGGGTTGTATGACGTTGAGCGTTGTTCTGCTTTGTCATTAGCATCAGAATCCTCATCACTATCTCATACATAATTCAGCTACTGGAGCAGTTAATGTCAGCGACCTAGAGCCACGCTACCGTTATTTTAAAGAGCAGGGCTGGCTTGGGTAGACCCAGGAAGGGGAAATACCTACACAAAACACTACTACAGTGCAGGATCTATCGCCCTCACATCGAATAAGAATACTTACTTGACGTAAGTCTCGATGATAGCGCCATCGTCAAGCATGCTGAGTATACGCTCGCAGTGCGACCGGAAGGCCGCGAGAGGGATGTGAGAATTGCGCGCGCGAGCCATCCTATGCACATACTTGTAGAACTGGCTGGCCAGCTCTGGGTACATCGGGAACAGGTACTTCTGCACAACGGAAATAAACTATGAAACAGGGGGAGTTAGTAAACACCTAAATGCTGCCCTCCTTACCATAAACACAGTATGTTCATTGCAACGTGATCTGAAAACGCAAACTTCTGACCCCAGGAAGAAGGTTGAGTTTTCAGGTCATGTCGCAATGAACATACTGTGTTTATGCCAAGGAGACTTCGAGCAAATATCTACAGCGCCACATTGCCTAAGTGAAAGTAGTGAAGAAAAAATGTCCGAGCTCTGTCATACATACCAACTTATATATTTACATTGAATAATTCGCAATTACCCGTTTTCTAGAATCTCGGCGTTATGTCACCTAATTAGTGCTTGTAACCGAACAATTTGGCATCGCGCAGCGTAGTAGTCGGCTTGCAATAGCCTTACGACTAACTAAAAAGCCCGCCCACTACGTATCTTGGGCAGGGTTTTGGCTCGGACTCTTTTTTGCACGATTGTGATCTCTATAGATGTGTGCTCGAAGTAAGGACGGCAGAATATTAAGTCACATTACAGTACTTAGCCTAATTTACAATCTTCTCGAAGTGCATTTTATAATGAACTAGCTTTGGGAGCCTCTGTATTTTTTTTAGATTTTTGTTCTATCCCATAGAAACATTTTGTTTTTCCGGAATAATAAGTAGCCTCGTAGATTTCAACGTAATGAGAAAAGGCCCGGTCCCCTAAGAGCGGTATACAGTTTGATAAAGGGGGCAATAACACTATTTCCTTTATTAAACTGGTGGTGGCAAGTGCTGGTCGTCCAGCAGTAAGGCGGTTGACATTGGACTTTATTTTGGTTGGACTATAGAGAGCGAAACTTACTGTGAAAGATTTCTCTGTGATGCCGTTGACTCCATCTTCTTTTTGTGATCTTTGCGCCAGTAACTGCAAATAAAATAAAAATCTTAAGCGACAAACTCTTAGATACTTTTTCCCTTGAAAAGAAAAGAAGAATAAAGTATTTGATGAAATCTCTTATACATGACGAAGTACGAGTAAGTATATCTGAAAATAATGTTAACCTTTTTCTTTGGGACTACTTATTATTGTGGATGAAATAACAACAACAAAGAGTTAGTTCTGTTAATGTTTCGCTTTAGAACCCACCTACCTAGAGTTCAATTTAGGTAACTACAGAAAAAGACTTTCATAGTTGAATGCCATTCTATCCTGTTTGCACTAACGTAGATTTTCTGTGCTCTCTCTTGCTCTTAGTCGGTTTCGTGACCAACTTACGCATACGTCCTTTCGCTCTATTTTGTTTCAAAAATAGAGCCCTCGGCGGCTGAATTTTTAACCCCCGACGCAAAAGAGGGGTGTTAAAAGTTTGACGTGTCTGTTTGTCTGTCTGTGGCATCATAGCGCCCGAACCACTGAACCGATTTTAGTTTAGTTTTTTTTGGATGAAAGGAGACTTAATCGAGAGTGTTCTTAGCTATGTTTTATAAAAATCGATTGAGCCGTTTAAGAGTTATGATGGGTTAAAGTGGGGATGGAAGAACCAAAATTCTACAAATGTGCCCAAAATGGTTGTCAAATGAAAGATAAGATATTTTATCAGTGGTAGGACTCTGTCTAGTCTGTCGGGGGTTTTTTAAATTTTTAATTTAAGTTTTTATACTCAAATACAAAGTTAGATGACTGGATCATTTGAGCTGTTTTCAAGTGATATTCTTATATGGATGGGATTGGACGGGACACGTCTGTCGCATGATGGACGACCGCTGGGCAAAGGTCACCACCGACTGGATCCCAAAATCCAAAAGACCTTTGGGCCGACCCAGACGCAGGTGGCGCGACGAACTGAGCTCTCACGACAAGCACTGGGCCACCACAGCATTAGACCGCGCAGTCTGGAAGGAGGGAAGGGAGGCCTTTGCCCAGCAGTGGGACAACGCTGGCTGAAATAATAAAAATAACAATTCTAATATATAAAATTCTCGTGTCACGGTGTTTTTTACCAACCTCCTCCGAAACGGCTGAACCGATTTGTATGAAATTTTGTGCGCATATCGGTCTGAGAATCGGCAATCATCAATATTTTTTTTATATGGCAAAACATCGTTTGCCGGATCAGCTAGTATCTTTATGAAAATGGTAATATTCAACGCAATAATGTATAATGCTACGTAGGCTAAAAATTATATAAATCAAAAATCCACTGGCTTAACATATTTCATGCTATTAATAAATCTAAGATGTCGAAAGGTGGATCATAAAGCAATATCTCGAATTGCATCGGCAATCGAATAATTACGCGCATAAAGCGATAGTAAAATCTGCAAACAGTGGATTACGATACGGCCGATAACATTGTTCCGAATGTATTGTAATTGGCATAGGTACCTATGGCATGTGCGGTCAGTTGGTCACACGAGGTGACGTCACTCATGGTGAAATCAATTAATATAAGCTATTTGACAACATTGAAAATATACTATTGATTATGGTAATCCTTACAGATTACATATTTCACTTTATTTAAACTAATATATGTATAATTTTAGCAAATGGCTCGAAATAAAATAACGATATTTTTATCTGTCACGTGAACGCTCTAAGGTGGGCGGCAACTCTGGTGACGTCACATGCTAGTAAGCGAGAATTTCTTGATTGACTGTTGTTTGTGCAATTTGTGTTTTGTGTTTTCGGAGTAAGTAATATTATTGGATCTGTAAGTTACTTCTAAAGTATCTTTTGTCAATTTTTGGACGTGAACTAGCGTATTTACTATTATTAACTAACGTTATTTACTAGCGTGTGACGTCACAGACCAGCGCCGTTACAGAATGTCGTTTTTGATGGGATCTTAAAAATCTATTCTTTAACACTGATTTTCATTGTAAATACAGTAGATCTCTCTGAAATATAAATGTAGTGTGCTTATTGTGTATTCACGAATAATTGACAATGATTTCCAAAAAGTAATCAAATAGCCATATGGGGTTGAAACTTTAGGTCCATGGGGGCCGGACGCTCTATCGCTCTATAAAGACTTGCCCAGGCGGTTGGTAGGTAAAGGTGACACGTGACCAGAATGCTGGTCTACTTTGGTCAAAAGCTCAGTATTCTGTGGTATTGTCATTCCCTGATACAATGCTGCCAGCATTCTGGCCACGTTTTCCTTCTACAAAAGGGCTTTTAAATTGAGTTTTTAAACATGTTTTTAATTTCGTTTTGTATATTTTAGTTTAGGTATTTTGTATATTACGTTTAGTTTAAGTGAAAGTAAATTAATTATACTGTTACTTAAGTTTTGTCAGTAAATATCTTACTATTTTGACATAATCTCATCTGAATTTGAATATGAACTGAATTTAATTTTTTGTCAATAAATAATCTGTATCTCTCTTATGTACCTAATAGTATCTAGTTGAAATGGCGATAAGCAGGGTACGCTCTAATGGGGACGACGTACCGGCAAACGCAACGTTGGACTTCCACACACAAGGTGGGCATAATGACTTCACCAATACTGCAGGATCGCGCTGGATGCCAGCCGTTTTCAACCGGGCTTATTGGACAACCATATGTATACTCCTGACCCAAACCAAAGAAGATATAATAATACTACGTACTGCCCAAACGCAGGGGAAGCATATGTTCAGAAGTGGTTCCATAAGCTTTCGTCGTAAATTGTAAGATTGGCAGTTTCGGGAATGTACCCGTAACGACAATTGTACTTTGTTAAATATCGTGGTAAAGTTATTTTTCAGCGTAGTGGTTCCTAGGTTGAAAAATGTGCTCATCCATATCCGCCGGTTCAGTATTGATGTGGGAACCTTATCACTACATAGTATAAAACAAAGTCGCTTCGCTCTGTCTGTCCCCATGTATGCTTGTATCTTTAAAACTACGCAACGGATTTTGATGCGGTTTTTTTTAATAGATAGAGTGTTTCAAGAGGAAGGTTTATATGTACTCGTATAATACACCTGTGGGAAGCCGGGGCGGGTCGCTAGTAGTTGATAGATGGATGGATTACCTAGTACAAATGGGATAAAGGGATGGGTAAAGCAATCAATTTTGTTTGTCGTTTCTAGTGTTGGTTACGTCAAACAGACGAAATCAATATCGAAACCAATATGGAGCAGTCGAGCGCGAGGATGTTTTCATCAACAAACAGCTCAATATAGGTGATACAGTTTGGAAAGTGATTCAGATGTTGGCACTATACGCATGGCAAGCCTCGGCCAAACAAAATATTTACTACTTGCGGAGGGCTCGACTGACGATCAAATCAAAGATTCCGTTTATCACCCGTGACTCAACTGCTTGCACAACTGGTAACGCGAAGGGAAATTTTACTTTCCCATGACAGTACTAGTATTGCTAAAAGTACATTTCCCATGACACTACTTTTGACATCCCATCATTTTTTAAAAACTAAAAAATATATTATTTTATCTTCGAGCAAATATCTGCAGAGTCAAAAAAAGTGTCCGAACCAAAACCCTGCCAAAGCTACGTAGTGGGCAAACTTTTTAGTTAGCACTAACTACTAGCACTAATTAGCACTTACAAGCACTAATTAGGTGACATAACGTCGAGATTCGAGAAAACGGGTCAATGTGAATTATTTAATGTAAATATCTAAGTCGGTATGTATGACGGCGCTTGGACATTTTTTAACAACTTTCACTTAGGGCTCCGTAAGTAGATATTTGCTCGAAAATTTTAAGATACAAATTGTTGTTAATTACTAAATTTAATTGATTAATTTTTAAATAACTAAGTTAATTACAAAATTCAGTAGTGCTAACCTAATTACACAAACTATAGGAAAAAAATTAGATTAGATTTATATTTTATAGATTGTTTGCTATCGGTTTAATAAAATAGTAGTAGTAGTAGTTGACTAGGTGATTGTCAACGATCACCGAAATTAAGCAACGTTCCGAACGGTCAGTATTTGGATGGGTGACCGCGGGTGGCATTTGCAACTGAGCGCTACTGTGGCTCGGATGACACCAGGACCCGGCCTATACGAACTTTATAAAATTATGGATCTTTTTGCATTATCGTCTATTATAGTTTGACTTTGACTTGACTTAGCTGAGGGCCCCTGGAATCCAGATGACCCTGGACTAAAGCCCCAAAAGCCATAATATGGTAGACGGCCCTGGGATCGAGTTTAAATGACAAATCTGCTTGTCACATTAATTTCCATTTACCGATGTTTCCCCAAGCGTGGCGCGACGGCATTATACTCGTATCAATACCTAATTGAAACGCTCTCCTGGCGACCAATGTCAAGGCTTTTCAATAAAATCCTTCATATAAAATATACAGATAGACTAATTATCACCTGAGTCTGACTAGATCGTTACTTTGGCCACATTTTTAACATTTTCAAATACATTAAAATAACAATAAGTTTTTTTTTTTTTAAGTTTTTTAAATCGGGCAAAGTGCCTTTATTAACTACAACAAAACTACACTACTATTACACAAAAAGCATTGGATCATCCTCAGACCCTTGAAGGTATAAAGATGCCAAATGCTGAAGCCCACTGCCAGTTGGCAGCGTGCCCAGCATAATTATTTAAATTACTACTTATTATTTATTTTCATACTTAATTATTTTGCGCAAAAAATGGCAAACTGACTTCCATCGTGTACAAAATTCGAATAGTTCGCTCGAATAGATTTTCCCATTATCCTCAAGACGTTCAGAATCTAACCAGTCACCAGAACAAAAGACGCACCTTGCAAGTGGGGGCAGCGGTTTTCTTCTTCTTGATCCTGTTCACCTGGATGCCAACCATCCTGAAGCGGATATCCTTGGTGACAGCTTCCCACTGCTTCTCCACCGACAGCATATCACCGCCGATACAAGCCGTCATTTTGACCTTTGAAACTGACAATCCTCCGAAGTAACTGTAGAGTATTAGATGAAGGTAGATATGATCAGATTAAACCTCATTCTGCGATAGTCCGTGTTTTCATTACAGTAACATCTTCTCATCTTTTTTTTTTTTTGTGTCAGCGGTTCAGGATACATCTGACAATTAATTCAGATGTCGTCAGCCCAGTCACATACATCAACTGGCACAGCGTTTGCAACTACTCTTCTTTTCTTATTATGTCAGCCGTTCAAAACAAAAGAAGCGTTAACTAAATGTGTTCAGCCCAATAGGAGGCAACAGAAGTTGCAGCAACATTTTTGCAATAGCATCGGCAACAGAAACAACTTTGCCGTCGACACAACTTTTTAAAACTGATCGTCCCACGAAGACACCTTTCTTTGTGCGGTTTGCTTTGTTGTACTTTTTATAGCACGCGTCCCTTAAATTTTATTGAAGACCAATAGAATTTGTCCACTTTTCTTCACACTTCGAACCACCGGTCCTTTGAATCAACACGTTTTATTTAACCATTTACAATCGTTCCTCGACTGACTGTGTTCTGTTTCTTGCACTAATTGGAGAGCAGGCATCTAGTTTCATTTCATCTAATCAAGAGTATCATTTCTAATTGGCAACCTTTGTTCATATCATATTACGCTTTTATCAGACACTACACTTGTACCAACGTACTTCGGTTAGTATTGATAGTTAGTATTGATGTAGTCAGTCAGTAGTTATAACTTTGTGACAATTGCCAAAAATCTGGACACAAATCTCGAGTACAAGTACTCTTATCAAATCCTTTAGTAATCTCGTGTATATCCGAGAACTAGACCTTGCCAAGAACAATAACGTCAAATCAAGTTCAATCACATACTGACAACAAAAACAAAATTATACAAGGTGGAGAATCAGAGCCGGTTATCAGATAAGACGCGTCAGCGGACGGCTATCTTCAAATTACATGATCGAGCAGGCATTAAGATAGGCCTGTGCTAGTGCTGGATAGGACATATCTTGCCGGATGTATTGACCAAGCCAACGAAGCATCCATCATCATATCACGATATCAGGGTCATGACTGCCTCGGTGGCCTAGTGGTTAGTGACCCTGACTCCTGGATCAAAGAGACGTTGGGTTCGATCCCCACCCAGGGCAAGCATTTTTGTGATGAACATAGGTGTTTTCTCTGTGTCTGGGTGTTGCTAATACTAACCTACATAGTATCCATGTAAGTATTTAAAAAAAAAATGTATGTGTAGTATATCAGTCTCTGGCAGACATATCACAAGCTTAGCTTAGTTTGGGGTCAGAGACCGTGTGTAAGATGTCTCCGAAATGTTTATTTATTTCGTAGAGCGCGATATTTGTCTCTGGTTTATTCAGTGAACGTTTGAAGCTGCGCTTGCCAATGCGTGGTCTCTATTCGAAAATTTTACGGGCCTAAACTTTCCGTTCTACATGGCTGCAGTAAATTCGTCTTTGGTCAATTTTCTCCAAAAACTCATTTGCAGGCGGCGCACGTCACACTCCCGAGAAGTGTTAACGTCCTGCGTTCATTCGTATTGATGTGACGCAGTTACCTAATTAATGGAAAGATCAACGATATAACCGATCTACATTTATACTGGAAGTCTGGAAGTATTCGAACAATGTTCAAATCGACTCCAGATATTTACAAGATTGCAGGAATTAGTATCTGAAACAACGTCATTGCATCTAAGTGTTGAGAATGTTGAGATATAAATAAGCATTTTAATAAAGATCATCAACCTACATCCAGTATAGGTGCAATTCTTAATGCCAATTATTATCAATAACTCTCGGGGATAAACCTGTACTGTACTGTACCAGCCTTTTTAATAGTCCACTGCAGGACGTATGCCTACCCACGAAGGGTTATTGGACCATATCTACCACGTGGCCCAGTGCGGGTTGGTGGATTCACATACACCATCAATTTTTTTCTACAGAGGTATGCAGGTTGCCTAACGATGTTTTCCTTCACCGAAAAGCCATTGGTGTGAAATTCCGTACATAAATTCCAAGGAATTCATTGGCACGGGACCGGGTTTTGAACCCACGACCTCACAATTGTAAGGCGAGTGTCATTACCACTAGACCACCAAGGCATCTAGTTTTATTATTCTCAAAGATAAACCTATATCTAGCTAAAACAATAGTAACCGCGTCTGAACGCGTCGATAACTGAAAGGCTAATTTCATGAGGTTGAGAAATGAATATAGCGGTGTGTGTGATACACGGCTATGATCGTTTCGATTTAGTCAGTGTTGCAGTTTGGGGTTGTGATTCATACGGTTTCCAACATCTGTGACTTTCGTCCTTCGTCGGATTTCCGTGTTGCGAACTCGGTCTCTTAAACTGATACCAAACATGTGGTATCGGCACACCCTCAATTTTAATTGAGTGTGTGCTGATACTAATCGCGATTCCTGGGGCACATGCGAACTTTTGCCCCTCTCCGAAAGGTGGCGGATGCAATTCCACCAACGATCGCATTCCCAAAGAGGGTTGAGGTCAGGCAGACGGCCGGTCATAAAATCTTTAGCCAAAACCATTACAGCACCATGAATAAAGGGATATTAATAATGGCGATAGGACTAGGGCGTACCCCCGAGGCGACGCGCAGCGGCAGCACCCGGCTGCTGTGGGAAATGGGTTAGGGTTGTTGCACCAGGGACGGGTGCAACGTAAGAAGTTAGTCCAGGAAGTAAGAATGAGGTTTGCAAGTTGTTCTTTTCTTAAGTTAAGTCTTGACTTCAGGTACCTCGGCTCTATCATACAGAACGACGGCGACATCGACCGGGACGTTACTAGCAGGATAAACGCAGGTTGGATGAAATGGCGACAGGTTACTGGAACAACTTGCGATCCACGGATGCCCCTTAAGCTAAAAGGGAAAATTTATAAGACCTGTCGTATTTATGGATCAGAGTGTTGGGCCACCAAAGGGGAGAATGAAAGGAAATTGCATGCAGCGGAGATGCGATTGCTGAGATGGATGTGTGGAGTAACAAGAATGGATAAGATTAGAAATGAGTATGTTAGAGGAAGTCTGAAAGTAGCGTCAGTGACTGAGAAATTAAAGAGTCGCAGGCTATCTTAGTATGGGCATATCAAGAGACGGGAAGAGAGTCATGTCACGAAAAGAACCCTAAACATGATGGTAAGCGGCAGAAATGGGATGGGACGACCAAAAAAAGCGTGGATGAATTGTGTGAAAGATGATATGCGAGAGAAAGGAGTTCATGATGAGATGACGTATGATAAAGGGAAGTGGCGAAAAGAGACGTGCTGTGCCGACCCCACCCAGTGGGATAAGGGCAGGATGATGATGATGATGATGACCAAACATGACACGCTCCATTGCCCTTTGTGCGAACCTCGTGTGCCAGTAAAGTAGTTACAGTAGTAGGTATTTATATGCAATAGTCCAAAACCGAACGTGTCGCATCCCTAGCATGTCGTAAATACCAATCTCATCATGTGTCTTTGATAAAATTGTAATTTATTTCGTTGGAAATTAATCATTACTAATCATTAGATAAGTTGACAAGATTTGAAGACAAGTGCTCATACGTTGCTCAGTTTACCAGTGTACATGTGCAAGTGCTTATAATATTTTATATCTATAGGTATTTTTATATTATACCTACGTATTAGGCTAAGGACTCACGGAGCGGTTTTTAGCCGCGCTCGCCGCGGTAGCGAGCCCGCAGCTTCTCACGGCGCGTTTTACGACCGTTGTTGTTTGCGGCTCCCGCCGCACCGGCGCTGCGGGTAAGGCTAAGAACTCACAGAGCGATTTTTACCCCAGCCCGCTGCGGTGGCAGAATGGAGTTTTATTTTCAAAACTCACGAGACCGGAGTTTTGTGCGGTTACGCAGCCGTCGCAGTTGCGATTATCGCACGCAAGACGGTTTCAAGACGGGCGTTGACGTTGCGTCGGATTTCTGTATCCCCCCGCCTCTGTGGTCACCCGCCAACCGATCGCAGAGCGCGCGGCTGCGGGACCGTGACCCGCGCCCGCCAGTACAAGATGACCGCCGGTGCAGCGGGACCCGCAAACAATCGCAAAGACGCCGCGGGCGTAAAACGCGTCGTGAAATGTGCTTTAATTTTTTTACATAAATATCTGTATTCTACAAAGACGGGCCCGCAACCGCGGTGGGCGCGGGTGAGTCCTTGGCCTAATAAATAGTAGAATCGCGCGGGCCCCGATCAACCGCAGCACGGTAATGATATCTAACAGTATTTTGACTCGGCCCTATCCTTGAAACATATACCTACGGCGTCACGTGGCCACGCGGAGCGTATCATGCGCTAGGACTGCTCGCCTTCAGAATTTTAATTTAATGTACTTACACCTTACCTACTTCAGTTTCTTTCTAGTTTCTATCTATTAATACATTTTTTTATATATTTATTACAAAAAAGAAATTCGTTGTGAATGAAAAAGTGTTCAATAAAAATACATAGTGATTTTTCGATGCTTTTTAGCGTTCCTCGTTTTACCGCGGAACCCTAAAAACATAAATAGAAAGTTACAAATCCACACGTTAATTCATCACTACGGCGCGCCGCGGCTGACTAGCATACCAAGAGCATATTGATGTTTTTAAACAATGTTGCAATTTTATTGTACTTACACTTGATTTTATAAGTTACTAGTTAATAAGCACTTATTGTAAATGACTTGCCCAATATGACGAAATGTTATAAGGCCAATAAATTACTTTACTTTACTTTATTACTAGCGACCCGCCCCGGCTTCGCACAGGTGTATTATACACATAAACCTTCCTCTTGAATCACTCTATCCAATAAAAAAAACCGCATCAAAATCCGTTGCGTAGTTTTAAAGATTTAAGCATACAGACAAACAAACAGACAAAATAGCGACTTTATTTTATACTATGTATTGATTATCGCACTCCGAGGCGCGTAGGTATGATTCGTGTTCCGACTGTTTGTATGAAGACGGAATACTGTTAGATATTACTACCGTGACCGCAGCCACGGCGGTTTGCAACCGCGCGCTCTGCGTTCGTTGGCGGTCAGATCTTCAACTGATTGTTTAACCGGTCGCGCGAGTAAAACCGCTGACATATTAATAATTTTTCGCAAAAAATGGCAAAACCGCCTTCCATCGTGTACAAAACTCGAATATTTCGATCGAATTTTTTACATTATTCTTGATTTATCAAAAACGGCTCAGCCGATTTCTGTAAAATTTAATTGAGACCACCTTGGGAGTATATCCTTTCGAAATAAAAAATATTTTTTTGATTCGGTTCACAATTGACGAAGTTATCGATGAACATACACAAAAAAAATACATACACACGAACATAGAACCTCCTCCTTTTTGGAAGTCGGTTGAAAAGATATAAAACCGCGGTTCCGCCAGCGCGGAGGGCACGGGGAAAAAACGCTCCGTGAGTTCTTAGCTTAAATATGTACAATTTTTATCAAAAATGTATGTAAAGTTCTCTAGATGTTCTACAGAAAACGCGAAAACTGTAGTCGATTCACAGTCCTATTCTCCCTTATTAATTCTTCTCCCGTAGCTATAAATTCTCCAAACCACAAAATCAGAACGAGACATGTGAGATCATGAGTATGTACAACAAACAACTGCTTTACTAAGACTTTCTGAGCGTCTGGTGAATGCGACGCGTGACTGAAATGCTGGTGTTTATTTGGCTCAGGGGTGCTTTTATACACTCCAGACCAAGATAAAAATTAACCTGGCTAAGTCTTATCGGCGTCATCTTTAGGGTGTCAATCCGTCGGGCGAAAAAACCTCCTGGCTAAAAATTAATCTACCCCATTCACGCACTCCTACCGGTATAATTTTTCTTCTGACTGGGCTAAGTTTTATCGAGGTTTTTAGATAGATAAATTTTATCTTATCTGTGATTGGTCAGCGAGTTGTCATCGAATCGAATTTGACGAGCTGTCAAATTCAGTCAGATAAATTTAGAAGTTTAACAGATGTGATTGGTTCGAAATAGATTAGAGCGCTGTGATTGGTCAAGAGCTACAACGCCGTTCACGGACGCCTCTTAAAATATTTCTATCCAGCGTAAAAATTTTCTGGAGTGTGTAAACGCACCCCATCGTATTAAGCATTGCCATTCAGCGTGGCAATGCAGCCAGCCTGCTGGGCTCCCTGCAACTGACAGTGTGCTTAAGCATTTGGATTATCCTTAGACCCGCCAAAAGTTGTTTTCGCATAATAATATTATCAAGTTGGATTAAACTGCACACAGTGTACAAAATTTGGTTAAAATCGGTTCAGTAGTTGACGCGTTCATCGGTTCATCGCGGACAAACAATATGACACAAAAATTTTATATTCAAAGAAAATATTACTTATAGTGGAGTCATTTTAATAGGCCACATTTGACAGTTCATGTATGCAAAGAAAAATATAGGTACCTTACACTAAAGGAATAAAACTCCAAGCCGTCTTCGAGAACAATTATCGGTCGTCGTCAATATTGTTTTCATGAGTTTTATTCCTTTAGTGTAAGGTATATTTTTCTTTGCATACATGAAATGTCAAAAGTGACCTATTATCTTGTCCCTACTTTAGTTTATGTAGTTTTAGCCTATGTAAGTACTTAATATTGTATTTTGTTGTAGTTAATAAAGAACTAAGCCTAAACAGTACTGAAATCGGTACTTTCAGATCTATGAACAATCAATTTGTCTCAGCACCCAATTCAAGGTTGATAATCAATTTAGGAAGTACCTACCAAGCATGTTTACTTGCAGCATGCCAATGAGTAGAACTAATAGCTAATGAGTGTACTGTACCAGCCTTTATAATACTCCACTGCAGGACAAAGGCCTTTCCATGAAGGGTGATTGTGTCTTATCCACCACACTTGCCCAGTGCAGATTGGTAGATTAACATGTCCCATGGTTTTTTTTTACGTTATGCAGGTTGCCTAGCGATATTTTTCTTCACCAAAAAGCCAGAAGTGTGTAATTCCATATCTAAGTTCCAAAGAACTCATTGGTATGGGATCGGGATTTGAACCCAGAACCCCATGATTGTATTGTAAGGTGGGTGTCACTATACCACTACGGCTTTTTTAGGACTAATGGATCGATGAAGTAATTTTAACATTATTGTTGATTTATCAAAAATGGCACAGCCGATTGGGAAACGCGACCACCTCTGAAGCATGATATACCAAAACAAAATAAAAAGAATTATCGAAATCGGACTACTCAGTAAAAAGTTATGCATTGTCATCTTCAATCAAAACTATACAATGTATTCTTAATCAACGGTTCCATGTATATGTTACAGTCAAAGTGATTAACCTAGTTATTATGTATACTAACCAGTGATTATGTATAATAACTACTTACTTGAACTAGTAAAAGTGATAAATGACAGAATTAATCACTAACTAGATATTTTATATAATATCTGAGATGACTTAGTTAAGTAATGTGATAAAAGTAGTTTAAGCGAAGGGATTATAAAGTTTTATTTGACTTTACCTTAAGTAACAGTAATCATTTATGAATTTTTATAAAGTTATATTCAACGTTGTCATATATGTCTAATTAAGTAAATTGGAAGCACACTAGCCATAACACAAAATAAAATATTTGTATGTGAAATAAAAAATAGGCTAGGTTAGGTTAGAACATGACAAACAACGCACGAGCCGAGCGAGCGAAGCGAGCGTGCCGCGGCAGCAGCCGCCGAAGTGCTGAAGCGAATCGCTTTGTAAAAAACACTTACGAAACGAAATCCTAGTTGATACAACATTAGGAAAACAAGAAACAACTAGTTGAATATGTATTACGCTAGCTAAAACATTCTGCTACTTGAAAGATGCCATTATGAAAAGTTATTACTTTCACTATTCTTGACCGAATATTATGAATAACAACCAGTGAAAATTATTAATTAATACATTAACTAAGCAGTTTAGTTATTTTGTATAATGACCATTTATTATACATAATCACTCTGAATGTAACATATACATAAAAATATTATACATTATTATATAATACGCGTCGACATGAGTCCCTCTTTCGTTGGTTAAAAATTATTATAATTTTATTCAGTTCAACAATAAAAGATAATATCAGTAGACAAATAATAGCAAAGCAGTCTGTAATGAGCGTGTCAGCTATTAGCACATTGCTCATAGCTTTATTATTCTAATTGAAGTGTATGCTTCTCTTTATGTCCATTGGAGTTGGCTCGGTACCAAATCAAACTGATTACCAGTTAACAATGCAAAATAACTGTCCCAATTACTCTATTTTGATGAATTCGAAACATGCTTCGAATTTAGTTTAATTGTATTTCTAATTATAAAATATTAATTATAGTTTACACTAGTTCTAGGCTTATAGGCTGAATCATAAAAGTCAGCAGATGAGAAGTTAGCTACAAGCCTCACAACATTCATTGTTTTTGTCCAACATGCAGCTTTATGTGAGCTAGGATGGGCTCAAAGCAATAAACAACATAATGGTAGTAGCTAATTTAATACATTAAGAGCTATTTACTTCCTTGAATTACACAGTTCAATGGTACAGCATAAACCTTGGCAATTCATAATATCTCAGGCATGTCCAACCTTCTCATGTTTTCTTTTTTAATAAGCCTACCAGCTGGTAAATAGCTACAAATAATACACATATTTAAATACCATTTCACATAGCGCGATGGGGTCGAAAAATTCTCAAGTGGAGACCACATACCGGCAAGCGCAGCGTAGGACGTCCACCCACATGGACAGGTGATCTCATTAAGACCACAGGATCATGCTGGATGCAAGCTGCTTCCAACTGGTCTTATTGGAGATCCATAGGGGAGGCCTATAACCAGCAGTGGACTTCTTATGTCCATCTATCCAGATGGATGGAAATACCCTTTTATAATACACTATTTCTGATCACTATTTTATACCCACTCATAAAATTTTTCAGTAAAATAGAATTAACAAAAAGTAATAAAATTAAAACTTTATATGGAAGGTATTTACTAAGAATGGTGTTTTATTTATAACTAGCTTTTGCTCGCGGCTTCCTAGCATGGTATTTTAATTTATGGGCAACCCAATGGGAATGTTTTATTTTTTTGGGATAAAAAATAGCCTAAGTCACTTTCCATGTTTCAAACTATAGCCATGACAAAAATCAAGTCAATCCGTTGTTCTGTTGCTGCCAGAAAGAGGAATAAACCAACAAACATGCTATCGGGTTTATAATAATATACGCCTTTGCCCTTGGGTTCACCCACGCCAAAGAATATATAATAATACTACGTATAGAACGGCCACTCGTTACCCCCCACCCGTTTGAGTCTTCCTCACTTCCACCCCGCGCTACGTACCGCATCGTGTACTCTGCGCGCGGGCTGCACTGGCCGGTGGATTTTCTAATAAAAACTACCTAGACTGTGACAATAGGGAACACTTGTACTGTGTATGGTTGAATATCAATGATACGTAACAAAACAAGTAATTTTAATGTTTCCCTAAGGATAAATAATAGGAACTTATTTTACATTATTTGGTAACTTCCTCTTGATATTATCTTACAAAAGAAGTAGATCGGTTACTTTTTGTTAAAATGCTTCCAAATGAAGTAATTGTTATACTTTTTTAAGCACTAGATTAATATTCATTTTTGAAAATTAAGTACGCAACTGTCTCACTCACGCGGCATGTCGTCACGTTGTGGTGATCGCTGACAGCCATAGACGTTCCGCACACAAATGCGCGTGTAGCGACCGTGCGTAAGTGTGTTGTCTGTGAGTAAGTACTGTGTAGGTGTGCGTAAGACAGCAGATTTTGTATGAAAAATCGCGGAGTGTCCGGGCTGTGCCCACGCTTACTTTATAACCTATGACACTCGCAAATAATGTGGCTTTCTGTTGGTAAAAGAATTTTCAAAATCGGTTCAGTAGTTCCAGAGATTACCTCCTACAATGTCACAAACTCACAAACTTTACCTCTTTATTATATTATTAGTATAGATCAGTCAACTCAGGCCATAAAATATATTTTTAGCTGTCTTGTATTAACAGTACCACTGTTATTGCTGATAATTATCTTTCTTATAATCAATAGCAATATTATTGGCATAAACCGAAAAGGAAAAAATTACATGTAGGTAGTCACAATTTTTTTTTATACCACTTACGTGTTAAGTATTTTAAATTAATATTATTATTATACAGGTGATATTTAACTGAAATTGGCACTACAAATATAAGATTTGTGGTCATCCTAGTCAACAAGCACCAGGTGTATAAGCCAGGTACTTGTTTACCATTCTACTATGGATATTTAGCACCAAAACCCATGACCCAAGATATACCTACATTGATTTTGATATGTTCTCAAGTTGGCTTGATTTTTTAATATTGAAAATAATGTTAACGCGATGAATGAGTGAAAACAAACACTTGAGCGAGCAGGAAACGTCATTGCCTGTACAAATAACCGTGACTAACGGCCTCGTAAGGGCTCAATTAAGTACTAACCTTGCCAAGCTTCTCTACCGGCACCATAGAAGGCGGCGGCTTGTCGTGGCTCTCTGTAAGTCCCTGCAGGTCGCCGCCGGAGCCCGAGCGAGAGCCTGCGCCTCGCTGTGAGCCTCTCGGCGTGCTTAGACCACTGCCTCCTTGCTCGCCGCCTCCTTTAGTATCGTGACTATGATGAGCCCCCATTACTATGTACCACTGAACACAATAACACTGTTTATAGTTTTGCTCAATAAGAACGATTTTAAGAATTGTATTCACAGATGGAAAACTCCACAGAATATTCCAACGCGCGACGTAACGTAATGCAAACAAAAATTGAATTGACGGATTTGTTTGATTGACATGAGCATTTGACAGCAGGACAAGAGATGTCATAATCTATTGGATGTCATTTTCAAAATCGTTTTGACGGTCGCGCAGTGTGGCCACCACAGAAACCGGTTTTTTCTTATTCTGAGACAAAAACAGATACCAGATACCCGAGGGAAAATGTGGTCGATCGGAAAAATCTGAAAGAGATGCATCGATTCAATATCGCACGAGTTTGAATGAGACATGAAAAAATCTCGATTCGGTGGCTATTGTCGGATGGGCATTTCTGCCGTCCACATCCACAAGCTATAAAACCGTTAAGACACAGGGGGCCATTTTTCACTCTTAAACACGTTCGTATAGAGAACAAATTTTGTATCTATCGATCACTGTAAGAATTATTTTAATATCTTTTATAGTTTAGCAGATAGAAATTGTGAAACCGCCGCTATTGACATTTATTTTTCTACTTTACAAGTCAATACAGTCGTCATCCAACATAACATAAATTCGAATCCACATTCCTCATACGAACAGCCAGAATGTGGAACGCTTTCCCTGGATCTGTCTTCCCGCTAAAGTACAACATGGGTGTCTTTAAATCCTAAGTAAATAGGTATCTTCTAGGTGAGCATGCTACACCCACAGATCAGAGAACAAGCTTGTCCTCTGATCTGTGGCTACACCCTAGGCCACATATCTGCTTAACATCAGGCAGTTTGTAGTCAAACGCAAACCTATACGAAATAATAAAAAAAAGTTCAAAGTGAAAAAATGTTTTATCTACACTAATGTTGTAACATTCTACTTATGTTTCCAATACTTGACTTATAATGACTACTGTTATAGCGCAGACAACATTTAAGCAATTTCACATGATATATATAAAATATAGTAAATATAGTGAATAATATCCACATCGATATCGTAAAATCTCATTATAACATCGCGCGCTCGCTCCTGATTGGCCCTGCGCGCGCAGCTGCGCTCTCATTGGTTAGATTTTAATGGCGCCAAGTTCTCTGTGCCAAGTTCTCGTACACGTACGCGTGAATTTAATGTTTCGCAATATGTTTTTTTTTTTTTTTATTAGTGAAGATAAAGTAGTGTATGCAACTGCATATAACACGGGTATTAAAACACTCGTTACTATTATGAAACTGTTTATGAAACGAGCGCAGCGAGTCACACTCGTGTTTTAATACCCTTCATTATATGACAGTTGCATAAACTACTATTATAGGTACATTTAAAGTAGGTCGCAGTTTTTATGCCACTGCTAGGAATATGCCTTATATTGCAGTGTCACCTGCCTAGTTAGTTATCTACACATACTAAAATTTAAATAATTTTGTAGCTGACCGTACATAAAGTCCTACTAGTAGTAAGTACAGCTGGTGGGAGCACGGACAACAAACGAACATTACGGTATGAGTTGACAATAAAATAAATAATTAGGTAAAATTGGAAGGTGACAAATCGTCGACGTCGACGAAATCCCTCGGACGAGTTGATGAATAAGTCCTTTATGGTGACTGTGAACACGAGGCGAGTCATTGCGCAGTAGCAAATTCGTCCAATGTAACGCCTGATTCAATCAACTAACATCACAACCAAGAAGTCTGATTCCTCCTATGCTGATTGGACGTGGCGTCTCTGTAGCAACGTTCGATGTGGCAGGTTCCAACTAAATCGGAACGTCTATGAGGGATTGAAGGCTATAAAGTAAAATAAAATATTACAAAAATGTATGTACCTATTGGCATCTCATAATTTTATTCCATTTACCAATATTTATATATGATTAACTATAGTAGGCATATTATTATAGCTATTATTAATAGGTCATATTCAGTACTTAATAAACGCTTTCTAGTTTTGAGATTAATGTATAAAAATACTCAAAAGAACAAACAAACAATCAATCAGTGAAATTAATTATAATACAATTCAAGACCACTAACTAATTTAGTTTAGGTATAAACCTACCGACAAGTTTTGATTTGTATAGTGGAGATGTAATGAACAACTTTTACCTTGTGGCACTAACCCTGAAACTAAAAAGAACATCTGTTCCATACAAAAAGTTAATTGGCGGTTAAATAATAGAAAATGTCGAATTTTATCCGCTATTCCAGGGTCCCACAGTAAAAGTAGTATAAGGTTCTCGTACACATAAACACGAAAATCGTATCGTGGGAATCTACGATGAGCAAGCGACACTACATCGTTATATTTCTTCATAAAATTACTGTTTATTCATAACGCACACCCCCGTGTTTACTTGTTCTATATTCCTATTCCATCCACTTTCATCCAAAGGTTGTCTGGCAGAGATCGCGCCTCTTGTTAGACGTTATAGTTTAAATGTTTTTGTTATTTGTCATCTCTGTGTTAACAATAAAAAATATCTAACTGAAAGAAATTAATGTATCCACTTATTCAGTTTCTTCTGTGTCTCTATTTCTTCTTTATTGTTGCGATGTGGTGTCGGATGTTGTCATAGATTCCCACTATATCTATCTACGACATCGCATCGTGAAACGATGTCATGTCGTAGCACGATGCGACGTCGTAGGTATCGTGTTTATGTATACGAGTAATGATGAGCATTACACCTCAGAAAGTCCCTGCTACACTTTGCAAGATAACATCTTGTATGTGTACAGGATTCTACTAATATTTACATACAGTGCCGGCTTTAAAGTCACGGCACACAGGCGGTTACCGCGGAAGCGGTCGCATTACGGGATGGAAATTTCAGGATGCAACTTGCTTGGAGGATTTAGCTATGGGAGAAGCCTACGTGAAATATTCTGTCAGCTTTACGTGAGGCGCGGGAGGGTGAAGTGTTTTCAACAAACGCTTAAGTTCCGACATGATGCATATTGTAATAAAGTCTAAGTTTTAAGTTAGACATATTCTGTACAATTTTGCAACACCCGATACACAGGGTTCTCAAGTATACCTAGTATTAGCAAATACCTATACATATGTGTATGTTAATATCTTAAGGTTTCTTAGAGATGCAAATAAACATTTCTAATTCAAACATTTTAATACATTGGTTTCTTACCGTTCGCCGCGCCGCCCCGCGCCCCGCTACCGCTTATAGCGGCGAGATCGTGGACGACCGGTAAGTCCACGGTGGCATGAACTCCAGCCCAAGGTTAAGGTGGAGGGATAACCCCAAAAGCCGGCACCGTTTACACGGTAATGGTATCAAACAGTATTGTGACTCAACCGTGTCCTTGAAACAATTGCCTACAGCCCCACGTGGCCACTCAGTACGTAACACGCGCTAGGGCTGCCCGCCTGGTAGATAAATCGTTCACTTAAGGTGGGCATACACGATGCGATGATTTGATTTTCGCTTCATGCCAACTGGGAGCTCATTCAGTTAATTCAAAGGTAGGAATTGGTAGTTAACGATTTGTACTACTACCTGAAACTGGGCGCACAGAACGCGACGATCGCATCAATTCATCAGATCAGTCCAGTGGAGGCCAAATATAGGTAGTTAACTATAAGTAGCTGGTTAGTAGTTATTGAGGAAACAAAATGGTACACCTCCTACCTTTGAATTAATTGAATGAGCTCCCAGTTGGAATGAAGCGAGATCAAATCATCGCATCGTGTATGCCCACCTTTACTGATTACAAAGCCACACGTTCGTCCGTCACTCGGCGCATCCGCGACTGTTGGTGTACCGAGTGTATACCTACCGAATTCTGAAGCGCGTAGGTATGATTCGAGTTCCGATCGTTTGAATGAAGACGGAATACTGTTAGAGACCATTACCGTGCCGTTTACGTATCTATATCTAAAAATTTGGCAATCGTCACCTATGAATATAATTATCTTAATCTAATATAGGTACTTAATTATATTTTCACACTGGTTTTCAGTTCTTACACTCTTGGCGAATATTAATAAACTTTTTCAAATGCAAAGTTCTGTCCTTCTACCCTAAATAAAATACCTACCCCTAGCTTTAGTAAAAAGTAAACATTATGTACAATGTGGCCAATTTTGAAGGCCGTACCGTCCTTAAAGTTCAAGGCCGTACCGTACCAGCCTTTTTAATAGTCCACTGCAGGACGTAGGCCTAACCACGAAGGGTGATTGGGCCATATCACCTGAAAACTCACCTGAAAACCAGCGCTGAGTGTTTGGTTCCTACCTGCATTCAGCATAATGCTGAGGTGAGCCCTTTTCGACACATAGAATAATAACGCCGAGAAACCGAGAACAAGCACGCTAAGTGAAGCAAGAAATACCAAGCTTGAAAAGCTTGGTACGCGAACGGCGCGCGGCAGTACTCACAGTCGTACCGTGATAAAAACAGCTCCCGTAATTTATATTTTAAAATGACGGTTTGTGTGGTAAACGGGTGCCACAGTGAATCGGCAAAACCAAACAAACTAGCAACATCACATTCCACATGTAAGTATTACAAATTATCTAATAATTTGGTGTAAAACGCCTTCCAATGTAAATATAAATTCACAAAATTTCGACAGACGCCATAAGGACTAAAAGTTGCAAGTAAAGGGTAAAACTTTTCCCCCACATTTTGATATTGAAATTAGTAATGAAATATACTTCCATTGCCTTGACCAAGATTATCAGTACATATTATTATGTTTTCATACATCCTACTTGATAAGTACCAAAGCGAGACATTATCATCATAATTAGATGGTTATGACCTTAGGTTATGACAGAGCGACAGTGTCTTGATTTGGAACGTCATAATACGTCACTTCTTTACATGGAACAGATGCGGTTATCGTAAAGAGATATCATACGATAATCAAGTAGGCCATTATATCGTTAAAATGTATAAAACAGCAGATTTTTTTTCATTATAAAATTATATAATTTTGTAATGATGATTTAATTTTAATTTTGTGATGATGATTTGTTTTTGATTTTGTAATGACAATTGATTTTTAATTTTGTAGTGATAATTTAGCAATGAGCCTTCCCAATGTAATTAATAATTTGTCATACCATTAAAGGGTCATATGTATTTGACATTATTATGACATGTAATCTAATAACCGCATGTAAAAATTACATATATTGCAATTGATAATTTAATTGAATTGAATTGAATTTCGCGAATCCCTGGTTGGGCTCATAGTACATTTTGTTCAAAATGATGACCTGAATCGCCTCTTTTCGGCTTAGTACACCACAACTTTTTTTTAAATTAAACTGGGTATTACATGAAAGGGCTTTTCGTGTGGAAAACAGTTCGTAGTAACAAAGTAAAACTAAAAACACAATAATTAAATTGGTCAAAATTTTATTCTAACTAAACGGTTTTATGCACTAAAAGATAAAAAATAATAACTCAACAATAAAATCGTGAGGTCTTCGCCTGAAAGATTTTAGTATGTATGATGCGCCCCACGATTTTATTTTAGAATTTTTATTTTTTATCTTTTAGTACTTAAAACCGTTTAGTTAAAAAAATACCAATTTCACAAACTGTGTTCCACACGAAAAGCACTTTCATATAATACCCATACTAATGGAATTTAAAAAAAAAGTTATTAACAGATATGTTTGGAGCCACACTCAAAGGCACAAGTATAAGTTATGCAAAATCTGTACTAAAGGCTCTGATCAAATTTCCCAACTTTTTGGGGTAATCTGATTCTGATAGTAACATTACTTGTTTCGTAGTGTGCGTGTTGCCGCGCGTAAATACGTATGACTCGCGCATACATCAATCGTGTTGATGCTTCACTCTCGAGATTTTTTTGACATGAAATTATCATTCTCGGCGTTATTATTCTATGTTTCGACATTTCTAAATTCATTATTTTTATATCATTATTGTTGTTTTTTTTGTGTTTGTAATGTCGAATAAAGTTTTTTAAATTTCAATTTCAATATACACCACGCTGGCTCAGTGCGGGTTGGTGGATTCACATATGCCATCGAATTTCTTCTACGGACGTATGCAGGTTTCCTCACGATGTTTTCCTTCACCGAAAACCCCGTGGTGTGAAATTCCGTTCATAGGTATGTACATTTCAAAAAACCCATAGGTACCTACGGCATAGTTATGGGAAGGCGCTATCGTGAACTTAAAATATTGATCTCTCTCTCAAATGCATTTACAGGCCTATTAGTAATCAATTAGCATTTTAGGTGCTTATTCTGTACATCAAAACTAATAACTTTTGTTCACCGACTTTTATCATCAAATCTCAATAAAAAATTGTTGTTCCATAGAAAAATATCGTTCACCCTCGACAAAATGTATGGAACAGCTGATTTTTTTTTTGAGTTCTGACAAAAGTTGCAGAACAAAAGTTGTTTGTTTTGATGTACAGAATAAGCGTCTATAATATACCTATTTAAAAAACCCTCGACACAAAAATATTTGACAACAAACTTTCAATTGACAACCATTTTGGGCACATTTGTAGAATTTTGTTTCTTCCATCCCCACTTTAACCCACCATAACTCTTAAACGGCTCAATCGATTTTTATAAAACATAGCTAAGAACACTCTCGATTAAGTCTCCTTTCATCCAAAAAAAACTAAACTGAAATCGTTTCAGTGGTTCGGGCGCTATGCTGCCACAGACAGACAGACAGACAGACAGACAGACAGACAGACACACAGACAAACAGACACGTCAAACTTATAACACCCCTCTTTTTCGTCGGGGGTTAAAAAGGATGCTAATAGGCTTGTTAACTAAAAAAAATTAATTAGTCCGTCAAATAGATTGTCAAAAAATATTTGACACGTGATTTTTCTTTTGTCAATTTAACACAAATTCAGGAAGATATAGCCCGTTAAAGTTCCGCGTGACGTCACTAACCGCTATCAAATGTACCGGCTAGTGCCGTCACGAGCCCTCACTCTCAAACTTTGACAAGGTTTATCTTTGTCACTGATTGTTTTATTGTCAAAAGAAAAAAATATATGTCCCTATTTTTTTTAAATGTAACAGACGGACTATTATAATAAATATTTTTATACCTAGTAAACATCCCTATTGATTACCAGTAACCCTGTACAGTGGAAAAGAAACAGCAATATTTTAAGTTGCTATTTTTACTATGGCGCTTTTCAAATCGGCCACAGTAAATTTTCATACATTTCTAAGTCTAAGTTAACTTAATAGTGTTAAGCTAGTGGCACCACGTTACACGACTACGAGAGAATACTTTGTAGGAACTTCTGCATCGGGAGCTCGACGAACAGATGCAGTAGCAACGCCGACCAGTACGTCACGTATACCGTCCACAAGAAGTGGCCACCCTGAAATATAAAAAAACAAATCAGTTAATACCTAATTAAAGTAAGTTCGTATAGGCTGGGTGGCCAGCTCTGACGTCACAGTTTTTAAGCCGCCTCTGACCGTTTGTTGCCAGTGGTCCTACCAGATGTACTAGTAGTAGGACCACGGGCAAATATTTTTTCTCGTGGTCCTACCAAGCTCTCTAGTAGGACAACGGGAAAAAATTTCGTGCCCGTGGTCCTACTAATGTTGCAGTGACATATTTTCAGGGTTTCAGCCCCATTTTACCCGTAATTGATGTTGACGTCAAAGAAAATCAATTGCACAATAACAAAATATATTTGACATGGCATGACGGTAACAAGAATGCCTCTGACATGGCTAAACAGTAAACAGGACCTACAATTTAACGTGTCATCTGAGCCACAGTAGTGCTCAGATGTAAATGCCACCCGCGGTCACCCATCCAAATATTGACCGTGCGGAACGTTGCTTGCGGTGATCGCTGACAAATATCTACTCAAACTACGCTACGAGCGCTACGAAGAAATATGAGAAGAAGATACAATAGATAATTATTTTTTTCTAAAAATAAGAGGCAGACAACCAGCCCGATGTTCGCACGACTCAATATTTCATTGATGTAAGTAGTATGCTACTAGCATAGACTAAATAGCTTAGTTTATGCCAGTAGGTGCCTACCTATATTTTATACATTAATTGTTAATATTCCTAAAACAGCTTAGCTGATTTCGATAGAATTTATAGACCAACTTTGAAGTATATATCTATCAAACAATAAAAAAAACATCAAATCGAAATCCTCCTTTTTTAAAGTCGGTTGAAAACAGTGTAAAAGGGTGGCCTTACAGCTAACAGAAATTTCTGCACGGCAACCTTGTGTTTATTTTGATTCAGTTTATAAACGTTGTCTCACGCTTTCGTGCACTGAAGTGCACCAGATACATCGACTGTGCCTCTCAGCCGCGCCATGAAGTTATTTAAATATATTTGTAATAGTTAATTATTAGTAGGGGTTACTTACGATCTCGTACGGACGCGGACGAAGCGTGCGGACGCATGGCGAGCTGCGTGAGCGCGTACAGCCAGTGCACCAGGTACACCGACAGCACCTCCTACCACGAAGCTAACTGTAATATTAGTAGGGGTTACTTACGATCTCGTACGGACGCGGACGAAGCGTGCGGACGCATGGCGAGCTGCGTGAGCGCGTACAGCCAGTGCACCAGGTACACCGACAGCACCTCCTACCACGAAGCTAACTGTAATATTAGTAGGGGTTACACTTACGATCTCGTGGACGGACGCGGACGAAGCGTGCGGACGCATGGCGAGCTGCGTGAGCGCGTACAGCCAGTGCACCAGGTACACCGACAGCACCTCATACCACGAAGCTAACTGTAATATTAGTAGGGGTTACACTTACGATCTCGTGTACGGACGCGGACGAAGCGTGCGGACGCATGGCGAGCTACGTGAGCGCGTACAGCCAGTGCACCAGGTACACCGACAGCACCTCATACCACGAAGCTAACTGTAATATTAGTAGGGGTTACACTTACGATCTCGTGTACGGACGCGGACGAAGCGTGCGGACGCATGGCGAGCTACGTGAGCGCGTACAGCCAGTGCACCAGGTACACCGACAGCACCTCATACCACGAAGCTAATTGTTATATTAGTAGGGGTTACTTACGATCTCGTGGACGGACGCGGACGAAGCGTGCGGACGCATGGCGAGCTACGTGAGCGCGTACAGCCAGTGCACCAGTTACACCGACAGCACCTCATACCACGAAGCTAATTGTTATATTAGTAGGGGTTACTTACGATCTCGTGGACGGACGCGGACGAAGCGTGCGGACGCATGGCGAGCTGCGTGAGCGTGTACAGCCAGTGCACCAGGTACACCGACAGCACCTCATACCACGAAGCTAATTGTAATATTAGTAGGGGTTAGATACTTACGATCTCGTGGACGGACGCGGACGAAGCGTGCGGACGCATGGCGAGCTGCGTGAGCGCGTACAGCCAGTGCACCAGTTACACCGACAGCACCTCATACCACGAAGCTAACTGTAATATTAGTAGGGGTTACTTACGATCTCGTGGACGGACGCGGACGAAGCGTGCGGACGCATGGCGAGCTGCGTGAGCGCGTACAGCCAGTGCACCAGGTACACCGACAGCACCTCATACCACGAAGCTAATTGTTATATTAGTAGGGGTTACTTACGATCTCGTGGACGGACGCGGACGAAGCGTGCGGACGCATGGCGAGCTACGTGAGCGCGTACAGCCAGTGCACCAGGTACACCGACAGCACCTCATACCACGAAGCTAACTGTAATATTAGTAGGGGTTACTTACGATCTCGTGGACGGACGCGGACGAAGCGTGCGGACGCATGGCGAGCTGCGTGAGCGCGTACAGCCAGTGCACCAGGTACACCGACAGCACCTCATACCACGAAGCTAATTGTTATATTAGTAGGGGTTACTTACGATCTCGTGGACGGACGCGGACGAAGCGTGCGGACGCATGGCGAGCTACGTGAGCGCGTACAGCCAGTGCACCAGTTACACCGACAGCACCTCATACCACGAAGCTAATTGTTATATTAGTAGGGGTTACTTACGATCTCGTGGACGGACGCGGACGAAGCGTGCGGACGCATGGCGAGCTGCGTGAGCGCGTACAGCCAGTGCACCAGGTACACCGACAGCACCTCATACCACGAAGCTAACTGTAATATTAGTAGGGGTTACTTACGATCTCGTGGACGGACGCGGACGAAGCGTGCGGACGCATGGCGAGCTGCGTGAGCGCGTACAGCCAGTGCACCAGTTACACCGACAGCACCTCATACCACGAAGCTAATTGTTATATTAGTAGGGGTTACTTACGATCTCGTGGACGGACGCGGACGAAGCGTGCGGACGCATGGCGAGCTGCGTGAGCGCGTACAGCCAGTGCACCAGGTACACCGACAGCACCTCATACCACGAAGCTAACTGTAATATTAGTAGGGGTTACTTACGATCTCGTGGACGGACGCGGACGAAGCGTGCGGACGCATGGCGAGCTGCGTGAGCGCGTACAGCCAGTGCACCAGGTACACCGACAGCACCTCATACCACGAAGCTAACTGTAATATTAGTAGGGGTTACTTACGATCTCGTGGACGGACGCGGACGAAGCGTGCGGACGCATGGCGAGGTGCGTGAGCGCGTACAGCCAGTGTACTAGGTACACCGACAGCACCTCATACCACCAAGCTAACTGTAATATTAGTAGGGGTTACTTACGATCTCGTGGACGGACGCGGACGAAGCGTGCGGACGCATGGCGAGCTGCGTGAGCGCGTACAGCCAGTGCACCAGGTACACCGACAGCGACATGCGGCCCAGCACCTCCCAGCCGCGCCATGATAGGAATCGCCACCACAGGCCTGCAAATTGGTCACATATTTTCTAAGATAAGCGGATGACGGCTGTGAAGTTAGCTACAAGCTGCGCCAAATCCAATCCTCACGTATAGGCCGCGCCACATAAGTTGGCGAATGTGAAGTTAGCTACAAACTACGCCACACCTCACGTTGCAGGTTGATTGGCTATTGTGCAGCTTGTAGCTAACTTCACATCTGCCAACTTGTGTGACGCGGCCTATAGCTGTTAAGGTGAAACAAGTGGACGGCACGAACTCATATTTGACGTAGCTCAAATAATTGATATCTCTGGTGTCTTGTCTGAAGAAGAGATAGATTCGGCGATAAACAGTAGATCCATTTAAGATAAGGTCAGGTAGGTACCTCTGATGAATGGGCTGCTATCAGTTTTCGAGAATCACTAAATTATTAAGCAATACAATTGCAATGGCACAGGGAAATTAAAAACAATTTTGTCAATTTTGGAGTTTAAATTTTTTTAACGTTGCTGCAACACTTTATGAACTATTTATCTCATATAGGATGATTCAAATGCTATGTGCTAAGTATACTATTTTAGAACGGTAGTGAACTAGACTAGATTAAAAAATTGTGACCACTTTGATGGTCATACATTTTTTTATCAGCATAGGAGCTCAAAGTCAGTCACTAGATTTAAACTGCGACACGAAAATGGCTGTTAATTTGATAGCAAACTTATCCGTAACTACTTACTTTCATTGCAAATAACAGACACAATAAAAAACAAGATTTCAGGTCAGAGGATTGTAAAAGGAATGGATTGTCCTTTTACAATCCTCTGACTGAGAGTGTGCCTTTTCTTAAAATTTACAAAATGTTAAATATATCGCGAACCGTGGCAATTTCACTGAACACAAATGTTGTGTATTTGTTTAGTAGTGACCCAGCCAGTGATGTGTTATTCATTATTCACTCTTTACTGAACACCCATACAATGCGATATACTCACTGTCAACCTGATTGAAGAAGCCGATCATGGCGGTAGCGGTGAGGGCGACGAACACAGGCCTGTCTATCGCAGCATATAGAGCGAGTGCTCCGCGTGACGTCACACCCTTCATGTAATATCCCATAAAGACCCACAGGAACATGCTCGGGACCGACAGCCGGTATATTATGCGGAATATCTGTAACATGCAATTCATATTTAGGTACAATATTTTATTTAATTTATTTGATGATAATTAATTATCTTCTTCTTCTTCTTTTCAGCCATAGGACGTCCACTGCTGGACATAGGCCTCCCCTAAAGACCTCCAATAAGACCGGTTGGTAGCGGCTTGCATCCAGCGCGATCCTGCGGTCTTAATGAGGTCGTCCGTCCACCTTGTGGGTGGACGTCCTACTCTGCGCTTGCCGGTACGTGGTCTCCACTCGAGTACTTTTCGACCCCATCGGTCATCAGTCCTCCGCGCTATGTGCCCTGCCCATTGATAATTAATTGGGTATAAATATCTTATAAATGTTTTAATGATTATAATCATTAAAACATTTATAAGATATTTAGATTTAGATATTTATATTTATAAGATATTTATATTTATATTTACACTCACTTTGGCAAATGTAATTATTCTAGAATAGTATTAGTCTAAGTTGTTAAGTCTATAAACCTCTAAAAGTAGCAGCTAGAGTACTTTATTATTTACTCGTCTATTGTATAACACCTGTATTTTTACCTAGTTTCATAGACAAATAAATTCATTCATTCATTGACTATATCGGCACCTAGGGCACTGAAACGTGGTCTCTTACTATGGGCCTTATTAATAAACTCCAAGTAGCCAGCAGTTGTAAGTATTAAGTCAATTGATCGACTTCAAGAAAGAGGTAAATCGCCAAATCCATCTCGGTTGGGCAGCGTTCGGAAAATTCCGAAACGTTCTCGGCCGACATACCTCAGTGCCTCAAGCCAAAAGTTTTCGACATATTATGTGTTGCCAGTGATGACGTACGGCACAGAAACGTGTTCTCTCACTATGGGCCTTATTAGTATGCTCCAAGTATCCCAACGAGCTATGGAGTGGGCTATGCTTGGAGTCTCTCTGCGAGATCGAATCAGAAATGAGGAGATCTGTAGAAGAACCAAAGTTACCGACATAGCCCAAAGAATTGGCAAGTGGAAACGGCAGAAGGCAGGACCTATATAAATATAAATACTGGGATAAAAATAGATACTTAAATTAAATAAATATTTAAGGGGGCTCCCATACAAGTAACGGCAACAGCGAAGATGCTTGAAATATTCACAGCATAGCAAGCTGTAAGTTCCTTCAAAAAGAAATAATTAAATTAAAATAAAACATATTAAGGGGGGCTTCCATACGGTACGGAACCCTGGGTACGCGAGCCCAACTCGCACTTGGCCGATTATTTGATAACCTAACTATCGGACTAATTATAATAATGATTTTTTACCCAGTCATTATGCCTTATTTTTGGTAATCTGGAGTTCTTATAAGGCAGGTGAGACTCAGACAATGCCACGAGGAAAGCCTCGAGGTCGTCCCAGCCACCCACGTGGCGGCTGGTGACTAAAATGGGCGCATACTGACGATTAATAAGGCATAATGTCGCCATTCGGGGCCTTAACCTTACCCCTAATGGACAACAAATGGACCTTCCGATTGTTGCGATTGTAGTCTAGCCAAGCGTTGGAATACAATGTGAGTTAAGATGTTTGTAGTATGAAAGTGTTGACTAAAGGTAAGCGCTATGCATATGCATTGTGATGTAGTTACTCATCACTGTACTATACCTACTGTTCTGTATCCGCCTTTTTAATAGTCCACTGCAGGACGTAGGTCTACCCACGAAGGGTGATTGGGCCATATCCACCACGCTGTCCCAGTGCGGGTTGGTGGTTTACATACGCCATCGAATTTCTTCTACGGACGTGTGCAAGTTGCCTTACGATGTTTTCCTTCACCGAAAAGCCAGTGGTGTAAAATTCCGTACATAAATTCCAAAGAACTCATTGGTACGGGACCGGGATTTGAACCACAGCCTCACAATTGTAAGGCGGGTGTCATTACCACTAGACGACCACGGCTAATCTGCGTACATCTTAGGTATATCTATAATGAAGATTCTGTAGTACCAACCAAGCTGTCTTTGGGCTTGCATCTTTCCTGCTGCATGGTGTGGTAGAAATAGGAAATAGACCAATGAGAACAGCCGAAGCGCTGTCCCTAGGACCTGGTACAGCTGTTTGAATGACTCCTTTCCGTCAAATTGTGTACCATCCATCCATCAGCCATAGGACGTCCACTGCTGGACATAGACCTCCCCTACAGATATCAACTTGCCAATCCACTTGGCTATATCGGTAACTTTGGTTCTTCTACGGATCTCCTCATTTCTGATGAGCATAGCCCTCTCCGTAGCTCGTTGGGTTTATTAATAAGGCCCATAGCAAGATATTACGTTTCAGTGCCATAAGTCATCACTGGTAACACAAATGGTTCAACACTTCCGACTTGAGGCACTGAGGTATGTCGGACGAGAAGACGTTACGCAATTTTTCGAACGCTCCCCAGTCGAATTTGAAACAGCATAAAAGTTAGGTAGTATATCTAAAATGAAGATCCTGCAGTACTTACCAAGCTGTCCTTGGGCTTGCGTCCGTCCTGCTGCTTGGTGTGGTGGAGGAAGGCTGCGAATAGACCAATGAGAGCAGCCGGTGCGCTGTCCCATGGCGCTTGGTACAGCCATTTGAAAGACGCTTCTCCGTCGAATTGCGTGCGCATATATCTAAAAATAAAACATTAGCTTTTAACCGACGAAACGGAGGAGGTTCTCAATTGCGACGCGTATATCATACAGGGTTATTCCTAATCAATTAGCATCCTTTTAGGGGCTTATTCTGTACATTAAAAGTAACAACTTCTGTTCTGCCATTTCGTCAGAACTAAAAAAATCAGCTGTTCCATACATTTTTTGTCGCGGGTGAACGATTTTTTTCTATGGAACAACAATTTTATTTTTTGAGAATTAATAAAAGTCGTTCAACAAAAGTTGTTAGTTTTGATGTACAGAATAAGCCCCTAAAAGGATGTTAATTGATTAGGAATTACCCTGTATTTATAAATGCCCCCCGTGCCCCCCATCCGACGATGGGGACGCGCGTATTCCCTGAGGATGGAGTACTGAATACTCCGAAACCAGTCAGGTTCCGAGCGGCTCGACTGCATTTACTTAGTACGTGAGTAGTTATTTTAAAAGAAAAATTGAATATTTTTGACAAATAATGTGTTTTATAAATTGGTTTTAGCGATGAAATTAAATGATAATTCTTTTGATGATTAGGTAATACAATAATATTTCACATTGATTCTATAATCCCTTAATTGCATGCAACTCTATACAACTACAAAGGTTCCACTACAAAACAAATTTTACGACTACATGTAGGTAATTTAATTTTTATAACTTCCTTTAACGTATCAGTGATGTATAATTTGACCTTTTGTTATTATTTTATTTATTATTGGTTATTATTGTTGTTTATGATTAAGAATTTTTAATTTACACAACTAGAAAGGTTCCACTACAAAACAAATTTTATGACTAGATATGTTCATGTAGGTAATTTAATTTTTATAACTTCCTTTAACGTATCAGTGATGTATAATTTGACCTTTTGTTATTATTTTATTTATTACTGGTTATTATTGTTGTTTATGATTAAGAATTTTTAATTTATTTAGTTTTGTAAACTGACTTTCCTTGTATGACTGATGTGTTATAAATGGCCAATAAATGATCTGAATCTGAATTGGAGTAGCCGTATTTTCTTATGACTAGCAGCCTCCCAATTTTTTTTAATACATCCGGAGATTGTGTAGCATCCCAACAGTGAAAAATTTTTCAAATCGGTTCAGTTGTTTCGGAGCCTATTCAATGCAAACAAACAATTAAATCATTCCTCTTCAATATTGGTATCGATAATACTCGATAAACCGAATTTTCCGGATATATGTTGTAGACTCGAAATCAATATTTTTTTATGTTTTATCATTCAGGTAAGTATCGATCGAGTCTACCGTACCCCTTGACGGAATTATTAATATAGATTTTGCCGAAAAATGTTCATACTTTGATCTCGCGAAGGTAAGTCTGAAATGATCACGTGAAGATCACGAACTTACTCAGGGAACATGAGGGTGACCATGGGCCGCAGGTCGAAGAAGTACGCGGCCAGAAAGTTGCCGACCACCGATAGAGTGAAGAGGCCGGCCAGCACCTTGAGCGCCAGACGGGGACTGCGCCCCAGGAGCAGCGTGAGGATCGCTGATACCACGTATAACTGCATATCTACTGCCAGGAACCTGACAAACAACATCACAATAGTAAATCAGAAGTGGAGATATTTGAAGAAATTTAAATTTTTAATTTTTAAAGTAATAAAACTGGCTTGCTTTTTCTTAATATGACTTACAAGCTTTTACCCGAGGCTTCGTCCGCATGATATTTTGATTTTTGTGCTATCTCATGGGATCTCTTTACATATTTATCCGGGACTATTTCACTTTCCGTCTTTCAAACCCGAGGCTCTACCTTACCACCCTAAAGGAGGAGGAGGAAAAATTGAAAACGATTTGACGGTTGTTTGATTCGACAGTTGTTTTTTTTGACATTTCTTGAAGCGCACTCTAGAATACGAGTAGCTTGGAGATAGCAGATTTTTTCCTACTAACTTAACACTTATCGTTATATTATGGAAAATTTACGCAATATCATTATAATTTATAGCCTTTGTGTTATTCTGATATACAAGCTATATTATTGAAAAGTTTCATCTCAATCCGTTTAGTAGTTTTTGCGTGAAAGATTAACAAACATCCATACATCCTTACAAACTTTCGCGTTTATAATATTAGTAGGATTAGGTTTAGGCCTGTTATTGGAATTATATCTACCATTACAATTAGATTTTTTAATATTTGTGTGCTGTTGTTGGCCATACACTTACTTAATAAATAAAATATGTAATTCGTACAGTTAGCACGAGTCAATCATCGATGATCGAATTAAGAAGTCAAATAATAAAATTATTTTTCACAAAAAATTGCAAAACCGCCTTCCATAGTGTACAAAATTCGAATATTTCACTCGAATTATTGTCGATTTTTCAAAAACGGCTCAGCCCATTTCTGTAAAATTTAAAAAGGACCACCTCGGGAGTGTACCTTTTTGAACTGAAAAATAATTTTTCGATCCGGTTCACAATTGACGGAATTATCGATGAACATACATAAAAAAAATCCATACAGACGAACATAGAACCTCCTCCTTTTTGGAAGTCAGTTAAAAAGTGAGTCAGTATCTTGTATTTTCACTTATAAGAATATTATTATATTAATTAATTTGTTGAGAAGTCAAGCAGTCAAATGAGTAACAATTAAATGATAGAGCTTTGAAGATCCAAAAATAGTCATTGACGCAAATATTTTTTGTAACATTTTAATTATACCACTTATCCAAATATAAGCTTTTGTACGGATTCTCCGTACAGGTAGCACGTAAGTTTAGTGCTGAGCGTAGTGTGGAGGGGATGGCTGCGCATGGTGACCGCCATACTAAACCCATGCGCAGTCATCCCCTCCACACTTCGCTCAGCGCCACACTTATATGCCGCTACCTGTAATCGAAGACCGTAGCACTCATAGCGTAGTTTGACTTGATTTTCGTTAGCGATCATCGAAGTTAAGCGACGTTCACCACGGTCAGTCTTCGGATGGGTGACCGCGGGTGGCATTTAAAAACTAAGCGCTACCGTGGCTCGGATGACACTTTAAATTGTAGGTCCCGGTTGTTTTAACCGTTAAGCCATGTCAGAGGACTTTAGGCGGCTTTAAAACTCTGACACCAGGGCTAGCTATCGAACCGAACATATACGAACTTACTTTTCGTAGGCTCAGACCAAATAAAAAAATAAAGACAAAGTTGTGAACAAACAAGTGAGGCCGGCAAAACTATGCCTCGCCGTGTACAGACACAATTACACACACATACACGTGCAACGAAACTACGCCTTGGTTTGTCAGTCGAACTGTGGCGGCGCAACACCGACACACTTACCACATGTATATAAAACTGGCCTCACTTGTCTGTTCACAACTTTCTGTCTTTATAGGGTTCCGTACTTTAAGGGTAAAAACGGGACCCTATTACTAAGACTCCGATGTCCGTCTAACTCCAGGCTGTATCTCATGAACCATTATGGCTAGACAGCGGAAATTTTCATAGAAGCTGCATTTCTGTTGCCGCTATAGCAACAAATACTAAAAACTGAATAAAATAAATTTTAAACATACAACAAACGTATTTTTTTTTTGCGGTTTTTAGCTCCATATTTATAACGACAACAGTAGACGCTTGAAATGGGGATAAGGAGGTTCCCATAGGGTACGGAACCCTTCGTGCGCGAGTCCAACTCGCACTTGGCCAATTTTTTCCCGCGACCTCGAGTCTCGACCTGATCGGATGTTTATGTATTGTTTCGCGCCAAACCAGTTCCTTTCAATATTGTTTATAGCTCAATAATAATATTATTGATATTATTATAATATAATCGGCCAAGTACGAGTCGGACTCGCGCACGGAGGGTTCCGTACTGTATGAGAGCCCCCCTTAAATATTTATTTAATTTTAATTTTATTATTTATTATTGTAGTGAATATAAAACTAAACGTTCTGTGAAAATTTCAAGCATCTACCTGTTACCATCCTTACTAATATTATAAATCCGAAAAGTTTGTTGGTTTGTTACTCTTTCACGCACCAACGGAGCAACGGATTGACTTGATTTTTGGCATGGACATAGTTTAAAAGGCGGAAGGAGCTTTAGGATACTTTTTATCCCGAAAAATTGCAGGGTTCCTGTAGGACAGGACAAAAACCATCGAAAGCGAAACTGTCGCCACTATCACAAAGACGCTAAGTGATTAATTCCTCTGTGACGCTAATATGGACTAACGAAACGTCACAGCCAAACGTAATTAGATGACAGGTGACATTGTCTGCAGACTTTTATAAAACACAAGTAGCATGGCAAGGAGACAAATTGTTTTTCCACCATTATATCCCCTTGAAGAGAAAATAAAGTATGGATAGAAAATGACAACTGACATTAAAATTGGATAAAATGTTTTTTTCCCTCTGCATGCTACATGTTACTGTGACGTTTAATACCAGGCCGTCATTTTGTCTGACATTAAAAATATTTTTAAGTCTTCTATTATTAGAGGTTTAACATGTTTCTTTATTCTACCTTTATGCTACAGAATCATCATACTTTTATATTATCAATCCGAAAAGTTTGTTGATTTGTTCCTCTTTGACGCAGCAACGGAGCAAAAGATTGACCTGATTTTTGGTATGGATACCTATAGTTTAAAAGACAGAAAGTGATAATAGGATACTTTTTTATCTCGAGAAAATTCGTGATTCCCATGGGATAGGACAATAACTGTTTCTCAGCAATGTAGCAACGGATTGACTTGATATTTGGGGTGGGCATAGTTTGGAAGACGGAAAATGACATAGGATACTTTCCATCCCGAAAAAATTGTGGTTCCCGTAGGACTTAACAATAAATTTTTCTCAGCAACGGAGCAACTTGCCTTGGCTTATTGCATGAATATAGTTTGAAAGACGAAAAGTGACATAGGCCACTTTTTATCGCAAAAACTTTAACAGTTTCCGTAGGATAGGATAAAAACTAAGTGAACGGGCTGCCGTAGCAGCCGTCTAAGCGCAAGGAATAACCTGACATGGCAAGTTTAGGACGTTCCTACATTTTCCGCACTCCTTCGCGGCACTCAACAGCGCTAGCCCAGACTCTGGCTCCATAACGGAGCTTGCGCTCTCGCCATAATGACGGAGTGTTTCGGAGCACAAGACACATCGTCATCCACCACTCGGGACTAACCAGTACTGAACGTCAGACAGCATTCCAACGCCCTGGTCCCAGTGCAGCGGGTCAGTCATAGTAGCCCAGCGCCTGCCTCTTCAACTGCAGAGGGCAGTGAGAACGGCCATCGCTATACCGACACCTCTCTTCCCCTGCAGCCCCACTGCGTCTGCAAACACGTTGACGGCCTAGCGGAAGGTATGGTAGGTGGCGGCACCCACACCACCAGTTTTATATATTCCACCGCGGCCCCTAATCCTCGGCAGTCAGATATAGAGTCCAGGAGGCTGGCTTCCCAAAGCAAGGCTGCTTTATGAAACTAAGAAAGGTTATTCCCAGCAAGTAACTGGAGATAGAGAGACAGAAAAGAAGCCACACCCAACGCAGCAGGAGGAGCTAGAGTTCATATGCCTGGCAGAAGGAGCAGCACTGGAGCAAAATATTAACCGAGAAATTAACATATTTACAGACTGCAGCAAAATGAAAGGGAAAGTCGGGGCGGCATTATCCATTTGGGATGATGCCGCTGAGATCAGTACCCGCAAGCTGATTGGTGCTCCGTGTACCAGGCCGAGTTATTGGCACTTCTTGAGGCTACCGAAAAAACAAAAATCTTTTGTGACTCCAGGTCTGCACTGGAAACGGTAGTTGGCGTATCTACCCTCCATCCCTTAGCAGTAAATTCAAAGCTAACATAAAGTTACTACACGCACAAAATAAAATAGTGAAACTTTATTGGATTAAAGCGCACGCGGGGATGGAGGGAAATGAGAGAGCGGACCAGCCAGCAAAGGAAGCAGCACTGCACTCGAAGTGCAGACCTATTTACGATAACTGCCCCGTTTCATTCGTCAAGCGAGAAATCCAAAAGGACTCTCTTGACGAGTGGAACCGGCGGTATCAGGATGGACACACAGCGGCGGTAACCAAAACATATTTTCCGACCGACCGATACAAGATCGTAAGAGAAATAGCACCAGTGGGAATCATAACTCAAGTGCTGACGGGGCATGGTGGGTTTTCCCAATAATTACATCGATTTAAGTTGAGGGAAAGCCCATCGTGCATCTGTGAACCCACAAAAGAGGAGACTCCACTGCACATAATTTGCAGTTGCCCAGTTTATGGAAAGCAGAGATTTGATTTAGAACAAAAAATTGGAATTAATCTAACACGTAAAAACCTTAGAAACAATTTTATCGAATTTTTGCACAAATATTTGTAAAAAAGCAATAATTAGGAACAAGTAGGTATAAACTTTGCTGTACCATTGTAATGTTTATTATAACTGCAAACAGCCAAAATCATTGAAATATAGGTATAGTTTTTATTCATTTGTTGAAGAGCCCTGATCATGTCAGGGATATTTCGCGATGTAATAAAAAAAAATCCTCGGATGCAGCGTCGCAAGAGCGGCACTGCAGTCCGCCTAAGTTGCGACACTCCTCATAAGGCATGCAACCTACCGGCCATCCTCTCGCTGCTTTAGTCAAAAGCGGCTGAACCTCGAGTGCCAGCCTCTAAGCTTCCTTGGGGGAAAATACCCAAAGAAGAGGGAGACTTCGAGCGCTGCCTTTTCAGACCTCCCCCACGACAAGGCGGGTTGTATATACACTCCAACCGTAACTTAACCAACAAAAGCATTCCTCTAAGGTATTTTGATATTTGTTGGTTAGGTTAGGTTTCGCAGCCGACATAAACATAAGCCGAAATCAAAATATAACGTGGGCGAAGCCGCGGGGAAAAGCTAGTTTTTAATATAGAGCTAAAAACGTCTAAAAATTTAGGTTTGTTGTATGGGAGTCCCCCTTAAATATTTATTTTATTTTGTTTTTAGTATTTGTTGTTATAGCGGCAACTAAAATACATCATCTGTGAAAATTTCAGCTGCCTAGCTATCATGGTTCATGAGATACAGCCCGGTGACAGACGGACAGACAGACGGACAGACGGACATCGAAGTCTTAGTTATAGGGTCCCGTTTTTCCCTTTGGGTACGGAACCCAAAAAATTACAAATCGATGTTTATGGCTCATTCACTGTTTATCCGCAGGCGTCGCGTACTTTATGCAAAATATCTTACAATACGGCGTTATTTTTTTAAAAGTAATTAAAGTAAGTAAGTTCGTATAAGCCGGGTGGCTAGCTAGCCCGATAGTTATTTGAAACGTATGTAGGTAGAGATTTTCACACTAAGTAACGGCTATTCGGTGAAGGAAAACATCGTTAAACATCTGTAGAAAATAATCGGCCAAGTACGAGTCGGACTCGCGCACGGAGGGTTCCGTACTGTATGGGAACCTCCTTAACCCCATTTCAAGCGTCTACTGTTGTCGTTATAAATATGGAGCTAAAAACCTCACCTATACATTACCTATACTATTAGACAGGTTATGAAATCACAACTGAAGCTTTTTGGTAAAGCACCGGGACGCGGAAGCCCGAGTACTTATTTTGAATTGTTTATCTACTCTTAAGAACCCTTAGCAGTTTGCTCCTCATAGAAAACATTCACCTTTTTACTACAGGACTAGCAGGAAGACTCTACATTACCTAACACCCCTACACTGTCGATTTTCCTTCGATACGTACGAAGCGGTTTGACTCAACATATCTGATTCTTACCGCCAGGGAACGGAACAGTCTTCCTGCTTTCCTGTTTCCTAAGAAATATAATCTAAAACTTTTCAAGGTCAGAGTGAATAGATATCTTCTAGGTCTGAGTGCTTCATCTTCGGCCACAACGTCGCTTACCATCAGGCGAGTTGGTGGTCAAGCGCGGACTTATTCACGATAAAAGAAATGATCAAAACTAGCGATCTTTCTAGACTACACTAACTCAAGTCTTCCCAAGGTACATGTGTGACATTGAGCAGATCAACAACCTCTCAAATTGCTCCTAAATTTATTTCACTCTTGTGAAATTACCACCATTTGCAAGGAAGCAGTAAGTAATACTTTCTTAATCGAAGTTGTGACATTATGGAAATTAATTTGCAGTTTCTTCAATTCATTTCTTGTTTTGAAGCTTTGTCAGGGCGTTACACAATTTTGTCAATGCCATATAGCAAAATCAAATGCTGATCATTTGCATGGCGATTAATTATTTCAACCTCGAAGATAACATCCTACATACTATGGATAATAATTACTACATACTACTACTACGTAATTTTTATGGGTAGATAATTTAAAGGTATCTAGGAAAAACTTAAGACAACGGCATAGTTTTCACTGCATTGTAATCGTTATAAGTAGATAGGTTAATTACTTTATTAAGCAACGTTCCGCACGGTCAGTACTTGGATGGGTGACCGCGGGTGGCATTTTCCAACTGAGCGCTACCGTGGCTCGGATGACACGTTAAATTGTAGGCCCCGGTTGTTTTAACCGTTTAGCCATGTCAGAGGCCTTCAGGCGGCCTAAAAACTCTGACACCAGGGCTAGCCACCCGGCCTATACGATTACGAACTTACTTTTTAATTACTTTATCGGTATCTCTAGGAAGAAAAACTGGAAATATCAATAGTTAGTACCTACTCAAAGTAAATTAATACTAGATTAAAATTCAAGCCTATTGACCTGTTTTAAAGTTTGGACAAAATTTAAACATAGCCTTATTTTTTGACTGACGAAACGGAGGAGGTACTCAATTCGACGCGTAAATATAAGTATTTTATTTGTATACCAAGCAAAACTTTTCACGTAATATTCCAATTTTGATAAGTATTTTTTGAAATTGGTCCCATTTTTATTTTATCAAAAATGGCTTAGCCAATTTTGATAAAATTAAAACGGGAAAATAAATCAACAATAACGTGGAAAATGCTACATCGATCCGTGCTAACTATCGGTGGAAGTCGGTCATGCCATATTTTGCAAAAAATAATTATTAAAATTGTTGAAAGAGGTTAAATGCTCTGCTAGATATGAGACTCTTTAAAGGATGGTGTTCGTATTTCATGTCAATCTTTTATGCAGTCTTTTGTTATTTTTCTTACAGTTGTGTTGTATGAATCTAGAAAATATAACATCTATATTTTCTGCTTAAATTATTGTATTTTTATCTATCCACGCGTCTACAAGATATGGGCCTAACCTGGACACTGCGCGCTACTGCCAACAAAAATATATAATTAATTATCCAATATAACATAACAATTTATTGCAAAAATCTGGGTGCACGGCAGTGCACCCAAACAAGTCGAGCACAGCCGTAAGCATACTTTTCCCGATTTGCTTGACCGACTTCACCCGTGTACAGAATTCGCGAATATTTCGCACGGATCGATGTAGCATTTTTCACATTATTGCTGATGTATCAAAAAAAAACTCAGCCGATTTCGATAAAAAATAAATGGGACCAGTTTCGAAGTATACTCTTTTCAATAAAAAAATTATTATTGAAATCGGACTACCTACTATGAAAAAAGTTATGCGTGGTTATAAATAAAAAATATATATATACGCGTCGAATTGGATATCTCCTTCGGTTCGGTTCGTCGGCCAAAAATGTCAAGCCTTACCAGGTGTGAATGAGACACTTGACGTCTGGCCGGACCAGGTTATTGATGAACAGCAGCTGCGTCCACCATTTGTCCCTGGAACATACCGAATTTATCAGATACATAAAATCACTACATAGTATAAAACAAAGTCGCTTCCCGCTGTCTGTCCCCATGTATGCTTATATCTTTAAAACTAATAACAGCTACTTATGTATGAGTGCTTTGAGTAATTAGGTGGGCCCCTTAGTAGTAGGTATTAGCTCACGGCCCGGCCTTGATTAGATAGATGGCATAGTATGTAAACTTTAGATTCGATTGAAAGTCGTGCCGTGCGGATAATCGGGAATAGTAAGCTTGTCGCTTCCAAGCTGAAAAGCCTGGAACACAGGCGTAAAGTAACGTGTTTGGCAATTTTCTATAGGCTCCATTTCGGCGAGTGTGCGCTCGAACTCCACGACCTGATTCCTTCATCTCCTTTTCACGATAGAACAAGCCGGTAGTAGCATAAATACCATCTCAACATAGTCGACGTACCACCTTCTTGTACTAAACGATCCGCTTCTTCCTTCATAATGCGGACCGCCAGGGATTGGAATGCTCTGCCTCCGTCATTGTTTCCCGACAATTACAATTTGGATATCTTCAAGTCAAGAGTGAATAGGTATTTTCTAGGTCTACATACTCCATCTTCGGCTACAACTTCGCTTTCCATCAGGCGAGTTGGTGGACATGTGTAGCCCTATTCTGCATTAAAAAAAACTCACCTTGCCAGCAACAGAGCTAGCTTAGAACCCATTTTATTATTTATTATTTATTTATAATTGCTCTTCGAAAGAAGGTATCTTATACACGTAGTATTATTATATATTCTTTGCTTATACTGAGCGCCACACAAATCGACGGATGAGAAGTTATACTCAAACCGCTAAACTCAGACATCGCCTGCGCGGTACAGGGGCGCCGGGGGAGACGACACAGGGGACTGAGACAGGCGCGGGCAGCGGGTCCCCGGCGCCCGCACCTGTCTCAGTCCCCTGTGTCGTCTCCCCCGGCGCCCCTGTACCCGCGCAGGCTATGTCTGAGTTTAGCGGTTTGACTTATAGTCGCAGATGACACATCGCCGTGATTTGCTAATTATTACGCATGTGTGCACGGGCGTAGGACGCGCGGGTGGCTTGAGGTTGGGCGGGTGTGCTCCGGCGTCTCGTCTCTCTGGTTCTGGTGGTATTTGGGGTTTTGCGCAGCGCCCTGCGCATAACTTCCCATCCGCCGATTTGTGTGGCGCTTAGTATATCAAATACGAGTATAATGTCGAACAATGGAATATTGAAAAGTGGGAGGAAAGCTACCTGCACCGGTTGCACTCGCCGCCGACGAGAGGAGCCCACAGCGGCCCGTCCGAGATGTGAACCCACCACGTGGCCGCCGCACCCAGTACAAACAGGTACACTGGCAGAATCCTGCGTAAAATATATCGCATATTTAAGAATAAGAATAATTATTACTTAAGATATTTAAATAAATGCATTAATTAAATGATATTAAAATAATTTTAATCACTACATGGTATAAAACAAAGTCGCTTCCCGCTGTCTGTCCCATTGTATGCTTATATCTTTAAAACTACGAAACGGATTTTGTTGCGGTTTATTTTATTAGATAGAGTGATTCAATAGGAAGGTTTATATGTATAGTACACCTGTGCGAAGCCGGGGCGGGTCGTTAGTGTTTTATATCACGGGATTGTTATGAAAAATATAATAATTACGTTTAAAACCGTCTGGATGCCTTTGACATGGTTAAACGGTTAAAACAACCGGGACCTACAATTCAACGTGTCATCCCAGCCACGTTAGCGCTCAGTTATAAGTAAATGCCACCTGCGGTCACCCATCCTCTAAGGTGGGTTAGATTGTTTCACTGCGGACTGTACTACAAAGGTCAAACCGTGCCATCGTGAATTTATTTATAGTTATTTCACGCTAATCTACTCGGTCAAGGCACAAAACAACGTTGTTTTATGGCCTAGGGCGCCCTAAGTAAACTAAGCTGAATGTCACAAGCAGACCTCGCTCATATATTTAACTGACTTCCAAAAAGGATGAGGTTCTATGTTCGTGTGTATGTTTTTTTTGTGTATGTTCATCGATTATTTCGCCAATTGTGAACCGAATCGAAAAATTAATTTTATTTCGAAAGGGGTTCCCATTTAAATTTTACAGAAATCGGCTGAACTGTTTTTGAAAAAACCAACAATAATGTAAGCAATACGAGCGAAATATCCGAATTTTGTACACGATGAACATAGATAATTTCGCCAATTGTAAACCGAATCAAATAATTATTTATTAATTCAAAAGGGTATACGTCCAAGGTAATCCATTAAAATTTTACAGAAATCGGCTAAGCCGTTTTTGAAAAATCATCAATAATGTAAACAATTCGAGCGAAATATTCGAATTTTGTACACGATGGAAGACGGTTTTGCCATTTTTTTACGAAAGATAATAATTTAATTTTATTGCTGAACTACCGTCAAAATAGATCATTCCTTGCCGAAATCAGTTATCTTTGCATCTCGGCTCGTAAATCTCACCAATGTCAACGGTGATCGAAATCATTTTAAATTCTGCTATGCGGCAGTATAAGTATAAATGAGTGGAATGAATGCAATGGCAATGTTTTTACTTAATTGCGGTATTTTTTTAAGGCTGAGTGTCTTATTTTATCTACATAAATAGAACAGGATATAATTAAAACAACTGATAGGTTTAGTCTAAACCTTGGATTGTCTCTAAACCGTTTAGAGACAATCCAAATATGTACACGAAAATGTTCACTGGCAATTGAAGCTTGCAGTATTTCCACGTTTATTAGCATCAGCATAGTAGTAATTTGTAATCAATTAGCATCCTTTTAGGGGCTTATTCTGTATATCAATACTAAAAACTTTTGTTGTGCGACTTTTTTCAAAACTCGAAAAAAAAATCGGCTGTTCCATACATTTTGTCGCAACTGTCGCAAGTGTACGATATTTTTCTATGGAACACCAATTTACCCTACAGAATAAGCCCCTAAAAGGATGCTAATTGATTAGAAATAACCCTGTATAGGTAGGTACCCACTTTTCTACGAATCAAAAAAAAATACTACTAACATTCTGAACCATCTAGCAGCAGGAGCATTTACCACCTTTTTTTTGACCCAGGAAAATCTTTTTTCTGGGGAGACCAGTGGTTATGTGGGAGTCCCCACCACTAGTCGGTGGTATACCTGCCCACAAAAAACTTTCCGCTACTGCGCTATGTGTTGGGGCTACGGGCTCACGTCCGCACTCCTTCGCGGCAGCATTTACCACTCCTGCTTAGGTTTGGAGTTCACATTCCCGTGCAACAGGAGGTTAAAGAAAGCTGGATGCCGAAATGAAGCTTAGTATGGCGGTCACCATGCGCAGCCATCCCCTCCACACTACCCGCAGCGGTAAACTTACGAACCGCTACCTGTAAGACACTATGGAGTTGCCATTCTGGATAAAGCTAATTCAAAAAATTACTAACACCATGTTCAGCCAGTGACATCGTTAAGTACCTAGTTAGACGGTGCACAAAACATTTAGGCAGCATATGTAGTCCCACATTCCGTTTGGAGTTCCCATCCGCATGGAGTAGTAGGTTATAAGCCAGCAGAAAGGTCGATACCATGATACCTGCACTATGGAGGTGGCGCTCTGAATGAAGCTCATAAAACTAAACAACTAATGCCATGCACGAGCCAGTAACATCAATACCTGGTAAGACGATGAACAAAGCATTTCGGCAGCATGTGCAGTCCCAGTTTCCGTTTGGGGTTCCCATCCGCATGCAACAGAAGGTTATAAGCCAGCAGAAAGCTGGACGCCATGATGAAGGTTTGTACTATGGAGGTGCCGTTTTGGAAGTACACTGACAGCGGGTGGTGACTCGTCTAGAAGAGATAAGAAAGGTGTTATTGCATATATATTTAAAATTCTAAAACTCTTGAGCATACAAGCTGTTTTTTGGCAAAATATCAAGAAATTGTATCATTGAGGTCGAAAAATCATCAATACACATACATTAACTAACTTTTACAATTGGGCCATCCCTGAAATCGCAAAAGAAAATTTTGTTCCAAAAATTTTGTCAAAAGCCATCGGACTTTTTATAAGAAACAGCTGACGCAGATAGCAGCTGACGTGTCTGTACAGGTTTCAAGTTCCTGCAGACCGGATGGCAAGCCCTGTGGCTGTATTGTGCACACGTTCTGATGTTCGGTTTCGCATTTCCTCCCGCTCGCTCTCGTGACGGGAGTAACTGGCGCGAGCTGGAGAAAACTCGAAGCCGAACGTCAAAACTGGCACACAATATGGCCCCTGGAGTGAAGACCTGGCATGATTGAATTGACCATGACCACTGCTTGCTTATTTTCTTACCTTTTCCAAAAACAGAGGGTTGTGGATGTATGTGAGATGGTATGCCAAAACAGAATGCGCCAGCATGATCAGGATCAAAGTCATTGCTCTGTAACAACGAAACGATTGGTAGGTACTTTACTAGGTATTGTACTTAAAGAAATTATCTCCATAAACAAAGAACATTTTATCTCTTAATCAAACTGGCAGAAAACCAGCAACCAATAAGTAAGTTCGTGTAGGCCTGGTGGCTAGCCCTGGTATCTGAGTAGGTATTTAAGCCGCCTGAAGGCTTCTGACATGGCTAAACGGTTAATACAACCGGGGCCTACAATTTAACGTGTCACACAAGCCACGGTCGCACTTCGTTGTAAATACCACCCGTTGTAACCTATCCGAAGTCTGACCGTTTCGAAGTTTCTTAACTTTGGTGATGGCTGACAAACACCTAGTCAAACTCCGCTATGAATGAGCGCTACCTTTAAAAAAAACGATATCAGGGGAGAGATCAACCCGTGAAAGAGCTTAGTGCACATTAAATTTTATATCTAAGAGTTTATCCTTATAACGGACATGCAATATAGGTAGTATAGGGGTGGTATGTAGTAATATAGAGTATCACTACATAGTATAAAATAAAGTCGCTTTCCGATGTCTGTCCCCAATTCCCAATGTATGCTTATATCTTTAAAACTACGCAACGGATTTTGATGCAGTTTTTTTTAATAGATAGGATTCAAGAGAAAGTTTTGTATGTATAATACAACTGTGCGGAGCCAGGGCGAGTCGCTAGTATACTATATACCTTAAATTAAAAATACTAATTTACATACATGCCTACTACTATATTCATCCTACCATACCTACAAATGAAAATAGACCAATACATAGTCACAAATATTATATAGTTATTATGCAATGAAAATAAATATAAATCTAATTTTCTAGGTATATTTTTTAAATAATCATCGGTATATGTATAAAATTCATCCAGTGTATAGTCCGCTTTATCTGTCAACCTGTTTTTAAGACTATAATTTGAATTTCTTACCATCTGAATTCTTTAAATGTAATGGAAGCTTGTTATAATATTTTGTTGCAGCATTAAATGTGTACTAGCCATGTTTAAGAAAGATATAAAATTACGTGGTTTGTAATTACTCACTTCATCCCCTGCACGGGTTTGAGCGCCGCTAGCCGCGAGTCGCCATCAGCGTAGTCTGCGGTGAGTCGGCCCCAGTTTACACGCAGCGACCACGTCATCAGGTACTTGTTCGCTGAAATAACACAGAGCTCTGAAATACACTGAACATTTTCTTCTAATTAGATTACTAATAAAAGGGACGAGGTAAATAGAGATACGTAGTAGGTTACGGTACTGCACGCACTGTAAGAGTGCCGTACGGTAGTCCGAAAATGTCTGGCTGTTTTTTTCTGTCATTTTCTGGTTTTGAGTGGATAGTGTTACAATTACGATTTATGGTCCATTTAATGAAATTTCATTTAATGGGCCATAAATCGTAAACGTTCTTTTGTTGCCAGTAATCTTTTTTACTGGCAATAAAGGATGCGAAATTTTATTTTCTACAATAATGATCTTAATAACTTTTGCCTTTAAGTGAGTTAAGTTTTATAGTTTCCGAGATATCGGCCTAAAACGTTTTTTCAAGATGGCGCTTGATGCTCCACCTGGAGAGCATTTTGTGATGTTATGCTCAGTAAAAGCCCGATTACAGAGGCGCCTGCGTAATTATTTTAGCTAAATAGCATAGTTCTGTTTCTTTTTCACTTTAGGCATTCGATAGAGAGAACGCTTTTTGCGTTGCTATTAAATTTACGCTGGCGCCTCTGTAATCGGGCTTAATGTGTTCCTAAACTTTATTAAAAAAATAATTTGGATCGAAAATTTAGTGCAAAGTTGACCAAAAAAAAAAAACGTCTATTTTTCCTGTACGTCTATGCCTCCTGACCCGTTGCTGACTATATTAATGCGCACTGATGAAAACATCAGCCATTCAATAAGGAAAATTAGCTGCATCACCTGCATTACCTAGCATTGTGTCTGCTCCATGTTTGATAGTCAGTTAGAATCTTTTTATCTCCAAAAAAATGTCCATAAATCTGTTTAGTTTCTGAGGCCGACTTTGTTACAAAATAAATATACTTAGTAACTATTTATTTAGCTCTAAAATCGCATAAAATACATCCGAAATATTAAGAAAAAACCTGTTCCACAAACTACAAAAAATCATATATCATTTGACTTATAGTAACTATTAGGTACTATAAGTATATATTATATATATATATTATCTTTAGACCTTCAAAGGTCTGAGGGTGATCCAATGCTTTTTGTGTAATAGTAGTGTAGTTTTGTTGTAGTTAATAAAGGCACTTTTGCCCGTAAAAAAAAAAATTAGGTACTTATAGGTCCAGTTAATTAATTGACGGCGTTCTGGAAGTTTTTAGGTCAACATTTAACCACAACAACATTTTTTGCAAGTTGTTTTGCTAAGTTATGCTGTTATACGACTACTTATACTTACTTAAATCCAAGGTTGTTAGCCTCTGATTATGATGTTGTCTATTAATAGTCTACCTATTATTAATCTTGTGAATCAGCACAATTCATCACAATTGAGAATCTGTCAAAGCCAGCTGAATGGAACCTAAATATTCCATAGTAAACTTTTCCATAACATTCTAAGGCTTTGACGACATAAAGATGTCGAAGATTACGTAGGGATAAGTACCTATAGTAGTAGAATAGGTAGTAAGTAGAGTAAATAAGCAACATTGGCGTACTTAGCTAGCTGTTTGGGGGTGACTAGTGGCAGATTTACGTATTTGCCGCTAGTAGGCTGTTGAATTGGTTTATTACCAGTGTTACTACCAATCTTACTACCAGCAGTAAGAACGGTAAATGAATTATCGTTGTTACTACTGCAGTTGAAAGTTGTTAGAACAGCAATAATAAATTACTCGTGTTACTACCGTAAAACTAAAACAACAAAAAGAAACAAAATATGACCTGTCATGCTAGAGTTTCATGACAGGTGTCAAAGTGACAGCTGTTAAACTGAAACATGCTATTTTCAGGTCATAGTTCAAGTCAAATGGATGATCCAATTTCTCCCCCTAAAATCTGCCGCTCCAGTATACGACTGTACTGTAGCAGCCTTTTTTAATAGTCTAGTCTTGCTATTAATATCTAGCAAATAAATCAGGTTACTCCCGAAATGGTCCCATTTAAATTAAACAGAAATCGGCTAAGCCGTTTTGAAAAAAAAACAACAATAATGTAAGCAATTCGAAATATCCGAATTTTGTACACGATGGACATCGATAATTTCGCCAATTGTGAACCGAATCGAAAAATTATTTTTTAGTTCGAAAGGGTATACTCCCGAGATGGTCCCATTTAAATTTTACAGAAATCGACTTTAAGCCGTTTTTAAAAATCAACAATAATGTAAACAATTCGAGCGAAAGTTTCGAATTTTGTACACGATGGAAGGCGGTTTTGCCATTTTTTGCGAAAAATAATTATTTACATTACTACACTACGTGCGATAGACTGAAAACAGTGCAGTTTATCCCCCGTGGAAGTACTGCTTGGCACTGTCGCTTTTATTTGTACATTTCCATAGTACAATTCCATCTTTAATGTCCAACCAGCCTCATATGCAAGGTGAAGGTCACATTACCTAACTGGTACTAACTAATACATATTCTGGGCCTGTTTAGTCGCGAAATTTGCTGCCAAGGCAGACTACCTGATTGCATGAACTAGATCATTCGTTTCTCAAAACAAATATTACTAGGTCTAGGTTTTGTCATTTGCATGTACCTACCTAAGTAATAATTATAAATGGCAAAACCGCCTTCCATCGTGTACAAAATTCGAATATTTCACTCGAACTGTTTACATTATTCTTGATTTATCAAAAACGGCTCAGCCGATTTCTGTAAAATTGAAATGAGACCACCTTGGGAGTTTACCCTTTCAAACTAAAAAAAAAAATTCGATTCGGTTCACAATTGGCGAAATTATCGATGTCCATCGTGTACAAAATTCGGATATTTTGAATTGCTTACATTATTGTTGTTTTTTTCAAAACGGCTCAGCCGATTTCTGTTTAATTTAAATGACCACTTCGGGAGTATGGGTAAACTCCCGAAGTGGTCCCATTTCGAACTAAAAAATAATTTTTTGATTCGGTTCACAATTGGCGAAATTATCGATGAACATACACAAAAAAAATACATACACAGTAATACACACGAACATAGAACCTCCTCCTTTTTGGAAGTCGGTTAAAATGCATGCAAAGTCAATGCTATGACTATTTTAGGGATCCGTGATACTCGTGCTGCTGAATACGGAGTATTGTTTTATCGTGTGAATTTCGTACTAATTTACGTAGGTAATAATATATTGGTAAGGTTAAATTTCATGGCCGATATATGTATTTTATTATTATTTTATTATGGTATTATAATATTATTATGGAAAAGTCGTAGCAGATTGATCTGGTTTAAAATTGCAGATTTGCTGACGCCAAGTTAAAACTTATAAATCAAGGTAAGAGTGTAATAAAATAATTGGCCAAGTGCGAGTCAGACTCGCGCACGAAGGGTTCCGCACCGTATGGAAGCCCCCTTTAATGTATTTTATTTTAATTTATCATTTTTTTTTGACAGGAATATACCAATTAATATTTCAAGCATCGTCCTGTTGCCTGTTGCTATTAATATCGAGCAAATAAATCAAATTACTTATTAGGAGCCCACCATAAATATTAATTTTATTTTAATTATTTTTTAAAGTGTATAAACTTATATTCTTTGAATATTTCAAGCATCTACCTGTCACCGCTATTAATATCGAGCGAAAAACATCTAAAAATCAGGTTTCTTGTATGTGAGCCCTCCTTTAATATTTTTTTTTTCTTACATTTTATTTTAATTTATTAATTATTTTTGACAGGAATATTATATACCAATTAATGTTTCAAGCATCGTCCTGTTGCCTGTTGCTATTAATATCGAGCAAATAAATCAGGTTACTTATTAGGAGCCCACCATAAAAATTTTATTTTATTTTAATTATTTTTTAAAGTGCATATACTTATATTCTGTGAATATTTCAAGCATCTACCTGTCCTCGTTATTAATATCGAGCGAAAAACGTCTGAAAATTCAGGTTTCTTGTACGGGAGCCCCTCTTCAATATTATTTTTTTCTATTTTTAGTGTTTGTTGTTAGAGCGGCAACAGAAATATATCATCTGTAAAAATTTTAACTTTCCAGCTATACCTAACAGTTTATGAGATTATAGCCTGGATACAGACGGACGGACAGCGGAGTCTTGGTAATAAGGTCCCGTTTTTACCCTTTGGGTACGGAACCCTAAAAAGAAATCTACTCTGCGATAGTGTGGTGCCTATTTTAGAAAATTATTTGTCCACCCCAGGAAAATTTTAAAACTTCTATTATCCTGGGGTGAATAAATGTAGGCAGCTACTACCCCCGCCCTAGTGAAAGCTCCATCTACGTCAATGTTTAGTCAGTAGGTACTGTACCATCCTTTTTAATAGTCCACTGCTTAAAATAGGCCTACCCCCGATGGGCGATTGGGCCAGTAAGGCCCAGTGCGGGTTGGTTGTTTAGTCAATGTTTAGTGCTAAGTCCTAATTCTGCTACTAGAGACTGAACTGAACTGAAAACTGAACAAAACCTTTTGTAAACTCTATTCGTATTTCTTGTAGTGTATGTATGTGCAAAAAGAGTACAGTCGCGTCGTGAGTCCTGGCGTTACGGTGAACTAACAATAAGATTTTAATCAGCAGCCAAGGTACCGACTACTTGGGAGACGCGAGTACTGATGAAAACCGAATTGGTGTCTACCAAGTATCAAACACTTTTAGTTGTACTAGCAATCCTAGAGCAGCGTTGTCAACGTAAAATAAGTACCTACGAGTAAAATGGCGCATGGGATTATTCCAGGGCCCTATTTTTTAAAGCTACAAGTCTTGTACTTGTAGTAAAAAACTGGCAACATTGACGGAATCCGCATTCGTGATTGGTCGAGACTGCGTCATTAATGTCAATTTGCCTGTAGAATTGTAACTTGTAGCTTTATAAAATAGGGCCCAGTCCGTCCCCCGGATCTGTCCCCCGGGGGACAGAATGGAAGAAAAAATTCTTGTCTGTCCCCCGGTTGATCATCGGGGGACAGACCGACATTATTTCACTCCTCAACAGTGGAGTGTCCCCCGACTGAATTAATTTTTATTTTTCCTATTATACGCTTCTCTTTTTTAACCCCCGACGCAAAAGAGGGATGTTATAAGTTTGACGTGTCTGTTTGTCTGTCTGTCTGTCTGTGGCATCATAGCGCCCGAACCACTGAACCGATTTCAGTTTAGTTTTTTTTTGATGAAAGGAGACTTAATCGAGAGTGTTCTTAGCTATGTTTTATAAAAATCGATTGAGCCGTTTAAGAGTTATGGTGGGTTAAAGTGGGGATGGAAGAACCAAAATTCTACAAATGTGCCTAAAATGGTTGTCAAATGAAAGATAAGATATTTTATCAGTGGTAGGACCCTGTCTAGTCTGTCGGGGGTTTTTTAAATTTACAAATTATGCACAAACTCTAACGCGGAAGTTGTCAAGAAACGTCACAGTTATGGTTGATATACCGTCATAAATAATCACATTTTTAACCGACTTCCAAAAAGGAGGAGGTTCTATGTTCGGCTGTATGTATTTTTTTTGTGTATGTTCATCCATAATTGCGCCAATTGTGAACCGAATCGAAAAATTATTTTTAGTTCGAAAGGGTACATGTACAATGAAAACAATTCGAGCGAAATATTCGAATTTTGTACATGGAAGGCAGTTTTGCCATTTTTTGCGAAAAATAATTATTACATTTTCCATTTACACTGTAAACTGAATTAGGTACTAAATCAATCGATTTATCTGTCAACTATAATTTTACTCGAATTACGATCAAATCTAAAATTGCCACTATTATCTTCAGTATATTAACTACCTACAATAAAAATTAACATATTCCGACGTAGGCACGTGGGCGTCAGGACAGAAATAAGATAACTAATAACATAAAATTAAGTACCGGTTAGTTTTTATTCTCACACTAATCAATTTTCCTAGTAAAGATCGTCACAACAGCGTCACAATTTGTCAATTAGAAAAATGATCATGATCATCATTACCTATACGGATGTCGTAAAATGATGGTTGTATTGTTTTAGAAGGCTATTAAATAATATTCTTAGAAATACATTTAATTAAAAACTGTTTCAAAGATAATGGTACAAACGGATACGCAACTAGAGAGAAAACTTTATAACTAGTCGAATTCAGCACGTCTTATGGAAGGATTGGGAACCCATCAGCATACAAAATAGTAGTTTATGCAACTGTCATATAATGAAGGGTATTAAAACACGAGTGTGAGTTTATGAAACGAGCGCAGCGAGTTTCATAATAGCAACGAGTGTTTTAATACCCGTGTTATATGCAGTTGCATACACTACTTTATCTTCACTAATAAAAAAAAAATGCGAAACATTAAATTCACGCGTACGTGTATTGTCACAGTGAACTTGGCGCCATTAAAATCTAACCAATGAGAGCGCAGCTGCGCGCGCAGGGCCAATCAGGAGCGAGCGCGCGATGTTATAATGAGATTTTACGATATCGATGTGGATATTATAACATCATGTGAAATTGCTTAAATTGAGTGTTTTATTGTCTGCGCTATAACAGTAGTCATTATAAGTCAAGTATTGGAAACATACTCGTAAGTAGAATGTTACAACATTAGTGTAGATAAAAGTGTTTTAGAATACCTTGTTTTTATTTTATTGTCTATCGTAAAAGCGATTATTTTTGTAAGTCATTATTCAGTGTGAAAATATTAAAAATATCTGAAATTCAATACATAATCATATTTGTATATTTGAACTGAATAAATAAATACGTTTTTGTTTTTTTTTTGGTACGGAACGCTTGGTCGTAAATCTAGCACTTGACTCATTTTTCATGAGTGATTGAATATGTTCCATGAATCTTTTACCTGACTACTCCAGAATAGGGGTATATAATGCACGATGTAAGTTACAGGTACCAGTTTTTACCAGGGAAAATCCTTTATGGATACCACCACACCTCGAGGGCAGGCTGCAGGCAGGCGGGCAGGGTGGTTTTGTGGGAGTCCCACCGACAGGACGGTATACCCACCAAAAATCCTGGGTGTTCCACCACTGCGCCTAGTGTCGGGGCTACGGGCACGTCGGGCACACTTTCGCACTCCTTCGCGGCACCCGACAGAAGTTACAGGTACCTATCTACTACTACTACTACTACAAAAGGTAATAAAAAGACGGCTTTTTCGGTTTATTTACAGTAATACTTTTTCAAGGGTCTTTTAGCAATGTGTCAAGATTTTAATTAAGAATAATAGTTTTGTTTTGACCCTGTATGGATTGACCGAAACCACATCCTGAATGAGTCTCATTATTTCTAGGAACGTAATCTTAATTATAGCTAATCAAAATTCATTAATAAATCAAATCAGGGGATTTTTTAACCACCATAAACTAATGGGAATTGTCGAGGAAGTGAGATATATTATGTGGTTTTGTGGTAGAACTTACGTCACTATCTCATTATGTAGGCAAAATATGAATCAAATAATCTACTTATTTTTAATACTTAAGAAATACTTATAGGGATTTTATAAGCCAATTTTTCGTCTAGTTCGTATAAAGATAATAAAATATCTACAATAGACGAATTTCCAAAAACGTTACGTAGCATTAGTTTATATCATAAAATCACAAACACGCGTTTTGTAGTGGGTATTCTTCATTTTTAGGGTTCCGTACCCAAAGAGTAAAAACGGGACCCTATAATTACTAAGACTCCGCTGTCCGTCTGTCTGCCTGTCTCCAGGCGGTATCTCATGAACCGTTATAGCTAGAAAGCTGACATTTTCACAGATGATGTATTTCTGTTGCCGCTATAACAACAAATACTAAAAATAGAATAAAAATAATATTTAAGGGGAGCTCTCATACAACAAATCTAATTTTTTTGCCCGTTTTCGCTCGATATCAATAATGGTAACAGGTAGATCCTTGAAATATTCACAAATATTTTGCAGCTAAATATTTGTGCTTACTTTAATAATCAATAATCAAATTAAAATATAATAAATATTTAAGGAAATATATAATATTTTTTTCCCATACACTACGGAACCCTTCATGCGCGAGTCCGACTCGTACTGGGCAGATTTTTAAATCTCTTAATTGGACAGAGTATTCTAAAAAAACTAACAATTGTAAAAACTATACCTAACAGCTTGTAGCAGAACATCACAACCGCCAAGTTATTTGATTCGTCCTGTACTTAGTTGAAGATGAAAAATACAGCAGGAAGGTATTCTGTATTTTTTAACCGACTTCCAAAAAGGAGGAGGTTCTATGTTCGTGTGTTTGTTTTTTTTTTTGTGTGTGTTCATCGATAATTTCGCCAATTGTGAACCGAATCGAAAAATTGTTTTTAGTTCGAAAGGGTACCTATAACCCCGAGATGGTTCCATTTAAATTTTACAGAAATCGCCTGATCCGTTTTTGATAAATCAAGAATAATGTAAGCAATTCGAGCGAAATATTCGAATTTCGTACACGATGGAAGGCGGTTTTGCCATTTTATGTGAAAAATAATTATTTGCATTGGGCTTTGAACGCTACGGATAGCTCTCTCTATCGAAGCTGCCTATAGGAGAACGAAACTAGAGCACGTGCTTCAGAACTGTAAGGCTACAGAAGATATAAGAATACATACAATTGGAATTCCTTGAAAAAGACGCATTACAAGCCAAACATGTATATGCCAGGGACCCAACACCGTGCTCCGTTGTTTTGAGGAGCTAGGCTGGTTTGAGTTAGGTGGCAAAGGGGGGAATGCACATTTGAACAATACACCTCATGCGGCATCAGTGCAGGTCACGTCACCTAAGTCCCATTAGAATTAGATTGGGCTTTGAAATTCACTTACGCTTATTATCCTGGTTCCTCATCACGTCATAGGCAGTCCCTAGTAGATTTAGTCTCGGCACGCGATCCTTATAGATCCGATTATAGAGGTGCCAGCGTAAATTTAAAAGCAACGTAAAAAGCGTTCTCTCTATCGAATGCCTAAAGTGAAACAGAAACAGAACTAAACTATTTAGCTATTATAATTACGATGGCGCCTCTGTAATCGGGCTTTATAAGTGTAGTTACGCGTAGCTGCAAGTATGGACGTGGCGTTCCAGAACACGCGTAACCGTCTACGTGTACCATTGTACGCGCTGTCCGTACCCACCTCTTGTCATTTTATAATTGACTTACGTTTATTATCCTGGTTCCTCATCACGTCATAGGCAGTCCCTAGTAGATTCAGCAGCAGTATCACTCCGCAGCAGTACGCGAAGGCCAAGTCCAGAGAGTCGACTGGCCGGCCGCTCTGTTTCGCACTTCGGCAGTACTCCAGCCGGGTCAGGTTCGTCTCCAGACCGTATTCAATTCTGGGGGAAAACATTAAATTTTAGTACTGTAATATTAAGAACAATTGTTTTTCTCAGCTATAGATCAAACTGACGAGGTGTCAGTATAACTCTAACTGGATCAAAATCGATTCATAGCCATATGAGGTGGGACCGGCTGGTGACGAAAATAAAACATAGGGTAGTTTAGTTGTTAGTTTAGTTCTAATCTTTGTTGTTGTTATTATCTGTTTTTCCTGTGTTTTGTTTTCCTCAAATAAATAAACATCTATCTCTCTATATATTTATATATATTGGCACTAAATGCGATATTGTTTGAAGTTAGTAATTATTGAGAAATCTCTCGCTACTTTTGCTCAGTAAATACGTTTTAATTTGGTACTGCACAGCCAGCTCACTAATTGCACAATCTGGTCCCACCCGCCCCTTTCTTCTATTATACGGCTAGATAAACGTGCATGACCAAATCGCCACCATTTTGTGGTGAATATTCCACATCCACGCGTAAGAATTAAGCGTTTTGAATCCACATTCCTCATACGAACCGCCAGAATGTGGAACGCTTTGCCTGAACGCCTGAACGCTTTGTCTGTCTTTCAGCTAAAATACGACATAAGTGTCTTCAAATCTTGTGTAGGTAAATAAGTATTATATAGGTAAGCGTACTACACCCTAGACCGCATATTTGCTTAACATCAGGCAGTGTGTAGTCAAACGCAAACCTATATCAAAAAAGAGCTCCCTCGGTCTTCAAACATGGCTACGCTAACGTAACTTATAGATTTTGCTTAATTTGAATTCCAGAGAAAACTCCAGTATAATTTTCCTCTATCGATTTTTGAAGGACGAATTAAGGGAGTATGGAGTCCAGGACGCCGCCAGCGGAAGTGGCTGGATGAAGTCAATAAATGTTCTGGAATAAACTTCGAGAATCTGAAGACCTCAACGTGGAAACAAGTTTTCCCATTACTGCTAGTCAAGCATGCGACCACGAAAAGCCACGAAAAGAACTCATTTCGACGTGTGAAAAAGTGACAGATACATACACCTGTCTCGTTCTGACAGTCAGTACGAAAGAAATAATTTGTGGCGCGCATACTAGCCCGGCTGGTCTTGAAACGTCACTATGAAGAAGTTACTGATACGATCGGAAAACCATTACCTATTTCTTATTTTTAACAGACTTCCTAAAAGGAGGAGGTTCTATCTTCGTCTGTATGTTTTTTTTTGTATGTTCATCGATAATTTCGCTAATCGTGAACCGAATCGATAAATTCTTTTTTAGTTCTTTCTTTATTTGCACAATGTAGTGTACATAGCAACTATAGTACTAATTGTAGTACAAAACATAGACCCCGTTAGGGCGCTGCAAGAGAAAAGAAATACTCTCGAGATGGTGCCATTGAAGTTTTACAGAAACCAACTGAGCCGTATTTGAAAAATCAACAATAATGTAAATAAACAATAATATTCTAGCGAAATATTCGAATTTAGTACACGATGAAAGCCGGTTTTGGCATTTTTTGCGAAAAATAATTATTTTATCTCAGAGTTTTGACACTTTGTCTCGTAAAGATGTTACCTGCAATAACTGTAATTTATATCATCAGTTTGGCCCTTGGATGTCGGCTAATTGTGACTTTTTATTATGTTTCTTCCTTTATGATTAAGTATGGACATTATTCCGCATGACTCAAGGCAGTTCCAAGTAGGTAAATTAAATTGTTTCCTGAGTAAATTTAATAATGTCATTCAGTTTTCTATTAATACGTAAAATGCAATTGGGTCACAGACCATGTTGACGATTGTATCGGTACACCATTTAATCGAATAGATAAAAAACAGATTATGGCAATTTGTTGTCTATTGATGTGTCTGTATCCGGTAAAGTGCGTCTATGCGCATACGTCACTTTTGGTTGTCTCTTACCGCCTAGCCGTGAATGTAAAAAGACCATGTAAAAATAGTAGTTGTGTCGTCCATTATATCAATCTATAGTACCTAATCCATTCATTTCATTAATTCAGCAATGTAATTTCATCCAATACGAAGCAAATATAAAACAAGGTGTGTGCATTATTTACGTGTTGTTCTTTTTATTCCGTCGCCTCTTACGAAAACGCAGATGAATTCCACTGTGTAGGAGTAGCAAGATCCTTCACTCTGCTAACAGACCACACATAATATAATCCAAATGCTCAGCCAGTGCCATGGCTGGTACTGGCTGAGCATTTGGATTGCCATTGCCAGTTCGAAGCGTGCCTTGCATGCTTGCCATGCTGCAAGGCTATGCTTCTAAAATATATTATTGCATAGGCAGCGCCACACAAGTTCGCGGACGTGAAGTTAGCTGCAAGCTGCGCAATAGTCAATCAACGTGGGGCTTTGTGTGAGCTTCAGTCAGGATTGGATATTGCGCAGCTTGTAGCTAACTTCACATCCGCCGACTTGTATGGCGCGGCTAATACCGGTCTTTCCGAGTAACAGAAAGCTAGATAGACACACCATTGAAATCCATCTACGAACGTATAAAGCTAAAGTTTTCTTTCGATGTTTTCATGTCGCACATACCTAGTGAAATTGTTAACGCATCTCTCAAACCGGCTCCTAATGCTGGAGCCCTGGAGCCCCTCACAGCGTGACGTCACGCAGTACCCTCGATGTATGTGGGTGTGGTTGAAGTGGTACTTGTCCTCTGAGAATTCCTGGAAACAACATCGGACTTACTAAGAGAAGTTTATAAGAGAGGAGATATAAGTAAACTTTTTTTTTATCGGGCAAGAGTGCCTTTATTAACTACAACAAAATACAATAGGTACTATGTGCTAAAACTACCTACACTACTACCTACTAACTATACATAAGAAGCATTGGATCATCCACAGACCCTTGAAGGTCTAAAGATAATCCAAATGCCATCAAACGGTATCAGTAATGACCTTATTTTTTTTTTTTAATATTAGGGGACACCTTACACATGGTCTCTGACCCCAAACTAAGCAAAGCTTGTGATATGGCTGCCAGAGACTGATATACTACATAGACATATTTTTATAAACATACTTATTTATATAGTACCTAAATAACACCTAGACACAGAGCAAACAACTATGGTCACCACATAAATGTTTGCCCTGGGTGGGGATCGAACCCACGCCTCTTTGATCCAGAAGTCAGGGTCACTAACCACTGAGCCACCGATGCAATCAATTTGATATGTAGAGGTCGAAGGAATGGTATTAGTTGGTCCTTTTTACTAAGGGGAAATCTTTGCAAGAAACCCGTCTCCTATGGGGTGCAACCGAGTTACCTATCTGAGATTATATCCGCTAAAACCTCTCGGTGGCCTGCCTTTCTTGGTAATTGCGGAATCTCCAGGAAAACGCACTGGAGCTATCAGCATAATGATATTTTCACTGCCTCGAAGAATTCACATTCAATGGTTAGGATGCCGGTTGCTTTGCATGTTTTTTTAAGCATCTGTTTTCCCTGTATTTCTGTATAATGTAATGTGTGTGAATCAATAAAGAGTTTATCTATCTAACTATCATCAATCATCGACAATATGTCCGCATAAGTCCTCCTTAGGCCAGTTAATTTTCATGATGGTTAAAGTCCCATCTCCAACCGTCCGTCAAGCCATATTAGCTGGACCTATGGTCAGAATTCACTAGTGCAACCATCGTATGGAACCAAACAATGTTCATGTCAATGTTTTCAACAATACCGAGACGATTTCGCTACTTTTGGTATTAGAGAGGCACTTATCAAAATTAAGGGGGAAAATTAAATTTCTTATCATGTCATATCAGGTATACATAGGTTTTTCAGGTTTAGGTTTAGGCTTTATGTTTCATATTTATGGCGAAGCTCATTATAAATAAACTGTATATTTCTATTCAACTTAGAAGATCGCATCGTGTATACACTCTTAGGTATATTGTACTTAAATTTTTGAACAAAAACTATGCATTGACTGAACCCGGATCTAGAACTTTTTGTTACTCTTTATGAACCTTACAATTCAACTACATTATTCGTTTTTTTTTTCGAGAAAACATAATAAAAAGAAGTCTTTATACTACAGCATAATTTAATATGCATACTTATTATATTAAGTGTTAATAGTCAACTTATTAATCTTCTTAACTGGGAAGCAGATCAAAACAACTGAAAAGGCGCCGCATTGTCAGCTTGCTATGCAAGCCACTTAGTTATCTCAAAGACAAGAGGCACGGTACCTCTCCTTCCTTCTCCTCTCACCCACTTTATGTTCTTCTTTCCTTCTCTTTCAACCTGTCTCCTTATTTTTTAACTCTCTCCTTCTTTATCAACCTCTTCTGTGCTGTCCTCTTACCTGTATAGCACTGAGAAAAGCATCATCGGAGCTGGGGAGCAGATCAACAGGGCCCAAGCAGAAGACAGCCCGCCGGTTGGCTAGACATGCATTCCTTTCGTCAATCTCGAAAAAACACTGCACAACGTGGTATTCCGCATTTCTCCTCTTTAATTTTTCTCTACCGCCTGTTCATCATCTTTTCTATCCCCTTTGCAGCGTCATTGGAATTGAGAAGCAGTTTAAAAGAGTCAAAACGGTGCTGCAATGTCGGCTTGCCAGGAATGCCAGGCACACCTTCCAGTTTTCAGACTCGCGGCATGGTGTAATACCTCTCACGTATTTTTTTTTTAAGATCACTCTTTAGTTGTCTTGACTTGTCTTGTCTGCCTCGGTGGCTCAGTGGTTAGTGACCCTGACTTCTGGGTCAAAGAGGCGTGGGTTCGATCCTCATCTAGGGCAAACATATGTGTGATGAACATAGATGTTTGCTCTATGTCTGGGTGTTATTTAGGTACTATCTATATAAGTATATATTTAAATATGTATATGTAGTATGTCAGTCTCTGGCAGCCATTTCACAAGCTTTGCTTAGTTTGGGGTCAGAGACCGTGTGTAAGATGTCCCCTAATATATATTTATTTATTAGTTATTTCTTTATTCTAAATTATTTTTATTCACTCTTCTCTCTTTTTCTTTCAGCAGTTTCAACCTATTGTTGTATGTTCAATAATTTCAAATAAACCTCTCTTCTTCTCTGTCCTCTTACCTGTATAGTATGGAGTAATGCGTCGTTGGAGCTGGGCAGCAGGTCAAAAGAGCCAAGGCAGAAGGCACCCCGCCGGTTGGCCAGGCAAGCCTCCCAGTCGTCCAGCTCGAAAAGACGCGGCATGGCGTGGTATTCCTCATCTGAGCAATGAAAATAATAGTAAAATAATTATTTGACCCAAAAATGGTACAACCAACTTCAACCGTACACAGAATTCGAATAGTTTGCACGAATCGATGTGTCATCTATGTAATATTTTTAGGGTTCTGTAAAGAGTAAAAACGGGACCCTATTACTAAAACTCCGCTGTCCGTCCATCTGTCCGTATGTCTGTCGCCAGGTTGTATCTCATGAATCGAAAGAGCTAGAACGTTTAGCTAGAAATTTTCACAGATGACGTATATCTGTTGCCGCTACAACAACAACAACAACAACAAATTCTAAAAACAGGAAAATAAATATTTGACGGTGGCTCTCATAATAACAAACCTGAATTTTTAGCCATTTTTCGCTCCCTATTAATAACGGTGACAGGTATAGGAATATGTAGATGGTTAAAATATTCACGGAATATTTAGTTAAATAGTGTATGTAGTTTTAGCTAATAAAGATGATAACATAGTATTTATTTCTTAATAGTTAAATTAAATTAAACATTTAAGGGGGCTTCTGTACAAGAAACTTGATTTCTTGTATAGAAAACAGGAAGATGCTTGAAATATTCACAGAACATTATGATGTAAATTCCCTTAAAAATAAATAATTAAAATAAAACATGTTAAAGGAGAGCCCCCCTTAATATACGTACGGAACCCTTAGTGCGCGAGTCCAACCCACACTTGACCGATTACTTACATTATTGATGATTTTTCAATTTTTTTTAACTTACAGGCTGAGGGTTGATTTAAATTTTTTTCAAAACAGAAGTACTGTTGATATGAACAACTTTCTATGGAATCGCAACTATTGCTGAACTCCGCTTTAGTTCTACGATTCATTTTGTAAAAATCAATGAGCTATTTTAAAAAAATCATGTGATCATAGAATAGATAGATATTGATAATGTTCCTATTGATAAGTATAAAGGTAGGTACATACCTCTATACAAGGTGTTGATTTAAAAAGCACATTGAGTTTCAGTCTTAAAAGAACATATTATACAGAAATTGTAAAAATAAGATTCAATTATGAAAAAAATAATAAACTCCCAACACAATTAAATTTCTACCGGTCCCAACTAAAAAGCTCATAACTTTGGAACGGCTGAACCGATTTTGATGAAACATTAGAACACTCCGACTAATTCATCTTTAAAACAAAATCGGTTCATCCGTTCGGGAGCTATGATGCCACAGAGATACACACACACAGACAAGTCAAATTGATAACTTTCCGTCGTTTTGCGTTGGGGGTTAAATAAACCAGCTCCATACATTTTACCGAGAGTTCTTGTATGTAATATCCATTTCTTTATAGCAATTACAAATAGTTCATTTCACTACACAATCACTTTTAATCTATACCAATTTTATGAAGAGGAAAGATTTGATTGTTTGTTTGCATTGAATAGGCTCCGAAACTACTGAACCGATTTGAAAAATTCTTTCACTGTTAAGAAGCTACACAACCCCCAGGTGTCATAGGATATATTATATTTAAAAATTTATTTTTTAAATATAATATATCCTTATTTATTAGGGAGGTTGCTAGTTATTTATAAGTAAGTTTGTGTTATTTCTTATCCTGTTACAAATAATAACTTTAAAGTAATGTATATTCAATTGAAATTGTAATTTTAATTTTAAATTTATGTTACTGTTATTATTTCTGTTCCTAATATGTAGTTATAAATTCAAAATAATAAATGTTAGTCTTGATATTATTTTTCTCTTAGTATTAAAAATATTCTTCTTTTCTCTCTGTTTAAAATTGGGAGAACTGCGGGACAATTCTGTTAACCGATCTCTTTACTGAAGTGATACGTTCTTGAACCTCTCTTGTTTTTCTGACAGTTTCGACATCTCAAAACTGTCAATAAAACGAGACAAGTTCAAGAACGATTCACCTTAGTAACGAGATCGGTTGACAGAATTGCCCAGCAGGCTTTAGAAAAATACCTACAGTTGTAAGGCTAGTCCGGAGCCAGTAAGTGAAATAAGTTTTTGCCACCTGTTTGATTCAATAAATAAACATTTGATTTGATTCTCATAGTAAAATGTGTTCACAATGATGAGCATATACACTTATGAAACTTCATGCAATTTGCAAAGGGACACCCTGTATAAAATGAAATGTTTACGACTACATCGTGTGTGCTATTAGCACGATGTCGTAAAAATATCATAACTGAATGAATAATTTTGAAAAAAAATAGGTTTTTATTTTATGCCTACCTAACCTATCTCAATACGTACTTAGATAGATAGATTCATTTATTTTCAGTAAGGATAATTACATATATTGGTATACAACAATATACTATGAGCAACACCTTACGAATTGTCAAAATAACAATTATAATTCATTATATACTCAACAGAATTATTAGGCATAATTTAACAATAAATTAATTATTTGGTACATTACATAAAATTCAAAATACAATATTAAAAAATTAAGATGTCAGAAATACCTACTGTAATTGAAATGTCTGCAATAGCATCGTCAAAAATAACAGTTTAGAATAAATTAAATCACATGTCGAAAATTGCGTAACTTATTCTGCGTTTTTGATACTAAACATATACCGTCGTACCACAAAAGTTTTACGCACGCTTTAGACAATGTTTACCAGTACAAATTGACAGTAAGCGCAATTATGAAGACGCCCGTTGTAGATTTAATAGCAACGTAAAAAGTGTTCTCTCTATCGAATGCCTAAAGTAAATTTGGGTACGGAACCCTAAAAAGAAACAGAAATATGCTAATTAGCTACGATAACTATAACTACGATGACGTCTTCATAATTGGGCCTAGTGTCCACTTCTCGTGTCTCCACGTCTTACCACAATAGATTTAAACACGCTTTAGTGTTTAAATTTTCTTACCACAATAGATTTAAACACCCTTTAAAACACGCTTTAGTGTTTAAATCTTTTGTGGTAAGGCGGCCACTTTTTAAATCACGATCATTGTATTAACAAAATACCTATAGTAGATATGTATATGTATCACTACTGGCTTTTCGGTGAAGGAAAACATCGTGAGGCAACCTGCATAGTTTTGTTTTACGTCTGTAAAAAAAATTCGATGGCGTACCTATGTGAATCCACCAACCCGCTCTGGGCCGGCGTGGTGGATTTGACCCAATCGCCCTACGTCCTGCAGTGGACTATTAAAAATGGCTGGTACAGTAATGTATATATATGTATCTAATATTAAAAAGACCGGTACTATGATTTCTCACTCTTATAACATTGAGCCTTATCTACTAATACTACAAATCTGAGAGTACCTATGTTTGTTAGTTTATTTGTTACCCTTTCACGTAGCATGGTAGCGACAGATTGATTTAATTTTAAGCACGATTATAATTTAAAGTTAAGATCACTACATCACTATCACTACATAGTATAAAACAAAGTCGCTTCCCGCTGTCTGTCCCCATGTATGCTTATTACGAGTATCTTTAAAACTACGGAATGGATTTTTCACTATGGAAACGGATTTTCATGCGGTTTTTTTAGTAGATAGAGTGATTCAAGAGGAAGGTTTATATGTATTGATTGTATAACACACCTGTGCGAAGTCGGAGCGGGTCGCTAGTGGTGTCATAAAATACTAAGTTAAGCGAAACCGCGGTTAAAAGTTAAATACTTATACAGCGCTGTAAACGTTTTTATCAAAATGATAACTTCTGTCCGCGGCTTCGATGTCAAAAATTATTGCTATAGATTACAAATTACGTAACACCATAAGTAATTGTTTGTGTGAGTGTCAAAATTTGAAAACATCCTTAAAATAATATTTTAACTTTAAAATTGTATAAAGGTACAATGATTAAAAACAAAGTGATTAAAGTCAGTAAGACGGCTCAGCGTGCTAGCACTCGCAAACTTGAGAAAGGTCGCCAACCGAAACTATAGTCGTTGTTATGACTATCCACGTGAGTTTAGTCCCGTTATATATAGTATATAAAAATACAAAGTGGCCAAAAATGACATTAAGATGTCCAAAACGGTGCATCTCCTATTTATTATTTTGTTCTTTATTTTTATGTATATTTTTTTTGTTTTCTATTGACATTCATAAGTGTGCATTATTGTACCTATATGAGAATAAATGAACTGAACTGAACTGAACTCAACCATACAATAAAAACTTAAATTAAAAATTTAAAAAACCCCCGACACAAAACATACCTAAAAAAAGTACGAAATATTTTTAGAATTTTGTTTCTTCCATCCCCACTTTAACCCACTATAACTCTTAAACGGCTCAATCGATTTTTATAAAACATAGCTTAGAACACTCTCGATTAAGTCTCCTTTCATCCAAAAAAAACTAAACTGAAATCGGTTCAGTGGTTCGGGCGCTATGATGCTAAAGACAGACAGACAGACAGACACACAGACAAACAGACACGTCAAACTTATAACACCTTCTTTTGCGTCGGGGGTTAAAAAAACAAGTTTCCCTGTTGCCGTGTGAAAGAGTAACAAACCAACTAACACACTTTTGTATTAATAATATTACTAGCTTTTGACCGCGGTTTCGCCCGCAAGATATTTTGATTTCTGTGGAATAGCACAAAAATCAATCAAATAGGAACCTTTTATTTTTTCGGAATAAAAAGAAGCCTATACCACTTTCCGTCTTTTAAACCACGGCCATGCCAAAAATCAAGTAAATCCGTGGCTTCGTTGCTGTGTGTCAGAAGGTAGATAGGTAGATAGATAGAAAAATAGATAAACTCTTTATTGCACACCAAGAAATAAACAAAAAACAGAAACAAAGATACATAAACAGTGTAACAATGGGCGGCCTTATCGCTGATAGCGATCTCTGCCAGGCAACCTTAGGATGGAGAGGACAGAAAGCGTATAAATAATGGACGGGGTGCGCATTAGTTAAAATATAAGTTTGATTATACATCATAAACATACATACTAATAAAATTGATATAAATATGTACTTAAAATACCTAAAAATAAAGAAAACAATACATATAAAATTATAAAAGAAACCTATGACTAAATAATAAACTAATACATTACAATATACTACTTACATAAAACAACATAAATTACAACAACAACAACAGTTACATAGTTAAAGAATTGACAATTTCTGCAGGTAATGGTTTTTAACCTGCGGGGCACTTCTGTTAGCCGATCTCTTTACTGAAGTGATACGTTCTTGAACCTCTCTTGTTTTTCTGACAGTTCCGACAGCTCAAAACTGTCAGAAAAACGAGACAGGTTCAAGAACGTGTCACCTTAGTACCGAGATCGGTTGACAGAATTGCCCCCCTGATCTTTAAATACGTTCAGTGATTGAGCTTTTCTGACAGTAACGGGCAAGGCATTCCATAACTGGACTGCCTGAAAGGCAAAAGAGCGTCCGTAAAAAGTATCAAAGAAGAAGTTAAAAAGAAGGTCAAACCAATAAACCGACAAATACACTTTCTGATTTATAATATTAGTAAGGAAGGAAGGATATAGGCATTGCTTCCGACGATGACTAAGATATTTATTGAGCGAGATGTCGTATTGTTTCTACGTAAGGTTCGTTAATATGTCTATTAATTCTTGTAACAATAGCGTAGGATGCTATAGACCTTTGTTCAACCGCTTTATCGTATATCTCACAGATCATAACGTGAACTATTTTCCGGGATGAAATTGGGTGTTATTTTTAAACTTCGCGATTTGAACACAGTATTTTTATGTTTTTACCACGAGACTAATCGCGCACTGAAAATATCCTACTAATATTATAAACGCAAAAGTTTATGAGTATGTTCATATATTCATTTATTTTCTTAAATTTAAGTTTTTTTACAATATTTATAGAAAAGAACAAAATACTATAAAAAAACCTAGAGTGCCGCCGGCAGCGGGGCGGGGCTCAAGCTACCGGTGGTTGGGTCTACAGAGAGAGGAACCCCCTGACGATGCGCGCCGTGTCCAGGATGACTGTCTTCTGTATCTGACCCTTGACCCAACCGTCTAGCGAGAGCCTCTTAAGGTGAGTATGTTTATTGCTAAGATGAAACTTTTCAATAATAATGCTTACACGTCAGAATAATACATTTATAAAGATATCGCGTGAAACAAAGTGCCCCGGGTCGGCTAGTGAGATACAGATATAAAATAACTTCACTATCCCGATGTTTCGACCGAGTTACATTGACTCTATATTTATGTGACCACCGACAACTCGGTCGAAACGTAGGGATAACGAGGTTATTTTACGAGTATTTCTCATATTTTCAGGGCGCGATTAATCTTATAATACATAAAAATAATTTAATTAGTGTTACTTATAGTTGAAAAATAAAATCACTACCATACGTGTTATAAGTCGCTGTGGCTTAGCAAGAAAACACTCGACTGACAAACGTTTGACACGGGTTTCAAACCCGGCAAAGCAATGATGCTTTTTGGTGAAAGAAAATTTGGCGATGCAACCTGCATATTATGTAAGTACCTAAAAGTGTCCGTAAAAGAAATTCGACGGTTTTTGTGATGGATACCACCCAATCGGTCTTGGCAGGTGGGCTCATGTTCAGTACTTACTTTATTGAAAATTTCGGGCACGATCAATTGTATTCACACTTTTTATAGTAAATATTCTAATATCAATGTTATCCAAAGAATAGCATAATTTGATTACGAAAAATGCTGTAAAAGATATAAATTACATAAATTAATGTCTTGGATAAATATCGACCGGTACTTATTATTAATCCGTTATTGGTAATCAATAAGCATCCTTTTAGGGGCTTAGTGTGTACATCAAAACTAACAACTTTTGTTCAACGACTTATATCAAATCTCAAAAAATAAAATTTCTATTCCATATAAAAATATCGTTCACCCTCGACAAAATGTATGGAACAGCTGTTATTTTCTAGTTTTGACAAAAGTTGTAAAACAGAAGTTGTTAGTTTTGATGTTCAGAGTAGCGTTTAGAGAAGCCCCTAAAAAGATGTTTATTGATTACCAAAAACCCTGTATAAGCGCTAACAAAATCACTTAAATATTCCTAATGAGCTTTAAAAAATAACGAGCTAGTTTCACACTCCGAAATAAAATAAAAACACTAAAAGCGCGTCTATCCAAAAGCTTACCTAAAAGCTCAGCCGTATTCACCACCGCAACTAAAACAGCATACACCATCCATCGCAGTTCCATAATAGCACCTTTAATTCACACTTATTCAAAACCAGCAATGTACTTCGTACTAATAAAAGTACTCGCCCGTCCTAGTGTCTTATCACTTAGCCCAACTTAGAACAACTAAGGTTCATCTGTCGCGAGCTATATTAAATATAACGTATTTATTTGAACTAGGTCCGTTACGCGGGTTTTCTTCGTTTCATGCGTGTTTTTAGTTTGGAGACCGCAGATGAAATGGTTGCAAGAGTTTATGTAAATGGCAGAATGGCTACGCAAGGCCTGACCGTCACAGAGCAAAGTAAGCAATAGGTAGATTGGAAAAGGAGGCTATTTAAATTGTAAGCTGTGATTACAGCGATCAGCAGATATGATCAGCGAAATATACTTGGGTACCTACTTTTTTGGTCTGGATTTGTTTGGGTAGGTAGTTTTGAAAGTTTTCTTAAGGACATAGTTTCTAGGATAAATAAATAGAATAATGAAAGAGAATCGAATAAATTGTTTAAAAACTATCCACACATACATATGTAGTTTAAAGCCAATTGAAAAAAAAATTAGGAATGTATTTTTGATTCTTGAATGGCAACACTACCTCTAACCTCTTTTTTCATTTTTCTTGATGACCATTTTACCGGAAATTGCTACATTGAATGACACTGACATTTACTTTTTATTATATTAATCTGATTAGTCCTGTGGATCTCTGTCTATAATTTTATCTATTTTTTATTATCTTCATAATTTAAATTTTATAATTATTTTATTTTAATTCACTTTTAGGGTCAATTTCACCGATAACATTATAGAACGCGTTCAACTAAACTCGGTTTTGCTTGAACGAGTTCAAATATTGAATTTGATCTAGATCAAAGTCAAATCCATTTCACCAGCACAATTTTGATCGCGTTCAAGTAAACTAAGTTCACGTGATACTGATTAAAAAAGTTGAAGACAAATGTCATTGTCACTGTCTAAAAATGTTTTATAATCCTTACATTTCTGAAGGAAACCGTCACAGAGTACCGCAACACGTAGTACCACAACCGTAGTTGTCGCGTTTTGAACGCGTTCAAAGAACTAAACCCTCGAAAATCGGCCGTTCAACACTTGAACTCGTTTAAGACCAAACTGCGTTCAATTTACGTTGGTGAAATCCAAAATTTAGTTTTGATCTCAGTTAAACTCTTAAACTCGGTTCAGGACAGATTGATCGCGTTCAGTTTGAACGGTGAAATCGGCCCTTAGTTATAAGGACATAATTATTTAGACATAACTACTACCTACCAATGTTTTCGGACGATTTCAAGTGCATGTAATATGTCCACGAAATAAAGAGCTTTGACTTTGACTTGAGAAGAGATTATACGTTCTCCTGCCGGGCTAGGATTTGCACCAGGCAATATTACGTTCGACGTGACAGAACGAGACAGAGTTATAGCAAAGTATATATCTGTCACTTTTTCACACGTCGAAAAGAGGTCTTTTCGTGGCTTTTCGTGGTCGCATGCTTGGCCTAGCGCAACCAACTGGCATGGGCGGACGGGGACAAGAAGAAAAAATATTGGAGTGAACATCGAATTGTTTTTTATTTTATTTTATTTTATACCTACTACGGGGCTAATCCCGCAGTGAAAATAATAGAGATAGGTAAATGAATACCCCATATCCCGAAGTTTTGGTGCACGATTAGTATCTAGTCCCATAGTATAAGAACACTGTACTCAGATCGCGAAAGTTTAAGATTTATTAGTCCATAGTAGGTAATAATCCTTTTTTTTTTTGCGTTACAACCTTGACACGCGTAGAAGTGGAATGTAGAGATAGCAATAGCAGATTTAGGTATTTTTGATGACTAGCAAATATTAATTTGATGATTTATGATTTAGTAGCTAAGAAAACAACTAGTGACAGATTAAACTCGAACAAAAGTAGGTTAAGTTTACGTTTTTGTGATGACCCAGTTACTACTTTTCTAAGAACTTGCTAAAATATTTATTTATAACCTACTCATTTTGACTATTAAAATTTATCAAATTACGAGTATTAGATTTAGAAAAAATGATTCTCTAAACTAAATCGATTATTTTTTGCAAACAGAAGATATTTTACCGTTAGCGAGACCTTGCACCTAACTTCAAAATAAGCGTAAAATACTAATTTAAATACTAGATATTTTTTGAGCAGCTCATCTGTTATGGCAAACAGATAAGCTACTTTAAAAAATTATATCGCACTCGTAAATGTAATAGCAACGTAAAGAGTGTTCTCTCTATCGGATGCCTAAAGTGAAAAAGAAACAGAAATACTTAAAATTGTTAATATAACAACGATGGGGCCTTCATAATTGGGCTTATTTAATTTGTGAAACATATTTTCTAAATTAATTCTTCCATGTTTTTGAGCAATTTCAATAAATTATGAAAAAAATCTTAGCTAAACGGAGTAGATAGGTACGAGTAGGTAGGATATAAAAAATCAAAGTTACTAGTACTCTTATCCTCCGCGCGGAGTAAATACCTATTTTCTTTGGTTGTATCGCCAAGTTATCTGCTGATCGCTTAAATCACTGCCTTTATAAAACAATTGACGCAGAACAGATAAAAACCATTTTAAAATACGTTTTGGGAAATTATGAGCGACGTGTCTCATGTTTTTCGGAATTTTAATGGTTAGAGAAACAATATTAGCATCCTTGTTCCCTGATCTGTGATTAGCATAATGTGTAAAGTTGCGTGACCTGCCCTCACTGGGTGAAGAAAACAATAAGAGGCCCAATAGGCATGATGACTGTGTCTATACATTTGTATGGCACTTGTGACGTCACGCGGAACTTTGACGGACTATATCTTCATCAATTTTTGTTTAATTCACCAAAGAAAAAATACGTGTCTAATATTTTTTGATAGTCTATCTGACGGACTAATTATATTTTTTGACGTGACACTGCCGGGTGACACTTCAAGAAACTGCGTTACGCTCCGCTCACGTTATGCGCTCACAATGAGAGCGAGTGAGAGGCACGCGTCTCTTCCACTCGGGCATGGTTAGCCCGCCTAAGAGCGAGAGAGACAGACATAAAGTCGTTGTCACGTAAAACTTTCGCCCGTATACCGACTTTACAGGCAACCAATTTTTTTTAGTCATCATGCCTAATATGAAGGCACCATCGTAGTTATATTGACAATTTAGAATATTACTGTTCCGTTTTCACTTTAGGCATTCGATAGAGAGAACACTTTTTACGTTGCTATTATATTTACGATGACGCCTTCATAATTGGGCCTAAGTATTGTTTTGTTAAATTTTTAATGGTATTTTTTATCTTACTGAGGCCTTCAGGCAGCCTAAAAACTCTGACACCAGGGCTAGCCACCCGGCCTATACGAACTTACTTATCTTACTGAGTATTGTAAAATTATTTTTTGGTGGCACATGAACTTATGCACCTCAACTTTGCTCGAAGACCTTAACACCTTTTGTAGTATCTTTTGTTTTTAGGGATCCGTACCCAAAGGGAAAAACGGGACCCTATTACTAAGACTTCGATGTCCGTCTGTCCGTCTGTCTGTCTGTCTGTCACCGGGCTGTATCTCATGAACCATGATAGCTAGGCAGCTGATATTTTCACAGATGATGTATTTCTGTTGCCGCTATATAACAACAAATACTACTTAAAAAGAGAATAAAATAAATATTTAAGGTGGGCTCCCATACAACAAACCTGATTTTTTAATCGTTTTTCGCTCTATATTAATAATGGTAACAGGTAGATGCTTGAAATTTTCACAGAACATTTGATTCTATATTCACTTTAATAATCTATATAATTATATAAAAATTAATCTGCGAAATGTATGAACGCGCATAACTTCAGAACGGCTGCACCGATTTCGCTAATTATTTTTTTATTGTGTTTGTGATAGCTAGGACAAGGTTTGTATAAAAAATTAAAAACAAATTAGATTCTAATTTTTCGGATTCGATCACCTTTTGCCATCCTTATTTCAACCTGCTTTCCAAGAAATACACATAATTTGAGGAATAAATACAAATACAGTACCTATGGCTAAGACATTTTGCATAGGTTACGCTTAATAACAGAAAATCCTAAACTTGAAATTTGCTCAGAAATACATAATGAGGTATTAATATCATTAGAAGATTTGTGCGCGATGATGTCCGGCAAGATGCTGCACTAATTAGGAATGCCTGCACCTAATCGACCCATGCACGATGCATTAAATCGAGAATTTGAACGAGAACGGCACTATGACATAAATGTTTTGAGTCAATCCGTACCTACAAAACAAAGTCCCACTTTTAAATCGGCAGCAAAAAACAGCTTACGATACTATTACGAAAGCAGTAAATGATGGCAGTGGAGGATTAATTTCGGAGGATTTTTAATGATGCACCAGGTGGAACTGGTAAAACTTGCTTGATTTCATTAATATTAGATACCTACAATTCGGGCTTAAGGTCAAAATATAGCACTAGCAATAGCTTCATCCGGGATCGCTGCTACATTGTTAAAAGGTGGACGTAGGTACTGTTCATTCTGCATTTAAGCTGCCATTAAATTTGCAAACAATAAATGAACCGACCTGTAATATAACCAAAACTTCGGCAATGGCAAAAGTGCTACAAAATTGTGAATTAATTGTCTGGGATGAATTTACGATGTCGCACAAACTAGCATTAGAGGCAATCGATCGAACATTGAAAGATTTACGTAGCAATCAGAACCTCTTCGGAGGTGCGATGATTCTAATGTCTGGTGATTTTCGCCAAACGCTACCAGTCATTCCCAAATCAACAGCTGCTGATGAAATAAATGCTTGCCTAAAGGCATCCAATTTATGGAGATACGTAAAAGAACTTAAATTAACAACCAATATACGAGTGGAGTTGCAAAATGATTTATCGAAAGAAATGTTTTCAAATACATTATTAGACATTGGCAATGGGAGAATTCCTGTTGACGCTACCAATGGCCTTATTTCATTTCCACCAATTTTTTATGAATTCACAACTTCAAAGGAAGAATTAATAGTATGTAGATGATTTAAATATTATAGAGTAAAATTCAGAGTTAAATTGATGGCCAAATACATTAATTTAAGTCGATCGATTCCATTATCGATACGAATGAAGTAGTCAATTATCTAATTGAGTTTCAAAATTAATTAGATTTGCCAGGATTTGGACAGTTGTACGTTGTGTGCTCAAGTACCATCTATCTACAATCAGTCGGCAAACCATCGGCCTTTTAGATTTTATCGCCAAAAGGACAAACCAAGAATATTGTACATTACAAGGCATTACAATAGAATATAAGAATAATTTTAAGAATAGGATTTCATTACATTAATTGGGTAAATAAGTGTGTGACATTATTCAAAAAATATATTTTATTTACTGACAAATAAATGTATTCCAATATTATGATGAATATAATATATACGGTCGTAAAATTTTTATATAACTTTGTTTCAATATATGGTTCTATTTAAAACAGGAGCTATTGTGTATTTAATTTAATTTGTCAGAAAACGAAGTCTTTGAATTTAGAAAATATGGCGGAACAACGTTCGCCGGGTCAGCAAGTAAATAATAAAATTAAAATAAATATAAGGGGGGCTTCCATACAGACTCGTACTTGGCCGATTATTTTTATTTAATTTCTAATTTGACAGACAAGATGCAAAAAGTTTTTTAGGATTGTGATTTTTTAAGTTTATTAATTATTGGACTAGCGAGAGGGAAAATTGATGCGCATATCTCAACGCCTGCCCGTGCCCAGGAGAATGCCCGCCATAACCTACCTAAATTCCTTATTTTTTCTCGCTCTTTTCGAGTATCACAGAATAAAAACTACTAGCGTTTAGCTTTCTCACCACAAAAACGTTTTTTTAATTTTCAGCTTACAGCTGTCAAAATTATCAAGTAGGTGTTATTGTGCGGAACCCTTCGTGTGTCAGTCGGACTTGGCCAGTTTTTTTATTTTTATACTTATCAATGACAACAATCGAAAACGCAAAATAATGAAAATTACTTACAATACATATTAAAACCTTTTTATTGCCAATAGTCTTAAGGTCTATCGCTAAACATTATTAACCGATTTCCAAAAAGGAGGAGTTTCTATGTTCGTGTAAGTATATGTATTTTTTATTTTATTTTTTGTGTATGTTCATCGATAATTTCGCAAGTTGTGAAACGAATCGAATAATTATTTTTTAGTTTGAAAGGGTACCCGAGGTGGTCTCAATTAAATTTTACAGAAATCGGCTGAGCCGTTTTTGAAAAAACCAACAATAATGTAAGCAAGGCGAGCAAAATATCTGAATTTTGTACGCGATGAACATCGATAATTTCGCCAATTGTGAACCGAATCGGAAAATTCTTTTTTAGTTCGAAAGGGTATACTCCCAATGTGGTCCCATTTAAATTTTACAGAAATCGGCTTAGCCGTTTTGATAAATCAACAATAATGTAAACAATTCGAGCGAAATATTCGAATTTTGTACATTATGGAAGGCGGTTTTGCCATTTTTGCGAAAATTAATTTAATTATTGTTTTATGAACTCTCCTTTCATTTTCATCATCCTATGTCGTACCAGAAGTACAGGCCGAATCATACAAGTCGGCGGATATGAAGTTAGCTACAAGCTGCGCGAAAACCAATCAACGTGCGGCTATATGTGAGTGGATTGGATATTGCGCAGTTTGTAGCTAACTTCACATCCGCCAACTTGTGTGGCGCGGCGTATACCAAGCTGGCCACAATGCTATTGAATTTCTTCTACGGACGGTAGGTATGCAGGTTGCCTCACTATATTTGATGATTTAAAATTTCATACTAATACAGATGAATACAATAATTAACCTTGTGTCTCTTTTAACTTTTACGTAGGCAACTTTCAAACTTTTTTCTAGTAAGTACGTGCTCTATGAGCTATTTTTAAATTATTTTTGCACTGTATATAAATATGCACGACCTTCAAGTTCTAGTATAAAAACTTGGAAGTCTCAATAATAATCTACTCTGTCTATTATTTATCGGCGCTGTGATTTTCCTCGCAAAAAACTGCATTTTCGCGAATATTCGATCATAATAAAGTATGAGGAAGTATAATCACTGTTCATGATTACTGATTATTATGAGTTGAGAGTGACGTCCCTTTTTAGGGTTCCGTACCCAAAGGGTAAAAACGGGACCCTATTACTAAGACTTCGATGTCCGTCTGTCTGTCTGTCACCAGGCTGTATCTCAATAACCATGATAGCTAGGCAGCTGAAAATTTTCACAGATGATGTATTTCTGTTGCCGCTATAACAACAAATACTAAAAACAGAATAAAATAAATGTTTAAGGGGGGCTCCCATACAACAAATGTGATTTTTAGGAGTTTTTTGCTCGCTATTAATAACGGCAAGAGGAATGGGGCTTCCATACGGTACGGAACCCTTCGTGCGCGAGTCCGACTCGCACTTGGCCGATTTTTTATTTCATATAGGTTTGCGTTTGACTACACACTGCCTGATGTTAAGCAGATTTGGTCTAGGGTGTAACACGCTTACCTAGAAGATACTTGTTTATACGAGATTTGAAGACACATTAATTGTACCTTAGCGGGAAGAGAGACTCGGGCAAAGCGTTCCACATTCTGGCAGTTTGTATGAGGAATGTGAACTCAAAACACTTGGTTGTAACGCGCGGGACGTCAACTATAAAAGGGTGGCGCTTTGGTCACGCGTACGATAGAAGAAAGGGCAGGTGGGACCAGATTGTGCAACTCCTGGGCGCACTCACTGAAGTGTATCCGATAGAAGGCTGATAGAGACGCCACCTTACGTCGATGCTCGAGACTTTGCAGCTTCGACTTAGTCAAAGTTTCGTTACCTATCAGCCTCCTGGCTCGCCTTTCTATGGACTCTAGAGCCTCCAGCTGGTATTTGGCAGAGCCATCCCAAAGGTGAGAGCAGTATTCCATGCGAGACCTGACTTGCGCTTTATAAAGCAATAGGCTTGTTAACTAAAAAAATATAATAAGTTCGTCAAGTAGATTATCAAAAAATATTAGACACGTATTTTTTCTTTTGTCAATTTAACAAAAATTGATGAAGATATAGCTCGTTTATGTTCCGCGTGACGTCACTGACCGCTATCAAATGTACTCGTACCGGCTAGTGCCGTCTAGGGCATGCAAAAACCGGATGGTTTTGGAAAATCAGTTTTTTCGGTTTTTTATTTTAAAAACCGGGGAAATCGATATTTTTCGGGTTTTTCGGTTTTTTTCTAGTAAATTAATGAAAATACTAGTAAATATCACAGTTTGTTTGTTTATGAGCCTGTACTGCCTCATTGTTGGGCAAAGGTCTCCGCTCGAGATTTCCAGTTTTGTCGGTCTTGTGCTGATGCCGCCAATTTGGATTAAATGTATTCAGTTCATCGCACTATGTAATAGAGGGTCTGCCACGAGGCCGCATCGAGTTGGGACTCCATTTGGTGGTGATTTTAGCCCAGAGGTCTTCTGGCATTCAACTGATTTACCCGGCCCACTACCACTTCAGTTTAGCGGCTGTGAAAGCTACATCTTTGATTTGAGTTCTACGGGGCGATTCTGTTAACTGATCTCGTTGCTGAGGCGACGCGTTCTTGAGCTTCTCTCGTTTTTTTGACAGCTTTGAGCTATCAAAACTGTCAGAATTGCCCTACTGGAACGCAGTTCGGTGTTTACTCGCAGTACCTACTCGGTCTATTAGCTGGTCACCGAGAATACTGCGCTCCATCGCTCTTTGGAAAACCTTGAGCTTGGACTTTTGGACCTTAGTTAATGACCATGTTTGTACACCATAAGTCAAAATGTGATCGGAAGGCGTTTCTTCATATGTTCTTTCATGGCCCAACAGCTCTTGCAGGCGTTCTCTGTTCTTGGTCTTGTCTCGCCTGGAAGGTGACTATTTGGCCAAGATAGATGTAATCGTGAACGTATATGTCTTCGCCATCGACAGTTACCCGATGTTTGATGCCATTGGTCATCACTTTGGTCTTTAATTAACATGTTCCGTATCCGCAATCCAACCTCAAGGCTTGCAGTGGTTAGGTTTTGTAGCATTGATTGTAGCTCTCTGACTGAGGAAGAGATACTAGCTGACGATATTGTCTGCAAAATGAAGGTTAGTTAACCTTTTTTCACTGACATTAACACCCCATGTTCCCAGTTTGTCGCCAGCTTTCTGAAAACTTCTTCGAGGACGCCCGTGAATATTTTCGGGGACAGTGGGTCTCCCTGTTTAACACATTTCTCTATTGCAAATGCTGGACCAGAAGATTGTAATTTTATTGCAGCAGTACTTTGAGAATAGGTGAGGCGGAGAAGATTAACGTAAGTGATGCTATCAAATGCTTTTTGACCGACAAAACGGAGGAGGTACTCAATTCGACACGTATGTTCTATAATCTGGTTGATTGCGTGGAGATGGTCTATAGTTTATATAGCCCGCGACGAAAACCAGCTTGTTCGGGTGGTTGTTCCATGTCTAGTATTCCTGATATGCAATGTTCTATGATTTTGATGAAATAATAGTCATTATTTATATTTCTTTTGTTTATTAATTTCAACAATCGAGCTTACTTTTATGTATAATTTAAAATATTAGACAAACGTGCAATATATACCACGCGTAGTTTTACTACGTAGATTAGCAGAGACTGCCGGACTAATGAAACGAAACAAAATGGCGGTGGTCGATGGCGTTTCGGTGAAGATGAGACAAAACGCGTCCCATTACGCTTATAACGCTACAGTACAGCGCAGCGCTCTGCCTATATCACGATACTCGCTATGTAAAGACAGAGAGAGAGAGTGAGAACTTTCGCACTTGAATTTCATCCTTAGCACGTATATGTACATTAGACGTAATTTTTTAAATGGAAAAAAAGTATCTTAGTTCGCTATTATTTCTCTGTAGGTTAGAGCAACTAGATGACAATAATGTATTTTATTGCGAAGGGGAAAGTTAATATGCGAATTTAAAAAAAATGTAGAAAACACCGATAAACCCGAAAAAACCGGTTTTATAACTAGAAAAAACCGAGTTTCTAATGCGGTCGGTTATTCTTTTTTTTCGGTTTTCGGTTAACCGGTTTGCATGCCCTAGTGCCGTCACGAGCCGGGACGAGCCCCCACTCTTAAACTTTGACTAGCTTTATCTTTGACACTAATAATTGTTGGATTGACAAATTGGATTTGGATGAGATGTCAAATATTTTTTAATAATCTAACTGACGGACTAATTATAATAATGATTTTTTTACCTAGTAAACATCCCTATTGTGTGAAATACCGTCTCTGAATTTGTTCACAATAATGTTTGTCTATTTGTCGACAATGTACCTACTTCTACAGTTCTTCGTTGAATCGTGTGCGGTGCTACGTGACACACGTGAGTGAGGTTCCCCGGCGGATGTGTGTATTTGCCTTACTGTTTCCGTCGGGATAATATACGTAGATCATTTACTTGCCTTGCGGTCAACCTATAACGTTAACCTGTTTTAACCGCGTCATTACTGATTTTTGGAAATTTGTTTTAGTGGAAAATTTAATGTTATGGTTTTACCATCATCATCACGACTGCCTCGGTGGCTCAGTGGTTAGTGACCATCACTCCTGGGTCAAAGAGGCGTGGGTTCGATTCCCACCCAAGCCCCGATATTTATAGCAAAATCAGACTTAAAAAGTTTCTGATCGGTAAAGCTTACAATTCCTTGAAAGAGTATGATAGTACCCACAACATACATTAAATGAAGTACAATGTATCGTACAGAAATTAATTATTATTCTTGTGACTTGTACTTTATGTATTTTAGCACCAATAAAGATCTGTATCGATAATTAAACCCACACACGCTTGTAAGGAGAGTATCTCCCCCTCTACCTACTAGGCTACCACGACTTACGCCTCACATAAATATATAAAAATTAATGTTTGTCTGTAGGTTTGTCCTTTATAGAATCGTAAACTATGCATTTGATCAAGTGATGATCTTTAGCAAAGTTGTTGTGCATCATGAGCCAATTAAGGTTGCTGAGTTGTAACTTATAAAGATAGTGCGTGAAACGAAGTTCGACGGGTCAGCTAGTAAATAAATAAATGTCAGAGGACATCTTACACACTGTCTCTGACCCCAAACTAAGCGAATCTTGTGATGTAGCTGCAACTGATGATACTACTTATTTTTAAATACATACTTTTAGAGATAACAACATCCAGACACGGAGGAAACGTTTTTGTTTGCTTAAGTTTGGAGGGAATCGAACCCACGCTTCTTTGACCTAGACTTACCACTGGTCCAATGGGGCAGTCATATTATTAATTTCCAAAATATAAAACAGGTTGGGAGTGGATTGCATTCGGTCACAGTTTTAATCTGTAAAACCCCTGAGCCCTTAGTCTAGGTTATGCGTAGTTTACTTAAACTTTCGCGTTCGCGTGTGGCTCCATACATTTTGGTTAGTTCTTCCTCGTTTCCACCTAAGGCACTATACAAAAATGTATAGAACCATACGGAAACAGCTGTGGTTTTAATTTACGCTTAAACCTGGACTAATCCCTCTGGTCGACAACGTACAAAAAAATAATCGGCCAAGTACGAGTCGGACTCGCGCACGGAGGGTTCCGTACTGTATGGGATATTTAGATATTATATATTATATTATATTATTATATTCCCTTAGATATTTATTTTATTTTAATTTTATTATTTATTATTGAAGGGAATATAAAACTAAATATTCTATGAAAATTTCAAGCATCTACCATCTTTTACCATTATTAATATAGAGCGAAAAACGTCAAAAAATTCAGGTTTGTTGTATGGGAGCCCCCCTTAAATATTTATTTTATTTTGTTTTTAGTATTTATTGTTGTAGCGGCAACCGGAATACATCATCTGTGAAAATTTCAGCTCCCTAGCTATCATGGTTCATGAGATACAGCCCGGTGACAGACGGACAGACAGACAGACAGACGGACAGACGGACATCGAAGTCTTAGTAATAGGGTCCCGTTTTTCCCTTTGGGTACGGAACCCTAATAAAACCGCGGTTTTAAAGGTTTTTTCTGTGTGTACCTAGTTAACTTTCGGAAGCGCGAGAGAATGTTTCTTAAAAACTAGAAATAAAACTAAGGTGTTGCCGATGCGAAGGCACTATAATTAATGAATAAAATACACTGATACATCTTACAAGATAACTTAGGCATCTAGGTGGTCTTATTCGCAGATGCATAGTCAGCTCTACTGATAAGACCAGTGCTCGGTTTGTTTCTGCAAACCGGCCGCTTATCTCTAGTATTAAATTACGTGGGAACATACATCGAATTACATCGCTTAGAGTTATAGAGGTGGTGCTGTTCGATGTGAGAACATAACGACCTTCATACCATAGAGAAAAATTTAAAATCGCGGTTTTATTTTGTACGTCGATGAGGGGCTTATGCCTAACTATTCGGTATCAAGGACAGTCCCACGCTCTGCCAATATGTGGTGGTCTCCATTTGAGAACTTTTCCACCCTAACGGCCAACAGTGGTACGTGCTACGTGCCCAATATTCAATAGAATAGATGTCACAAAATCAAATTAAGGGTTAACCCTTAATTTGATTTTGTACAATAACTTTAAATAAATAACAATAACAATACAATAACTTTAAAAAAATCTACAGCTTTTAAAAGTCTATTTATACAAAATCGATCGGTTATATATTTAAGGAAATATATTTCACATCACTAAAAAAAAATTATCGACTGCATTTCCGATCATTGCCCATCCCTATTTACATCAGTCACTGACTGACTGACAGTCAGCCGAGATGTGGCCGAGATGTCGCGCCACGTCAACAACAGAGCTGTAAGTTTAATTGTTTTTACCTATTTTTATTAGCTATCCTAAAGGATTTTTGTTGCATTCCAATGATATTGAATCAAAATAACTGTATAGCTAAAAATTCAGCTTGGAAATGTGTTTACTAACCTGTGGCATACTTTCTAACCTAATTGTATCTCCTGAGACACGTTGCCAAGTGCCCGGAAACTTAGTACATTTTGAGTTCGTATCTGGAGAGATACATTGCCAAATACTTATAAAATGTCAGTTTATTTAAGTTTGACATACACGATGCGATGATTTGATCAAATTTTCGCTTCATGCCAACTGGGCACTCATTCAGTTAAAGAAAAGGCAGGAATTGGTGGTTCACGATTTGAACCACTTCCTGAATGTTTTAATTTTACGCGAGAAATGGTCAGAACTAAAGTTGCTTATAATTTGATTTCCTACATTTTTGTTTCCCATTAACTTTTTCTATGATTGATATTTTTCAAATAAAACGAAAAAGGTATCTAGATGTGCAATTTTCTTTCTTCTATAACTATAACGCCCCGTCGTTTTTGCGTAGGCGGCAAACAGGGTTATCGGGAGAATAATACGGCAACAGTCACTGAAATGAGATAGGTATTTTTCATGACAATCCGATTATCCCTCTGGTTGTAATTGTAATAGCTCTATGATCTGATATAGGTACGCCAACCTATAATGGTCCGGCTACAACTACGCCCAGCGGCGAAGTTATCGTCAGTGGGGGCTCATTTAACTAATTCAAACGGTAGTAGTTGGTTGTTCACGATTTGAACTACTACCTGAAGCTGGGCACACACGATGCGATGATCGCATCAATTCATCAGATCAGTCCAGCGAGGTCCTAATATAGTTGCATTGCCGGTAGGTAGGTAGTTACTCGTATTGAGGAATCAAAATGACACCCCTATTTTATTCGAAAATGTATTAACAAAAAAAGGGAATCAAAGTTGCAGAAAATCAAATTTCAAACAACTTTGATTCCGATGATTTCTCATGAAAAATTGAAATAACACAAGTTATTGAAGAAATGAAATGGTACAACCAACTATTTAAAAAAACTATCAATCCTAAAAAAAGTTGATGGGAATCAAAGTTGTAGAAAATCAAATTTTAAACAACTTTTGTTCCCATAATTTCTGCTGTAAAATTGAAATAACACAAGTTATTGAAGAAATGAAATGGTACCACCAACTATTTAAAAAAATATCGATCCTATAAAAAGTTGATGGGAATCAAAGTTGTAGAAAATTTAATTTCAAACAACTTTTGTTCCCATAACTTCTGCTGTAAAATTGAAATAACACAAGTTATTGAAGAAATGAAATGGTACCACCAACTATTTAAAAAAAATATCGATCCTACAAAAAGTTGATGGGAATCAAATTTGTAGAAAATCTCATTTCAAACAATTTTTGTTCCCATAACTTCTGCTGTAAAATTGAAATAACACAAGTTATTGAAGCAATGAAATGGTACCACCAACTGTTTAAAAAATATCGATCCTACAAAAAGTTGATGGGAATCAAAGTTGTAGAAAATCTAATTTCAAACAACTTTTGGTTCTATAACTTCTGCTGTAAAATTGAAATAACACAAGTTATTGAAGAAATGAAATGGTACCACCAACTATTTAAAAAAAATATACCGATCTTACAAAAAGTTGATGGGAATCAAATTTTAAACAACTTCTGATGACAATTTATGTAACGTAAGTTATTGAAGAAACAAAATGGTACAACTCTCTATTTAAAAAAATATCGATCCTACAAAAAGTTGTTGGAATCAAAATTGTAGAAAATCAAATCTCAAACAACTTTTGTTCCGACAATATTTTTCGAATAGGATAGTGATGCCATTTTGTTTCTTTAAAAACTTGTGTTATTTGAATTTTTCATGAGATATGGGATCCAAAGTAGTTTGAAATTCTATTTTTTACAAGTTTGATTCCCATCAACTTTTTCTAGGATTGATATTTTTCTAATAAGATAGTGGTGCCATTTGATTTCTTTAATAACAGGTGTCATTTAAATTTTTATGAGATATTATCAAAGCCGAAATGGTTTGAAATTTGATTTCCTACAACTTTGATTCCCATCAACTTTTTGTATGATCTATATTTTTCGAATAAGTTGAGTGGTGTCATTTTGTTTCTTCAATAACTACCTACCAGCAATGGTTAAGTACATGATGATACTACATGGCCCCTGCTGCACTGATGAACAGATGCGATCATAGTTTCGTGTGAGCCCAGCTTCAGGTAGTGGTTCAAATCGTGAACCACCAATTCCTACCTTTTCATTAACTGAATGAGCTCCCAGTTGGCATGAAGCGAAAATTTGATCAAATCATCGCATCGTGTAATTGCTTGGTTTTGATGCTAAAAATGAGGTGAAGTGTGTGTCACGTTGCACGTCATTTCGGGTTCCGTACATGTTTTTTGAATATTTTAACGTGGTCTATGTTTTCGTCATTATTTTAAATTATATTTTGCCAATATTATAATTATTTTTCTTATTTTATTATATGCTTGGGTTTGGTTTTTGGTTGCATGTGGTTTTGTTGTTGACCGTAGGTGCTTCAGCGTGCTAGGGCAAACCGAATAATAGCATTAGTACCCGAAGAAAATGCTCCATCAGATGATAGTGAGTTATCTGACAATGATCAAGAATTTGATCGACCGCCATATGACTGTTATCTCAGCTCTACTCCGCCAACTCTGGATTCTTCCTTCGAGAGATTGAATTTGCTGGATAATGATACCTCAGATGAAGAAATTACCTCTGTAGCTCCAGCTATCCCTACAAAACAAAATACGCCCTTTTCTCCAGTAACTCAAACCGTGTCGCCTTTGGCTATACATAGAAATTTGCCTCTCTCTCCAGCAATTCCAGATGCAGCTATTTCGTCAGTGTTAGAAAAAGTGTTTCCTTCTGCAAACGAAACAGATTATAACTCCATACCATCTATAAGTTTAGTTCAATCCCACTTTTGCCATCACCAGCTGTACAATCACCTGTTACTCTGCAGACAACTCCAAGCACATCTGGATGCTTTCAAAAACAGATTCATACAAGATCCAAAAGGCGTCACAATGAAGCTATCCAACCTCGCCTCATAGCAAAGCGAGTTAAACATGTGCCAATAGACTTCAAATGGAAAGAAAGACAGCATTTGCGCATAATGCCACAATCGAAGAAGTCTCGTTTTCAGATCCACCTACCGAGAATATGTCACCACGACAGTACTTTGCTATGTTCTTCTCTGATGAAATTTTCGACGATATCGTGAATCAGACCAATATGTGTGCTGTGCAAAAAACTGGACGCTGTATCAATATAACCAAGAAAGATATAGAAGATTTTGTAGCCATACATATTCTCATGGGAGTTGTGGATATGCCGAGCTATTTATATTACTGGAGTACAAAACTTCGATATGCGCCAATCGCAGATGTAATGACACTGAAAAGATATCAGCTACTTCGGCGATTTATTCATTTTGCAGATAATAATGAAACAAGAACAGATAGATTTCAAAAAGTGCGCCCAGTGGTTGAAAAAGTACGCCAAAATTGCTTAGCCGCAACAGATGAAGAGAATAAGTACAGTATTGACGAGATGACATTCACTTACAACAAAAGGACAAAGGCTGGAAGTAGACGTCAATACAATGCAAAAAAGCCAAAAAAGTGGGGATTCAAAGCTTTTGCGAGGTCAGGAATATCTGGATATGTATATGACTTCATATTGTATGGGGGCGAAGACACATTTCGCAATGTCAGATTTTCTGCAGAGGAAGAAGCGATGGGGTTTGGCGCTAAAGTAGTGGTAGCTCTGTGTCAAACCATTAAAAATAGACCGTGTTTTGTCTATTTTGACAATTATTATACCTCTCTGGAGTTAGTAGTTTATTTGAGACAGGAGGTAGGAATATTTAGTCTCGGGACCATCAAAGCTACCGCCTTCGTGGAAGCCAACACAGACTGGAGTCGGATAAAGATTTGAAAAAGAAAGGTCGCGGTTCTTTTTCACAAATTGTATGCAACAGCAATAAAGTATCCGTTGTAAAGTGGCTGGATAACAAACCAGTTACTTTGGCATGCTCTTTTTCTGATGCCTATCCGGTAGGAAAAGTAAAACGGTATTGCAAAGAACGAAAAAGCAAAGCCGACGTTGATTGTCCACAAGTAATTAAACATTACAACACGCATATGGGAGGTGTAGATCTTTCGGACATGCTCATTGCACTCTATAGGATCAAAATAAAATCAAGGAGATGGTACCTAAATATTTTTGCACAAATTATAGACATTTGTATAAATAATGGATGGGTACTGCCAAAGAATATATAATAATACTACGTGTACTGCACCGGCGACATCTTGCACAGAAGGGTATAAGACCACTAGCTCTAAAAGAATTTCGCTGCCAGATTTTTCAATCTCTGGCAGTGAAACAAACAATGAACATGAATGAACAAGGAGGTGCCAGTGCCGGATATAAACCAAACAATAAAAAAACCGACAGTGGCAAGACCCATTGACGGTATAAGGTACGACGGAACAGGACACTTGCCTATTTTTGAAGAAAGGGGTCGTTGCCGTTTGTGCAAAACTGGGCAAGCTAGCATTTGTTGTGTAAAGTGCAAGGTTCGTTTGTGCCTTATTAAGAATAGAAACTGTTTTTACCATTTTCATAATAAAAATTAATGATTAAAGCAAACTTTTGTTTGTTATTTTCAGTACTCTACTTTGGCAGTGTATCTGTGAAGGTACAGAGTCTAACATCAATACATTACTCTGTATTTGGCAAAGTGTTTTACATGATACATACGATTTTCGCGAATTTAGAGGGTTTCGAATTTTTTTATAATTTTTTTAGGCATCTTCAAAGAAGAATAAACAGATTTATAAAAATGTTTTGTACGTAATTAAAAAAAAACATCTCTGCCAAATTAAGGGTCAAAAAATGTAACTTACAGCACTTAATACTAGGCGTTACATTTTTTATGCTTAAAGACTACGGCCAATTATGAAGATGCCATCGTAAATTTAATAACAACGTAAAAAGTGTTCTCTCTATCGAATGCCTAAAGTGAAAAAGAAACAGAAATATTCTAATTAGCTATTATAATTACGAAGGCGCCTTCATAATTGGACCTATTGTCACTTCAACTTGCTAATGTGCTGATAATATGTCATTTAATGTGGTTTGTCCACGGATCTCCTCATTCCTGATGTTTTATAATGATTTATGAGTTCCGTCTTTATATGGACAGTGAAATTAACTCTTCATTTGATTTCTAATTTTATAACAATGAGCTATAGGTTAATCACTACATAGTACAAAGCAAAACCGGTATTTTTGTGTGTCTGTCTGTGTATCCGCTTATATCTTCCAAACTAGACAACAGATTGCAATGCGGTTTTCACTATCTTTTAGAATATCTCTTCTGGAAGGTTTATAGCTATAACTCATCCGTTACCGGGCGAAGCCATGACGAGAAGCTAGTTATAACAATAATTTGTTTGCACATAATGGATATATTGTTCCAAAGACTCCCGAACAAGTTAGTTAAGCCACCACCCAATCTCAAAATACCTGTAGGTATAGAGCTCTAGTTAAACTGACTTTTTAACCCCCGACGAAAAAGAGGGGTGTTATAAGTTTGACGTGTCTGTTTGTCTGTGTGTCTGTCTGTCTGTCTGTCTGTCTGTCTGTCTGTCTGTCTGTGGCATCATAGCGCCCGAACCACTGAACCGATTTCAGTTTAGCTTTTTTTGGATGAAAGGAGACTTAATCGAGAGTGTTCTTAGCTATGTTTTATAAAAATCGATTGAGCCGTTTAAGAGTTATGGTGGGTTAAAGTGGGGTTGGAAGAACCAAAATTCTACAAATGTGCCCAAAATGGTTGTCAATTTAAAAGTTTGTTGTCAAATATTTTTGTGTCGGGGGTTTTTTAAATTTTTAATTTATAATTATCTCCATAAAACCTTGAAGTTGTCTAGTAAAAAAATTAAACAATATTCTCAAAACTATACGGTAGGGGAAACACAATTCAAAAAACTTCGCTCGATAGAAATTAAATGCGAAGATACCGCTTTTTAGAACAAATTCATGATTTCTAAGAAAGTTTATTGCATTTTTGGGCACTTTTCTACACGTTTTCAATTTTTTTGAATCTGTTATTTATGCACATGAATTGAATTATAGCTTTCATCCATAAAGTTTACGAAAAAGTGGTAATACCAATTTTATATTGATTTTTGAATGCAAAAATCGAGCGAAACCGGGGGCGTATTGGTCTTCATCCGCTCATATGAAAAATTCCCCTGATACTATGGCGCCTTAAGCAGTATGTCAGGCCAATTAATTTTATTATTATATAGGGTGTTTTGTAGAGGGCCCGACAAACCAAATGGGCGTGTTCGGGGACCCAATTAGAGAATACAAGTTGGCCAAAAAAATTCCTGAACATCTATTATTATTTTTTTGTTAATTTTACGGCTTTCACCAAAATGTACCTATTTACCCTAATAACATACATATTTTGTAAAATCTGTTTGACACAGGATGTTTGCACTTGAGTTTGATATATATTTAGGCCACGTAAAGTAAAATTAGATATAAATCAGAGCTGACTGATGTAAAGCTCATAGAGTGAAAAAACGAAACAAATTTTACATGAAAGTTCAACTTTGATGTAAAAATTATTTATTTATTACAACAACAAAAAAATCTTTAAAAATAAAAAAGGGGTCAGGGATTTTTTTTGGCCAACTTGTATTTTTCTAATGGGTTCCCTAGAACACTCCTATTTGGTTGGTCGCACTCTCTATCAATCATCCGGTTTAATAGAATAATTTTAATTCTGCAAACAAGCCAAAATTTACTCAAAATTAAATTTTAACAGAGTATAATAAGCCGTGGTGGTCTAGAGGTAGCCTCGAGGCACCTGCCTTACGATCGTGAGGTCGTGGGTTCAAATCCCGGTCCCGTACCAATGAGTTCTTTGGAATTCATGTACGGAATTTCACACCACTGGCTTTTCGGTGAAGGAAAACATCGTGAGGCAACCTGCATACGTCTATAGAAGAAATTCGATGGCGTATGTGAATCCACCAACCCGCACTGGGCCAGCGTGGTGGATATGGCCCAACCACATGGCACCGCTAGGTCATAATGGGAAAAGTACGTAAGAAAACAGAAAGGAAATTGTCTGGAAGCTGGTTAGGTCAAAGGCTGGTTAGTGTGATAGATCACTCTTCAATCACTCTTCGAAATCAGAATTCGAGGGGTAGGCTTGTGTTCAATAGTGTAAATCTGTTACTAAGTACATATTAGTCTTGGGAAGTATTTTATTATATTCAAGATGTATCAGCACCTACCTATTACCTATTGCTTACTAAGTAGGTAGGTAGGCAAGTGGTATCAGGATCTAAAACTCGTATATTGCTTAGTAAGTAGGTACCATAAAATATTTTTTGCAATTCTCTCTTTAATGTAAACAGATTACATCACACTTTTGTTAAATATGATTGGTTTTTATGCGGATACATGTTCTAGCACAATTAAAGAAGATTGTTAAGTGATTTATATTGTTATTCATATTTATATCAAGGGATCTATCTAGAATAAAATAGGTAGGTATGTCAAAGGGCAAGGACAAGATGACGGTTTCTTTCGAGGCAACTGTATACTTTGTGCAAGAAATCTTCCATTAGGTGTTTAGCGAATAATATTTTGCAGTTCCGTTTTAACCAACTTAGGTACTTTTTAGGGTTCCGTACCCAAAGGGTAACAACGGGACCCTATTACTAAGACTCCGCTGTCCGTCTGTCTGTCACCAGGCTGTATCTCATGATTAGGTACTCATGAACCGTTATAGCTAGAAAGCTGAAATTTTTACAGACGTTTTTCTGTTGCCGCTATAACAACAAATACTAAAAACAGAATAATATTGACATTTAATGCCCCCATGCAACAAACCTGATTTTTTTGCCGTTTTTCGCTCGATATTTATATTGGTAACAGGTAGATGCTTGAAATTTTCACAGAATATTTAGTTTTATATTCACTTCAATACTAAAAAATAACATGAAAATAAAATAAATATTTAAGGGGGGCTCCCATACAGTACGGAACCCTCCGTGCGCGAGTCCGACTCGTACTTGGCCGATTATTCAATCCTCGCTCGTAGATATGAACTTCATGTTTGAACTGAGTAATTACTTATTAGTACTTTTAAACTGAAAATGACATTATTATTTTTATGATATTGGTACAATTTTATTTTTGATTCAAATTCTATCTTCTTCTTCTTAATGAAATGATTTTAATTTTATAGTGCACTAGCTTTTACCCGCGGCTTCGCCCGCGTTATATTTTGATTTTGGCTTATGTTTATGTCGGCTGCGAAACCTAACCTAACCGACAGACATCAAATTACCTTAGAGGAATGCTTTTGCTGCTAAGTTACGGTTAGAGTGTATACACAACCCCCCGTGTATTCCCGCCTTGTCGTGGCGGGGGAGGCTTGAGGCAGCTGAAAAGGCGGGGCTCAAAGACTCGAATCCCTCTTCTTTGGGTCTTTGCCCCCAAGGCAGCTTAGAGGCTGGCACTCGAGGTTCAGCCGCTTTTAACTAAAGCAGCTGAGAGGATGGCCGATAGGTTGCGTGCCTTATGAGGAGTGTCGCAACTGAGGCGGGCTGCAGTGCCGCTCTTGCGACGCTGCAGCCGAGGATTAGGGGCCGCGGTGGGATGGAACTGGTGGTGTGGGTGCCGCCACCTACTCTACCTTCTGCTAGGCCGTCAACGTGTTGGCAGACGCAGTGGGGCTGCAGGGGAAGAGAAGTGTCGGTATCGCGATGGCCGTTCTCACTGCCCTCTGCAGTTGAAGAGGCAGGCGCTGGGCTACTATGACTGACCCGTTGCACTGGGACCAGGGCGTTGGAATGCTGTCCGACGCTCAGTGCTGGTTAGTCTCGAGTGGTGGATGACGATGTGTCTTGTGCTCCGAAACACTCCGTCATTATGGCGGGAGCGCAAGCTCCGTTATGGAGCCCGAGTCTGGGCTACCGCTGTTGAGTGCCGCGAAGGAGTGCGAAAAATGTAGAAACGTCCTAAACTTGCCATGACAGGTTATTTCTGGCGCTTAGACGGCTGCCACCGCGGCCCGCTCACTTAGTTTTTCTCTTATCCTACGGGAACTGTAAAAGTTTTTGGGATAAAAAGAGGACTATGTCACTTTTCGGACTGCTGTGCCGCTCTTGCGACGCTGCAGCCGAGGATTAGGGGCCGCGGTGGGATGGAACTGGTGGTGTGGGTGCCGCCACCTACCCTAGCTGGGCATTCCAAGATTATGTGCAGTGGAGTCTCCTCTTTTGTGGGTTCACAGATGCACGATGGGCTTTCCCTCAACTTAAATCGATGTAAGTATTGGGAAAACTCACCATGCCCCGTCAGCACTTGAGTTATGATTCCCACTGGTGCTCTTTCTCTTACGATCTTGTATGCCGCCCTTGCATCCGAAATATATGTTTTGGTTACCGCCGCTGTGTGTCCATCCTGATACCGCCGGTTCCACTCGTCAAGAGAGTCCTTTCGGATTTCTCGCTTGACGAATGAAACGGGGCAGTTATCGTAAATAGGTCTGCACTTCGAATGCAGTGCTGCTTCCTTTGCTAGCTGGTCCGCTTTCTCATTTCCCTCCATCCCCGCGTGCGCTTTAATCCAATAAAGTTTCACTATTTTATTTTGTGCGTGTAGTAACTTTATGTTAGCTTTGAATTTACTGCTAAGGGATGGAGGGAAGATACGCCAACTACCGTTTCCAGTGCAGACCTCGAGTCACAAAAGATTTTTGCTTTTTCGGTAGCCTCAAGAAGTGCTAATAACTCGGCCTGGTACACGGAGCACCAATCGGCCAATTTCAGCTTGCGGGTACTGATCTCAGCGGCATCATCCCAAATGGATAATGCCGCCCCAACTTTCCCTTTAATTTTGCTGCCGTCTGTAAAAATGTTAATTTCTCGGTTAAGATTTTGCTCTAGTGCTGCTCCGTCTGCTAGGCATATGAACTCCAGCTCCTCCTGCTGCGCTGGGTGTGGCTTCTTTTCTGTCTCTCTATCTCCAGTTACTTGCTGGGAATAAACTTTCTTAGTTTCATAAAGCAAGGCTGCTTCCTGGACTCTGATATGACGGCCGAGGATTAGGGGCCGCGGTGGGATATATGGAACTGGTGTAGGTGCCGCCACCTACCCTACCTTCCGCTAGGCCGTCAACGTGTTGGCAGACGCAGTGGGGCTGCAGGGGAAGAGAGGTGTCGGTATCGCGATGGCCGTTCTCACTGCCCTCTGCAGTTGAAGAGGCAGGCGCTGGGCTGAATGACCAACCACACTGGGACCAGGGCGTTGGAATGCTGTCTGACGTTCAGTACTGATTAGTCCCGAGTGGTGGATGACGATGTGTCTTGTGCTCCGAAACACTCCGTCATTATGGCGGGAGCGCAAGCTCCGTTATGGAGCCCGAGTCTGGGCTAGCGATGTTGAGTGCCGTGAAGGAGTGCGAAAAATGTAGGAACGTCCTAAACTTGCCATGACAGGTTATTTCTGGCGCTTAGACGGCTGCTACCGCAGCCCGCTCACTTAGTTTTTATCCTATCCTATGGGAACTGTTAAAGTTTTTGCGATAAAAAGTAGCCTATGTCACTTTTCGTCTTTCAAACTATATTCATGCAATAAGCCAAGGCAAGTTGCTCCGTTGCTGAGAAAAAAATATTGTTAAGTCCTACGGGAACCACAATTTTTTCGGGATGGAAAGTACCTATCCTATGTCACATTCCGTCTTCCAAACTATGCCCACCCAAATATCAAGTCAATCCGTTGCTCCATTGCTGAGAAACAGTTATTGTCCTATCCCATGGGAATCACGAATTTTCTCGAGATAAAAAAATATCCTATTATCACTTTCTGTCTTTTAAACCATATGTATCCATACCAAAAATCAGGTCAATCTTTTGCTCCGTTGCTGCGTCAAAGAGGAACAAACCAACAAACTTTTCGGATTGATAATATTAAAGTATGATGATTCTGTACCATAAAGGTAGAATAAAGAAACATGTTAAACCTCTAATAATAGAAGATTTAAAAATATTTTTAATGTCAGACAAAATGACGGCCTGGTATTAAACGTCATAGTAACATGTAGCATGCAGAGGGAAAATAACATTTTATCCAATTTTAATGTCAGTTGTCATTTTCAATCCATACTTTATTTCCTCTTCAAGGGGATATAATGGTGGAAAAACAATTTGTCCCCTTGCCATGCTACTTGTGACTTATAAAAGTCTGCAGACAATGTCACCTGTCATCTAATTACGTTTGGCTGTGACTGTGACGATTCGTTAGTCCATATTAGCGTCATAGAGGAATTAATTACTAAGCGTCTTTGTGATAGTGGCGACAGTTTCGCTTTCGATGGTTTTTGTCCTGTCCTACAGGAACTATGCAATTTTTCGGGATAAAAAGTATCCTAAAGCTCCTTCCGCCTTTTAAACTATGTCCATGCCAAAAATCAAGTCAAACCGTTGCTCCGTTGGTGCGTGAAAGAGTAACAAACCAACAAACCAACAAACTTTTCGGATTTATAATATTAGTAAGGATTCCACACTAGGTTTATCTCAAAGAGTTACTTTTTATGTTAAACATTTCAAATTCTTCTTATATATAAAAATGAATTGTGGTTGTTAGTCTCGCTAAATTTCGAGAACGGCGGGACCGATGTGGCTAATTTAGATTTTGAAATATCCGTGAAAGCTAAGGGAAGGTTTAAACGATGAGGAAATTTTAAAAAGTAGCGTGAAAAATAATAAAAACTTGAAATTAATTTTCCCATAAAAAATGTATACCTACCTGTGAATGTTTACAGTATTTGGTCGCCGGTGGCGCTTAGGTGATATGAAGTTCACCGGGTCAGCTAGTTATGGTATAAATTAAATATATTGTTTGTGTACCTAATACTTGATCTTGTAAAATCTAAAGGGTGTGCTTAGTAAGCACTATTTACTTAGTTGTATTAAAAATGTAATTTGGTAGAACTTTGAAATATTGTTACCAGACGATTCCAAGTGCCTGTATTGTGTCTAAGGAATAAAGAAATTTTGACTTTTGACTTTGAGTAACACATAGAGGTTCCTACGGCGTTATTGTAAACGTGGTGTGGCAGGTATAGAGGTAGGACAATTTTGCCATCAAAAGAACTATTAATTACACAAATTTTCTCTTTAGGATATGCGGATATGCCCGGCGTATAACATCATTATCATACCGGCTGTAGAAAGTTCACATTATAGCTGGAACAATTATTATATATTCTTTGGCTGGGAGCAGCTTGTCTATCTAAATTAGCTTCTAATTCAGGATATCTATCATACTTACCACCTTATCATGCCATCATATAACCATGCGTTCTGTTCTCAGGATACCTAAGGCCTCATCAGACTATCATGGAACCGTTTCTATAGCTTTGTGCCCCGCTCACTTTGCGCCTAGCAAAACTTTTTTGTGCAAAGCAGCCTTTGCTAATGAATTTAAGACAGGCGTTATAAAATAATAATAAATAATAAAAACGTTTATTGTTCATAAAAGTTAACACAAAACAAGTTGTGCACTAGATCCCACACTAGGGTGACCTGTGTCGTGGGATCTAGGCTCTTCCTTATAGTACTTATAAAAACAAATTCACCATTATACTAATATACATAGTGCACTGGATCCCACACTAAAATGACTTGTGTCGTAGGATCCAGGCTCTTTCCCAGACGGGGAAGGTAATACTCACACAATGCTACACACTAACTTAACATGACTATTTTATACGAATAGTACAGCACCTACCTACATACATATTTAACATTGTGGCTCAAATTAATAATTTCATAAACTACGCCCATAATGAATTTTGAATTATGTGCTACATGAAATGGATTCCACCACACATTATACAAGGTTATCTGCTGGCCCTGTTCTAAGTCGAGAGGGTAGAAATAAGAAATAAGATTTTTTTACAGTAAAGCTGTGTACATACAATTTGGTGTTATAGAGTAATCAGTTTCAACAGCCTGCCTTTTCAAGCGTACAATAATATTAAAAGGCAGCTTAGACTACTAACTTATTTATCATAAATCATTTAATTTTGATAACTATACTTACTGATATATACTGATATTTATAAATTAAATATATTACAAATATATTAGATACTAGCTTTTACCCGCGGCTTCGCCCGCGTTATATTTTGATTTTGGCTTATGTTTATGTTGGCTGCGAAACCTAACCTAACCGACAAATATCAAAATACCTTAGAGGATTGCTTTTGTTGGTTAAGTTAAGGTTGGAGTGTATATACAACCCCAAGATTAATTCCAATGTTTTGTTCTAAATCAAATCTCTGCTTTCCATAAACTGGGCATTCCAAGATTATGTGCAGTGGAGTCTCCTCTTTTGTGGGTTCACAGATGCACGATGGGCTTTCCCTCAACTTAAATCGATGTAAGTATTGGGAAAACTCACCATGCCCCGTCAGCACTTGAGTTATGATTTCCACTGGTGCTATTTCTCTTACGATCTTGTATGCCGCCCTTGCATCTGGAAAATATGTTTTGGTTACCGCCGCTGTGTGTCCATTCTGATACTGCCGGTTCCACTCGTCAAGAGAGTCCTTTCGGATTTCTCGCTTGACGAATGAAACGGGGCAGTTATCGTAAATAGGTCTGCACTTCGAGTGCAGTGCTGCTTCCTTTGCTAGCTGGTCCGCTCTCTCATTTTCCTCCATCCCCGCGTGCGCTTTAATCCAATAAAGTTTCACTATTTTATTTTGTGCATGTAGTAACTTTATGTTAGCTTTGAATTTACTGCTAAGGGATGGAGGGAAGATACGCCAACTACCGTTTCCAGTGCAGACCTGGAGTCACAAAAGATTTTTGCTTTTTCGGTAGCCTCAAGAAGTGCTAATAACTCGGCCTGGTACACCAATCGGCCAATTTCAGCTTGCGGGTACTGATCTCAGCGGCATCATCCCAAATGGATAATGCCGCCCCAACTTTCCCTTTAATTTTGCTGCCGTCTGTGAATATGTTAATTTCTCGGTTAAGATTTTGCTCTAGTGCTGCTCCGTCTGCCAGGCATATGAACTCTAGCTCCTCCTGCTGCTCTGGGTGTGGCTTCTTTTCTGTCTCTCTATCTCCAGTTACTTGCTGGAAATAACCTTTCTTAGTTTCATAAAGCAAGGCTGCTTCCTGGACTCTGATATGACAGCCGAGGATTAAGGGCCGCGGTGGGATAAATGGAACTGGTGGTGTGTGTGCCGCCACCTACCCTACCGTCCGCTAGGCCGTCAACGTGTTGGCAGACGCAGTGGGGCTGCAGGGGAAGAGAGGTGTCGGTATCGCGATGACCGTTCTCACTGCCCTCTGCAGTTGAAGAGGCAGGCGCTGGGCTACTATGACTGACCCGCTGCACTGGCACCAGGGCGTTGGAATGCTGTCTGACGTTCAGTACTGGTTAGTCCCGAGTGGTGGATGACGATGTGTCTTGTGCTCCGAAACACTCCGTCATTATGGCGGGAGCGCAAGCTCCGTTATGGAGCCCGAGTCTGGGCTAGCGCTGTTGAGTGCCGCGAAGGAGTGCGAAAAATGTGGGAACGTCCTAAACTTGCCATGACAGGTTATTTCTGGCGCTTAGACGGCTAGAAGACTTCGATTTCCGTCTGTCTGTCTGTCACCGGGCTGTATCTCATGAACTGTGATAGCTAGGCAGCTGAAATTTTCACAGATGATGCATTTCTGTTGCCGATATAACAACAAATACTAAAAATAGAATAAAATAAATATTTGAGGGGGGCTCCCATACAACAAACTTGATTTTTAAGAGTTTTTTTTTGCTCGCTGTTAATAACGGCAAGAGGAATGGGGCTCCCATACGGCACGGAACCCTTCGTGCTTGAGTCCGACTCGCACTTGGCCGATTATTATCCTATCCTACGGGAACTGTTAAAGTTTTTGCGATAAAAAATGGCCTATGTCACTTTTCGTCTTTCAAACTACTTATATTCATGCAATAAGCCAAGGCAAGTTGCTCCGTTGCTGAGAAAAATTATTGTTAAGTCCTACGGGAAACACAATTTTTTCGGGATGGAAAGTATTCTATGACACTTTTCGTCTTCCAAACTATGCGCACCCCAAATATCAAGTCAATCCGTTGCTCCATTGCTGAGAAACAGTTATTGTCCTATCCCATGGGAATCACGAATTTTCTCGAAAAAGTATCCTATTATCACTTTCTGTCTTTTAAACCATAGGTATCCATACCAAAAATCAGGTCAATCTTTTGCTCCGTTGCTGCGTCAAAGAGGAACAAACCAACAAACTATTCGGATTGATAATATTAAAGTATGATGATTCTGTACCATAAAGGTAGAATAAAGAAACATGTTAAACCTCTAATGATAGAAGATTTAAAAATATTTTAATGTCAGACAAAATGACGGCCTGGTATTAAACGTCATAGTAACATGTAGCATGCAGAGGGAAAATAACATTTTATCCAATTTTAATGTCAGTTGTCATTTTCAATCCATACTTTATTTCCTCTTCAAGGGGATATAATGGTGGAAAAACAATTTGTCCCCTTGCCATGCTACTTGTGATTTATAAAAGTCTGCAGACAATGTCACCTGTCATCTAATTACGTTTGGTTGTGACGTTTCGTTAGTCCATATTAGCGTCAGACGAATTAATCACTTAGCGTCTTTGTGATAGTGGCGACAGTTTGGCTTTCGATGGTTTTTGTCCTGTCCTACAGGAACTATGCAATTTTTCTGGATAAAAAGTATCCTAAAGCTCCTTCCGCCTTTCAAACTATGTCCATGCCAAAAATCAAGTCAATCCGTTGCTCCGTTGGTGCGTGAAAGAGTAACAAACCAACAAACTTTTCGGATTTATAATATTAGTAAGGATAAATATAATAGAATCTATCAAGTATATTAGAGGTAGCGATCATAGCATACTTTGACTAGGTGTTAGTAAGTGATCATCAAAGTGAAGCAACGCTCATCACGGTTAGTCTTCGGATGGGTGACCGCGAGTGGCATTCACAACTGAGCGCTACCGCTCGGTTGACCGTTAAATTGTAGGCCCCGGTCGTTTTATAACGGTTTAGCCATGTCAGTTTAAAACTTTGCCACCAGGGCTAGTCACGAAGCCTATACAAACTTACTCTTTTAGCCGAAAGGGGACGATTAAGAGAAAATTCTTGAAAGACAATTTGCTGTTCCATACATTTTGTCGATTCCGAGTAGCATTATTGTATGGAACAGCTGATTTTTTCTTGCATTCTGAGTTGGCCCCTTTAATAAATGTTGTTCATAATGATGGTCTGAATCACCTCCTTTCGGCTTAGTACACCACTTCTGGATAGCCCTGTTTATAAAATGTTGAAATAATTCACTTGGTTGTGCAATCACTGATCAGCGGACAACAAGTTACTTAGCTCAAGCCATAAATTAAGAAATAAGTACTGCAAGTACTAGTATAGTCATCTATGATATAAGTATAAGTTGTATAGGCCGAAATAGATGGATAGCCCTGGTGTCAGTTTTAAAGCCGCCCGAAGGCTTCTGACATGGGTCATTCCTGACGCCTTACTGTGTAAGCGCTCTGACGTCCGGCTTCGCTTTTCCTCCCGCTCGCCCTCGTGGCGTGAGTGACTGGCGCGAGCGGGAGAACAAGCGAAGCCGAACGTCAGAGCGCCTACACAGTAAGGCCCCAGGTTCTACTGTGGAACATTTCGCTTTCAGGGTTCATAAGGTCGAATTTGCTAAAATCTTGAATTTTCATTACACTGAAAATGACATAGGTATTTTTCAGGACATTATTAGTTTAAAAAAATTAATGACATATGTCATATTCAGATGTCAAAGTGACATCTGTCATATTCTGGATTTCGTACTAGAATTAAACGGTAAAAAACACACGAGATCCAAAGTTCAACGTGTCATGCAATGCAAGCCACGGCTGCACCGCTCAGATATTTTCTTTGGCGCTCAGTTGTAAATGCCACCCATCCGAATCTTGACATGCCGACTGCTGCTTCGATGATCCCTAAACACACCTTGTCAAACCAAGTCTACGCTACAAGCGCTAGTCAAAGTTAAAGTTTTTTATTCGCAATAATTGTGGTTACAAAAAGGTCTTAATAAAAATTACACAGTTCAAATTCAAACACAATTAGCCAGTATGGCGTGAAAATTAGTACAAACATCGCAAATATATCGTACCCCATACAATACATACCTACAGAGCATATTACGTACTCTACAAAATTATTGCGATAGTAAATAAAATAGTTAAATACAACTAATTTATCAGTACACAGCAAACATTAAAATAATTATACCAACAATACCTACCAGGCTACCAGGTTAGATACCCATCATACTACTTTTATAAGTAGGTATGTGCCGTCTTTTGTTCTGGTTCTATACGTGTCCTAGTAAGATAGAGCTCTGATGGATAAAAGATGCTACAATGTATGACATCATCCCCTTCACAAGTCCATAATTAGCGTGACTTTTTATTATTTTAGCAACAAATCAACATAATATCGAGTATGTTAATAAACCAGTTTACGCACCTAAAAAAATAATTAAGCAAATATCATTTAGTCTAATTTACGATTTATTAGCATTTAATTTATTGATTCACTTTATGAACCCACATAAACTCAAGTACCTATTTTTAAACGACTTCCAAAAAGGAGGAGGTGCTATGTTCATCTGTATGTATTTTTTTGTGTATGTATCAATAATTTCGCCAACTGTGAACTGAATTGAAAAATTCTTTTTTTAGTTCGAAAGGGTATAATCCAGAGGTGGTCCCATTTAAATTTTACAGAAATCAGCTGAGCCGTTTTTGAAAAATCAACAATAATGTAAACAATTCGAGCGAAATATTCGAATTTTGTACACGATGGAAGGCGGTTTTGCCATTTTTTGCGAAAAATAATTATTTACTATAGGTACGACGAGCGGAAATATAGAGCCATAAAATAATGGTCAAGTGCTATTCGGATTCACACACAATTAAGGGTTATGTAACATCGTAGTAAATATAATAATTATTTTTCGCAAAAAATGGCAAACCCGCCTTCCATCGTGTACAAAATTCGAATATTTCGATCGAATTGTTCACATTATTGTTGATTTATCTAAAACGGCTTGGCCGATTTCTGTAAAAATTAAATGGGACCACCTCGGAAGTATATTCTTTCGAACTAAAAAGTTTTTTTTCGATTTGGTTCACAATTGGCGAAATTATCGATGAACATACACAAAAAAAAAAACAAAAATACATAGACTAACATGGAACCTCCTCCTTTTTGGAAGTCGGTTAAAAAATTTAAATAGCATACACGCTTTCGTCAAATTTGTCAAAAAATGTAAAAATGCACTTTCTTATAATTATCTACTAAACTTGTTCTTACACATAGGTAGGTAAACTAGCGAGGCAGGCGATTTCATTTATGAATAAAGCAATGAAAAATTAAATGCAATTTTTTTATTTTAACAGAACACGTGCTCACTTTACAGTTTAGCGCTTAATTCACTTTTTATTGCACTTATAATAACTAAGCAATAAAACAACACTTATCGGCCGAATCTAACAATTCGGTGGATGTGAAGTTAGCCACAAGGTGCGCGAAACCCGATCAACGCGCAGCTTCATGAGCTTCAGTCAGGATTTGATTTAGCGCAACTTGTAGCTAACTCTGCTAACTTCATATCCGCCGAGTTGTATTAGGCGTGTAGCAACTTAGTACTTACAACCCGGTCACAATATCTGTGCACCTGACTTCGTGACGTCATATCGAATTATCGGGAGGTATATACATTACCGGACGTCTAGTATACCGTCCGGACGTAAATTATTATCGGGACGTGTATCGGCAACGAAGATGCTAACCGTACTGTCGCACCGAGGAGTGCGCGGAGAGGTGACAGGGGAAGCGGGAGAGGCGCCGCATTCCAGCGAGGTGCACAGATATTCTGACCGGGTTGTACTTAGTAGGTACACTTTAAAACAGAACCGTCATCGATATTAAGTTAAACTTAATAAAGTGAGGGAGGTAGAATTTGTAAGTATGAAACTATTTTCTATATACAGTGTTTTGCACCTAGGTTTATTTCAAGGAGTTCTTATTGTGATACCAAAGCTGTAAGTTGGTAAAAAATAAACACTTCAAACTAATTTGGCGTGAGCGACAGACTTTGCCAGCCCGCACTGGACCATCTTGGCGGATATGGCCCAATCACCCTTCGTGGGTAGGCCTACGTCCTGCAGTGGACTATTAAGAGGCTGGTACAGTACAGTAGAGTCAGACTGTGGCCTATTTTAGCTTCATTGGTAAACTCGAGTTTCAGCTTTGCAGGTTCAATTCCGCGGTTACGACACTTTTTTTTACACATTTATTACAAAAAGAACTCTTTGAGAATGTCGTTTTTAATCTTTTGGGATTTGGACACATTATTCTTATATAACTACCTACTACGGGATTAATCACGCACTAAAATCACGAGATAAATATTGATATAGGTATCGCCATACAAGTCGGTGGATGAGAAGTTAGCCGCAGATGTCACTTCGCCGTGATTCGCTAATTTTTGCGCATGCACGGGTGTGCCCCGGCGTCTCGTCTCTCTGGCATCCGCCGACTTATGTGGCGCTGATTATACCTCATCATCCCGACGTTTCGACTGAGTTGCATCGATCGATAGATTAGTCCCGTAGTAAAATGTATAAAAATATTAAACTGTTTGAAAAATTGACAATGTCCATATAATTCCAAAGACAGTATCTCGACATTTATACAGGTTCAAATCCTGCTGATAACGTACTATATTTGTATTTATCAATAACAATAGCTTGAAAAAATTTTATTACTCGATTGGACCATGAAACCTATTTGTAAATTCGTCTGAAATTTCAAAATATCTAGAAAACCCTATCCTTAAGAACTAAAGCTTACTACTAATGAGGTATTTACAATTATATTACCGTTCTTTTACCCATTAAAATATAATAATATTTCAGTCAAGGACGACTTTTAAAGAAATCCTAATAGAATAAATTCTCAATTAGACTACACGGAGTTTCCTGAAGGTAGGATGCCCGTGTCACCTATGGCCGATTTCACTCAAAGGCAGGCGCATAAAAATCAATAATAATGAAATACTAATATATCTAACAAACATAAAAAATCAGATGTGAATTTCCAAAAACTATATGAAATAATTATCATAAAATTACGCAAGGTTTGTAGTATCCAAAAATTGAATAAAAAAACCGTTGTGCAAATAGTGAAAAAAATGCGTAAGCGCAACCTTATTTGAGGTATCCAATCGTCTTAATCTATTAACCTTGGTTATATGTAATTATTATAATTATTTTATAACATATTTGCTCGTAAAGTGGCTGTAATTACACCAATTTCAATATCGTAATTTATTTAATTACGCACTTGTGCTTTATTGTAATGTAAAACGCACGCCGCCACCGACTGCAGAACTCTGTGGTCTCGTTTCTCCTACTTTCACTCAAGAGAATGAGATACATTACGGCACTTGTGCGTTATTGTAATGTAAAACGCACGATGCTTCGACTGATGCACGACTTTCACTGAAAGTCAGAGTTTTATTAATTTCCTCGCAAATATGTTTAAAAACGTCATACGTGCGCTTTGAAAATTACCGTACTTATATCATAATGTACTAAATCCTCTCACAGTAAGGGCACCGTAATACTGTGTACCTATTAATGTTGTTAAGTTCTAAATTGGCAAGAATATATTTTTAGAGTAGGTATAAAAATAATTAAGAGCGTTCTCCCGCAACTGAGAAATTGAACAACCAACCGACATAAGTAGACAAGTGGATATAGGTGCTTAGTATAAATTCTATGTAGGTACCATTACTTACATGAAGATAAAAAGCATATCATTTAACACCTTACAAAATGATGGAATTCAACAAAATGTATCCAATAAGCTAAGTGTAAGTAATTACCTAATATAAATATTTAAATCTACTTACATAGAACCTAAATATCCATGAGCAGCCGCATTGATAACCTCCATTTTGACCGACGAACCGGAGGAGGAATTCGACGCATATATTTTTTATGTATAACCACGCATAACTTTTTACATAGTCGTCCGGTCAACATAATGTCCCGTTTTTATCCACATATATCTGTCCAACAACGGCGGATGTTTCACATAGCAACCACCATTCCAACTGGTCACAAAGGTAGCTTTCAGGCACTACCATTGCAAACGAAAATAATCTTAAGCCCAATCCTGACTAAAGCTCACTTAATAGCTATGCGAGGATTGGGTCATCCGCAGCTTGTAGCTAACGTCACAGCCGCCAAGTTGTATGATTCGGGGAACGTTGCGCTTCTATGCGGTCAGCCTAAATGAACAAATTATACAAAAACTAGCGCAGAACAGAACTACCGTCCTGACACAAGACTTCATTGACTCTTCTCCTTGACCGGCTGCATTTTCGGCTTAAAGAAAAGTACGTCCACCGTCCTTGTCATAGGCATCTCCACCATAAGAGTGAGCGGGATAGCTAGCACGTAGCTTACGAAAGAAGTGCCAGCAGTATCGACCACCTGGAGAAAACAAAACGGGGTTTAAAAAAAATATTTTACAACTTTTAAGAAGAAGGTACTGTAGCTTTGTATAGTGCGTGCCGCCAAAGATGAGACTTGACGAGCGTGAGTGGTGGGTGATCATGATCATCATGGTGATGCGCAGGTACAGTCGTGTACAAACTAATTATCCAGAATTTGTATATCTATTAAACGTTTTTTAAACGTTGGTTTATCTATAATCCAGAATTTGTATATTTATTACAAACCAAAGTGATTTCTCAAGTCTCATCTTTAGTGGCACGTACTATACTAATTCTTTGTCACAGTTCAGAAAAGTGAGCTAAGTGACGATCTCCATTCTTATAAGTTGCATGTTTTGGAAGATTATAATAGTTTGCATTACGTGTGTTTCTCTACTCGATGGACATATTCTAGTATAAGTATATAGTTGTACTCATCGTTATGATAAACTTTTATAATGACGGATGTATGTCATAAGGCCTTTCCAATCATTTCTAATAAGAGTGATTGAATGACACGGAGAAAACTCCTTGGTCGTGGTCCACCTGCTCTGTTCACCTGGGTGGACCTTGGGCTTTTTTTCTTACCGATGGTCTACCTTAATGATGAGTAGGTACTAATGTGCAAATCAAAAATGTGTATAGGCCATGGTCCACCTAAAATTAAGAGAACTGATGAAAAGTTTTCCAATTGCAGACCTCTCAAACCTTAAGGTTGATAAATGGTCTCATTAAGACCGCAGAACTGTGATGGATGTAAGTTACTTCTTATCAGTCTTACGGGAGATCAAGTATACAGGGTTATTTCTTATCAAAAGTATACAGGGTTATTTCTTATCAATTAGCATCCTTTTAGGTGCTTATTCTGTACATCAAAACTAACAACTTTTGTTTTACGACTTTTGTCAAAACAAGTTTGTCGACTTTTGTCGCGGGTGAACGATATTTTTCTATGGAAACGCGTGGTTTTTTTTGAGAATTAATAAAAGTCACAGAACAAAAGTTGTTAGTTTTGATGTACAGAATAAGCCTCTAAAAGGATGCAAATTGATTAGGAATAAAACCCTGTCTAGCTTACTTAACTTTTTGCTATCAAATTGTTTCTCCTGATGAAGGTGTCTGACCACAGAGTTCGACCCTGGCGACGAAAAATAGCTCTGAATCCATAAGGATGAACACTAACCACGTCTATGAGGCTGGTAGTGACAGGGTGGGGGCGCGAGGCTGCTATCGCCGTGTTGACGAGCCAGTGCAGCATCAGCACAGACAGCGACATGCGCCCCATCGCGCTCCACCCGCGCCACGAGAAGTAGCTCTGCCAGAAACCTGTACAGAATTGCCTGTTAATGGGAGCAAATGGACCTACTGTGTTTACTTTTTGCAAAGTTACACTAACAAATTAAGTTTCGTTATATTACTAAGTATATTACGCCAATTTTTATGGTGAACTCTCTCGAGCTTGACCACCAACGCAATCAAAATCTAAGATTAAGCACGCGGACTAGAACTACTTAGAAGGTACGTACTCACTTTGACTTTGAAAAGCTTTAGATTATAATTCTCTGGAAATAGGAAAGCCAGCAGTCTGTTCCATTCCCTGACCAAAAAGATCAGAACCTCAACATTGAGGTTGAGTCAAACTACTTTGTACGTATTGAAAGAAAATCAACAGTGGTGGTACGCGTCTTTCTATTTGTGCAGTAGTAAAAGAAGATGGCAGGTTAAGGTCGCATAAATCAAAATCAGAATGGAACTGTTACAAAGATCGTACCTTGCATCCCATTAAACAGTCCAAGCAGTATGAGAGCGCTTAGGATGCTGAGAACTGGCCGTTCTACCGCCACGTAGAAGGCTGTGAACTCAGGGTCGGTGATCTGCCGCAGCCAGTAGCCTGCCACCAGCCAGCTCACCATAATTACTGGGGTGATGGTGTATGTCCACCGGAATAACTGCGAATAAACATTGAATTTGAGCTTATTAACGCGCATTTAAATCGGAAAACATGTTCGCGTTTGTTGATAATGTTCATCTCCGCCGATATAAACATTTGTAGTTCACAGTTGGCTTCAGTGAAAAATTCTGCCAACTGGCAGTGATCTACGGATAATCCAGTTGCTTTTTTGTAAGATATATATTATACACAAGAATGACGCTTCTCTGTAGACAAGGCCCTTGACGCGATCCCTTAACAAGTATCATTAGTTCTTACGCACGGGGGAATCTAAAGGAAGGTTCTTGGCCCAATTACAGAGGGGTCAGGAGTAGCTCTAAAAGTAATGCAGTTACCTTATAAGACGTGATCTTGACTCCTTGCTCCTGTGCAGATGTTCCAGGAAAAACCCAATGAGGCAGGAGGCTAGCAAGTCTTCTACACATGGGGGAACCCAAAGAGGGACCCTGAAGCAATGAAAGCTCAAGCTAGTGCAGAACGAATTCGATTCATTGTTCTGAGGAGTCGGTCCAAATGTGTCGTAATTACCTTATAGGAGGAGACTCTGACTCCTTTGACTTTGAAGAACAGCCCAATGAGGCAGGAGGGCAGCGAGCCGTCTATACATGGGGAAACCCTAAGAAGTCCTTAGGTCAAATAAAGGCTCAAGGTGGTATGCAGAAAGAGTTACTTTCATTATTTTGAGGAGCAGCTCTAAAAGTTACCTTATAAGAGGTGACCTTGACCCCTCGCTCCTGCAGCTCGAAGTGCAGATGCGCCAGGAACAGCCCGATGAGGCAGGAGGGTAAGGATCCCCACGGCATGGTGTACAGCTGGTAGAACGACCGCACTCCGTGGTACATTGTGTGCAGCGTTCTGTAATCAATCATTATTTTTCGCATTAAATATTATGGCACCACCGCCTTCCACCGTGTACAGAATTCGAAAAGTTTGTGCAAATCGATGTGACGTCCATGTACATTTATTCTATGATCCATCAAAAACGGCTAAGCCGATTACTATAAAATTTAAATGGAACCACCCTTTCGGAATAAAATAAAAAAATTTAACAGGTTCACAGTTGACGAAAATATCGATGAACATAATATAAAACACACAAAAAATAATGCATACAGACGAACATAGCATAGGCCGAATCATACATACAAGCTGCGCAACAACCTATCATCGCGTAACTTTCTGTGATCTTCAGTTAGCATTAGATGTTGCACAGCTATTAGCTAACATCACATTCGCCAACTTGTCTGATTCGGTCTATAGCTAGAGATTTTCTCTTGGCTGTATAGTTTTTTGGGGTGGGTAAAGAAGTTTCTAGAGCGGAACATGTTCCACCACCACCAGATTGTGATGAAAATGATAGCCACAAAAAAATTTCTTTGTCAATTGATTGTCTGGAAAGCCGGTTTATGGACGATAGTTTCACAGATTTTATAAGACGAACTTACTCAGGGTACACGTGGTACATAAGCGCTTGCCAATCGAAATAGTACGCCAGGGCTCCGTTGAGTACGCACGAGGCTGCGATGAGGGCCGCCAGTATGGGCAGCGCCATGAGACGCTTCTTGGCCAGCCACAGCGACAAGAAGGACGCCAGGATGTATAGCTGCATATCTGTGGCTAGGAACCTGGAACCCATACAGATAAATGTGTGAATAATATAGTTCAACGTGCAATGCTATTCAGCGTGGTAATGCTGCCAGATTGCTGGGCACGCTGTCAACTGGAAGCGGGTTTGAGTATTTGAATTATATCCATATATTCTGTGATCTGTAAACGATCTAATTTATTTTTGTGTAGCAAAGTATTTCGTTGTCTATACCAATATAATGATGAGCAAAGATTTGATTTTTTGTTTGTTTGCATTGAATAGGCTCCGAAACTACTAAACCGATTTAAAAAAATATTACACTGTTGGGAAGCTACAGAATCCCCGGGTGTCATAGGCTACATTATATTTAAAAAAGAAAATCTAATAGAAAGGCAGAAAGGCTGCTAGTATTTAATAAAGGTGCTAGTCCAAAATAATTCTTTTTCGGAAAAAATGGTAAAACCGCCTTCGCGATTATATTTCGCTCGAATTGTTTACATTATTGTTTGAAATTTCAAAAACAGCTCAACCGATTTCTGTTAAATTACGACCACCTCGAGAGTATACCCTTTCAAACTAAAAACGAATTGTTCGATTCGGTTCACAATTGGCGAAATTATTGATGAAAATACACAAAAAAATACATAAAGTCGAACATAGAACCTCCTCTTTTTTGGAAGTCGGTCAAAAAATGAGAAAGGTTTCAAATTGTCTCTGAAACAGATTCAATAGACGCTAGTGTACGGCTCGCATCGCGATCCTGCGTATAATCAAAGCAACTGCAACGTTCGACTTTATGAGTGGATGTCCTGCAATGCGCTTATCAATACATAACATTTATCTGAAAACTTCTACAAACCGCTATCGGCCATATATATTTGCAAGTAGGTACTTAGGTACTACAAAATCAATCAACACCAACTGGACTAGCGTAGTAGATATCGCTCAATCACCTTAGGGCTCGTGGGTAGGCCTAGTTCAGCAATGTACTATTAAGAAGCACCCTGACTCTCACGAGGACTTGAGTATCGCGGAGACGATTCAATTGAACATAGACATACACACACACACACATACACAGACACACACACACGCGCTGCGTAAAATGTAAATAATGTAAAATACCTGCGTAGTTAAGTCGTATTTGTTGTAAAATTGCTCGTATACTTTATTAATTTATACTAAATTACTGTAATCTGTTTTGGCCTTATTTTTAATTACCTACTGTAGTTGTATCTAAAGATTTTATTGTAACGCTGTTGGTTACATGAAATAAAAAAAATAAGAAGGCCGGTACAGAGTCAGTACTACAAAATAGCATCTTTTTAAGCCCCTGATCGATGTACAAAATAAAACCACGGTTTTAAAGTTTTCTCTATACTGTGACAGTATGACGGTGATATGACGTCGATCAGGGGCTTTATGATCAAGCACAAACTAATTTAAAGCCCCTGATCGACGTGTAAAATAAAACTGTGATTTTAAAGTTTTCTCTTTGGTTATAACGTTATACCGTCATACCGTCACAGTATAACTTACGAGCAGAGAAAACTTTAAAAACGCGGTTTTATTTTATATGTCGATCAGGGGCTTAAAACTTTAAAGATAAATAAATAAATATATATTTATTGTACTTACACCAATATTTTAGAAATATACTCGTAACAGAAACTACTCTATAAATATTGTACAAGGCCGGCCTTACCTATGGCGATTTCTACCAGGCAACCTTTGGAAAGATTCGTCTAAGCAAGTAATGGCTATGCAACTGATGCTTATTTACCAAGTCTGCACCAAGCAATGGTCATCAGGCCGCCAAAGGTTGTTGACGTAGAGGGCCTGCGACCAGAACTTCTCGCGGCAGATCTTGGCCTCGGGCTCGACCAGCGTGGGCCACATTGGCCCGTCGGACAAGTGGGGCCAGAATGTGGCCGCGAAGCCCACCATGAACATGTATATGGGACTAATTCTGAAACAATAAAAGAAAGTGATTAGAACCATAAAGCTAACAGCCCACTTTCACGCGCTGAAGGAGCCAAACGTGTCACAGTCATCGACATTATACAGGGTTATTCCTAATCAATTAGCATCCTTTTAGGGGCTTATTCTGTCCATCAAAACTAACTTTTGTTCTACGACTTTTATTAAAACTCAAAATAAAAATCAGCTGTCCCATACATTTTGTCACGGCTGAACGATATTTTTTATGAAACAAAAATTTTTTTTTTTTAATTTCGACCAAAGTCGCAGAATAAACGTTGTTAGTTTTGATGTACAGTATAAGCCCTTAGAAGGATGCTTATTGAATAGGAATAACCCTGTATAAATAAATAAATATTTGGGGATATCTTACACACGGTCTCTGACCCCAAAACTAAGCAAAGCTTGTGATATGGCCGTAGTATTATTATATCTTCTTTGGTATGGCTGCCAGAGACTGAGATACTACATATACATATTTTTAAATACATACTTATATAGATAGTAACTAAATAACACACAAACACAGAACAAACATTTACATTCATCACATAAATATTCGCCCTGGGCGGGGATCGAACCCACGCCTCCTTTGACCCAGAAATTAGGGTTACTAACCACTGAGCCACCGAGGCAGTCAATGAAATCTTATTTCATGAAAATCTTGACGCGGTAATCTGGTGTATCTAGAACTGGAGTAGGTACTAAGACTAAAGGAGGTCATTCGGACCATCATAATGAAGAACTTTTTTATGAGTAACCCGGAAGTCGAGAAAAAAAATTCAGCAGTTTCATACATTTTGACGATTCCGAGTTGCAGAATAGAATAGGAAACACTTATTGTGCACAGAAAATATAAGACGAACAGTAATGCAAGAAATACTGATTAGTGTGACTCAAGGCGGCCTTATCGCTGGAAGCGATCTCTTCCAGGCAGTTTTGTAATGAACAGCAGCTGTTTTTTTTTTTTCGAATTATGGGTTGGCCCTTTTTATTTTTGTTACTACTTTTTCTTTTCTTGCGTCTAGGTACTGACTGCTCCACTATAAGTAGTATCTAAAATAGATTATTTGTCAGATGTGCAAAAAAACTTATTGTTTTCCTATGCAAATGTGAGGTGCAAAAATAGCATGTGACTTTGTAGCATATGATGCAAAAGTTTAAAAAAATATAGAAAATCGAAGAAAACAAGCTAGGAGAACGCTAACATTCAACTTTAGCATTTTGTTCTGAATCCTGCAAGCCCATTCATTATGTTAAATATCAACTACCAAATACTCAGCTAAGGTTGGTCGCAAACGAACGTGTAACCGCAGCTACAAACGCCAACGCTAGAAAGAAATGCGGCTATAGGCGATTACTGTTTCGTTTGGTGCATTCATAATCGTATCCTATTAAAAAATGGAATATGTAGGAGTTAATAGCACTGTTTTTTTGTTTAGTATTTTACGAATTAGAAAACCTTATTTAATTTTAACTAAGAGCGTGACCCTGGCGTCTTTTGCGTAGAAATGAAAATGAATTTATTGTTATTATTTCAGCCTGCGTTGTCCCAATGCTGGGCAAAGGTCTGACTTCCCTCCTTTTAGACTGCGTGGTCTAATACCTAAATAGCAAGCAAAAAAAGTAAGAACTCGAGCATCATGGCACCGGAAAAAGCTATGAAGATGAAATGTGAATTCAGAAGTGAGCGATTTATTTATTCAGTCATCCCGAATACAGAGGCGCCAGAATAATTATATTAGCTAAATAGCATAGTTCTGTTTCTTTTCCACTTTAGGCTTTCGATAGAGAGAACGCTTTTTACGTTGCTATTAAATTTACGTTGGCGCCTCTGTAATCGGGCTTAGTACCTGTCTATGAGAGCATCAAAATTACATACTTATGCCTCCAAGCTAAACAGGTTATTATTCCTCTAAATACAAACCAATTGAGACTTTTACCTTTATCCACAACGAAGTTACAGAGAGTCAAAACATGATCTGAATGACGTAGAAAAAAGGAAACCTGCTCAAGTGTTTGTAGTGCCCTGTACACCAGTCGCGGATTTATCAGCAGGCTGAGTAGGCTGGAGCCTAGAGCGGCAGATTTCAGGGGCGGGAAGTTTTAGGGAGCAGCATTTTTTAAGGGCGGCAATTTTTTGAGGGGGCGGAAAATTTCAGACTATAATAGCCTACTAGCGGCAAATACGTAAATCCGCCATTGCTGCACATACTCAGATGTAAAGCGTCGGCGACAGCGTTTGTGGCAGCGACACTCACGTTAGCGAACGTAATGTATTCATCCAAACGTCCTGGTACAACCAGAATTCAGGGAAACCAGATCAACAGCATCACGTATATGGTAGGTATATGAAAGCTATAAATGCTGTATTCATTAACAAAACTAGAATTACACGTTATCATAATGAATTAGAATTAATGTTGGAATTCTAGTGTGCCATTCCGAGAGTTCGTGATGATTTGGCATAGGACTTGACATTTTAATATCTTCCTTTTGTTTCTGGGCGTGGGGAATACCTAGGTACTAGATAATAGTGGAATGTCGTTTTATTTATTTGTTATTGAAACCTGATGGATGTGTTTTTGCCACTGTGTTTATTATTAGTTGCATGAGCAATTTGTTTCTATTTTTTATTTATTTACGGAGGTTGTGAGAAATAGTAGAGTCGTTCATGTTCAAATGACAAGATTTTAATAGTTATACGAGTAGGTACATGTACGCAAATGGAGCAAGTAGGTAGGTAGGTAGCACCTTATGGTAAACTAAAGTTAATAATTATTTTATGAGATGATTAGCTACGTAAGTACTCGTATCTATCTATATACAGGGTCATTCCTAATCAATAAGCATCTTTTAGGGGCTTATTCTGTACATCAAAACTAACAACTTTTGTTCTACGACTTTAGTCAAAACTAAAAAAAAACAGTTTTTCCATACATTTTGTCGAGGGTGAACGATATTTTTATAAAGAACAGCATTTTTTTTGAAAATTAATAAAAGTCGTAGAACAAAAGTTGTTAGTTTTGATGTACAGAATACTTAAGCCTCTAAAAGGATGCTAATTGATTACTAATAACCCTGTATATTAATTACTAGCTTTCTATATTATAACAGAGATTCAATATAGATGAACTAAGCATATATGTCGACTAATTGTACAAGTACTTTTCCCTTCGAAAATTGCAAAAAATGTTCCATCCGAAAGAAATAATATCAACATGATTGAAAAAAAAACTCGATGCGAAATGACTTGGCAACAGGTGTTTCGTGTTATTAAATTTATAGCCCTTTTGTAACCAATAGATCAGATTATAACATTCATTTAGTTCCCAATGTCAATAACAAACATGAATAACTAATGAGTTTGATGATTCATAAATATTTTATAAAAAAATATCTAGTTAGACAATTTTTTAGTAAGACATGGTGGTTTAGTGGGAGAACGGTTGTTTTATTGTTAGCTTGAGGCGTAGGTTAAAACCGGGTCGTACCAATAAGAGTTTTGGAATTTATGTTCTGATTTTACATTCCACTGGCTTTTTGGTGGAGGAAAACATCGTCATGCAACCTGTTTTCGTCCGCAATCCTACTAATAAATTTTATAAACGCGAAAGTTTGTGAGTATGTATTGATGTTTGTAACTGTTTCACGCACAAATGGCTTAACCAATTTGGATGAAATTCAGTATGAAGGTAGCTAGACCTTGGATTAACACTACTTTTTATCTCGGTCTAACGCGGGTAACACCGCGGGGCGCAGCTAGTAGGCAATAAATGTAGAAGAATTTCGATGCCGCATATGAATCCACGGTGGATGTGTACGCTTGACACAGGATTGAGGCCGATGGCACAGCATTGCCAGCGGTGGGATAATTTTTTTTTCGCAAAAAATGGCAAAACCTCCTTCCATCCTGTACAAAATTCGAATATACAGCTCGAATTGTTCACATTATTGTTGAATTTTCAAAAACGGCTCAGCTGATTTCTGTAAAATTTAAATGGGACAACCTTGGGAGTATACCCTTTTGAACTAAAAAAGAATTTTTCGATTCAGTTCACAATTGACGAAATTATCGATAAACATACATAAAAAATTACACAGACGAACATAAAACCTTCTCCTTTTTAGAAGTCGGTTAAAAAGATGGTTGTTGCTATGATTGTATGAATTAGTTTGTTATGTATCTGTCAAAAGTTAATTATTTTATTGAATTCCTCGCGGCGTTCTCATTAGCATTGCTGCATATTACTGGTCTGATTAATAGTCTAACCTGTTTCAAAGATTGATAAAACTTGAATTATTACGCTAAAAACCACCATGATAAAAAGATGTTGAGTCTTTTAAATGTCTTCAAGAAGTCATATTATTCATTTTTTTTTAGTTTAGATAGTTTATAAACATGTATAGTCTAAAATCTCATTTATAACTTCTGATGCAATAAAAATATTTTAGCAAAAAGTACAAAATTTGAATGGGTCGCTCGAAGAGATACGGGTAGGTCTACAATTTTTGCATTGTTCTTGATTTTTCAAAAACAGCACAGCCGATTTCGATGAAATTAAAAAATTAAACTACTTCGGGAGTGTCCTTGACTTAAAAAAAGTTAAGCCTTACAAGTGTGTATCTGTGTGTAATCGTGTGTGACGTAGCATCCAGACCAATAGACTGATTATGATGTGGACTTCTTTCTAATTACGGTTTTCTTTCTACCAGAAGAAAATGATTCAAAAAAGTAACCGGTCAGGCGTTACTATTATTTTTTCATTTACACGTGTCAGTGATGTTTTAATTACAAACAATATTGCGAATTTAATACAGGATGTAATACTTAATTGCCAACGTCACCAACATTACTCGTAGTTACGGAAGTTTACGAGCAAAATTAACATTTCCTAAAAAAAGTTCCACGATTCCTAAAGGTCACCGAACCTACGCGAAAAGTTGTGAGAAAGGCCGAAATTTCTAGCAAAAGGCGATGTAGGCCAATGTCACTATCGTCGCAGATGGTGTTTTAGGCGATACTTGAGGTGAACCAGTCTCTGAAGGTTTGAAAACTGATTCACGTAATTAAATTCTAATTTTGTTACGCTAGAGTATTAATAGCGATAGTCCAAGGATAGTTCCTTGAGGCACTCCCGAAAAAACATACAAAATTGAGCGTTGATTCCATTGTTTATTATAGCCCTCTGTCGGTCATTAATTGACCATATCTTTGAATAATACCGTCAGGATCAGCATAATTATTCAAATTTTATAGATAAAAATAATTATGTATTCATTGAAACAATAATTAGCATTTCTACGATAGATTAAAAAATTTGCGTCGAAACGTGTCGAGAACTCGTGAGACATAATTAAATCATGTTTCTGGGAGCAAAATGTGTATCATTTACATATACGTTGTAAGCGAGCAGTATTTAAGACAGTAGCAAAAAGATGTTACCAATACACCGTGTGCTAAAACGCTGCTCGAAAGGCCAAAGATCATTGGTTTCCGTTTTTTTTATTAACTACAATAAGATACAATACTACTTTATATACTAAAATTACCTACACTACTACTACATAGAAAGCAATTGAATCATCCACAGACCCTTGAAGGTCTAAAGATAATCCAAATGCTCAAGCCCACTGCCAGTTGGCAGCGAAAAATAATTGTGCATTTAGGAGGATTTGATCCCGGTACCGATCGGGTGGCGTGCAAACCTCTACGCCTGACCGCTTGGCCACCACATCGTTTCCCTGGTTACCTTGTTGGTATTGAAAACAGCAGGTTGAAAGCAAGCAGTAAGGTAGACAAGAATAAAATCACCCACCACGGTTTATGATGTAACGAATGTACCAAGTGGTAAAACGCTGCTCGCAGGACTATGATCATTAGTTTGTTTGGATATCCTGTTGAAAATGTACCACTTGACTTAACTATCACAAATTGGAGGTTGTGTTGCTTCGAGAGCCTTAAGTTGTCAGCGAACTAATGTCTAATCTAGTCAAGGTCACAGCTCGAAGGACCAAAGATCATTAGTTTACCACTTTACCTGGATAACCTCTTGATCACACACCACTTGACCATTCCGAGTTTCAAGTCGTGTTGTTTCGAGAGCAACAACAGATTTTAGGCGAGCAGTAAGTTAGACATTAACAAGAATAGATCATAACCAACCATGGAGGCAAGTCACTGCTCGAAGGACCAATAAAACCGGCCAAGTGCGAGTCGGACTCGCGCACCGAGGGTTCCGTACAAACCTGCAAGGTTTACAAAGTTTTAAGTTCAAAGTTCTTCAAAAAAAGTAATAAGTTTATATTTATTAAAAAATATATATTTTGTAATGTAACTAAAAATTTAAGGTTTTCGGAATTTTTCCTTTATGTGTGCTATAAAACGTTGCTTCATGCCAAATTTCAAGATTCTAGGTCGACTGGAAGTACCCTTTAGGTTTTGATTCCCTTGCGAGTACTTGCGAGTTTCAAAATATGCAGCTTAAATTGCTGTTTCTTTTGATTGCGTTGACATAGAAGTTTGATTTTGTTACAGCTTAAAGGTATTATAGACCTGAGTATTTGGTATGAATTTCAATTTAATACCTCTACGCGTTTATGAGGAAATGGGTAGTAAGGTTAAAATTATTAAAAAAAAATATATTATGTGATGTAACTAAAAATTTATGGTTTTCGTAATTTTTCCTTTATCTATGCTATAAGACGTTGCTTCGTACCAAATTTCAAGATTCTGAGTTCACGGGAAGCACCCTGTAGGTTTTGATTCCCTTGCAAGTGTCGAAAATTTGCGGCATAAACGGCTGTATCTTTTGATTGCGTTGGCTTAGAAGTTTGATTTTTTCACAGCTTCAAGGGACAGTAGACCTGAGTAATTGATATAAATTTCAGCTTCATACCTCCACGCGTTCCTGAGAAAAAGGGTCTTGACAGACGGACGGACGGACAGACGGACAACAAAGTGATCCTATAAGGGTTCCGTTTTTTCCTTTTGAGGTACGGAACCCTAAAAATCAATAGTTTATCTGATATCTTCTTGATAACGCACCATTCGACCATTCCGAGGTTTAAGTAGTGTTGTTTCGAGAGCAACAACAGATTTTGGCGAGCAAGAAGCGAGACGGCAGCACAAACTGCATTATCAACATTAAATTGGTAACTAAGTAGTAAAATGCTGCAGGATGGATGTAAGATCATTTTACCTGGATAATAACAGTTACCCCTTGACCATTCTGAACTTCAAGTCATGTTTCGAAAGCAACAACAGATTGTAGGCGAGCAGGAAGCCCGACATTAACAAGAATAGACCATCACCAACTATGGCGATAGCAAATAAGAATTCTAAAGATCATTAGTTTTACCTGGCTATCCTCTTAATAACACACCACTTGACCATTCCGAGCTTCAAGTCGTTTTGTTTCGAGAACAACAACAGATTGTAGGCGAGCAGGAAGCTGGAGAGAAGGACGAACACCATCACCATGGAGGTGCCGTTCATGAACGCCATCAGGTAAGGAGTCTTCGCGACCTGCAATGAGTAAATGTTTTAACTACCCTCATATATCTTATAGGGTTCACTTTTTCGCTAATTAACACAGTGAACAAAGACAAGAACTACTAATTCCCGGATGTGGAATAGGTATAATTTAAACGTCTGTTCAGCGTAGAACTGATATTGGTGTCGACTTCTGTTTCAAAGACAGTCATACCAATTGATAAGATAAAGTTTATTGTCAAATTGAGCTACATTATAAGGTCTTAGTTTTAAAAAGTGCCAACAGTTTGCCCCTTTATGAACATATTTTGTTAAACAGATTATTACAAAAATGTCAATTAAAATTTCATTACAAATTGTCGCAAAAATTAACTTTATGCATTACTAGCGACCCGCCCCGGCTTCGCACAGGTTTATTTTACATTTAAACTTTCCTCTTGAATCACTCAATCTATTACAAAAAAACCGCATAAAAATCCGTTGTGTAGTTTTAAAGATATAAGCATACATGGGGACAGCGGAAGCGACTTTGTTTTATACTATGTAGTGATGATAAGCCACTAGTAACTCAGTGCCGTGGACTGTTCTGGTAACGGTCCCTATTTTTGAAAGAGTTAAAAGTCAAAATAATAATTTGTGTGATAATGAGAGATATTTTTTCAGTATTTGTAGATAACATACGTCATTCCAACATTAATTCTCCTGTATAATTAATTTCCATTCACATTTTTTACGTTCCCCTCCCTCTCGCTTTTATCGTTTACTAGCGACCCGCCCCAGCTTCGCACAGGTGTATAATACATATAAACTTTCCTCTTGAATCACTCGTATCTATTTAAGAAAACGCATCAAAATCCGTTGCGTAGTTTTAAAGAATGATATACACATACATGGGGACAGACAGCGGGAAACAACTTTGTTTTATACTATATAGTGAAGTACTATCCTTATTTGTGACAAATCAAAAAATAATATAAAATGATTTACCTGCTCGACAAACCGCGGATTCTGAAGATACAGCATATCGTGGATGCAAGCTGCGTGTGTCCCCATTATCAGGTACATCAGAAACACTCTGAAAAAGAGAAAACTCTTGATACAGATTGATCAACCAAACCAGAAAGGGATAAAAATCTGCCAAGTGCGAGTCGGACTCGCGCACGAAGGGTTCCGTACCGCATGGAAGCCCCATTCCTCTTGCCGTTATTATGAGCGAGCAAAGGACACCTAAAAATCACGTTTGTTGTATGGGAGCCCCCCTTAAATATTTATTTTATTCTGTTTTTGGTATTTGTTGTTATAGCGGCAACAGAATTACATCATTTGTGAAAATTTCAGCTTTCTAGCTATACCTAACGGTTCATGAGATACAGCTTGGAGACAGACGGACAGACGGACAGCGGAGTCTTAGTAATAGGGTCCCGTTTTTACCCTTTGGGTACGGAACCCTAAAAATGGCCAGATGCAAGTTGGACTTGCGCACGGTTTCGTTTAGTACGGAATGACGTATCAATCGCCTTCTTCTCTCAAGAATAGGCCATGTTCAGGAACAGGCTATTAAAGATTGATGAATAAGTAAATCTTACCTGACTCCCTGTACTGGGGTTAAGGCAGTAAGCCTGGGGTCTCCTTCTTCGTAAGTAGCTGTGAGTCGATGCCAGTTGGACCGTATTGACCAAACCTCCAGCAAAGCATTTTCTGTAGGAGAATTTATTTATCTATTTTATTATAAAGGTACACACAACAGGATACATTCGATCAAGAGATAAATTTTATACAGCAAAAGTACAGAACTGGATCAAACCCCTTAATACGCATAGACAGCATGATTGACTTCAACTTATCATCAAATAATTGACAGCATTGGATGATAAGGTTGGGCCAGATGACCAAGTAATTACCAGACCTTGCTGTAGCAGAAATAAGTCAGAATTTTGAACTCGAAGTTTAACACTCAGAATTGTACTAACATAATATTATAAAAAGCAGTCATATAACATGACATCGAACCACTTTCCCAAGCTTTGCTGAAATCTTTCCTAATATTATAAATCCAATGTAGTGGAGTTTAAAAGTCGGAGATTGTAATCGGCTACTTTTTCCCGACTTCCAAAAAGTTGGAGGTACTATGTTCGTCTGTATGTATTTTTTGTGTATGTTCATCGATATTTTCGACAATTGGGAACCGATTTAAAAAAATCTTTTTTTATTTCAGAAATCAGTGACTTACTTATTTTATTTTATTTATACTTCCAAAAGGGTCCCATTTAAATTTTATCGAAATCGACTTAGCCGTTTTTGATAAATCAGCAATAATGGACATGGATGTCACATCGATTCATGCAAACTATTCCAATTCTGTACACGGTGGAAGTCGGTTTTGCGATTTTTTAACAAAAAAATAATTATAAAATAGGAAAAAATTAAGAATCCCCTGTGAAGCCGTGGATAAATCCTTTTTAAAAATAGATGGTTTTTTGTCACTAGTACCATTGATTAGTTACATTGATGGTAGTACTCACGTATAAACATCAAAACTTTGAATACTAAAAAGTTGAACATGATTTTATTACTTTTCTCAGTATCCCGGGCCAGCACATCGTAGCAGGTGCCGAAGACGCAGGCCAGGAGGAGCGCCACCGTGACCACCTGCATCACTCGCGCGCCCAGGTCCAAAGGTTCAGGGTTGTGACGACGGGCGAACTCCTGCGCGTGCGTCCTGAGGACAGTACACTTGTTATAGAACGAAGCGAAAGCGAAGGCCACCATTTTGTACACGGCGATTTTGCTTTCCTCTGTCCAGATGTTGGTTTTCGTCTATAGGTCGTATTTTTCAACGAATCTCGGCGATTTTTGATGGGTGTTTCCCTCAAAACAGGGGAAAATTTGCTGTCACGCTATTAATGGACGCCTCCCCTATAGATTGCCAATAAGCCCGGTTGAAAGCGGCTTGCATCCAGCACGTTCCTGCAGACTTATTTATATCGACGGTCCATCTCGTTGAAACCGTGGACGTCCTACGCTGCGCTTGACATTGTGTGGTCTTCATTTGAAAACTCTAAAGCCCAATCAGCCATCCGTTCTTCGAACTATATGCCCTGTCCACTGCCATTTCAACTTGCTAAGTAATTTTGGTTTGTGTGCTGATCTTTCCTCATTCCTGATTCAATTTCGTAGACTGTGAGCATATCCTTCTCCATAGCACGTTGCAATAGGCATGATGAGAGGGTAAAAAAACATTATTATAATTAGTCTGTGAGGTAGATTTAAAAAAAATATTGGACGCGTATTTTTTCTTTTATCAATCAAAGAATAAATGACGAAGTTGTCAATGTTCGGGAGCGGGGGTTAATCCAGTAACTTTGTCGCCTGAAAGTATGGGGTAGTATGCGTCAAATCCGGTAGTTCTCTTTATTTTCAGACTTGTTGATGATGTTGGTCTAATGAATAATCCAAGTTTGTGATCTCGAGCGCCAAATGCAACTTTGTCAAAAATCGAATAAACTGCGAAATACTTAATCGTTATTTTTTAAAATTTTGGCGATTATTACCCTAAAGGACTAGAGTTTTGAAAGAAATTTTTTAAGACGTTTTTAAAGTAAACTAAATTTTCTACAATAAGATACTAGAATTGTCTCTGTAGACCCAATAGTTTCCAAGATTAAGCCTTTCAAAGTTTATCATTTTTTTCCAACTTCGCATTTTTTGCAATATTTTAGACGTCAATCGATTAACTCTAGCGGGATGAAGATGTTGAAGAGAGAGATAATCGTTGATGAAAAAGATACAGGAATAGGTCGTGACGTCACTTATCTGACAAAAGCCTATAGATTTGTAAGGGGCTTGTGAAGTTGTGACGTCCCGCGGAACTTTAACGGGCTATAAATTTATATAATATCTTCATCAATTTTTGTTTAATTGAGCAAAGAAAAAATTTTTTCTGAGAAATCTATCTGTCGGACTAATTATACTTTTTTAGTCATCATGCCTCCTGAGGAACAGAAAATAAAAGTTACGATTTTTAAAAAAAAATACTGGCATGAGGTGAGCTTAAGTACAACTTACTTGCAGTAAGTAAGCTTCTGCAAGCCGAGGCGCAGCTTGCGCTTGCGGCCCCACAGCGCGGCGCAGCGCTCGAACCTCAGCGTGGAGTTGCGCTCCGAAGACGGGCAGCGCTGGCTCACGCAGTACCCGCGGTGGAGCAGGGTGCGGTTGAAGTGGTATGGGTTCTCCGAGTACTCCTGGGACATGTAAGTAAAATAATCAAAAAATCAAATCAAAATAGAACATTAGGAGTTAGGTGTACCTACGAGTATGTTAGGGGTATAAAAATAGTTTACGAACGTAGTTTAGTTTACGCTTCAAGGGTGTGTGGATGATCCAATGATTTTTATGTAGTAGTAGTGTAGTTTTGTTGTAGATAGAAAAAGCACTTTTGCCCGATTAAAAAAAAGTTTACGAACTATTTTTAGACATACCGAATTTACAAAATAAAAATCGGTCAAGCCTTTTTATAGGAATTTGGTTACAAACACTGACACGAGAAAATTATATTTAAGATAATTTAATTCTCAATTGTTTGTCAATTATACAGAGTTATCCAGAATGGTGTACAAGTACTAACCCAAACGACCAACCCGGCATTTGAGAAAATAAAAACAGTTGTATCATACATATTTGCAGAGTTGCAGTTTTGTATGGAACAGCTGATTTTTTTCGAATTCCGGGTTCGCCTCATAGTAAAAGTTGCACATAACGATAGTCTGAATTACCCCTTTTCGGCTTCGAACAGGGCAAGCAGATAACCTTGTATATACGAGTATTTAAAAAAAAATACTCAGCTACATATTGGTTGGCTTAAAAAGGGGCCCGTCTAAAGCCAGCTTGAATGTAATAAACTAATTTTGAAAATTCATCCTATGCTTATTATGTCATTAACTCATTACGCAGCCACTTTATTTTAAGTTTTAAGCTTCAATGTTCAGCAATTTGGTCTGAAGACCATCTGGCAGCCAGTCACTTGTGCTGAATCATTCTATTAATTTAGAAAACTTTTTAAATACACGTTTACATCGTTAGCTATATAAAACCTGTGGCTAAAATATATGACGGCTAGTTTGGACCTTGTTGCTTTAACGCCTTAACAGTATTTAAGTGTCATCGACCCTTCTTCAGACCGGTATTTTGCGATTTTTATAGTAGATTGAACATATATAAATTATACTTGAAATACTGTTATATTCTCAGTATCACAAGGTGGACGAAATGGTCAAAAAACTGAGTGGAGCAACAGACAGTATCTATGGAAGCAAACTATAGATCTTTCACAGAAAACATGAGTTTGACGCCATACCTAGCCGTAGACTTCTTTTTCTGATAACTGTGATCGTGCTAGAATAGAGATAGTTAATTTATTTTCTATCTTTTTTTCAGATTCTTTAGCAGTCATACACGTTAGGTATTAGGGCTAGACAATAGGCCGCCGCTAAGGAGGCACGGATTGACTCGTGAAACTTCTTTGCCTACCCCGGAAAACTTGAAAAGTTTATACAATCAATTTTTCTGAGGGGGGTAAAAATAAGTATCCAGAGCTTTCTCTAGGACCTAGCTGCCAAGCAAAGAGGGCGGCCACCGAAAGAGTTTTAGTAGTAAAGTCCACATAACCGGGGATCTGTTAAAGATTTCCCCTCCGTCAACAAATAAAAGGACTTAGCTGCCTACGACAGTAGTAGCGTAATACGTACCCTTATGAGGTCGTAATAAGGATCATGGTGTTTTGGCTGCTGGATAGCGAAGGTGCCGAGACAGTAGAGTCCATCTCTGCGCGCCAGACAGCTCTCGAACTCGTCGAGATGGTAGAGACGGGGAAACTGCGCGTACTCCTCATCTGGAAAGAAAGATACTTTAAATATTAATACACTAGCTTTTACCCGCGACTTCGCCCGCGATATATTTTGATTTTGGCTTATGTTTATGTCGGCTGCGAAACCTAACCTAACCGACAAATATCAAAATAACTTAGAGGAATGCTTTTGTTGGTTAAGTTACGGTTGGAGTGTATATACAACCCCCAGTGTATTCCTGCCTTGTCGTGGGGGAGGTCTGAGGCAGCTAAAAAGGCGGGGCTCGAAGTCTCCCTCTTCTTTGGGTCTTTTCCCCCAAGGAAGCTTAGAGGCTGGCACTCGAGGTTCAGCCGCTTTTAACTAAAGCAGCTGAGAGGATGGCCGGTAGGTTGCATGCCTTATGAGGAGTGTCGCAACTTAGGCGGGCTGCAGTGCCGCTCTTGCGACGCTGCATCCGAGATTTTTTTTTTATTATATCGCGAAATATCCCTGACATGATCAGGAGTCTTAATTACAAATGAATAAAAACTATACCTACATTTCAATGTTTTTGGCTGTTTGCAGTTATAATGAACATTACAATGGTACAGCAAAGTTTATACCTACTTGTTCCTAATATTGCTTTTTTACAAATATTTGTGCAATAATTCGATAAAATTGTTTCTAAGGTTTTTACGTGTTAGATTAATTCCAATTTTTTGTTCTAAATCAAATCTCTGCTTTCCGTAAACTGGGCATTCCAAGATTATGTGCAGTGGAGTCTCCTCTTTTGTGGGTTCACAGATGCACGATGAGCTTTCCCTCAACTTAAATCGATGAAAGTATTGGGAAAACTCACCATGCCCCGTCAGCACTTGAGTTATGATTCCCACTGGTGCTATTTCTCTTACGATCTTGTATGCCGCCCTTGCATCCGGAAAATAAGTTTTGGTTACCGCCGCTGTGTGTCCATCCTGATACCGCCGGTTCCACTCGTCAAGAGAGTCCTTTCGGATTTCTTGCTTGACGAATGAAACGGGGCAGTTATCGTAAATAGGTCTGCACTTCGAGTGCAGTGCTGCTTCCTTTGCTAGCTGGTTCGCTCTCTCATTTCCCTCCATCCCCGCGTGCGCTTTAATCCAATAAAGTTTCACTGTTTTATTTTGTGCGTGTAGTAACTTTCTGTTAGGGTACACGGAGCACCAATCGGCCAATTTCAGCTTGCGGGTACTGATCTCAGCGGCATCATCCCAAATGGATAATGCCGCCCCAACTTTCCCTTTGCTGCCGCTGTAAATATGTTAATTTCTCGGTTAAGATTTTGCTCTAGTGCTGCTACGTTTGCCAGGCATATGAACTCTAGCTCCTCCTGCTGCGCTGGGTGTGGCTTCTTTTCTGTCTCTCTATCTCCAGTTACTTGCTGGGAATAACCTTTCTTAGTTTCATAAAGCAAGGCTGCTTCCTGGACTCTGATATGACAGCCGAGGATAAGGGGCCGCGGTGGGATATATGGAACTGGTGGTGTGGATGCCGCCACCTACCCTACCTTCCGCTAGGCCGTCAACGTGTTGGCAGACGCAGTAGGGCTGCAGGGGAAGGGAGGTGTCGGTATCGCGATGGCCGTTCTCACTGCCCTCTGCAGTTGAAGAGGCAGGCGCTGGGCTACTATGACTGACCCGCTGCACTGGGACCAGGGCGTTAGAATGCTGTCTGACGTTCAGTACTGGTTAGTCCCGAGTGGTGGATGACGGTGTGTCTTGTGCTCCGAAACACTCCGTCATTATGGCGAGAGCGCAAGCTCCGTTATGGAGCCCGAGTATGGGCTAGCGCTGTTGAGTGCCGCGAAGGAGTGCGAAAAATGTAGGAACGTCCTAAACTTGCCATGACAGGTTATTTCTGGCGCTTAGACGGCTGCTACCGCAGCCCGCTTACTTTATCCTATCCTACGGGAACTGTTAAAGTTTTTGCGATAAAAAGTGGCCTATGTCACTTTTCGTCTTTCAAACTATATTCATGCAATAAGCCAAGGCAAGTTGCTCCGTCGCTGAGAAAAAAATATTGTTAAGTCCTACGGGAACCACAATTTTTTCGGGATGGAAAGTATCCTCCTATCTCACTTTCCGTCTTCCAAACTATGCCCACCCTAAATATCAAGTCAATCCGTTGCTCCATTGCTGAGAAACAGTTATTGTCCTATCCCATGGGAATCACGAATTTTCTCGAGATAAAAAAGTATCCTATTATCACTTTCTGTCTTTTAAACCATAGGTATCCATACCAAAAATCAGGTCAATCTTTTGCTCCGTTGCTGCGTCAAAGAGGAACAAACCAACAAACTTTTCGGATTGATAATACTAAAGTATGATGATTCTGTACCATAAAGGTAGAATAAAGAAACATGTTAATAACATGTTTCTTTATTCTACCATTAGAGATTATTTCGCTTCTATCATTAGAGGTTTAAACCTCTAATGATAGAAGATTTAAAAATATTTTTAATGTCAGACAAAATGACGGCCTGGTATTAAACGTCATAGTAACATGTAGTATGCAGAGGAAAAATAACATTTTATCTTATTTTAATGTCAGTTGTCATTTTCAATCCATACTTTATTTCCTCTTCAAGGGGATATAATGGTGGAAAAACAATTTGTCCCCTTGCCATGCTACTTGTGATTTATAAAAGTCTGCAGACAATGTCACCTGTCATCTAATTACGTTTGGCTGTGACGTTTCGTTAGTCCATATTAGCGTCATAGAGGAATTAATCACGTAGCGTCTTTGTGATAGTGGCGACAATTTCGCTTTCGATGGTTTTTGTCCTGTCCTACAGGAACTATGCAATTTTTCGGGATAAAAAGTATCCTAAAGCTCCTTCCGCCTTTTAAACTATGTCCATGCCAAAAATCAAGTCAATCCGTTGCTCCGTTGGTGCGTGAAAGAGTAACAAACCAACAAACCAACAAACTTTTCGGATTTATAATATTAGTAAGGATGTCTATTTGGAGTCGGCTATTCTCAAACTTTTTGGAGTCTGAAAAATTTACGTAGATCTGTGCATCTTTTTGGGGATATACGATCGATCTATATTTTTCCTCTTATTATTCTGCGAATACCAAAAAGATGATGTCGTCAAATACGCATCTATCGTACCACCAAAAAAAGAATGTTATTTCTTGATTTCATTCACAAATGTCACATTTGTTTGCATGCGCCAGACTGGTCAAAATTTAGCAAACTCCAGCTCTATATAATTCATTAGTATATTGACATGTATATTCACTAATAGCAGGTTATAACCAGACTGACCGGTTATCCGCATTTTAGCTAACCGAATTTTCTGGAAGTGCAGATTAAAAGTCATGGATATAAAAAGACTTTTAAAGCCGATTCACACAAAGGCGGGAAGTGCGGGAAAGCGATCGCGATCCTGGACGGTTTTTTTTTGTAATAATCGAATTTGTATGCAACCTGACACATAACAAGCGAGCGCGGCGCTATTGCTTTGTACTGGACCGCTATCGGATTGCTTTCTCGCGGCTCCCGCCTCTGTGTGATCCGGCCTTTAGTGTGGTCTCCGATAAGTAAGTTCGTGAGTATGTATACTGTATATACTGCCTTGTTGTAAGAGTTTTTAAGCCACCTGAAGACCTCTAACATGCTTCAAAGTTTCTAACAAGTAGAGTCTACAATTTAATTGTTTATTCTAGCCACGGTAGCGCTTAGATGTAAATGTTACTTGCGGTCACCCATCCAAAGGCTAACCCGCTCCGAACGAATAGTGTAATCGTGCAATTTATATTATCCAAAACGAATAAATAACTTTATTTACAAGATTATCTTTTTGGCATGTAGCTTTACGAGTTTTCTGGTACCTAACCTTGGAATAATCTTAGGGAGGCTTCAATATTTTACGAAGGGTTAAACTATAAATCATAATAGCAACTAGCTATAACATAAAAACTGAAATTCGAATTGCGATTTCAGAGTTTTAAATGAGTTTTTTTAAATATTTCATTTTAATATATTTAAGTATTATAAAATCGGGTGTTAATACTTGAGGGTTCCCAATGAAAATTTAACAATTGTGAAAATTGTAAAAATAACCATTTTTTTTATCGATTGTACGTAAATATTGATTGTATGATATATTTTTGAATCGTAACATAACCTTTCCGTTCACCAAATGATGCAAACATAATTATGTGAACACAACGAAATGACTCAAGTGCGTGTCATGCAAGGGCTCAAAAATAATAGAGAAATATTTAATAGACGTTATTATTTCATTATAATCCCATTTCCTAACCCTCAGCAACAACTTTACTTATTTATCATAATGTTCGTTTCAACAGTTGTGCAGCGTTGGATAAAACTGCAAATCTTTAAGTCTAATGCAGTTTCATCGGAAAATATGTTCGCCATACCATTTTAGGGTTCCGTACCCAAAGGGAAAAACGGGACCCTATTACTATGACTTCGATGTCCGTCTGTCTTTCTGTCCGTCTGTCCGTCTGTCTGTCTGTCTGTCACCGGGCTGTATCTCATAAACCATGATAGCTAGGCAGCTGAAATTTTCACAGATGATGTATTTCTGTTGCCGCTATAACAACAAATACTAAAAAGAAAATAAAATAAATATTTAAGGGGGGGTTCCATACAACAAACCTGATTTTTTAGACATTTTTCGCTCTATATTAATAATGGTTACAGGTAGATGCTTAAAATTTTCACAGAATATTTAGTTTTATATTCACTTCAATAATAAATAATATAAATTAAAATAAAATAAATATTTAAGGGGGGCTCCCATAGAGTACGGAACCCTACGTGCGCGAGTCAGACTCGTACTTGGACGGTTTTCTCACTCACTGAGTTGTAGATGTCCTTTCCACCTTTTCTTTTCTCTCCTTAATAAATGAGTTAGTTAGAATTAGATTGTAAATGAATATACTTCAGGTGGTAAATTTAAAGAAAAAAAATATGCTTCGGTTTTTATTTATCTTAATTTTCATAGTAAGCTCTCAAACGCTCTACAAAATATAAAATGTGAACTTAAGGGCTAGTTTTGGAAGTCCTAATAATCATAAAATTTGCTGACATACACGTACCTGTTACTTGACATTTATTGTATTTGGACGGCCCTTTGGCATCTAATAAAAATATGTTCAAAGTAAAATCTATTTTGTACAGGACCTAAGAAACATAAGTCTCACTCTCAACAAGCACTTTTTTGTAATTCGTCTCACACATATATTTTGTTTTTCCGTATTAGTTTATTCTTGTACGTCTATTTTTGTGCGTCCAAACATAGTTCAATTCAATTATTTTTATGCGTGTCAAGATTAAAGGGCGTTTTTCAAATTTTTTGTACCTAATAGAAAAATCGAGAAATATAAAATATTGATAGCTAATTGTTTTTTTTTATTTTTCTAGTATTCTATAATATGTAAACTTATTGTTAAATTCAAAATACTCTTAAAAATCAAGCTTATTGAAGTCAAATTTAAATATTTTGATTAAGATTTAGCATCTTAATTTCTACTGAGTTACGAAAGCATTACTTACAATTTCTTAACGTTTTTTCTACTGAGTTACATTTTGGACGTTCGGCTTTACTATCTTTTACTTTATAATGTCATCACGTTACTCCTAGTTTTCATATCACTTTGGTTTATAGACAGATTTGTAACAATTGTGATGAAATAAAACAGACTTTAATATTTTATGAGTTTCTATTCAAAATATAAGATTTTTTCGTTTTTTTTTCGAGGACAGTCACTAAGTAGAATGATGTTGTTACTCAGTAGAAACATTAAGCTCTGTACACATTATTAAGTATTATTATGCAGGAAACAAAAACAAACAAAGCAAAATGTATGCGAAATAAGATATATTTTCAATGAAAATACATGAGATACAAACTATATCTAGGTAATAGTTAGCTAGTAATATAGTCATATGTGTAGTTGTCAGAGCCAGCACACATGGTCATATTTTAATAAAACTTTTCAGCTTCGCCGACACATTCGATAAAAAGAAAACTGTAACTTTACACGATTAATATATTTCTAATGTACTTAGTGTAAAAACTGCTTCGAAAAACTTTTCAAAACGACAAATTACTTACAAACTTAAAATTTACGAACTATTCACCTAAGCATGTATCACAAATGTATTCAAACATTTGTTGTCCTTGACTGCAAGAGAGACAGATTAATTGCTTGCACACCATGCACTTAGTGGTGCATGTTTGAAAAGGAAATTCGTTTTTGCAACTATGACACTTAATTTTACGCTTAATGATTGTTGAATTTCTCTCTTTTTTTGTTTCTTCTTTTGTTCTCACCATTTTTTTCTTAATTTTTCTTGTTCTTCTTCATCCAGTTCATTTATTTTCTTTGTTTTATTTTTTACTAACTGAGCATGTTTCTTTTTAAACTGGATGTATTTTTCAGGATCTGCTTTCAGTTTTTCTCTATATCTTTTCATACGTTCCGCAGCAGTCAGAGGCATTATGTGTCCTAAAAACATACAACGTGACCATTATAACCATGCATTTTTTGCTATCACATTAAGTTAAATTTAGGTACATTTAATATACAAACATAAGGTAAAAAATGCATACAGTAGCTATTACAAAAGTCTAGCTAAAATAATGATAATATTATACCACTTATTTCATCACTGTCTACTATACATAAGCGGGTGAAAAATATACACACTCACATACAACCTTTTCCTTTATAATTTTAGTTTGAACCAAAAAACTAATACGATAAGTAATAAGATTTGTTATGAGACAAAATGAAGAAGTATAAATACTATTTTAAAAAAAAATTAAGTCACTTTTAGCGTCTTGTAGTAATCGAGTAACATTATGAGAAAAGTACATAAAAAAACTTGGAGACGAATTGAGTACCTTCCTCCATTTTTTGAAAGTCGGTTAAAACTGAACACTGAATAATATGGCTAAATTATTATATTCTAAATTTACTGATATATACATGCCTTTATATTCCACTTAGTGACAAATTACGTCCTATGAGAAACATTACCGGCTAAAGTATCTCAGTGGAACGTAACGAATCTTCCGTGATGCGAATTTTTTCACTGTATTTATTGTGTTTACATGCAAATCTTTAAAAGTAATCGATATTCTACATCATATTAAAACAGTACGTAAATGACAAACAGAAAATAGATGTTAAGACTTATACAAACTTCAAGATCACAATTTCTCAGTAGAATTCCTAAAATCACTCAGTAAATTTTAAAACTTTCGTTTACTAAATTTCGGGCGACCGACACTCTCAGAATGAAAGAATACAATATGGCCGCTTTAGTAGCATGTCAAGAGTTGCTAGAACAAAAAAATATGACAAATTTGGGGTAATATTTGAAATAAAACGAAAAAATAATCGTAACTCAATAGGAATTTTCCACCTTTACATATTCTTGTTCTTCGATTGTAATCCTTATTCTAATTGAATTACGGGCGTATTTTGCTACCTAGAGGTAAAAATCAAAGCAAAGATAATAGATGAATACTTACTTTAAAAAAAATGTATGGTGCTCTTTGTAAAATGTTTTGAATTTTAATTTTTTTTGAACGCACTTTGACGAAAGACACTCTGTAAATGGGGGCATTGTCAATTCAAATAATTATTTGTAATTAAAGGAATAGGTGTAACCGTATTTAAAATGATTTTTTGATAAGTCGTTTTCATGTACAATTTTTAGAAAATGATCGCGAGGCCAATATTTTTCTTTTTATAACTTCAGCTTGTGAAACAGTAATAGGACAGGGCAAAAAGTCCAGGTACAAAAAATTTGAAAAACGCCCTAATATCCTCAATAGTCATCGGTATAATATAATATTATTTATTATCATGGCGGTGTGTTGTAAAAAAACTAAGGTCAAACATATTTTTTGTGGAGGTTGTTGACCGGCAAAGGGAAGACTATTATTCATTTTTATCAATGTTATGTAGGTCAGTTATGGCTTTATTATAAAAGTGAAATGATGTGGCGAAAGATCTATTTAATTTTTAACCGACTTCCATAAAAGAGGAAGAGTAGGTTTTTTTTGTATGTTCATAGATATTTTCGCCAATTGTAAACCGATTCGAGAAATTCTTTTTTTGATTTTAAAAGAGTATACTCTCGAGGTAGCCCCATTTAAAAAGTTTGTCGAAATCGATTGAGCCAAGATCTAAAATCAAGAATAATACTAAAATTGTAAACATCGAACTATTTGAAATTAGGACATATACGCCAATGTCACGCCAATTTTATATAATTTGCTTATGGGCATGGACTTGTAAACTTTGTTTATAATTAAATTAACTTTGATACCATCCAAAAGTCATCTCGTAAATATAAGTATTGTATTACATTCGTATAGTATTGTATTGTATAGATACTATCGGGAAATTAGGGAATAATAACATTCAAGGCGTGTTTTTTCTAATGTATTGTATTGTATAGATACTATCGGGAAATATAAGGGAATAATAACATTCAAGGCGTGTTTTTTCTAATGTATTGTATTGTATAGATACTATCGGGAAATATAAGGGAATAATAACATTCAAGGCGTGTTTTTTCTAATGTATTGTATTGTATAGATACTATCGGGAAATATAAGGGAATAATAACATTCAAGGCGTATTTTTTCTAATGTATTGTATTGTATAGATACTATCGGGAAATATAAGGGAATAATAACATTCAAGGCGTGTTTTTTCTAATGTATTGTATTGTATAGATACTACCGGGAAATGACGGAATAATAACATTCAAGGCGTGTTTTTTCTAATGTATTGTATTGTATAGATACTATCGGGAAATATAAGGGAATAATAACATTCAAGGCGTGTTTTTTCTAATGTATTGTATTGTATAGATACTATCGGGAAATATAAAGGAATAATAACATTCAAGGCGTGTTTTTTCTAATGTATTGTATTGTATAGATACTATCGGGAAATATAAAGGAATAATAACATTCAAGGCGTGTTTTTTCTAATGTCTTCCTTTTAGGTAATTTGACTAATATAACAATTTGTTTGTATTGCATCCCATCAGTCTTTTTGTCTTTAGTCTATTGTTTGTGTACTATTTGAACATTTAAGTTTGTGTATTATTTGAACATTTGAATATAATCACTACACAGTATAAAATAAAGTCGCTTTTGGTCTGTTTGTTTGTCTGTATGCTTAAATCTTTAAAACTACGCAACGGATTTTAAAGCGGTTTTTTTTAATGGATAGAGTGATTCAAGAGGAAGGTTTATATTAATACACCTGTGCGAAGCCGGGGCGGGTCGCTAGTGGAAACTAAATTAAAAATTTCAAGGGGGTAATCCCCTTTAGCAGCTGTCTCACTGGCGCCTGCGTACATGTTAGGAAATTTAAAATTGTGGGGTTTTTCTTTGAAAAATTCTTCTAATAGTAACAATGACTGTGATTAATTATTTATCGTAACTTTATATAAATACCGTGTTAATTGAAATTGTTTGACTAGGTGATTGTCAGCAATCACCGAAATTAAGCAACGTTCCGCACGGTTAGTACTTGGATGGGTGCCCGCGGGTGGCATTTTCCAACTGAGCGCTACCGTGGCTCGGATGACACGTTAAATTGTATGCCCCGGTTGTTTTAACCGTTTAGCCATGTCAGAGGCCTTCAGGCGGCCTAAAAACTCTGACACCAGGGCTAGCCACCCGGCCTGTACGAACTTACTTACTTGCTTACTAATTGAAATAAACAAATTGAAAATCGTATTCAAGTATCATTCATCAAACATAATATTGCATTTATTTTCTTAAAACATTGTATTACTTATGATAACTTCCCATACGACGAAATTAAACAAAAAAATCTTTTAGTTAATATCGTACTAACCCAGAAATAGATAATTATTTTTTATTTATATTAACAATTTTACCCAGAAATTGAGTAATAATATACCTCTTACGAGTAAAACTAAGTTCTGATTTAAAATAAAATATGCGAAAATCACGTTAGTTTCCATTATAAAAATGAAATGCAAATCGGTTTTTTGTCCGAACTAGAGCTAATAAAAATACTACATCGCCATATAAAGAGATTTACCTTGACAAGTTATATATTGGCACATTATGTCACATAATGTAACCACTTCTCGTGCGTAATCACAACCAGACCAAAAGTAAACATTCCCATACTAGTAATTATTTTCCATTCATGCATAATGCATTATTGTTGAATTCTCGTCTAAGTAGGCGTTTGTAAATGGTTTTATTTTTATTAGATGATTGTTAGAAAGAGCTGGAAGGTTTATTTTAGTCGTTTCTTAGCATTTAGCAAAGTGTTTGCTTTGTCCGTAATAGGTAGCTTCATAGATTATTCTAGATCAATGACTAATCAGCAACTGCCAATCAGCATAATTATTTGACTAAAGTGAGTTCGTGAAGTTAAGGCTTGTATAATGCTAGTGGAGTTAGAGGTTCCGCTCTACATGGTATCTATTTTAACAGAGCGGCCTCGTGTATGGTCTCGTCTTATAGCCCCCCATTCACCATCAGCACGGGAAGCATGGCAAAGGGACAAATAGTCTTTCCACCGTTATATCCCCTCAAAGAGGAAATAAAGTATGTATTGACAATGACAACTGACATTTAAAGGTGGATAAAATAGTTTTCTCCCTTTGCCGTGCTACCCGTGCAGTAAATGGATGACATCCATTCGATGTTACGAGTTTGCGACTTCGTCGTTAGAAATGGCGACTTTTCATTGGTATAGCGAGCGCTTTAGCGTCAAAAATAGTTTAGCAAATTGTCTGATTACCTTCAAACTAAATCATCTGTAGATTTATTTTTATGTACATAGTATTTCTGGCTACCAATATCTTCAAATAAGGTTTCTGTAAAAAATGAAGTCTAAATGGAAATACACTAAATTGGCAACATTAGCCACATTCATTTGGATGTCATCCATTTGGACTGATGGTGAATTAGCAAAACTTTACATGAAAGTGTTCTTAATAGGATCATGATTCTAATCTTAAACACACTTATAATCACTAGAAAGACCGGAGAGGTCAAATGACCTTAGGGTCATTTAATGTAATTAGTTACATTTTTGATCGGTGATTTTTCTGAACTGATTGCATTGAGCTCGTTCTCATTTTATGACTTATAACTATTCATATTTGTTTACAATATTATTATAGATTTGTTGTGATAGCTAGACAGCTGTTTATAATAATCGGCCAAGTACGAGTCGGACTCGCGCACGGAGGGTTCCGTACTGTATGGGAGCCCCCCTTAAATATTTATTTTATTTTAATTTCATTATTTATTATTAAAGTTAATATAAAACTAAATATTCTATGAAAATTTCAAGCATCTACCTGTTACCATTATTAATATAGAGCGAAAAACGTCCAAAAATTTAGGTTTGTTGTATGGGAGCCCCCCTTAAATATTTATTTTATTCTCTTAGTATTTGTTGTTATAGCGGCAACAGAAATACATCATCTGCGAAAATTTCAGCTGCCTAGCTATCATGGTTCATGAGATACAGCCCGGTGACTGACAGACAGACAGACGGACAGAGGGACATCGAAGTCTTAGTAATAGGGTCCTGTTTTTCCCTTTGGGTACGGAACCCTAAAAAAATGATTAGCTACCTAGAGAGTCCGCGGTGGTCATTTGACCTCCGGCGGTTTATATTTCGTTATTATACACTTATTGGTAGCTTTATACAAAAGGTATTGATCTCAGAATTTATTACTTCTCGTCAAAGCAATGACGTGTTATAATATTTTTTTCTAGAAATTATTTCCTTCGCATTTCTGAAATACTGGACGCACTTCAAAACATCGTAGAGGAAAAAATTTTCACATGTCAACAGTGTGCAACAAAATGTTTGAATATTCATATTCATGATTCATTAGCTATATTTTTTTCTGAAAAATAAAATCATTCATTGTTTACATGTGTTACTTTAATGTAACAACTCATACGACATAATTAAAACACAATGCAATAATAAAATAATGAAACTCATGCTAAGTCATTTAACCTTTCTTAGTCTTGCTAGCTAGTTTAAAATTTCGGTCTTTCTAGTGTTATATCTACAACTAGCTGACCCAGTGAACTTCATATCAACATCTGTCAACTGTCAATTACAACTTTTACATGCAGCCCGGATAGCACGGCAAGAGGAGAAAACCATTTTATCCACTCTTAATGTCAGATGTCATTGTCAATCCATACTTTATTTCCTCTTCGAGGGGATATAATGGTGGAAAGACTATTCGTCCCTTTGCCATGCTTCCCGTGCAGGAACATGTTGCATGGGAAAATGAAATTAATGTTTTTATTGTTTTTCTCGCAACTGTTATAAATTTTCTCCCCGTTTAAACTCTAAACGGTGAGAAAATTTATAACAGTTGCGCGAAAAATTATATTTGAGGAAGTTAAGGGCAGGTTTAAACTTTAAGCCTTCCCTTAACTTTCACAAATATTTCAAGACCAAAATTAGCCGAATTGGTTCCGTTCCCGAGTTTAAGCTAGACTAACAATCACGATTCATTTTAATATAAATAGATTGTGCAAGTGCATACACAGAATTTATATCGCGATTTTTTTTTATAAATGGAATTTATTTCAGCAATTTGTGTAATGATAAGTGACATAGTTTTTGTACCTGTTGAGTTATCATAAATAGTGAATTTCTGAGTAAAGTCTACGTTAGAGTCTACGCGTAGACGCCCTACGTATATATCTGTGGAGGCACTTCCCATAGTTCTCATCTACGCATATGTAGGTAAGTATGTGGATGGGATGATCTTTCATAGAATTTCAGCTATTTTGAAAAAATAAAGCAAAATAAACTAAAACAAACACCAAAAAGCTAAAATAAAAACATCTCTAGACATGAGTTATAAATAGAGTCTGGCCAACGAAAGCTGTCCAAGAAAAAAGGCGGGAATTCTAAAAAATCAAGAGTTTAGAACTACGTGCATGCTAATGGAGATCAGCTGAGCGGTACTAGAAAACTATCTAACAGCTCTTGATTTTTTAAAATTCCCGCCTTTTTTCTTGGACAGCTTTCGTTGGCCAGACTCTATTACAGATATTTTGGAATGCATTTATTTAATAAAACATGATATAGATACAAAATTCTTCGATTATGTTAATTCTAAAAATATGTCACTGTCAGAATGCCGCTGTAGCCGCAAAGCAAAAGTTGAATAAGAATCAAGTTCACTGGCGAAAGACGGCCATTGCCCTCTGTGGTTGCATTCCTCAGCAGAAATACTAAGTGTAAAATAAAAAATCATAACTCAAATCATAAATACACGGCGTTTTGTTTTGATCTAAGGACTTTCAGAGGTCTATAAACTAATTATTATGAACCATTTATGCAATGAAACCCTGAAATCGCGAAAAATTCATCTTTGTACGGAACAAAGATCTAATAATCCTTACTAATATTATAAATCCGAAAAGTTTGTTGGTTTGTTGGTTTGTTACTCTATCACGCGCCAACGGAGCAACGGATTGACTTGATTTTTGGCATGCATATAGCATAAAAGGCGGAAGGAGCTTTAGGATATTTTTTATCCCGAAAAATTTCATAGTTCCTGTAGGACAGGACAAAAACCCTCGAAAGCGAAACTGTCGCCACTATCACAAAGACGCTAAGTGATTAATTCCTCTATGACGCTAATATGGACTAACGAAACGTCACAGCCAAACGTAATTAGATGACAGGTGACATTGTCTGCAGACTTTTATAAATCACAAGTAGCGTGGCAAGGCGACAAATTGTTTTTCTACCATTATATCCCCTTGAAGAGGAAATAAAGTATGGATTGAAAATGACAACTGACATTAAAATTGGATAAAATGTTATTTTCCCTCTGCATGCTACATGTTACTATGACGTTTAATACCAGGCCGTCATTTTGTCTGACATTAAAAATATTTTCAAATATTCTATCATTAGAGGTTCAACATGTTTTTTTATTCTACCTTTATGGTACAGAATCATCATACTTTAATACTATCAATCCGAAAAGTTTGTTGGTTTGTTCCTCTTTGACGCAGCAACGGAGCAAAAGATTGACCTGATTTTTGGTATGGATACCTATGGTTTAATAGACAGAAAGTGATAATAGGATACTTTTTATATCTCGAGAAAATTCGTGATTCCCATGGGATAGGACAATAACTGTTTCTCAGCAATGGAGCAACGGATCGACTTGATATTTGGGGTGGGCATAGTTTGGAAGACGGAAAGTGACATGGGATACTTTCAATCCCGAAAAAAATGTGGTTCCCGTAGGACTTAACGATAATTTTTTCTCAGCAACGGTGCAACTCGCCTTGGCATATTGCATGAATATAGTTTGAAAGACGAAAAGTGACATAGGCCACTTTTTATCACAAAAACTTTAACAGTTCCCGTAGGATAGGATAAAAACTAAGTGAGTGGGCTGCGGTAGCAGCCGTCTAAGCGCCAGAAATAACCTGTCATGGCAAGTTTAGGACGTTCCCACATATTTCGCACTCCTTCGCGGCACTCAACAGCACTAGCCCAGACTCGGGCTCCATAACGGAGCTTGCGCTCTCGCCATAGTGACGGAGTGTTTCGGAGCACAAGACACATCGTCATCCACCACTCGGGACTAACCAGTACTGAACGTCAGACAGCATTCCAACGCCCTGGTTCCAGTGCAGTGGGTCAGTCATAGTAGCCCAGCGCCTGCCTCTTCAACTGCAGAGGGCAGTGAGAACGGCAATCGAGATACCGACACTTCTCTTCCCCTGCAGCCCCACTGCGTCTGCCAACACGTTGACGGCCTAGCGGAAGGTAGGGTAGGTGGCGGCACCCACACCACCAGTTCCATATATCCCACCGCGGCCCCTTATCCTCGGCTGTCATATCAGAGTCCAAGAAGCAGCCTTGCTTTATGAAACTAAGAAAGGTTATTCCCAGCAAGTAACTGGAGATAGAGAGACAGAAAAGAAGCCACACCCAGCGCAGCAGGAGGAGCTGGAGTTCATATGCCTGGCAGACGGAGCAGCACTAGAGCAAAATCTTAACCGAGAAATTAACATATTTACAGACGGCAGTAAAATTAAAGGGAAAGTTGGGGCGGCATTATCCATTTAGGATGATGCCGCTGAGATCAGTACCCGCAAGCTGAAATTGGCCGATTGGTGCTCTGTGTAACAGGTCGAGTTATTGGCACTTCTTGAGGCTACCGAAATCGCAAAAATCTTTTGTGACTCCAGGTCTGCACTGGAAACGGTAGTTGGCGTATCTTCCCTCCATCCCTTAGCAGTAAATTCAAAGCTAACATAAAGTTACTACACGCACAAAATAAAATAGTGAAACTTTATTGGATTAAAGCGCACGCGGGGATGGAGGGAAATGAGAGAGCGGACCAGCTAGCAAAGGAAGCAGCACTGCACTCGAAGTGCAGACCTATTTAGGATAACTGCCCCGTTTCATTCGTCAAGCGAGAAATCCGAAAGGACTCTCTTGACGAGTGGAACCGGCGGTATCAGGATGGACACACAGCGGCGGTAACCAAATCATATTTTCCGGATGCAAGGGCGGCATACAAGATCGTAAGAGAAATAGCACCAGTGGGAATCATAACTCAAGTGCTGACGGGGCATGGTAAGTTTTCCCAATACTTACATCGATTTAAGTTGAGGGAAAGCCCATCGTGCATCTGTGAACCCACAAAAGAGGAGACTCCACTGCACATAATCTTGGAATGCCCAGTTTATGGAAAGCAGAGATTTGATTTAGAACAAAAAATTGGAATTAATCTAACACGAAAAAACCTTAGAAACAATTTTATCGAATTTTTGCACAAATATTTGTAAAAAAGCAATACTTAATTAAGAACAAGTAGGTATAAACTTTGCTGTACCATTGTAATGTTTATTATAACTGCAAACAGCCAAAAACATTGAAATTTAGGTATACTTACTTAGTTTTTATTCATTTGTAATTAAGACCCCTGATCATGTCAGGGATATTTCGCGATATAATAAAAAAAAAAAACGAAAATCGATGCAGCGACGCAAGAGCGGCACTGCAGCCCGCCTAAGTTGCGACACTCCTCATAAGGCATGCAACCTACCGGCCATCCTCTCAGCTGCTTTAGTTAAAAGCGGCTGAAACTCGAGTGCCAGCCTCTAAGCTTCCTTGGGGGAAAAGACCCAAAGAAGAGGGAGACTTCGAGCGCCGCCTTTTCAGCTGCCTCAGACCTCCCCCACGACAAGGCGGGAATACACGGGGGGGTTGTATATACACTCCAACCGTAACTTAACCAACAAAAGCATTCCTCTAAGGTATTTTGATATTTGTCAGTTAGGTTAGGTTTCGCAGCCGACATAAACATAAGCCAAAATCAAAATACAACGCGGGCGAAGCCGCGGGTAAAAGCTAGTACCATAATATGTCGAGATTGAATAAACTTTTTGAGTGAAAGATTTTTTATTTATTTTCGCGATATTTTTTTTTTTTTAAATATGTTTTTCAGGTCTTCCTCTGACAATAATATAGGTCAGAGTCGTTGTGTAACAAACATTATTGCATCATTTTTTTTTTAATGCAAAGTTTGCTGTATGAGGTTTTCAGCCGATATTAGGGTTTGTTAGTAATTAGTCTCTAACTCAATCAATTGAAACAAATGCACACATACCTATTTTAGAATGATCTCGAAGTAACTAAAGTCATTCACGACTCCTGATTGCATAATTTATATTTTTTAATTTAAACCTGAAGTAGCGGATACTTATACATAATATTGAAGTATTATTTTAGCTTACTAATTTAAACTTTTATCCCATGGGACTATACATATCACGGGACATATCACTTTATCTCTACCACGGAAACTATTTTTTGTTTAAAGTTGAAATTGTGCTATGTGTAGTTAGGTACCTATTTGATCATTGTTGAAGGTGGTATGTTATAAGATTCTGGTTAATCTGTTTATCACGCACTTCCTAAAACGAAAAGGTTCTCAATTCGGCTGTATCTTTTGTTTGTGTGAAAGCTACGAAATACTTCCGTCTTGCTTAAATCTATTTGCTTAATTTTTGTATGTTGTAAAGAAAAAATGTACCTATCTATAAATAAGAACTTGCAAAATATTCTGAAAGTCAAAAAATATTTCAACTACATTACGCAATCTTTGCCAAGCTGCTTAGCACTTTAAAAAATATTCGCAATTCATCAAGTTACAGTTTTTTTAATGAAAGAAAGAATGTTACATTATCTTTATACTACGGGACTTATCGCGCAACAACACACACTGTAATAAGTACACGAGATATGTACTAATTACCTAAATACCTATTTTTCTCCCGACGTTTCGACCAATAAAATTAAGAAAGTTATAGTACGATTTTGCAAACATGCTAGTCGATGGGTCGAAGAGTTTTCAATATTTCACAGCTAAACTTCATGAAATCAATTTATTCAAAATCATTTTTAGACTGAATCTCAATTTTTTTGGTATCAATACCTGTAATCTCTCTGGCCACTACCGCCACCACAAATGGTAACAGTCTTATCACTGTCGACAACATTTCCACTCAGTCACTTTAAACACAAACTGTTCAAACCAAACCAAACGTTCAGTTCAATCATTAAATTATTCAACTCAAAACAGAATTCGTAAACACTGGCTGCATACACATTTGCTTATAAGCCACAAAAAAAAAAAAAGTTTTTTTTTTTTCAATTTTGACTTCAGCAATTCTTTAGTTAGCGATTCAGCTGTACAAAGATGTATGTATCATCTGAAATCTAAACTTTTTATAATTTTCCTTGGAACCCGCACCCCCGGTCACACCGTGGTTGGTGTCGCGAGCACTGGTGCCATACGCATTAAGATAACATATATTTATAATGTAGCTCGGCGGTTGATTGGTCAGCGTAGAGCTAACGAAGGTAACGAGGGTTCCGTAGGAAATTAAAAAAAAATATAGCGTAATCGAACCCATTCTAGCCTTTTATCAACTGTCACGGATTTACTCGTGAATCTCGTGATTACTTAAAGCACATTTGCGCTAACATATCGGATATGACAATAACAGCTTTATGGAAAAAAGCTTTAAAAATATGGTATTTTAAAGCTATTTGAAAAGTTTGACGGCGAAAATATCTGTTTCTCGTTTTTTTTTAAAGCAAATAGTTTAGCTCTCATTGTCGTAATATTTTTAGATGATTTGTCAATTCCCACTCATAGATACCAAGTGAACTTTGGCGATCTAAGTACGTTATACTTATACGAGTATTATGGGAATAATCGAGTAAAAAAATACGAGATAAATAAATAACCTTACTATCACGAAATACCTCACTTTTCGACCGAGTTGCATTGTCCGTGGTTACTGGTACGAGTAAATATATAATCGATCGAAACGTCGGAATAATGTGGTAAGTACGGTAAGTAGGTACTTTATATCAACTCGTATTACGCGATTGTTCCCGTAATATAAGAACAACCTATAGTTACCACCTAAGTAGGTACCTAACCTATTGTCTACTAGCACATACTGCAAACATATTACAGTGTTTTTCAAGGTGACCACTGATACAAGTATGTGAACTTTTTCCATTTAGCACAAGAACAATATGTGTGAATATACTTATATCACTTTATTTTGCATACTATCACGTCGTTATCTTTTTTTAAATAAAATTATTACATACTTTAACATGTTAGTTAATTTTGCTGGCAATACATCCTACTTAAATATGTGAATAGAATCTGAGTAGGTATTGTACCTAGTATTGTACGTAGCCTACAGATAGCGCGCGAGTTGAATGCAGTCGGGGTCTGAGGTAAAGAGCGGGAGCATCTCCCCCCGCTATCCGCACGCCCCACCTCACGCGCCTGGGCGGATTGGGCGTGCGGATAGCGGGGGGAGACATTCGCATTCCTAAGCTCTGCATTCAACTCGCGCGCCTACTGTACGTAGGTACTTGTTTGTTCCTTTTGGTTCTAGTATCAGTTTTTTTTTTCTAAAGCCGGGCATTTTATTGCCAGCATTGACCTGTGCGCCGGCCATGTCCTCATTATTGTAAATTCTATTGAAAAGTTACTATGGGTAATAGAGGTTTATAACATATTTGCTCGTAAAGTGGCTGTAATTACACCAATTTCAATATCGTAATGTATTTCGTTACGCACTTGTGCATTTTTGTAATGTAAAACGCACGCCGCCACCGACTGATGTCACTCTGTGGTCCGTTTCTCCTACTTTCAAGCGGCGAGTGTGAGAGACATTACGGCACTTGTGCGGTAGTGTAATGTAAAACGCACGATGCTTCGACTGATGCACTCCGAGTCAGAGTGCTCCATTACAGTGCATGTCTTCTAAGAGTTTTATTCATTTTCTCGCAAATATGTTATAAAACGTCGTATGACATACGTGCGCTTTGAAAATTACCGCACTTATATCATAATGTACTATTACGTTTAGGTAGGTTTAAGTGATCTTTTCGTGATTGTCTAAAAACATAGCATTGACACTAAAATTTGAAAAAATAATGGTTAAATAGATAACCTGAAAACTTTTGTTTAGCAAAAATAGTGAAAAAAAAATAGATTTTTTGGTAGCTACCGTTAATAGGTAATTAATTACCAAAATTATGTTTCAGATGTTCTCAGCTCAAGTGCAGTTACATAATTTAATTTGTTTCGTATCAGAATAATAATGACATTGTGTTAATGTACTCCTGTTTAGAGATAACTAGATTATAATATACTAGATTTTGCCCGCGGATTCACCCGCATGATATTTTGAGGCCCTACCTTACCACCCTTAATAAAGGAGGTGGAAAAAAAAAACAAAAAAATCGATTTGACATTTGTTCGATTCGACAGTTCTTTTTTGACATTTCTTGGAGCGCACGCTAGAATAGCTCGCAGATGGCAGAACTTCTCCTACTTATTTAACACTTATTGTTATAATATGGAAAATTTACGTAATATCATTATAATTTATAGCCTATGTGTTATTCTGATGTATAAGCTATATAATTGCAAAGATTCATCTCAATCCGTTCAGTACATTTTGCGTGAAAGAGTAACAAACATCCATCCATCCAACCATCCTTACAAACTTTCACGTTTAAAATATTAAGTAGGATGGTATGTACAAAAAACATTTTAGTTTAACAATTATTTACCATTGTAATTGTAGAGTAAAAACGTATTAAAAACAAGGTTTAATAGGAACTTACTATTTTACTTTTATTGCGCTATAAAAATTATATAAGTACAAAACGATACTTACCTACAATGATGTTAATATATCCTTACCTACGTGTAATTTAAACAGTGTAATTTTGTTAACCGACTTCGCTACTCGTGAAACTCTCTCAATTTTTCACTGTAAAAAAAAAACATTTCGCACGGTCAGTAGATATTTAGATGGGTGACTACACCACCACGACTTCAAGGTTTTTCAATGTCATTGACGACATTAAAGCACTATCTAGACGTAATATGAAAAAAGGAGTTTTCTAATTTTATTATTATGTCCCACGGATCTCTAGATCTAGTTCAAATTATGCGGACTGACCATTCAAGGATCAACGGGCCAATTCAATTAAAACCTAATGAATCTAAACAGTACCTTATCCGTTTTTCTGCCATAAAAATCTCTAAACACCACAAGGTTTTACTTCAACAATCGTACCTGGTACTTTTCTTGACAGCTTTTGAGAAGCAAACATAAGTAAAAGGTTCACAATCATTTCAGTTCAGTTTCGTCACCGGTAGCTGAATTAGGGCCCTGCTTAGTCACTGTCCTGTCTCTATTTGGCTTAGGATCGATCAAATTTTTGCGCATATATTTGAATTATGTAACAGAGAATACCACAGGTGTTTCTATTGCCTTTATTCTGTTTTGTACTTACCCACGCTAACTACGAGTATACACAAAGAAACGTATTATAAAGCCGATTACTTTGTTTAATTAACTATTATATTACTTTTATAATCTTAGAACTCTTTTAATAGTATTATCCTTCCTTCCCCCAATCGTATTACTAATGATTATTTAAATATTTTAATTATAATTTTTGAATTTCGCTTTTTTCGTGTCTAAAAAGTCGAAAATAAGTTTATATAAAGTCTCATCTCTTAAATATCATTATTATGTATTATCACCACTCGTCCGGCGGAGCGGAGAGTATTGTTATACCATAACACAGGTTCAATCCTAGCTTCCCCCCCGAGTGGGTTCCCGCCTTGTCGTGGCGGGGGGGCTTAGTAGCCGTGGCTTGTGGGCGGCCACGGTGAAGCTAAGAGGAACCCGAGGTGGGGCCGGCCTCTCCGGGTCTTGGCCGGAGACAAGCCCGTGCGGAGGCTGGCCAGTAGGTCGCTAGTCGACTGAGGTGGACTGCGGTGTCGCGCTCGTCGCGATACCGCGGCCGAGCCCATCGAGGCGGGGGCGGCGACGGGATGGACGGGCGGCGAGTGTGCCGCTGTCTATCCGTCCTGCCAGCGGCCCTGACGGGTGCCGCCAACGTGTTGGCGGAGGCGGTGGGGCTGCAGGGGAAGAGGAGTGTCGGTATCGCGACGGCCGCTCTCCCTATCCTCTGCAGCCGTAGTGGCAGGCGCGGGGCCACTTTAATTGACCCGTTGCATCGGGACCAGGGCTGTCGGATACGGGTGCTGTCTGACGCCCAGTGCTGGTTGGTCCCAGGTGGTGGGTGGCGATGTGTCTGGTGTTCGACACATCGTCATTCTGGCGGGAGTTCAAGCTCCGTGGTGGGGCCCGAGTTGGGCCAGCGCTGTCGGGTGCCGCGGAGGAGTGCGCAAGCGTGCCCGTAGCCCCGACACCAGGCGCAGTGGTGGAACACCCAGGGGTTTTGGTGGGTATACTGTCCAGTCGGCAGGACTCCCACATAACCACCCGCCTGCCCTCGAGGTGTGGTGGTATCTATAAAAGATTTCCCCTGGCTAAAAAAAAAAAAAAAAAAAAAAAAGGTTCAATCCTAGCTTGGGTAACAATATATCCCAATCTGGAATACAATTATATGAAAACCTGATTTTGAATACTGTATGACAGACGATGTAAGTTAAAACGTAGTATTTTTTTTTTTGTACTACAATTTGTAGGCTGTTTCTTATTTATTACTAGCTGACCCGGTGAACTTTGTCTCACCGCGCATCTGTCAACTGTTAATGACAACTTTTACATGCAAGCACGTTTTTTTTACGAGAGAAGTTTATTTTTATAACTTAAAAAACATTGAAATATAATTCTAAACTACCTAATTATAAATAACACCAAAAATACGAAACTTACCTATAAACAAAATAAAATAAATAAATAAACAGACAGGCTAAAAATCGAAACAAATACTATGTCCGTGTGGTAGGGTCAAGTAGGGTGCCAAGAACGCTGGCTGGCATTCCCACGACGGGAACGAACTGAACGGCTAAAGAGATTCTCTGTGCGAGGAATGAGCCAGCTCTCTTGTCACCAGCAGCCTCAACAAGTTTTGACTGTTGTGGCAAAACTGTCTTAAACATCTTTTTAGGGATGGAAAAATAAAATAAAATAGCACGTTTTAAATGGGAAAATAAATTTATTGTTTTTATTATTTTAATCGCATTTTTTATAAATTTTCTCACCATTTAAGCCTTCCCTTAACTTCCACAAATATTTCAAGATTAAAATCAGCCAAGTCGGTTCAACCCTTCTCGAGTTTTAGCGAGACATATAACCACGATTCATTTTTATAAAGAAGATAATGCAAAATGGGCTCTGACTAGGTACAGTAGCTCAAAAAATCCGTTAAACTATGTTAAATAAATGCGCAGAGTAAAACAACCGCATCAAATGCTTAATTTATGAGTAATTTCACATTTTCCAATTTGATTCTTGTTCAGTCATTGAATTACTGTCATTTTGGTCACATGTAACCTCAATACCCGAATACACGAAATTACTTTTAATGGACACTGTTATTGTAAAAAATAACGGGAAGATCATTTTGCGAAAGAAGCAAAGCAAATTATGAAATACGGTACCCTTTATTGGCCCAATTTCTATGCATATTTGCAATATCTCCTTTAGATGGAAGATGTCAGCTGTTTCTTACATTTTGTTGATTCCAAGTTGCCATTTTCTACAGAACAGTTGATTTTTTTCCTCCAATTCCGAGTTGGTCACATAGTGAGAGTTGTTCATTATGATGGTTTTAATATGTGATTTCATTTAATGTCGGCGTCAGCTCTACACACTGTATAACGATATGATTATTATCCAAGTTGTATTTTGTATGAACAAAATTTCTCATAATAATTATATTTTTCGCAATAAATGGCAAAACCGCCTTCCATCGTGTACAAAATTCGAATATTTCGCTCGCAATGTTTACATTATTGTTAACTTATCAAAAAATTTAAATTAAAAAAAAAAAAATGGCAACCACCTCAGGATCACCCTTTCGAACTGAAAAAAATAATCTTTCGATTCGGTTCACAATTGGCTAAATTATCGATGAACATAGACAAAAAAGAAATACATACAGACGAACATAGAACCTTTTTCTTTTTGGAAGTCGGTTAAAATAGTCTATTTTTTTAACTGATCTTATCAGTAACCCTGTATTTAATAAGTGCTATAGACACATGCGTTAATATGTCCTCTAATTGACCCTTTCTATCATTTTCACGGTTACCTATGACAGATTAGGCTGCATACCTACATAATACATAGAATAATACCTACACTACATACATACTACTTTAATGCGTAATTGTCCGACCATGCTGTCAACTTGTGACAAAAGAATAGGAAGTTGATTTAGCATAATAGAAATACTTGATACTTGATAGGTGCTACATTTTATGCAACTTTGTAGATTACATGTATGCAAACATACAAGCCTACCTGTTTTACTATCATTATCATTCTAATGATGTATAGTGGTTCATAGCCGTGGTGATCTAGTGGTAGTAACACCTGCTCTACAGTAGTGAGGTTGTGGGTTCAAATCCCGATCCTGTAGCAATCAGTTTCTTTGGAATTTATGAACGGAATTTCACACCACTAGCTTTGCGGTTAAGGAAAACATAGTGAAGAAACCTCCATACATACGAAGAAGGAGTTCGATGGCGTATGTAAATCCACCAACCCGCTCGGTATGGCGCAATCGTCCTTTGTGGGTAGGCCTACGTCTTGCAGTGGATTATTAAAAAGGCTGGTACATGCACACAGGCAAGGCCTTGTATCGTATTAAGGACCAAGCGAGCGAAGGATCTCGGTTTCGGGATTGGGTTTGCAATTTTGTTTTCCTACTACGAATATACGGGACTTATCGTGCAATTAAACTTGGTACCTCTTTTTCTCCCGACGTTTCGGCCAACTTGCATTGGTCGTGGTCACGGGCAGACTCCCGCTATAAGTCCTGTATATTCATAGTAGGATAATGTGCTCAAATCGCGAAAGTTTAAAAAAACAATTTTGTTTTCATCGCTAAATATGAAATCTGATGATAATACTTAATTAAAAATAAACATATTTATTTTCGTGGCCATCAATAGCTGCAACTGTTGCAAATCATTCGTTGGAGGCAGTTCATTTAATGAGAAAATAAATCAAACTAATTAATTAATCAGTGATTTAGTTAAAAGTTATCATATAAATTATACAAAGTAATATACCCTTGATCTTTCTCGCAGAGCTTTTAAATTGGAGAAAAAATCCAACTAAATTCCAGCTTCCTTAACTGATTTTTAACTTCCAAAAAGTAGGAGGTTCTATGTTCGTCTGTATGTATTTTTTTGTGTATGTTCATCGATAATTTCGCCAATTGTGAACCGAATCGAAAACATATTTTTTAGTTCGAAAGCGTACCTATACTTCCGAAGTGGTCTTATTTAAATTTTTCAGAAATCGGCTGAGCCGTTTTTGAAAAAATCAATGACATAAGCAGTTCGAGCTAAATATCCGAATTTTGTACACGATGAACATTGATAATTTCGCCAATTGTGAACCGAATCGAAAAATTCTTTTTTACTTGAAAAGAGTATACTCCCGAGATAGTTGTATTTAAATTTGACAGATTTCGGCTGAGCCGTTTTTGAAAAATCAACAATAATGTGAACAATTCTAGCAAAATATCCGAATTTTGTACACGATGAAAGGCGGCTTTGCCATTTTTTGCGAAAACTATTTTTTCTTTTTTTAACATCTGTGTTTTTTTCTAACGGACCAGTGCCGCTATTAACTTAACTACAACAAATGAATTATAAATATCAGCATTTTGGTATTGCGTCGAGTTGTTCGATGTTCAGAAAGATTTTTGAAAGCAAAATAAACTCACGACCCAATGTCTCAACATAAATTTAGCGGCTTTAATGTAACCACTGTCGAACACAGCATTTTTGCGCCGCTTGTGCTGTCTGCACCGCCAAATTGGCCGCTGCCCCAGCCCCTACTCTACCAGATTTTTTAGACATTAGAAAGTAACTTTTTCGTCCCCCATTTGCTTTGCGCGCGCAATTTTCTTTTCAGGTCATATTGTTTAACATGATAAAAATAAAAAACTTGAAAACAAGTGAAAAACCTAAAATGAGTGATTCTAGCGAGAGGAAGTTTATTTGACGCTAACAAAATTGACTAAAACTATTAATAATGAGCTTTCTAATTTTTGAATCACGAGCGCAGCGAGTGAATTAGAATCTCTCGCTAGCTCGGTCATCAAATTTGAGCACGCGGTTAAAAAGCAACTTTGCACTCAAATAACTATTATAATCACGTGTTTACTATTATGGATTTTCAATACTCGCTCCTCTGTCTCTTAATCATTAACGCATATATTGTAACGGGATACCTATTCAAAAATAAAGTATCTGAGTCCCATAAAGATGAAACTATGACAAGTGCGTTTATTAACTTAAAAAAAAAAATTGGTTGTCTGTAAAGTCGGTTTCCGGACGATAATTTTACTTGAGAAACGACATAAGAAAATATTTTTGAATCATCAACTGAAACAAGCGAACGCTTAGGCCAATCGTGCCTCTCTGTCACTTGTTTCGCGCTCTCGCTTGCACGTTCAGCTCGTTCAGGTGAAACGTGAAACTTTTACATGCGCGCAGCCGGCGTTCCTCGATTTATAAGAAGTTGTCACGTCAAAAACTTAAAGTACTACTACCCGTTGTCAGCGGGCAAACTGGCAATGTCATAAAAACTTATAACTATTATCATTACATGCCACGTTCTGGAATATTCTTTTCCGGCAGTCCTTCAAAGAAGATTATGAGCACTAATAGGGAAGTACATAATAATATGTCAAACATAGTACTTAATTTCCTTTCTCATTCGCATTGTACAGTTTATATGATAATTTGACATCGTTAAATATTTTATTTGTCGGTGTCTTTTGTCGGCGTCATTTTTAAGATGTTGTTTTTATATATTTATATTTTTTATTTTATTTATCAATCTGATTTGGTAAATAAATAAAAATTGACTTATTAATTTTAACATTGAAGAGTATAAAATAGAGCTATAAAAGATTCAGTTTCAAAGAGTTCGTTCTTTCGTCAAAGAGGCGTGGGTTCGATTCCCACCCAGGGCAAATATTTATGTGATGAAAATAGGTATTTGCTCTGTTTCTGGGTGTTATTTAGGTATTATCGATATAAGTATGTATTTAAGAAATATGTATATGTAGTATATCAGTCTCTGACAGCCATATCACAAGCTTAGCATAGTTTGGGGTCAGAGACCGTGTGTAAGATGTCCACTAATATTTATTTATTATATTTTTAAAAAAATCACGGCTATAGCGCTCGTAGCATAGTTTGACTAGGTGTTTGTCAGCGATCACCGAAATTAAGCAACATTCCGCACAGTCAGTATTTGGATGGGTGACCGCGGGTAGCATTTTCCAACTGAGCGCTGCCGTGGCTCGGATAACACGGTAACGGTTAAATTGTTGGTCCCGGTTGTTTCAACCGTTTAGCCATGTCAGAGACCTTCAGGCGGACTAAAAACTCTGACACCAGGGCTAGCCACCCGGCCTATACGAACTTACTTACTTAAGGCTATGATGTTATCTACAAGCAGCGGATAACCCAGTCATCGCGTTGCAAGCAAACTTTAGTCAGGATTGGGTTATCCGCAACGTGTAGCTAACACAAGCGCTAAAATGTTTGGCCTATACTTTTTATTCTTACTAATATTCATAAATCCGAAAGTGTGTTCATTGGTTTTTTCGTTGTTATTTCTATTTCACGCAGAAATGGAGAGACGGATATAATTTTGCTTGGGTAGATGCCTATAGTTTAAAAATCGAAGTGCAATGGGCTATTCTTTATGTACGAGTATATTTATAAAAAATGAATCCCTATTTCCCTTAGTAACAGCATCACTCGTAAACGGCTTTACCGATTTCGTTAATTCTTTTTTGTTGTGTTTGTCATATTCAGGAAAAGGTTTTTATGAAACAAAAAATCAAGAAAATTGCGTGGAAAGTAAAAACATTAATTTTCACCATACAAAATATTCCTTCATGTAAAAGTTGTCGTATCAGCAGGCCTTGACAAAATACATTTTTGTTTTCTGTAACGCCAAACGATACCTCCGAAATGTATATAGTCTGACCGTTTAACTGAGTCCTCGCCTGCGCGGGTACAGGGGCGCGGGGGTAGACGACAAAGGGGGACTGAGACAGGTGCGGGCGGTGGGGCCCCACCGCCCGCACCTGTCTCAGTCCCCCTTTGTCGTCTACCCCCGCGCCCCTGTACCCGCGCAGGCGAGGACTCAGTTAAACGGTCAGACTATAGAACTGACATTAATTGACCCGTTGCGTTGGAACTAGGGCTGACAGATACGGGTGCTGTCCGACGCCCAGTACTGGTTGGTCTCGAGTGGTGGAAGGCGACGTGTCTGGTGTTCACACATCGTCATTCAGGCGGGAATTTAAGCTCCGTGGTGGGGCCCAAGTTGGGCCAGTGCTGTCGGGTGCCAAGGAAATGCGGAAGCGTGCCCATAGCCCCGACACCTGGCGCAGTGGTGAAACACCCCGGGTTTTTGGTGGGTATACCGTCCAGTCGGCGAGGACTCCTACATACCTACATAACCACTCGCCTGCCCTCGAGGCGAGGTGGTATCTATAAAAGATTTTCCTTGGTAAAAAAAAGGAGTTGATCGATGTTATAAAATTGGCTGATAAATTAATAATTCATAGCAATCTAGCAGACCAATATTGAGTCGTAACTGCTCATTTTGATTTACAAACACACAAATAAAATGTGTGCAGTGAACGCGTTGATGTCTTTTACAGGGAAAAGAGCCGCGAACTTCTGGATCAATAAAATGTTTCTTTAAGAAAACAACTTTATGTTATGATTTGTATCTTAGTTTGTTGTGAATGAGATCTTAAACGGTGATAGAAACTAAGAGAGAGGTAGTTAACGTGGTCCAAGCGTGTATGGAAAAATAGGATTCAGTTAGAAGCCAAAGTTTACTTTTTCCAAAAACATGATTTTTTCTTAGTACTTTTTTCTAGTAAGTACTTAGTACTTTTTTTTAGTACTTAGTTATTTTTTCTTAGTACTTTTTCCAACAACATTATTTTCCAACAACATGATTTTTTCTTAGTTTCATGATGATTTCTTCTTTAGTTAAGTATGAAAAGAACCACTTTTCATACTGAATGCTGCTGAATTACGGTGATGTGGCGGGTCCCCACCGCCCGCACCTGTCTCAGTCCCCCTTTGTCGTCTACCCCCGCGCCCCTGTACCCGCGCAGGCGAGGACTCAGTTAAACGGTCAGACTATAGAACTGACATTGCCTGCGGAAATGTTATGTCACGTCACGCTAAGTTCTTATTCCTTAGCGTGTACGGAAAAAAGTATTAATGTATTTTGTCTAGTCTATTAGTGTGACAGATGAAGGTGATATGAATTTCACCGGGTCAGTTAGTCCCAGATAAATTAAACAAATCATGCATAGTCGCTATTAAATGCTAGTATTACCTATCTATCCAATAATCTTTCAATGACTAAGCTCCAGTCCAAAATTTACTTCCACGAGGTATATTAACCGTGAAAAAGGTCAAACAAACACACTTTTATATTTATGGTTTAGCTCGGCTGATTAATATACCTATCTTATATTTATAATGCACCACAATAACTGGTTAGCTGTCAAAAAACCACAGCATTTGTTTATAATTATTGCTTAGCTTTGCCCTTGAGGAAACGATCTTGAGCACTCCTACATGCAAAATGACAAACGTTTTGCAAATGTAATAAAAGATTTATCTGACCAAAAAACCTATTAAATTTTAAGCCTTGGAAACAATTCAACAGTAGCCGCTGCAGACTGGTAGGTTTTTCCAAAAGAGACAAGTATTGAAGACAATAAATAAATAACATCACCGTAATTCAGCAGCATTCAGTAATTAAAGTTCATTTCATACCTACTACATAAAGTACTAATAAAGTAAGTTCCTATAGGCCGGATGGCTAGCCCTAGTGTCACAGTTTTTAGGCCGCCTGAAGGCCTCTGACATGGCTAAACGCTTAAGACAAGCAGTTAGCAATAAGATACTAAACTAAGAAAAAAGCATGTTGTGGTAAAAAGTAAAGTTTGGCTTCTAACTGAATCCTTTTTTTTTCCATATACTCTTGGACTACGTAAACTCCTTCTCTCTCTTAGTTTCTATAACCCTTCTAATCCTTAAGATCTCAATCTTCATTAATCTTAAGATAAAACATCAAAAAAAGTTTTTTTTTAAATTATAAATGAAACCTTTTGTTGATCCAAAAGGTCACGGCTCATTTCCCGAGTAAAAGACATCAACGCAATCATGGAACGCTTTTATTTGTGTGCTTTTAAAATAATAAAGCGATTAGTAAATTGTGAATAAAATGTGGTCCTTTTTAGGGTTCCGTACCCAAAGGGTAAAAACGGGACCCTATTACTAAGACTCCGCTGTCCGTCCGTCCGCCTGTCCGTCTGTCTGTCACCAGGATGTATCTCATGAACCGTGATAGCTAGAACACTGAAATTTTCACAGATGATGGATTTATGTTGCCGTTAAAAGAACAAATACTAAAAACATAAGATACGGCTCTTTTCCACTGTAAAAGACATCAACGGCGTTACTGCACAATTTTATTTGTTTTTAAGAAATATCCAGCTGTAAAACCGACTTCACATAATCTCAATATAAATTTGGTCAGCAAGTTTTTTTTTTTTTTAAAATAAATGTATTAAATAATCGACCAAGTACGAGTCGGACTCGCGCACGGAGGGTTCCGTACTGTATGGGAGCCCCCCTTAAATATTTATTTTATTTTAATTTTATAATTTATTATTAAAGTAAATAGAAAACTAAATATTCTCTGAAAATTTCAAGCATCTACCTGTTACCATTATTAATATAAAGCGAAAAACGTCTAAAAATTCAGGTTTGTTGTATGGGAGCCCCCCTTAAATATTTATATTATTCTCTTTTTAGTATTTGTTGTTTTAGCGGCAACAGAAATACATCATCTGTGAAAATTTCAGCTGCCTAGCTATCATGGTTCATGAGATAGAGCCCGGTGACAGACAGACGGACAGACGGACATCGAAGTCTTAGTAATAGGGTCCCGTTTTTCCCTTTGGGTACGAAACCCTAAAAAGGGTGAACTTGTTGGTGCCTACTGAATTTTATGATCAAACTAACACAGGTAAAAAGTGGAAGAGCTGACACCGAAACTAAATGAAATTACACATTTTCGACATAATTATTTTGAATTAAATAAATAAAACTATGTTCTATTTTCTAAAGTATATTTTTAGCTACCTGTATCTAAACATCTATTCGAGCGATTTTAACATTAGTCATATATTATGATAAAGTATCATTCCTAATTACTTTATTTATTTAGTTCGATTGAAAATTTAGTTATTTCAGCTTGAGAAAGTTCTTATTGCTTTTTTGATTACAGGTTACTTATACTACTTGTGGGTCAAATTAGTCAGCGTCAGTTCTCCACCTTGTATGTACACAGAAATTTAAAAAAACAGTTTCCTCTTGATTTTAATAACAAACAGAAAATACTGTAGAACTGCTGAAGACTGAAGAATACCCATCAGTCTTTATTACCTAATAATAGTCACATCTATCTCACATATAGGCAAATAAATAACATAGCTGATTGCAAGTTGCTGACCCGATTCAATTTACAGCTGGCCATTTTAACATTTCCCGTTTAATATTACCTCTCATAAAATAGCCGTAATTTTTTACAGCACCATCAATAAATAATAACCCATAATCACGTATTTAACTCATTCACACGTAGTCCTTCCTTATCCTTACATAGTATAAAATAAAGTCGCTATTTTTGTCTGTTTGTCTGTATGCTTAAATCTTTAAAACTACGCAACGGATTTTGATGCGTTCTTTTTAATGGATAGAGTAATTCAAGAGGAAGGTTTATATGTATAATACACCTGTGCGAAGCCGGGGCGGGTCGTCTAGTCATAAATAATACAAAAATTTGCATACTTCGTCTACAATCTGTACAAAAATCAATTATGATGATTGGTACCTTTTTATCGTGTTTATCAGTATATCAATCAATTATATACCTACTTACAGCTGTCTATTAAATTATAGTTTAAGTATGTTCTATATTTTGAGTTTTAAGACTGGCTAATAAATGGTTATTAAGAGTTAGTATTGATTTTTTTTCTGACTTCAAAAAAGAACGTACCATGTTCGTCTGCATGTATTTTCATGTGTATGTTCATCGCTATTTTTGCCAATTATGAACCGTTTTAAACCTAATTAAATCAAAAGTGTATACTGTCAAGGTAGTCTCATTAATTTTTTTTTAATCGGCTGAGGCGTTTTTGAAAAATCAACAATAATGTAAAAATTATAATAAATACGGATGACGCATCGATTCGTACGAACTATTCGAATTCTGTACACGGTTGTAATAGGTAATGTCATTTTAGGCGAAAAATAGTTATGTACAAGAAGCGGCACGTAAATCTAGCGCTGAGGGTACTGTGGAGGGGATGGCTGCGCATGTTGACCGCCAAACTAAACTCAGCCACCACCCCCTCCACACTTCACTCAGCGCTAGACTTATATGCCGCGACCTGTATAAGTAAGAATGTATGAACAATTTAATTTAACATTTGAATTTACAGCTGTAAAAGCCATGACCAATTTTGACATACCATAATTTATGACATGACATTCAACAAACACAATTTGTCTGTTTAGAGTTATAATTTAGAAGCATATGATCTTATTTAAATAAAGTTGAACTTTATTTTATATGCAGTATTAAATCGTAAAATATCTGTCATAAATTTAAAACCTCGTTAATCTGAACTTCGCGTATTAATGACATATGCTGTCGGGTCATCTTCGTAGGAACGTGTTAATTGTCTAATATATTCCATTTATGGTATTATTATATATACTAATAAACCCAACCTAGTAGTCAGCTTCCATTATTTAAATGACAAGTGATTTTATCGATTTTGAATGAGACTTGTACGTCAAGCATGTGACCACGAAAAACCACGAAAAGAACTCTTTTCGACGTGTGAAAAAGTGACAGAAATATACTTCGCCAAAACTCTGTCTCGTTCTGACACTTCGAAAGAAATATTGCGTGGTGCGCATCCTAGGCCGGTTGGTGTACTATATATGGGAGAACGCATGCCTTACAAATGTGAGGTGGAAGTTTAAAGGTTCTATTTTTAAACCGATAGCCAGCAAGGGCGTATACGTAAACGGTCACGAAAGTAAGAAGCGAGCTAGATTGAACATTTACGTTAGTGCAAACGAGATAGCATAGCGTGCAATTATAAAAGTCATTTCCTAAGTCACATATAGAGCTCTAGACCCGAACATGTATCAATGAGTTCTTTGGAATGTAGATAATTACGTATTTACCAAACAATTGGCATGATGCAAAAAATATTAGACACGTATTTTTCTTTTGTCAATTAAACAAAAGTTGATGAAGATATAGTCCGTCAAAGTTCAGCGTGACGTCACAAGTGCCATAGAAATGTACTTCTGTAAGAGAGGTGACGTCACGACCCCACTCCCAAACTTTGACAAGGTTTATCTTTGTCATTTGTTGTTTCATTATAACAAAATAATGTACAGTACAAATATATGTGTTTATGCTAAAATTATAGTCTGACCGTTTAACTGAGTCCTCGCCTGCGCGGTACAGAGGCGCGGGGGTAGACGACAAAGGGGACTGAGACAGGTGCGAGCGGCGCGCCGCTCGCACCTGTCTCTGTCTGTCTGTCCCGCGCCTCTGTGTACCGCGCAGGCGAGGACTCAGTTAAACGGTCAGACTATAACAAGTGATCTTCAAACCCATCCGCCCACTGAGGAATGTGGAAACATAATTATAGGTACTTGTAACACCACATGATTCATTTTATGAATGTGGTCTAATAAAATATAATTATAATATTAGCAGATATATTTTGTCACAGCATTTCCTCTTGTCTTATATGAGTAGTTATTTTTAACTCTAATTTCCTACATTTATCTACTTCCTAAAATAAAGAGGTCCGTTTTGTATTTAAGTAGGTACGTTACGTTTTTACTGATTTTGAAACAATTTTTACATATCTTTACTATTTTAAAAAAATGTGAAGTACAAGTAGCCCATCCATCAGCCATAATCTGAATACATTGCATAACTTTTTTTAGTGACTTTCCGTGCTTTTATACAGGATCATAGGTATTAAACGCAAAACCTTTTAAGGGTGGATCTAGTACATTTAGACAAACAGTTTTCGTTCTAGGACTTTTAGAAAATCTCGAAGAAAAAAACAGCTTTTTCATACAAAATATTCGTCAACGCGCGGCGAAATTTATGAAGAAGCAATTATTTTTGCGAATTTTCAAACGTCGTAGTACAAAAGTTGTTTGTCTAGATGTATTAGACCCGCCCTTAAAAAGTTTTGCGTTTAATATCCATGACCCTGTTGATTGTTTAAGGGATATAAAATTTTATGAGAAAATATTCTTCTTAAGTAATTTATTCTTAACATTCCGCTCAAATAAAAACTTGCTTACGATTAATTAGAATCGTTGATCTTGATAGATCCCGTGGTAATATCAGGTTTAGAGTTTAAAGACCTCATTGGACAACTGATAGACCATCGATACAAACCATGGATGTGAGAAAGAAAGGGAATGGATGTTATTACCCATTTATATGTATGTGAACTATTTAAAATGTCGCAATAGTGTTTCCTTTAAAATAAAATAAAGTTGGTATAAGCCAAGTAGCTAGCCCTGGTGTCGGAGACGCCTGAAGGCCTCTGACATGGTTAAAACAACTGGAACCCAAAATTTAACATGTTAGAAGAGCCACGGACGCTGTATGTTGTAAATGTTACCCACAGTCACCCATCCGAAGACTGTCCTTGCCAAACGCTGCTCGCCAAAACTTCAGTGATCGCTAAGCAACATCAAGTTAAACTATGTACGTCACTATATAAAAAGGTCAATAGGTACGAAGTTAATTTTTCTGAAATGATATAAATGACTGTACGTTCGAGCTTGGAATATCCATGTTTCTAACAGAATCGAGATGAAACCGACTCTATTACTGATACTTATTACATTTATACATCGTTGAAGTAAGTAGGTAGTTATGTATTTTCATATATTTTTGTATTTTAATCTTTTTTTTTAATTTAAGATTGATTTAAATTTAATATACGCAACATTAAATTTAAAAAAGATTATAATAAAAATAATGTGAAAATAAATTACTTTCAACTATTGTGAAATGGCGAGATCTATTTTGCGGTATACAAACTGTTTTATATTCAATTTTAGTACTATAGCCGTGTTTGTCCTGAGTCTTTAGATTATGGAAACTTCTGATCAAAACAAAAACATTAAGCTCATAGGGAGTGGCACCAGTTTTAGGAAATTTACTAAATACCTACTTAGTCTGTTCTGTAGGTAGGTTATTTATGTCTGTTGAGTTTGAAGGTCAATGCGCAAACTTTTAAGTGTTGTTATATGTTTCGTATCGTTCATATTTTTGACAAGTATTAAAATTGCTCACTCAAGAAATCGTTCTTTTTAGGGTTCCGCACCCAAAGGGTAAAAACGGAACTCTATTACTAAGACTTCGATGTCCGTCTGTCTGTCTGTCACCGGGCCTCTGTCTGTCTCAGACAGAGGCCCAGAAAAAAAAAAAAAAAACAGAAAAAAAAATATTTAAGGACATACAACAAACGTAATTGTTAGGAGTTTTTTTCTCCTTATTAATAATGGGAAGAGAAATGGGGCAACGACTCCAACCGGCCGTAGTAGAGATCTATAGGGGAGGGAGGCCTATGTCCAGTAGTCAATCAGTTCTATGGCTGAAACGAGGACAATGACTCACTCACTCACTCTGCATAGTAATTAGTACTAAAACTACGATATACTCTTACTTATTACATTATTGTGATGTTTATTTTCAAAATCTGATTTTAATAAACGAAACGTTAAAAACGCAATTTTCAATTCGTATTATCACTAAGTCATGTTCCGGTCACGTCACTTAAAATAAAACTTGTTAAAACCTATTTCCCATAACAACATTATCTAGATCTATAAAATAAAATGAACTGCGAACTCCAGCCGGTTATCCAAAAACATAGAGGCCTAAAGATAGGCATTATCTTTACCGGCGCGCGCAGCGCGCGAGACTCTTAGGTAAATGTAGTAAATACTCATGTACCGCAAAAGGCATGTTTACAAAACATATGATATATTGCTGAATAAGCAGTGTTTGCTGTGCATATGAATTAGCGATTTATTGCGCTCCGAGTACCCATATCCCCAATGTCAGTTTTAAGAAAAAGACGATTTTAAAGCTTTTTGGACACATATATCTCGAGACTCCATCCATGTCGTCTCGTACTAACTTATATTTGAACCTGACGCTGTTCTTAAAATCACAATGACGTACCTCTAAACACCAACGCCGACACAAAGAATGTACTTAGGTACGCAAAACAAAATCAATCCACACTGACAGTTCTGAGAAAAAAACATTTTTAAGCAAAACTTTGTGTATGTATAGTAAAATTGATTGTTATCTACAATCTCAGACCAAATTAAAAAATCAAGACGGAACGTCGTGATTGTGTGTGTCGTGAGTGAGTGCGTCATGTGTCAGTGCGTCGGTGTTGCGCCGCCATAGTTCAACTGACGAGCCAAGGCATAGTTTCTTTGTACGTGTACATGTGTGTGTTGTGTCTGTACACGGCGAGGCCTCAGCTGTTGGTTCACAACATTATTTTTTGGTCTGAGTCTACAATACAGTGAATTATTATTTAAATAAATGTTAGTCAAATTAACAAACAATTTTAGATTCCCGCTAGATACAAACATATCGAAACATGACATATCCCATCTTGCTAGATCTGTGTCCAAGAACCTTCCGGGCACGACATTACTAGACCAGCTTAGACAAACTAGAATATTGATTTACACGGAAATTTACCTACAAGCCGAATCTAAGTATGAGTTAGTAGACTAGTTAGACACTACACAAAGAACCGGAAAGATAGTTTTGTGTGATTTGCAAGTTAAATAAAAGCGGTTAAATCGACGTGGCTAAAACGATGGTGTGGAACTGGTTTAACGATCTGCATACGATTCTAGTTTTAGCGTTGAAATGGCATGATTCTTCGAGTATATGGTCAGTTTGTACATTCTGGTTTGTTACTCGCACTTGACATGTTGATTTGCAAAGTGCAGTAGTCAATAAAGAGGATCCTGAATCGACCAGTGTTTTCGCGTTTTCTGTTGAACATCGAGAGAATTTTACGTACATTTTTCACAAAATGTACGTTCCGGGAGAAAACTCTTTTCACCCCTTAAATTGTAACGAAATGTTTTTGGTGTCAATTGCTTGAATAAGAAATATTAGACGCTTGCATGTCTTTGTTATTTTTTAGAAAAGTTTTCAGTTTCTGTATTATAAGTCAATACTTTTCAGCAATTTTTTTTTGCATAAAAATAGAGGCGTTTAACTTTAACTTTAGTCATTTAAAAATCTTGACGTTTAACGCTTGCGATAGAAATGCTGTTTTTAAAAAAAACATTCGAATCGGTTAATTTATTTAGAGGTAGTTAATGTTTTTGTAAGGCCAAGTTCGCGGTTTATAATCGCCTGCTTGCAACCTCGGTGAAGATCCATAAGGGAAGCTTATGGCTGACAACAAGCAGTTGACATCGTATGACTGATAAATAGATGGATATTTGCAGCAGTAAATAATATAGAAAAAAATAATCAATTAAATAACCGAACCGAGCATGTCTTGAGATTCGAGTCGTTAGATATTTACCGATCTATAAATTCTGTACTGATTTAACAAACTTGTTCGTTAAGATGCCGTATCCTTAAATGTCAACTCATGCTTAAATAAATCAGACATATCTCACGACAAATCTAGTCATGTACCATACCTATAATATTTTAGGTAGGTACAGATAACAGAATAAGTATAATTTGTAGGTTTTTTGAGAACGTGGAGAATATGCATCATCATTAATTCGGGCAAGGGACCTTCACTGGTAGACATATAGTCAAGTGCGGATTTAAGGGGAGGGAGCATGGGGGCACGTGCCCATGACGGATTTTTTATGTATTCCACTATTTATTTATTTTTTTGGAAAATTTGTTGAATTTTGGGAAAAGTTATTTGTTGTGATGCAATATTCCCTTAAACACAGATATCTGTAAAGAGGATACTAGTTGATGACCTACTCTGTAGTAATGTCGTAGCAACATTTGATAATCCGTTTTTTTTTAGATACACGGATAATTAGACATTAGCTATAAATGCTTAATATGCTAAATTTCATAAGGGGGTCATACAACAAACATGTTTTTATGAGTTTTTTGCTCGCTATTAATAACGGCAAGAGGAATATAAGGCTAAGGGGGCTCCAGCACGGTACGGAACCCTTCGTGCGCAAGTCCAACTCGCACTTGGCCGATTATTAGTATTTTATTACAATACATAATAATTATACGATATTTAACAGCTTTTAGTACGTAGCGCTCAGAGCTTAGTTTAACACCAGGTGTTTCTTAACTATCACTGAAGTTAAGCAACTTTCGGCACGGTCAGTCATCGGATGGGTGACCGTGGGTAAATTTAGAACTGAACGCTGCCGTGGCTTGGATGTCACGTTAAATTGTGGATCACAGTTGCTTTGACTGTTTCATCATTCAGATATGGATGGGTGACCGCGGGTACATTTAAAACTGAACGCTGCCGTGGCTTGGATGTCACGTTAAATTGTGGATCACAGTTGCTTTGACTGTTTCATCATTCAGATATGGAATTTCGGCGCAAAAATCCCTGTTTTCAGCTCCCGACGTAGCTCTACGCTACGGAACTCGCTACGGCGTAGCTGTTACGTAGCTTAAAAGCTACGAGAGGTAAAGAGAGTCCTTCCACCCATCAGCCATAAGACGTCTACTCCTGGACATAGGCCTCCCCTATGGATCTCCAATAAAACCGGTTGGAAGTAGCTTGCATCCAGCGCGATGCTGCGGTCATACTGAGGTTATCCATCCACCTTGTGGGTGGACGTCCTACGCTGTGTTTGCCGGTACGTGGTCTCCAGGCTGGAATGTATCAACTTTTTAATTTTCCACTGCTGAACACAGGCCTACCTACGAACCATTAACAACCACCGTAGGTTCCCTAGAATGTGATGTGGTGTTAAAGTATGTGCAAAAAGAGAACCGTCGTGGCGTTACGGTGAACTAACAATAAGATTTTAATCAGCAGCCAAGGTACCGACTATACTTGGTAGACGCGAGTACTGATGAAAACCGAATTGGTGTCTTCCAAGTATCAAACACTTTTAGTTGTACTAACAATGACAGAGCAGAGTTGTCAACGTATACTAAGCGCCACACAAGTCGGCGGATAGAAGTTAGCCGCAGATGACACTTCGCCGTGATTCGCTAATAATTGCGCATGTGTGCACAATGCCGACCCCGCGTAGCGTAGTGTTGAGCACGGGCGTAGGGAGCGCGCGGGAGGCATGAGGTTGGCGGGCGGGTGTGCCCCGGCGTCTCGTCTATCTGGCTCCCGCGCATACCTATATTTCGCCTTTTGCGCAGCGTTCTGCGCATAACTTCCCATCCGCCGACTTGTGTGGCGCTTAGTATAACAAAATTAGTAAAATGCACAGATATCTGGTAAAATGGCACACGGGCGACCTCACCTACGACGCTTCTCTCTTTGCACAAACTCTAATACAATACTTCTGCAAAAGAGCTCTTACCAAATACGAAGTTTAAGGTAAAGTAAGGTAAGTGCCGACCAATGGTGCCGACATATTTTAATATTGTTTTCTTTCCCGTATAAATACAAAACAGAGGATCTCACGAAAGATAAGCTAATTAAGCTTACTTAATAAATTAAAATTAAATTAGTGTTGTCTATTAGTATTTCAATTATTATTGTAAGGCCGTTTTCTGACTTGTCGGTGCGGGAGCGGTGCGGATTCGTTTCGCTCGGTATACACGGTACCGAAAGCTTGTCGAGCGCCTATGTTTTAATGCGCGTCTTCTGATTGGCGCGGTGTGTGCGGGAGCGGGAAGGGATCGTTTCGTTTTACCGCGTCTCGGGATGCGTGTCCAGGCGCCGCTCGACATTTACCGCGCGAGGTCGTGCAAACAAGATGGCGGAGCGAGATATTCACGTCGTTTTAGTACTAGAAATTGAAAAGTATCCTGCATTGTATAATTATAAATTGGCGGAATATTCGGGAAAAAACATAAATAAAAATTTTTCGTCATCTTGGGAAAGTTCTTTAGCCGCAACAAAAAATCGGCAATTAATATTATTTTCGATATAAGGATGACGCCAATAACGTTTTCTTTTTTTACGTAGGCGATAAACATAATAACACGCCAAAATATCGTCATCACTAGAAGACGACATCTTCGGTACTGCAGAATTTTATACCGAGAATATACCGATAGGTGAGTAGGTGAAGGCAACGCGGTATCGTTTCGGTACAGACCTTACAGATCCCGCACCGCTCCTACACCGACAAGTCAGAAAACGGCCTAAGTGTTAATACCGTGTAAAATTGTAGGTCCCTGTTGTAACCGTTTAGCCATGTCAGAGGCCTTCAGGCGGCTTAAAATCTCTGACACCAGGGCTAGCCACCCGACCTATACGAACTTACTTTTTTACGTAATTTATTAATGGATGAATAGCGTGATAGCATGGTGGTCTCTAACTATGGGCCTTATTAATAAGCTGCTCCAAGTAGCACAACGAGCTATGGATAGGGCTATGCTCGGAGTCTCAATGCGAGATCGAATCAGCAATGAGGAGGTACGCAGAAGAACCAAAGTTACCGATATAGCCCAGCAAATTGGCAAGTTGAAGGGCAATGGGTACGGCACATATAGCGCGGAGGACTGATGACCGATGGGGTCGAAAAGTTCTCGAGTGGAGACCATTACACGCACACGGCAAGCACAGCGTAGGACGGCCACCCACAAGGTGGACGGATGGCCTCATTAAGACCGCAGGATCGCGCTGAATGCAAGCCGCCAACCGGTCTTATTGGAGATCCACAGGGGAGGCCTATGTCCAGCAGTGGACGTCCTATGGCTGATGGATGGATGGATATGGTCAATTCGTGCTGGTTTTGAACTCAGTTTAACTACGAATGAAGTATAGCTAATAAATTATAATAGATCCTTGATTAATATTCTCCGATATCTCAATCAGATGGAACTCACCACCGTCACACCCCGGCGAACCACCCGGAAATCCTCATAAATACTCGCTAAATACCTAATCATCGCAGAAACTAGCATATAAATGTCTAATTATATAATTTGCTAGTTTTAGGAGATAATTAATTTATCTAAATATGCTCAAAAGTACACAATGAATCAAGTTTTTGATTTTACGACCTGTGTCTAAAATTATAAAAACGTTAATCAGGTACACACCTATTATTAAGACTTATAAAAGCAGATAGTTTGAGTCCTTTTGGCGTTTATAGACTGAGTTTCATTAGTTCTAATAGTTCTACTTCGGGATTGTTGTATGCATTCTTCTAGGGCCTAGACAAAGTCATATTGGTCATGGTCACACACATTATGTTAGGTATTATACGGGATTTAGGCGAAAGGAGTTCTGCGGATCGATACATAAATGAGCAAAGACAAACATTAAGAGTATCTACCTATATTTTTTGACAATTTTCGTGCGCTTAGTGAGTGTATCCCATCTGGCCCGGTGACTTGGCCCGGCGCCGGGCCACATGGGAAAAAAAAGTTTTATCTGGCTCGGTGATATATTAACCGGGCCAGATGACACAACTCAAGTGCCATCGACCCTGGTAAGGGGAGAAAAGAGGATACGCCTCGTAATTTGTGAAATACTAAATACAAATACAAATACAAAATAATTTATTGTTTAAAATACAAGTTACATAATTATTAAAGAAACCCTGCCTGCTGCTTTAGCGTTAACTGTGTTGCAGCAGTCAGTCTCTTCCCCAATTAGTGGGTACTTAAAACAATAAAGTAAGCAATAAACACAAAGGCATTATTACACTATTTATAGTAAATAAACACTGAAACAAGGTTGTTAAATCTTTTTCAACAAAGACCAAATATAATTTTCAGTTTAAACTAAGAAGTATGTGTGAGTGTGATTATGTATATATATATATGTATGTGCAACACTGCAATACACGAGATCTCATGAGAGTCAAGGTTTGCAGTGCTACACATGGTGTGTGTGCATGTGTGTGTGTGTGTGAATGCATATATAAAATATCCATATACTATGCTATACTATATTTACTATACTTGCTATACTAATATATGAATACATACATATATTTATACTTACATATACGTACAATAATATGATAGTTCAACATACATATATAGCTTTAATAGTTAGTTTTTATGATAAGATTTTCAACTGCATTGTAATCTAATAGATTTAGCCAATCATTAATTATTTTTTTCAGTTCGTGTAGCTTTACAGTCTTTAGTTTAGTAATTGAATTTAGTTTATTATAAAGAATAGGTGTTAAATGGTTATTTTGGTAGCGATTCGGCGAAATTCGCATTAAACTATAACTAGTCGCACTAAAAATTTTAGTTTAGTGCAAAACTAGCGAAAGGCTATTCGGTGTTTTCTTCGAACTAAATTTAAAGTGATTTTAGTCGTCCGCCATGAAGAATTAAATTGAGTAACGCCACTTACGCCATCTAGTGGTGAGTAGCAAATTAGTTCGAAAAAGCCCACTAGATGGCACAAATATTAATTATGGTTGTTATTTTATCTGTGGCTGATCCATGGATATATTACGTAAACATAGAAAATCCTCGGGCTGTTCCCAATTTGTTACCATATCAATAACAAAGTTACAATTATGTTCTTTTCTATTTTAAGTCTCAAGAAATACTTACTATATCTGTTACGGATTATCACAATCGATTTTACTCCAAAAACGGTGCAACACGCTTTATTTTGGAAAGACTTTTACATTATTTTATTTCCGTGGAATGCACTAGGTTTTATATCTATGATTTGATTAAAAGGTTGGAAGTAAAATACAACTCGTTGGCTTTTATCGTAACTTTAGCCAAATTACTTTGGCAACACTTTTGTTTACATTTTTTTTCAGTCAGTTCACATTTCACAAAAACTTCGTAAATCTTTGCAATATTCAGAGGTAAAAGGTGTAAAATCCAAAAACTAGAGTAATGAATACAGTACATCATATTGGAATCGTTCAAATTCTCTACGTTTGGTGGCAGTGAAATACAAGACATTGGCAAAATTGTGAAACACCTTCACAGAAGCCATAAACAAGAATTGAATTGAATTGCAATATCACTACGACTATCACTAGACTTTTACAATGAATAATGCCAATAAAAAGCAAAGGGAGATGTCCTCTCCACGCCAACATCACGATACTGAGAGACATAGGAGTACATTATGTGAAAGGTAAGCAATTCTAATTGTCTTGTAAGTAGATCTCTTTTTGATAAATCAAGCAACTACGAGTACTAGGAGTCAGGTACTCAAGCTGTCGTGTTCCGAAAATCTGGCCAGTGAACTCAATGTCCTGGCCGCTACTTGTACTTCCTTTGCTTGTCTTGTGATTTCTTCAAAAACAATTCTTGTAACTCTTGTGTAGGTACCAACTAAATGAATACCTATCATGATAAGGTTTTAATTTGATAAAAATTGTCCAATAGGTTTGGAATGTATGGACCTAGACAAAAATGAAAGCGAGAAAGATCAGACGGTCTATACATACTACTGGAAGAGACGCAGACCTAGACGATACAGAAATAAAGATTTTGGAAGAAATCGGGTCTTCATTGGTCTTTGGCCACAACAGCATAGAACTGGTAATTTATTTATTTTTACCTTCACTAATATTTTAGTCAATAAATAAAGCAAGTAACTTGAATAATCCTTATTAATAAAAGAAATATGTTAACTACTAATATTATACTTATGTACTATGTAGGTATAGGTACTACTATTTAAATTTAATTTTGTAATAAAATATTTTGTTTTACAGGGTATACTGCCATTACCATCTGAGCAGACAAAGCAGGGATTGTGGGATCTTTCTAGGATGATCTCCCAGAAATATATTATATCGAGGTACCCATACAACCTCCATCAGCAAGCCAACCTGCACTTCCGCTTTCAACAAGCCAGCCTATAGCATGCCAGTCCGCACAAAGCCAGCCCACAGCGTGTCAGTCAGCACAAAGCCAGCTCACAGCGTACCAGCCTGCACAAGGCCAGCCCACAGCGTGCCTGCATTCTGATCTGCCTCAACCAAGTGGAAGGCAGCCTCTGCCTCGTCATCATAGATCCAGTTGGCCAAGAACAAATGCAGCCTCAATCAAATGAAAGGGCTTGTTGAGCAGAGTGGAATTCGCCAAATTATTTTTATTTAGAATAATATTACTGATTAATTTTTGTTGACACAAATAATAAACGATTTATGTATATTTTTATGATTTTATTATTAAAAAAAAATCTAGTAATTAAATTTGGGCATATCTCGCTTGCGATGGGAAATCTTGATCTTCATTCTATTCTGTCTCTTCTGTTGCACCAAGACTTGGTTGAATTTGCTGCAGCTTCTTGCAGTTTTCAGTACCACATTGTTATCTGCAACATGATAATATAAACAATAATTACTGTTTGTTTGTAGGAAAACGCATAGGAAAGCCAGAGATAGGGAGCACTGTCAACTTCTAGAGGCCTATGTCCAGGGTGGACAACCTAGTGAAATATGTAGAAATAAGAAAAATGTTTCAAAAGGATTTAATATAATAGAGAATAAAGGCTATTTTATTTTATTTTAATAATTTTTGTTGGAACAAATAATAAACCATGTAAGTACATTTTTAGAGTTTCGTACCCAAAGGGTAAAAACGGGACCCTATTACTAAGACTCCGCTGTCCGTCTGTCTCCAGGCTGTATCTCATGAACCATTATGCTAGAAAGCTGAAATTTTCACAGATGATGTATTTCTGTCGCCGCAATAACAACAAATACTAAAAACAGAATAAAATTAATAATTTAGCTATTTTTTCGCTCGATATTAATAATGGTAACAGATAGATGCTTAAATAATCACAGAATGTTTGGTTGTAGATACAATTAAATGATAAATTAAAAATAAATAAATATTTAAGGGGGCCCTTAATAAGGGGGATATGGGCTCCCATACAGTACGGAACCCTCTGTGCGTGAGTCCAACTCGTACTTGGCCGATTATTTTATTTTGATGTTTTTATTAATAAAAAAATCTAGAACTTACTTCAATTTTGGCATATCAATCTCGCTTCTGACCGGAAATCTTTATCTTCATCATATCAGTCACACTTCTATCGCACCAAGAATTAATTGTTGCAGTTTGTCTTCAGTACCTCATTGTTATCTGCAATGTGATATAGAATAATATAATTAAACAGATATCAATCTTTATAGGTCTCTTATCTTTTCTCATAGATGAAGGATGGCTCTGCTAGCGGAGCGAAGACCAATCCTTCATCTATGAGTTTCTTATTGTAAGTATCTAACTGTTGGATAATTAATTAAGGAGTTTAATTGCTTTGAATAATTAAAGTTCTCTGTCAATGCGGTTTGTTTGTCAGCTGGCGTCATTGGGAATTTGATGATTTTAGGGCCCAGTTGTGAGACTTGACTGTGGCGTCAAGACATCTGCTGACGGTTGGCTGGCTTAAGCCCAAGAAATTGTTTTGGCCACATGCTGAATGGAAGACCATAGCATACAACCTCTATATGTTTTGGGATATCTTATCTTATAGAGATGTGCTTTCTCAAATTACCTAAGATCATTTATTAACTGTTGAGCTCCAGACTTTGGAACTCTATAGATACCTACCTACAGATTTCTAAATTTTTCCTCTTCTATCTGAAAAGGGTCTGAAACGTCCCTAATATTATAATTCGAATTCAAACGCTGCAATAATTTGGAACTAGATGAACCACACAAATGAACTCTCACTTGTTTAGTGAATCAAGCAAAAACAGGTTTTTGGCTTTTTACTTACCCTTCCAATAGATCAACAGTTGCTGCCACAATGAAATATTCCATATTTCAGGATTAATTCGACAATAAAACCTCGATAAAACACATCAAATTCTCCAAACTAGTTTTAATCGCCATGTTTTTCTTGACGACTAGTTTGACATTTGACAACTAAATTTTAGACGTAAATCACTCTAAAATGTGGGCCGCCGAATGCATTTCGACCAAATTGAGTAACTAAAATCGATTTAGTCGACTCGACCTAAAACTAGTTTAATCGTGTAGACATCCGAATACCAAAGCCTAGTTTGACAGGACTAAACCTATTTTAGAGAGAACTTAACTTAAATGCGTGTCGCCGAATTGCGACCAATTGGTCGCAATTCGGCGTTAGTTGTCAAATGTCAAACTAGTCGTCAAGAAAAACATGGCGATTAAAACTAGTTTGGAGAATTTGATGTGTTTTATCGAGGTTTTATTGTCGAATTAATCCTGAAATATGGAATATTTCATTGTGGCAGCAACTGTTGATCTATTGGAAGGGTAAGTAAAAAGCCAAAAACCTGTTTTTGCTTGATTCACTAAACAAGTGAGAGTTCATTTGTGTGGTTCATCTAGTTCCAAATTATTGCAGCGTTTGAATTCGAATTATAATATTAGGGACGTTTCAGACCCTTTTCAGATAGAAGAGGAAAAATTTAGAAATCTGTAGGTAGGTATCTATAGAGTTCCAAAGTCTGGAGCTCAACAGTTAATAAATGATCTTAGGTAATTTGAGAAAGCACATCTCTATAAGATATCCCAAAACATATAGAGGTTGTATGCTATGGTCTTCCATTCAGCATGTGGCCAAAACAATTTCTTGGGCTTAAGCCAGCCAACCGTCAGCAGATGTCTTGACGCCACAGTCAAGTCTCACAACTGGGCCCTAAAATCATCAAATTCCCAATGACGCCAGCTGACAAACAAACCGCATTGACAGAGAACTTTAATTATTCAAAGCAATTAAACTCCTTAATTAATTATCCAACAGTTAGATACTTACAATAAGAAACTCATAGATGAAGGATTGGTCTTCGCTCCGCTAGCAGAGCCATCCTTCATCTATGAGAAAAGATAAGAGACCTATAAAGATTGATATCTGTTTAATTATATTATTCTATATCACATTGCAGATAACAATGAGGTACTGAAGACAAACTGCAACAATTAATTCTTGGTGCGATAGAAGTGTGACTGATATGATGAAGATAAAGATTTCCGGTCAGAAGCGAGATTGATATGCCAAAATTGAAGTAAGTTCTAGATTTTTTTATTAATAAAAACATCAAAATAAAATAATCGGCCAAGTACGAGTTGGACTCACGCACAGAGGGTTCCGTACTGTATGGGAGCCCATATCCCCCTTATTAAGGGCCCCCCTTAAATATTTATTTATTTTTAATTTATCATTTAATTGTATCTACAACTAAACATTCTGTGATTATTTAAGCATCTATCTGTTACCATTATTAATATCGAGTGAAAAAATAGCTAAATTATTAATTTAATTCAGTTTTTAGTATTTGTTGTTATAGCAGCGACAGAAATACATCATCTGTGAAAATTTCAGCTTTCTAGCATAATGGTTCATGAGATACAGCCTGGAGACAGACGGACAGCGGAGTCTTAGAAATAGGGTCCCGTTTTTACCCTTTGGGTACGAAACGCTAAAATGTACTTATATGGTTTATTATTTGTTCCAACAAAAATTAATAAAATAAAATAAAAATAGCCTTTATTCTCTAGTATATTAAATCCTTATGAAACATTTTTCTTATTGCTACATATTTCACTAGGTTGTCCACCCTGAACATAGGCCTCTAGAAGTTGCCAGTGCTCCCTATCTCTGGCTTTCCTATGCGTTTTCCTACAAACAAACAGTAATTATTGTTTATATTATCATGTTGCAGATAACAATGTGGTACTGAAAACTGCAAGAAGCTGCAGCAAATTCAACCAAGTCTTGGTGCAACAGAAGAGACAGAATAGAATGAAGATCAAGATTTCCCATCGCAAGCGAGATATGCCCAAATTTAACCCTTTACGGCGCTGAAGCGCAGATCTGCAACGTACCGTTTGAAGAAGCATATTCCTCTATTAAATTGATAAAACACCTTTTAACGCAACAATGCAGACATGCCTCAATGTATTCTAACAAAGTAGTTACGCCATTTTTTGATAGATGGCGTTATTTAAAAATTATGACCAGTGGAAGCCAGCGACTTGTAAAAACCGGTTTGTTTTGTTTTCGCGCGACTTTCGTTTTTGTTTTTGAGTACTTTTAGTGAAAATAGGTGACATAATAAAATAGGTGACATTTCTGTGGAGTATTGGTAAGTAATCATTTTACTCTAAAAACATGATATTAGGTTGTTTATTATTGTTTTCACAGAAATAATTGTAAATTTTCTTTTGATGCAGTACTGCATCATTGCGCTTTGCCGATAATTTTTTTATCTGTTTTGCTAATACTTTGCCATTTTTTTTAGGTTTATAATGAGTAAGAGACTTCAGCGTTCGAGGCCTACGCTTCCAAATTTATCTGCTAAGGATTTGGAAAGTATTCTTGAGCAGTGGCAAGACAGTGAGGACGGGCTAGACTTCTCAGACGACGACGATGTGGTGGATCCTACATACATGGAGGAGCTGAATGAAGAGGCTCTACTGCACGACTCAGACGAGGATATAGGATTACCAGTAGACCAGGTAGTTGACAGTTTACCTCAAAATTACGAGGCTGATACAAGCAGCGCAGCCCACTACACCGATCCACCGTTCACTGAGCCTGTACCCTCAACAAGTTCCGAGATCACCAATTATACACAAAGCACACGCGTTCAAAAACCAAATGTCATTTGGAAAACTAAACATTTGGAGCTGAATGAAGATCAAATGAGATTCAGGGGATCTTCAAACTTACCAAATGAAATACTTGAACTTCAGACGTCTTATCAGGTATTTTCTTATTTATTCTCTGAAAACGTCGTGGATCTCATAAGAGACCAAACAAATCTCTACAGTGTACAAAAGGACGCTGCTAAACCTGCAAATGTCACGAACCAAGAGGTACGACAGTTTATAGGTATAATTTACTTTATGTCGATCGTTCATATGCCTAATGTGCGCATGTACTGGTCTGAAAAATATGGATATGCCCACATACGCGAGACGATGCCCCTAAAACGCTTCGAATTATTGAGGCAACTGCTTCATTTCAATGATAACTCAAACATGTTGCCTTATGGTGAGCCAAATTCTGACCGGCTCTATAAAATCAGGCCAATCATTGAAAAGCTCAATGAAAACTTTGGTAAAGTGCCCTTAGAGCAACATTTGTCCGTTGACGAACAAATGTGTTCGACAAAAGCACGAAGCTCACTAAAGCAGTATTTGCCGGACAAGCCCCACAAGTGGGGCTTCAAGCTTTTCGTTATATGCGGCGTAAGTGGATTTGGATACAAATTTGAGGTATACAGTGGCAAGGAAAATATTTGCGCAGATGGCGAGCCTCAATTAGGCGCATCGTCAAATGTTGTGGTCAGGCTAGCCAGAGATATACCAGTCAATCAGAACTATAGATTATTTTTCGACAATTACTATACGTCGCTTCCATTGATGGAGTTCCTTTCAAACCGTGGAATATTGGCCTTGGGTACTGTAAGGAAAAATCGAATCCCTAACAATAAATTGCCTGACGATAAACAGTTCAAAAAACAGCCTAGAGGAACTTCAGTCGAACAGGTTGGAAACTATAACGGCATCGACATATCGGTAGTGGCCTGGCGAGACAATAAAATTGTAAACCTGGTGTCCAACTTTGCTGGCAAAAATCCGACATCTGTCGTTAGGAGATTTGATAGAGCGCAAAAGTCGCACATAAATGTGGAGCGACCTTTTATTGTGGCCGAGTATAATCGCCATATGGGAGGTGTCGACCTCATGGATGGCGTAATGGGTCATTATAAAATCAAGCTTCGTAGTAAACGGTGGTACATACGACTATTTTATCACTTCCTAGACATGACAATGACCAATTCTTGGATGTTATACAAAAGAATACTTACTGAGACGAAAAACACTGACAAGGTTCTGAATTCTGCTGATTTCCGGCTACAAATTGCTGAAACACTAGTCAATTACAAAAAAACGAACCGTCTCAAGCGGACTAGTGACTTAGAAGCCCTCATCCAGGACAAAAAGAAAAAAGGTCCATGTCAGCATGTGCCGCCAAAGGACGTCAGATTGGATCAGTCAGGGCACTGGCCTGTTTGGACTAAAAAAAGGCTTCGATGCAAATACCCAGGATGCACTGGAACAGCCCAAACAGAATGTCAAAAATGTGGCGTAGCCCTCTGTTTCAACAAGCATAACAATTGTTTCCGTTCCTTCCACAACATGTAATTTTTCATATGTGTTAACACTATGATGCAGATCTACAACGGTTTGATTTTTCTCAAAAATACATATATTTTTTAATTTTTGTTTTTTTTTATTATTTTTCCCATTAATAGCACCCTAATCTCGACCTATTTTCAGTAAAATAAATCAAAAAAACGTTCTCGCGCCGTAAAGGGTTAATTACTAGATTTTTTTAAAAATAAAATCATAAAAATATACATAAATCGTTTATTATTTGTGTTAACAAAAATTAATCAGTAATATTATTCTAAATAAAAATAATTTGGCGAATTCCACTCTGCTCAACAAGCCCTTTCATTTGATTGAGGCTGCATTTGTTCTTGGCCAACTGGATCTATGACGACAAGGCAGAGGCTGCCTTCCACTTGGTTGAGGCAGATCAGAATGCAGGCACGCTGTGGGCTGGCTTTGTGCAGGCTGGTACGCTGTGGGCTGGCTTTGTGTTGACTGACACGCTGTGGGCTGGCTATGTGCGGACTGGCATGCTATAGGCTGGCTTGTTGAATGCGGAAGTGCAGGTTGGCTTCCTGATGGAGGTTGTATGGGTACCTCGATATAATATATTTCTGGGAGATCATCCTAGAAAGATCCCACAATCTCTGCTTTGTCTGCTTAGATGGTAATGGCAGTATACCCTGTAAAACAAAATATTTTATTACAAAATTAAATTTAAATAGTAGTACCTATACCTACATAGTACATAAGTATAATAGTAGTTAACATATTTCTTTTATTAATAAGGATTATTCAAGTTACTTGCTTTATTTATTGACTGTAAAATAAGGTAAAAATAAATAAATTACCAGTTCTATGCTGTTGTGGCCAAAGACCAATGAAGACCCGATTTCTTCCAAAATCTTTATTTCTGTATCGTCTAGGTCTGCGTCTCTTCCAGTAGTATGTATAGACCGTCTGATCTTTCTCGCTTTCATTTTTGTCTAGGTCCATACATTCCAAACCTATTGGACAATTTTTATCAAATTAAAACCTTATCATGATAGGTATTCATTTAGTTGGTACCTACACAAGAGTTACAAGAATTGTTTTTGAAGATATCACAAGACAAGCAAAAGAGGTACAAGTAGCGGCCGGGACATTGAGTTCACTGGCCAGATTTTCGGAACACGACAGCTTGAGTAGTTGCTTGATTTACCAAAAAGAGATCTACTTAAAAGACAATTAGAATTGCTTACCTACCTTTCACATAATGTACTCCTATGTCTCTCAGTATCGTGATGTTGGCGTGGAGAGGACATCTCCCTTTGCTTTTTATTGGCATTATTCATTGTAAAAGTCTTAGTGATAGTCGTAGTGATATTGCAATTCAATTCAATTCTTGTTTATGGCTTCTGTGAAGGTGTTTCACAATTTTGCCAATGTCTTGTATTTCACTGCCACCAAACGTAGAGAATTTGAACGATTCCAATATGATGTACTGTATTCATTACTCTTGTTTTTGGATTTTACACCTTTTACCTCTGAATATTGCAAAGATTTACGAAGTTTTTGTGAAATGTGAACTGACTGAAAACAAATGTAAACAAAAGTGTTGCCAAAGTAATTTAGCTAAAGTTACGATAAAAGCCAACGAGTTGTATTTTACTTCCAACCTTTTAATCAAATCATAGATATAAAACCTAGTGCATTCCACGGAAATAAAATAATGTAAAAGTCTTTCCAAAATAAAGCGTGTTGCACCGTTTTTGGAGTAAAATCGATTGTGATAATCCGTAACAGATATAGTAAGTATTTCTTGAGACTTAAAATAGAAAAGAACATAATTGTAACTTTGTTATTGATATGGTAACAAATTGGGAACAGCCCGAGGATTTTCTATGTTTACGTAATATATCCATGGATCAGCCACAGATAAAATAACAACCATAATTAATATTTGTGCCATCTAGTGGGCTTTTTCGAACTAATTTGCTACTCACCACTAGATGGCGTAAGTGGCGTTACTCAATTTAATTCTTCATGGCGGACGACTAAAATCACTTTAAATTTAGTTCGAAGAAAACACCGAATAGCCTTTCGCTAGTTTTGCACTAAACTAAAATTTTTAGTGCGACTAGTTATAGTTTAATGCGAATGTCGCCGAATCGCTACCAGTCTCCATGCAAGTGCACAATTATAACTAGGTATGGAACACTTGTCCAGTCTTTTCTTAGATATCGGTAAGTTAGGTATTACTTTTCTATGGTATCTTCTTAAACATTGGTAGATAAATAGTTTTCTAACAGATTGTACTTCACATTTGTTATATAGTTCTGTGGTAGGAAATCTAAAAGGTAAGTTCATTATTACTTTCAATAATGCACGTTGTGCTCGCTCCACTTCAATCATGTGAGATTTAGCTGCACCTCCCCAAGAACATATGCAATAGCCTATTACACATTCTCCAAGTGCTTTATATGTGTCTATTAATGTTTTTTTATCTGTAACAGGGCGTAATAATTTAAATACATGTATTAATTTTCTGATTCGCTTTGCTACTGATTGAATGTGCGGAGCCCATGTCATTTTATTATCTATATTTACTCCTAAGTACTTAATAGTTTCAACGCGATCTAAATCGGGGCATGTGCACTTAACATTTTTACTGTCTTTGCGATTGCAAGGATAAGTATGCACACAGAGTCCAAAATCAGCAGGTATTTTATTTCTCTCAGTTTTTTTGAAACACATATATTTAGTTTTAGTTACATTTAGTGACAATAAATGATCGTCAAGCCAAGAAGTAACGCAAGATAGTCCTTTTTCAGCCAACTGCCTAGTTTCTGACCATGTATCTCCATGGAACAGTAAGACGGTGTCGTCGGCAAACATAATGATATCAGCGTTATTTAGCTTCAATTTACCGAGTTCATTTATATACACTGTGAATAATGGTGGTCCCATGGTGCTACCCTGTGGAACCCCATAATTACTAGTAGCTTCATTGCTCACAAATTTTTCGACTTTAACCTGTTGTTTACGATCGGTTACGTAATCTGAATGCCAGTCGTGAGCAACACCTCTAACACCAGCTTTTTGTAGTACGGCTAAGAGTATAGGTATTGACACCGTATCAAACGCCTTTTGAAGATCCAAGAATATAGCGATACATTTTTTGCCTTGGTCTAGATATTGTGTTATTAGTGAGGTCAATTTTAAAACAGCATCACCAGTAGATTTTCCAGATCGAAAACCATACTGATTATCTGTAAGAATAGAGTGTTTTTCTAAAAATGATACCAATCTTTTACTAGCTATTTTTTCTAAAATTTTTGAAATCGTGGAGAGTAAAGAAATAGGCCTATAATTTGAAGGGAGTTCTTTATCCCCAGATTTAAATATGGGAGTAACCATAGCTTTTTTAAGGATTTTAGGAAATATTCCTGTACTAAAACTCGTATTACAAAGGTGGGCCAACGGTTCAGCTATAGATTCAGAGCAATGTTTTAGTATAGCAGTATTAATACTATCCCAGCCTGGAGCAGTGTTAGTTTTGAGTTTGGATATTATACTAGCAACTTCTTTGGCATCGGTTAGAAAAAGTGACAGGGAACCAGTTGGCTCACAAGGGCTCGATACATTATTAGAAGCAGCTAAATCCATGTCTGTTTTATTTAATTTTGCCAGTGTGGCATTAGCCAAAACTCTTCCTACGTTTGTGAAATAACTATTAACATCATTCAATGAATCCACAGGATTGTCTTTAATTTTTAAAAGAGATGATGAGCTAGTTTTATTTTGACTGTAATTACATATTTCTTTTATAGTGCTCCATGTTTCTTTTATATTACCTTTTGATTTATTAAGTTTATCTCTGTAATAGTTTTGTTTTAATGTTTTTGTTAATTTGTGTAGGGCGTTTCGGTACTTAATAAATTTATCTTTCAGTTCTACATTGCACGGTTCTGCCTCCCATTGTTCTTGTAATTTATTTCTATACCTAATACACTTAACTATGCCAGAATTTATCCACGGTTTAAGCGGTTTAATTTTTTTAGACATGTGTACCAATTTGGTGTTTTTTTTGGATAATGTTTTGTATTGTATCTATAAGTTTCTTTGCTGCATCATTTGGATCAGATATTGAATAATAATTATCCCAGACATGGTTTTCTAGGGCTTTTTTAACAGAATTTATATTAGTTACTGAATTAACTTTATTTTCTTTGTTTATTTTGTTAGTTTCTATCATCCTATCAAGGCTAATTAGTGCGGGTGTGTGGTCTGTGAAATTTCCGAATACAAGAGTACGCCATGCCTTCGATGTTTTGACCATAATATGATCAAGACACGCAGAGTTTCTAGTAGGTATATCTACACCAGTTTTAAGGTTATGAGAAGCCAGAAGATTCAGGTATTCAGATGCATATCCCGTTTTATTGTTATTTGGAAGAATATTTATGTTCAAATCGCCAATCAAAATTATGTCTGTTTTTAGTCGTAAATTATTAAGTACGTTGTCTAATGAATAAATAAATGTTGTTGGGTTAGAATATGCACATGGTCTGTATGTACATACAATTGAGTAAGTATTATCTACTTCTAAAGTTAAAAAGTTTCCTTCCGGCTCAAAAGACTCAATAGCATTAACTGCATAGTTATCTCGTACATATGCAACTACTCCGTCATTTTGATTATGGCTTCTTTTGGTGTAGAATACATTGTAATTATTTATTAAAGGAGGATTTCGTGTGGCTGTCCAGCATTCCGTTAAAACAATGACATCTATCTGTACATCAAAACTACTGAGATATACAAGAAAATTGTCAAAATTTTGATGAATACTACGAATATTCTGCGTTATAATAGTAAAACCATGCAGTCCACTTTGGAATTTCAATAATTTTGAACAAGTTGTGGGATCATAGATTTTTCTACAGTCAACCGTTTCTGGCTTGTCTATGTCCTGTAGTAGTCCATTTCTCACTAGATCAAGCATGATGAATGTTTGTTAAAATTAGTAGCATGTACAAGTTCAAATAAATTTTTTTTCGGAATTGACAAGAAGGATATGAAAATAAGGACGTGTTGTTGAAATTTAAGTTTAGGTATAGAATAGCAAAACATGGGAAAATGATAAAAACTTATTGTGTAGTTAATATGTTTGTTAAGTTTTTGACGTATCAGATTTTTAATATACCATTTGTCTATTATATGTTTAATGCAGAGAAATATGTTTACAATAATAGCTTTATTCAAAAGAGATACGATATGTTTTTGAAATTTTGACGTTTTTTTAAATAGTATTGAATCGGTTTTTGTTATGTATTGTTTATATAATAATATATAATATTTGAATGTGTTAAAGTATAATCTATATGTGTAATCCCCATTATGCGACTGCTTATAGCCTTGCTTTGAAATATTATTTTTGATTATGTGAAATGCTGTATTGTATTGTATACCTATCTGAAGCACCAAAACAACAGTTTTGCAAAGAAAAATAATTTTGGTGCACAATATTAAGGTTGAGTGTTTTTAGTCAATTATTTTGGTGCATCAGTTTCTCAAAGTCAGTCTCGCTGAAGATTCGAATTTGTGGAGATCCTTCCCTTTTCCTTAAAAACACTCGTCCAAAAGAAGTCCAGCAATATGCGTAACCTTGAGTCTTGGAAAACTCTCGACCGAGGTAAAATAGCTTCCGTTCACGTTGTGTAAGGTTTTCCGAGAAATAGATTGGTTTAATCGGTCCTTCTATGCGAATGTTTGATGTATTTAATCTGTTATTCTGATTTGTTTTATTGTATTGCTTGACAGATTTAAGAAAACTATTTCTCAGTGATACCGTTGTGAAATCAACTATGATTGGTTTCACCGCACTTTTAGTGTTTACCCGGTAAACATCCTTGATTTCGCTATTTTGCAGCGGTATGTTTAAGTGTTGCGCCGTGCTATTAATAATATTCTTGAGATCCTCTTTCGTTTCCCTGGTGTTATGCGAAATGTTTGTAATCTCCAGGCTGGTGCATCGAGAGTTGTGGTCTTGCATCTCTAATTTGCTCTCTAACTGTAGAATGTAGCTTTTGTCTCTCTTTCTTTCAGCTTCCAGGTTATCGATTCTCCGCAATGCTTCTTCGTATTTCGTAGCCATAAAGTCAACAGACATTTTGACATCATTTACAGAGCTTAGAATTGCTGCAAACTTCGCATCCTGCTGCTTCTGGAACGTATTCAACATTTCCTTTATGTACGTGATATTGTCATCTTCTATTCCAGCTCGCGGGTCGCCGGTTTCTTCTCCTCGTTTACGTTTGGACATCGAATTTTTCCTTGTAGTAGCAATGCTGCCAGACGATTTTGTACTTAGTTGACCAGAGGAAGAAGCCGCGCTCACTCCAGCTTCTTGTCCGACTTCTGAGACATTGGAATCTGAGAGGCAATGTTGCAGTGGCGTCGCAAACGCAGATAACAAAGGAGATGCACTCCCTGAGGGTGGCGGCGTCCGCTTAAGAGGCATAATTTTTTATGTACAGGCTTTCTGTGTGCAACGAAAATTTAGCTGCGTACCGGTGAGTAAGCTTAAAGTCGTCGCTCGATGCAGGTATTTACGCTGGCAATCCTATCTGTTCCCAGGCAGCGCTCGGCTCGGCGGCACGTGTCAGCGATAGGTGTGCACGGGTGGCGTTGCGGCACGGGGCCGTAAGGAAGGGGTCACTCAGCGGCGCGGGGGCAACGTGAGAAGGCGCTGCGCTGCGGTTTGGCGTCAGGCACGCGCTCCGTGTGTGTGATCAGATGTGTCGAGTGCAGCGTAGTGTGCGTGACTTACTCGTCGTGTTAAACCGGTCTCGCTTGTTGTCGCTGCCGATGTTCACAACTCGCGTTTACTTCGTTTTAAAGATTTTATTTTACGATCACCTGCGCACGTCCACACTGCAGCACGGTCGGCGGGGAAGAGGACTAACTACTACATTCATCTATGAAAGGGATTTCACTATCACTATCACTACATAGTATAAAACAAACTCGCTGTCCCCATGTCCCTATGTATGCTTATATATTTAAAACTACACAATGGATTTTGATGCGGTTTTTTTAAATAGATAGAGTCATTCAAGAGGAAGGTTAATTTAAACGGTTTTATGTACTAAAAACAAAATATGACCTGTCATGCTTGAGTTGCACGACAGGTGTCAACGTGATAGATGTCAAAGTTACAGCTGTCATGTATAATTCATACTAGAGTTGCATGACAGGTGGTAAAGTGACAGTTGTCAAACTTAAAAATGATTTATTTCCATCCGTTGATTCTTGAGCATTACTCTCTTTGTGAGAGTGACGACTCGACGAGATCTGTCACTTTTGTGAAGTTTGACATCTGTCATCTGAAATATAGATTTTGTTGAATTTCTCACTTTTGCAGAGACAGCAAAAGTCCAGTTACGGGACTATACCATTTTTAAGTTTGACAGCTGTCACTTAGGCATGTGTAATGCAACTCTATTATGAATTCCAGAATTACAGCTATCACTTTGACACCTGTCATGCAACTTTAACATGACAGGTCAACTATTGTTTATTTTAGTTATTTTAGTTTTACGGTAGTAACACGGGTAACTTTTTATTGCTGTTCTAACAACTTTCAACTGCAGTAGTAAGAACGGTAATACATTTACTGTTCTTGCTACTGGTAGTAACACCCCAAGTAGCATTTTACTCCATTTAAGAGTACACATTTAGTTCCCAGGTGTACTTGAAGCATTATTACAGTTCACTCGTGATGTATAAGCTGCATTATTGCGATTAATTACACCTACACCTGTCTAAGGGACTTATAGGAGTGTACAGTTATACTTTTATATGTTTGTTGGTGTTATAATACTCTAACAATTATCCTTTAGTCAGCCGTCTGACTAAGAGCATTATAGGAGGGTAGAGATACGGCAACCGCTGTTTAACGGCCTACTTGTACGATGTTGTAGAGCTAACATTTTAATAGAACACACGTGGTCATTTATAAAGCCAAAGGCCGTTATGTTTACTTGTTTTAGACTGTTATACAGCTAGTAGCTGTAGTAGGACTTGTTTGTGATCATTAAAATAACCTTTTTTACTATCTGTACAGAAGTGTTTAAATGGTTCGCATGTGCACTGTAGGCTGTTAAAAGGACTATATGTGTTGTCCATTAACATCAATAGCAGTTTATTTGTCCACAAGTACTACTCTTATTTGCTTTCATTTCCACCATTTTGTTCTAACCTAAAATTTACCAAATAATAAATCTCAAAAATTATCGTGCAGATTTATCACAAAATACGCAGATAGAGCGATTGAGTTTTGGTTTCATGTTATAATTAAATACCGTAGTATAATCATAATGCCAAGAAAATATCAAAAACTGAAAATTGTAGATTTCCTCTCAGCCAGTTTTAAATATTTTAAAATGAATATCGTGTTTTAACAGAGGCGCGTGAATATTTTAGCTGTAAATATGTATACATTTCACGATAAAGTTGCATTCCCATGGCAATTAACATTATTAAGTCTTTGAAACAGGTACATTACCGCGTGGTATCATAAATTTTTATCCAAATATCCGCCGGAGTTATTAAGTTTTTGGATGGCACACACAAAACCATAAACAATTAAATTGTGAATAAAATTATAAAATGAAGAAATAATTTAGGGCACACGTGAATTTTAGGTAGCACTGGAGTACTTTTGTCGGATTTTTTAACTGTGAAGGCTGTGTATTTAGCCACGTGTTACTCTTTATTACGCTCATGTACATTGTATGGATCACACTGCGTCCCATATAGTGCCGCAAGTCAGCCTTAAGTCCGATGTTACTACTTAAACTGCTATTATAATGCTATTATACTGCTAATGTACAGCCATAGTGAACTTAAGGCTGTCTAATTTGTGCCCAAACTGGTTCTATAAGAGCGTTATAGCAAGCTATACAGCTCTTATACAGCTGACTTGCACAGCTTGTGGAGTACATGTGAACGACTAGACATCTTATATAGAACCCCGAATGCTACTTGGGACTGGTAATAAACCCATAAAATCCCCTTTCATTTGATACCCATATTGAGAGGGTTATGTAAAAAAATGTAATCTGCCATGTTGTGGCGGTAGCCATTTTATGTTTACGTCAATATTGAATAATAAAAATTGTATTGTCATCGAAACTAAGGTTGTGTATTAAATATCATAACAATCTGTGCACGAGAAAGGGGTCAAATTTCCATTACTAGATTTGGCCAAAAAAACGGGCAAGTGAAGTTAAATAAAACTGTTTAATAATAAAACCGTTTAGAAACTGACTATTGTATACTAAGCAGTTTAATTTACAAGTTCAATCCCTTTCATAGATGCATGTAGTTAGTATTTCACAAATTACGAGGCGTATCCTCTTTTCTCCCCTTACCGGGGACGATGGCACTTGAGTAGTGTCATCTGGCCCGGTTAGTATATCACCGGGCCAGTTAAAACTTTTTTTTCCCATGTGGCCCGGCGCCGGGCCAAGTCACCGGGCCAGATGGGATACACTCCGCTTAGTGCCACTAGGAAGCGATCGAGCATGCCAAAAAAACCCAAATAGTGGTCATAGTCTATGTACAAAGGTGCATCAACCAAAAACTAAGGTGAAAATCACTTGATGTCCTATTAGATAAAGCCAGACAACTATTTTCGTATATTCACTTCGTCAACACTACCTATTCATCGTCGTGAAGCGAGTTTTTGTAAGATTACGAATGATGAACTTAATAAGTAATTATTTTTCACAAAAAATAATTACTTAATAAAAAAAATCGCAACACCGATTTTCACCGTGTATAAAATTCGAATAATTTGCGCAAATCATTTTTGTTGATTTATCAAAAAAGGCTTAGCTGATTTCAATACAACCTCGGAATTTACCATATAATAATATACTCTTTCGAACTAAAAAAAGAATTTTTAAATCGATTCACAATTGGAGAAAATATCAACGAACATTCGCAAAAAAAAATACATACAGACAACATAGTAATGACAAAAACCCAAGAATATTTGAATTTCGCGCGCTAACCATAGGCAACTGCCTTGAAAAGAACTCCGACCGAAAGACATAGTTTCCGTGAAATATTTATTTTAAAAAAGTTGCCAAAATGGAACTGTCAGCCTCAGCTGTCAGATGAATTTTTCATTGTCAAACAAAACCAAAGAGAATAGAACAAAACTTGTGAAACAACAAAACAAAGTTCAAAAGTTGCAAAATTATCTCTTGATAACCGTGCTAAAAAGTTTTGTTACTGAGTATAAAGTTCGTCTACTTATTCTACATCACCACTTTCAATAAAAAAGTAATTAGTGCCTTGTAAACATGGCTGTTTATGCGGCTCATCTGACCCGAACACTTCAGGGTACACCATCGGTGTTTCAAGTTACAGCACAGGACGCCCTGGGTGCTACAGTAAAGCCTGCACTAAGGAAGCTAGTAGAGGTACTAACAATGCCGTTATCTCTAGTTATACCCAAAATATTGTACAGCCTCAGTGACTCATTGGATAGGTAGTGACCCTGACTCCTGACCCAAAGAGAGCAAGCGTTTATGGAATTAATATAGGTGTTTGCTCTATGTCTGGATGCTATTATCTTTATATGTGTGTATTTAAAGTTATGTATAAATATGAAGTACATATTAGGCTCAATTATGAAGGTGCCATCGTAATGTTCTCTCTATCGAATGCCTAAAGTGAAAAAGAAACAGAAATTCACAGTTGGCCCTATTATATCAGTCTCTCGCAGCTATATTACAAGATTTCCTTAGTTTGTGGTCAGAGACCATGTGTAAGATCTGATCGACTGTCTTGATGGTTCAGTGGTTAGTAACCCTGACTACTGGGTCAAAGAGGTGTGGGATCGCTTCCCATCCAGGGCAAGCATCCATGTGATGAAGATAGGTGTGTGCTCGGGTAGACGCTGGAGGCATTTCCCTTGCACAAAACACCCCATGCGGGACGTCAGTGCAGGACTTATCGCCCCTACTTCAAATTAAAATTAGAATAGGTGTTTGCTCTGTGTCTGTAATTATCCATGTAAGGATGTATTTAAAAATATGTATAATTAAGTAGTATTACAGTCTTCTTACAGTATTACAGTCTTTTCTATATGTTAGGTAGTTTTCAATTGAATATTTCTTAACTCTGCTCTGCAGAAAAGCTACATACTTACCTACTCTAGGAATTATCTTTATTTTTGTCACAATAGACTTCTTATTTTATAGAATGTCCTTATAATTCTATCCATAAAATGGAGGCATGGTAGTGCTCCTGCCAAGACAAGCTAAGTTCAAGGGCACTACTTATTACCTTTTCTTGAAGCGGTTCTTAGTATAGCCCGAATCATACAAGTTGGAGGATGTGAAGTTAGCTACAAGCTGCACAAAACCCAATCTATGTGCATTGTGCAGCTCTATAGGACTTTCAGTTAAGATTGTATATTGCACAGCTTGTAGCTAACTTCACAATGATTCAGCCTATAACAATCACACATCATATCTGATATTATTACTCGTATGTGTATACACATGACTTTAGAAAATTATCTGTTTGTTAATAGACTTGTTTACTAAAAATAATAATTAGTTCGTCAAATAGATTATCAAAAAATATTAGTCATGTATTTTTTCTTTCATAAAAACAAAAATGTATGATGATAATATTATAGCCCACTAAAGGAGAATGGGCAAACTGGTCCAAAAAAAAACAAGTCTGCCGGCAGGGATGGCACATGGCAAATTTGGTAGATTATTTTATGCATTAAAAAAATAGTATGACAGTGATAAAATTCAACCTACAGAAACCGATATATGTTACTTTTAAGAATGGTAAAATATGTATGTATGATATTTCCACTGTATATGCGATCTTGAAAACTGACACATTTGTATTTGTTTGGGATAAATAAATGTTTATTATACCTGTAAACGAAAAAATGTCTAGTTGTGCCTAAAATGTCTAAAAAAGAAGGCGATAGATTCGATTCAAAATATCTCCAAAACTGTGGATTCGAATTTAACGAAATTAACTATGCGAAAACCTATAAACCATACCTACAAGTTGGCAATAGAGTCAACCCTGCGGGCGTTTGGACCAACGTCCATATATTTTTGCCCACTCTCCTTTCCGCGTGACGTCACTAGTCTACTACAAATATACCGTACTAGTGATGTCACAAGACCGCACTCTCAAACTTTGACAAGGTTTATGTTTACCATTTATTGTTTGATAGACAAAAGAAAAAATATTTGTCCAATTTTTTTTTATACTCTAACTGGCAGACTAATTAAGATAATGATTTTTATACCCAGTAAACATACCTATTGTTTTCAGTACCTGGCTACCGTGCACCCAAATAAGTGTGGATGGTGCGTGCGGTGGTTTGACGAGTTATATTTACTCTTTGACTGCTGTCTGCAGTATCACTACCTTAAGCACTATGGTAAGTTTGTCCTATAGAATAAATCAATGACAGGTACGGTTGTATGGGCCAGGCAGCCAGGGGTCAGAATTTTAAAGTCATCTCTGGCATACAGGCCTCTGGCATGGCTAAATGGTTAAAATAAACTGGACCCACAATTTAACATATCACATACTAGCGACCCGCCCTGGCTTCGCACAGGTGTAAACCTTCCTCTCGAATCATTCTATCTATTAAAAAAAAAACGCATCAAAATCTGTTGCATAGTTTTAAAGATGAAAAATGAAAAAAAAAATTAAAATGAAAATATTTTTATTTGACAACTTAGATTACTAATAACAAATTAATGTCGATATAAACATACATAGGGACAGACAGCGGGAAACGAGTTTGTTTTATACTACGTAGTGATTTAATGTAGGTAGTTAGCTGCTAGTAATACTCGTAAATAGCTAGAAGCGTGAGTCAGTGTATGAGACAAACCAAATAGTTTTTTTAGTACATCTTTATATTGAAAGTTATTGTAACTTTTTATGAATCAATAAAAAAACATAAGCCTCGGTACTAACTTGTAAATGCCACCTTCAGCCATCTATCCAAAACTCTTTAGATAAATTACTGCAGGATCATGCCAAATGTTACTTACGTTGGTGATAGTTGAAAATCACCAAGTCAAAGTATGCTATGAGCAATTCAAAATAAATAATGAATATAACATTCTTTTTTTTTTTTAAATTTGTATTTTACACTCTACAGACTCCGGGGCCTGTACCTTCTATTAACAATGTTTCGACTTTTTTTACTACACATTCTTAGCAACAAAGTGTAGGTATATTGGAATAGGAATGAAAGGTAAACCTTTCCTCGACCCTCGAAGAACGACGATTGCATGGAGACCTGTTTGAGCCCTTCAAAACTCTCAATGGCTTCTAAAATAATCTTCCGGATATTCACAATATGTCTTGTACACCTTGAAGGAAAATATGCGCGATAGCAGGCGCCATAAATTTATCTTACAGCCTACTGCCTACACCATCACAAACCAACACTGCACACCACATCCTCTGCAATAGTTGTCTACATTTGGAATAGGTTGCCCGAGGATGTAATCTCCCCCCCCGAGTGGGTTCCCGCCTTGTCGTGGCGGGGGGGCTTAGTAGCCAGGTCTTCCCAGCCTGGTGAACGAAGAGGAACCCGAGGTGGGGCCGGCCTCTCCGGGTCTTGGGCCCAGACAAGCCCGTGCGGAGGCTGGCCAGTAGGTCGGCTTGCCGACTGAGGTGGACTGCGGTGTCGCGCTTGTCGCGATGCCGCGGCCGAGCCCATCGAGGTGGGGGCGGCGACGGGATGGACGGGCGGCGAGAAGGCCGCTGCCTATCCGTCTTGCCAGCGGCCCTAACGGGTGCCGCCAACGTGTTGGCGGAGGCGGTGGGGCTGCAGGGGAAGAGGAGTGTCGGTATCACGACGGCCGTTCTCCCTATCCTCTGCAGCCGTAGTGGCAGGCGCGGGGCCACTTTAATTGACCCGTTGCATCGGGACCAGGGCTGTCGGATACGGGTGCTGTCTGACGCCCAGTGCTGGTTGGTCCCAGGTGGTGGATGACGATGTGTCTGGTGTTCGGCACATCGTCATTCTGGCGGGAGCCGAAGCTCCGTGGTGGGGCCCGAGTTGGGCCAGCGCTGTCGGGTGCCGCGGAGGAGTGCGCAAGCGTGCCCGTAGCCCCGACACATAGCGCAGTGGCGGAACACCCAGGGGTTTTGGTGGGTATACTGTCCAGTCGGCAGGACTCCCACATAACCACCCGCCTGCCCTCGAGGTGCGGTGGTATCTATAAAAGATTTCCCCTGGTAAAAAAAAAAAAAAAAAAAAAAAAAAAAAGGATGTAATCTCAGCAAGAACTACAAACACATTTAAGAATAGACTAGACCTTAGGATAAAGAAGGAAATCTATCTTTGACAGATTTATTATTATTGATTTTTCAAGAACGATTCGACCGGTTTGGATAAAAATTAAATGGGACCACCATCTGAAGTATGATCTACCAAACAAGAAAATGATCATCAAAATCGTTTCGTAATAATTGGCAGAGCAATCGCGTAACATACCTACATACAAAAAAATTGTTGTCTGTTAAGTCAGTTTATGGACGATAATTTTACGTGATAACGTCTTAAGCTCTCGCTTGCACGCTTGGCTCAGGCGGAACGTGACACTTTTTCGTGCGTGCAGGCGGCTTTCGTCGATTTATGTGACGCCATCACGTTAAAAACAAAAGATAATCGAATTGAGAACCTATTTTGAAGTCGGTTGTTAATTTTTCCAGCTGCATCATTCTCGGAAAGCTTCTACGGACTGCTTCGAGTGCCAATCTCGGTGTCCAATGAGTTCTCATCGGGACAGAGGCTGCCCGAGTTGCTGGAGCGAGGATCCTTGCTTCTGCTGGTGCTGGTTCCATACCTACGAGACAAGGCTGAGAGGCTCGTGGATAAGTGGAGAGAGGACGATGAGGATGGAAGACTTGGGAAGGTAGGTTGTTGAACAATCTCTTGTTGGAACAACTTTTCCTGAGCTTGAGCTCTTGATTTGAGCGAGGCTTCTTTTGTTCCTAGTGCCCTGGTACTGTGTGTCTGTGAAATAAGGCTCAGATGCTCGTACAGGTGCTGGTGCAGTACCTGTAGACTAAGGCTGAGAGACTTGGTGGACAGGTGGCGAGAGGACGATGAGGATGGAAGACTTGGGAAGGTAGGTTCTTGTACAATAGTTCCCATAAGTTTTATTGGGGCAGTAGTTGCCCGAGTTGCTGGAGCGAGGATCCTTGCTGGTGCTGCTGCCGTACCTGCGGGACAAGGCTGAGAGACTCGTGGACAAGTGGAAAGAGGACGATGATGATGGAAAGCTTGGGATGGTAGGTTGATGTACAATAACTCTTGTCGGAACAACTTTGCCCGAGCTTGAGCTCTTGATTTGAGCAAGACTCCTTTTGTTCCTAGTGCCCTGGTACTGTGTGCCTGTGAAATAAGGTTCAGATCATCGTAGTCAAATTGAAGATTCATCATCCTCAATTTGACTATGAGCTGACGAATGGATGACTCGAGAAGGCAAGTAGTGCAATAGTTCTCATCAGGAAATAAGTTGCCTGAGGTGATGGAGCGAGGCTCTTTTTGTTCCTAGTTCCCTGGTGCTGTGTGCCTGCAGGACGAGGCTTTGAACAACATGGAAAAACGGAGAGAATGATGTGGATGGACGACTCGGGAAGGATGGTGGTTCAATATTTCTCATCAGGACAATAGTTGCCTGAGTTGCTGCAACAAGGGTCCGTAAGACCCTGGTGTTGGTACAGTACCTGTGGGCTAAGGCAGAGAAACTCATGGACAGGTGGAGAGAGGACAATGAGGATGGAAGGCTTGGGAAGGTAGGTTATTGTACAAAAGTTCACATCAGGACAGCAATTGCCTGAGTTGCTGCAGCGAGGCTCTTTTTGTTCCTAGTGCCCTGATACTTTGTGCTTGTTGGACAAGACTCGGAAGCTTGTATATAAATAAGTGAGTAGAGGATGATGAGGATGAAAAACTCGGGAAGTTAGCTGGTGCACTAGTTTTCTTCAGGGCAGAGGCAGAGATGCTGGACTGAGACTCCTAATTTCCTAGTATTGTCTGTATGCGGGTTAAAGCTCAGAGCTCGTGGACCGGTGGTGAAAAGACCATAAAGATGGAAGCCTGCCTTTTAGAACTCGGTTTATAATATCAACTTTACCTTAGTTTTTCTTATAGCAAAATATACGCAGTGAAAGTATGCAAAATGAGAGACTCGTCTATGTTGCACGTTAATAACGCCGAGATTCCACTAACTGAGCTGTGCGTAAAGCGGTGCTTATCGCATATTTCAGATTTTCGTCTTAGTACTTCGATAGAAACCTCGATAGAGACCTAGATAGAAACCAATCTGAACTTGTTACTTTCTGAAAACTTGCGAAAGATTATGCTCTGGTAAATCTTACCCTTACACCTATTTATATTTCCCAGAGCACACCAGGCCGTCTCCGACGAGCCGCCATTCGCGTCTACTCCGTCCTACACATCGTGACGTCAGCAGCTCGCGTCATCCAACTGGCACGGTACCTGACCGGCAATGCCAAGAGTTACTCCCCGGAGCTGGCGGCGCTCGGAGTTACTCTCAAGGATGCGCCGCCCAGGGACGATGATGAAGAACATTCCTGGACAGACCTGGGAAGAAGCCTGCGCGAAGGACAGATTGGGTGAGTCACTCTTCGAGCAAACATCTATAGAGTCACAATCATGCAAAAAAGTGTCCGAGCCAAAACTCTGCCTAAGCTACGTAATGAGCAGGCATTTTAGTTAGTCGTAAGGCGAGTGCAAGCTAACTACAACGCCGTGCGATGCCAAAGTGCTCGGTGACAAGCACTAATTAGGAGACATAACGTCGAGATTCGAGAAAACGGGTCATTGTGAATTATTTAATGTAAATATCTAAGTCGGTAAGTATGACGGCGCTCGGACATTTTTTAACTACCTTCACTTAAGGACTGTGGCTCTGTAGGTATTTGCTCGAAGGAGTCACTGGAAACTTATTCTCATCAGGGCAGAGGACACTTGAGTTGTTGTAGCAAGGCTTCTTTCGTTCCTAGTGCCCTGGTACTTCGCGCGAGGAGTAATATTGAACTACGGGTGCCGATGCCACTTGAGTTGTAGTCGAGGCTCCTTTCGTATCCACTGCCCTGGTACTTCGCGCGAGGAGTAACTTTGAAAGAGTCAAAAGACCTAGGTATTCAACGGTCAAAAGAATTAATTATTCAACGGTCAAAATACCTGGGTATTCAACGGTCAGAAGACCTAGGTATTCAACAGTCAAAATACCTGGGTATACAACGGTGTAATGTTGCAAACGGGGAAGCCGTTTGCAGCACCACAAGTTAAAAAAGGATTAGAGAACCCGTAATGTGGCAAGCGGGGGAGCCGGTTGCCACACCACAAGTTACGAGACTTCAGAGAAACCTAACCAACCTAAGAGTCCTACCTAGTGGATAGGATTCCTAACGGTTCGGAGATTAAAACAGAAAACTAACCTTAGTATTTACACATTTATTTACACTTACACACACTGCACTTATCGTCTATAAAATCTTGAAGAAACGGAGAGAGAGAGAGAGAATTTTGGAGGAGTCCTTGGAAAGTTAGCCAAAAAGGGAGAGGGTAGCACTCGTAGAACCACGCTGGAGGCTGGCCGAGGATTTTCAATAGCCTGAGCTGGACCCGCCGATAGTGTGGCGCCAGCCAGGTAGCGCTAGGTGAGCGCTAGCGTGGAGACATCTGTCGACTGAGGTGGAGGCGCCGGCCCAAACCGGCCGACAGGCGCCGGCCCAAACTGGCCGACAGGGTTCGAAGTCAGCGCCAGCCCAGTGCTCCAGGGTAAGGGGTCAGTGGCCCCAAAACAAGAGATCCTCCTGGAATCAAAGTCAAAGGAACCGGAGCCTCTCACCCTGCCTGTTACTCGACGCTCATGCCGTTTACAGGACTCGTCCACGCAAACTCAAATTCACACTCATTACATTTTTATAAAAAAATGGTGTCTTCCAGATCACTTCCAACTCAAGACTGCCCGAATTTTACCAAACAAGGATCGCTGATCCTGTCAGAGATAAACATTTCAAAAATTTGAATAATTTCACAATTAGAATTGTTAGTTGGCAGTGTTATCGTTAAAAGAGTCTGAATGTAGAGAAGCTAACAAAAAGGTTAGTTTCTCTACAACGGTCAGAAGACCTAGGTATTCAACAGTCAAAAGACCTGGGTATTCAACGGTCAGAAGACCTAGGTATTCAACAGTCAAAAGACCTGGGTATTCAACGGTTAGAAGACCGAGGTATTCAACAGTCAAAAGACCTGGGTATTCAACGGTCAGAAGACCTAGGTATTCAACAGTCAAAAGACCTGGGTATTCAACGGTCAGAAGACCGAGGTATTCAATAGTCAAAAGACCTGGGTATTCAACGGTCAGAAGACCGAGGTATTCAACAGTCAAAAGACCTGGGTATTCAACGGTCAGAAGACCGAGGTATTCAACAGTCAAAAGACCTGGGTATTCAACGGTCAAAACCGTCAAACCATTCTGCGTTTACAATGATTATGATTTGTTTATTTCAGGAGTGCAATAATAACGTTCCCGATGGTGGGTAGACTGTTATTACGCGGGGTGGAGTACGGCGCTTTTGCCGTCCAGTTCCTGCGCTGGTGGGAGGCCAGATCTGCCGCCCCCAGCGCCGCCTTGCCGCCCCCGCCGCCCCCCGTGGTTAGTATTATATCATAATACATTTTTCAGTCATACGGCGTCAAAACTTAAAATAATTGGCAAAGTACGAGTACAAAGGGTTCGTTTTTACCCTTTGGGTACCATATGGTACTCAAAGCATAAAAACGGGACCCTATTACTAAGACTCCTCTGTCCGTCTGTCTCTCTGTCACCAGGTTGTATCTCATGAACCGTGATAGCTAGAAAGCTGAAATTTTCACAGATCATGTATTTTTGTTACCGCTATAAAAACAAATACTAAAACAGAAAAAATAAATATTAAAGCGGGGCTCCCATACAACATACCTGAATTTTTTAGCCGTTTTTCACTCCATATTAATAATGGCGACAGGTAGATGCTTGAAATATTCATAGAATATTTTATTACGTGTTTTCATTAAATTAAATTAAAATAAATATTTAAGGGAGCCGCCCCTTAAATATTTTTATTTCCATATCCTACACAAAGAAACGTGATTTTTTGTTCAATATTAATAACGGCAATAGGAAGATGCTTGAAGCTTTCACAGAATATGTATTAAGTTAAATATTCCTTTCGAAATCTAAATGTCTAGCGTATTTATTTAAATATGTATGTGTGATTGCTTTAGTTAGTTCTTATGTCCTTCGACAGAGAGACGAGAAAGCGGTGCGATGCAAAAACCGGTGTCCACTGTGCCTGCAAATCTGGAAAATCCCCACCGTGCTGCCAGTTTCTGGGTAATTAATACTTTTTTATTCGAAATAATACCAAAAATAACCTTAACATCATAAAAGTGTGATCTCTTTTCATAACTTTTCATAATGTGTCTAATGTTTCTAGATGATTTTTACATGTGTTCAATTTAGTAAAAGATTACAAAGATCACACAAGCAATAGTTTTCGACCACATATCTAAACTAATATTATAAAAAGGAAAGATTTGATTGTTTGCATTGAATAGGCTCCGAAACTATTGAACTGATATGAAAAATATTTTACTATTGGAAAGCTACACTATCTCTGGATGAAATTAGCTATTAAAAAAAAATTGGGATCTTTACTAAAACTCCCATACCTACTTTACGTGGTAGGTATATAGGCACAAAAGGTACTTATAAAATCTGTCTTCTTTAGCTAATCGTACCTGGGAAAAGCCGGAACGGGCAGCTAGTCTTTTTGTAAAATGGTCATTTATTTTTCTTTTTCAGGTATATATTCTGCTACGTGTGTATATCTCGTCACGTGCGACGTCACAACTCCTGTCCCGTCACTCGTTGTCCCGCCGCCGAAACCTCTCTTATAAGACTTTATATTGACTGAGACTGATCTAAAACTGACTATTTAAAAGATAAAGTTATTACCGACAACGACTGGGTGGAGTCCGAGTTATGCCAAATGGTAAAAGTGATGCCATCATCACGCATAAAGCATCAGAGTATAGGCTGAATCATACAAGTCGGTGGATATGAAGCGCAATATCCAATATCCTTGTTTCAGTTGTTGATTCAACAATGTTTTCTTATGATGTTATCATAAAAATTATCATCTGTAAACCCTCTGACAACCAATTTTTTTTCGTGCATTCACGCAATACAAACTACTAACTTAGACTAAGATTTAAAGTAACCACTCTCTATAGTACAGTCGAATTCTTTAAAATGTAACTACTCAACAAAGTGTAATTCCCATGTTGTACCCACCCCGATCTCTGTTGGGAACTCGGTTCTTGAAGTCGTTGATTCGTACGTCTACCTAGGACAAGTGGTCCAGTTAGGTAGGTCCGACTTCAAGAAAGAGGCCAATCGCCGAATCCAACTCGGCTGGGCAGCGTTCGGAATATTGCGTAACGTCTTCTCGTCCGACATACCTCAGTGCCTCAAGTCGAAAGTTTTCGACCAGTGTGTGTTGCCAGTGATGACTTACGGCACAGAAACGTGGTCTCTCACTATGGGCCTTATTGGTAAGCTCCAAGTAGCCCAACGAGCTATGGAGAGGGCTATGTTCGGAGTCTCTCTGCGAGATCGAATCAGAAATGAGGAGATCCGTAGAAGAACCAAAGTTACCGACATAGCCCAGCGGATTGGCAAGTTGAAATAGCAATGGGCAGGGCACATAGCGCGGAGGACTGATGACCGATGGGGTCGAAAAGTTCTCGGGTGGAGACCACGTACCGGCAAGCGCAGCGTAGGACGTCCACCCACAAGGTGGACGGATGACCTCATTAAGACCGCAGGATCGCGCTGGATGCAAGCCGCTTCCAACCGGTCTTATTGGAGATCCATAGAGGAGGCCTATGTCCAGCAGTGGACTTCTTATGGCTGATGGACTCAACAAAGGGCAAAGACCCTGGAGTCTGTGGGTCAAAAATTTAAATATTAAAAAAAAAAAAGTTTCGTGAATTTTTAAATATATGGCCGATTTAATAGTGATATTTTGTCTAATCTTTTTCTCTACTTTCTTATGATATTCAAATAAGTAGGGCATAGGTCGAATCATACAAGTCGGCGGATGTGAAGTTAGCCACTTGCTGCGCAATATCCAAGCCTGACTGAAGCTCACAAGCTGCGCGTTGATTGGGTTTCGCGCAACTTGTAGCTAACTTCATATCCGCCGACTTGTATGGTTCTAGGTATATTATCGAAATATAAGACTGGACTAGGGGTTATTGTAATTATATAATATTAAGACCTGAGTTAACCAACAAATGTTTACTTTATTAACCGTTCGTTAAATCTTATACGGCTTGTTAACGAAATTTTAATGTTCACCATGCTGTAACCGTATGTACCACAGAGGTAGGTAACCTATTGAGGTAGGTAAGTATTTTATTGGTACAAAGAAGTTGCGCCGCGTTTTAAAATAAATATACGAGGTGCACGTAGAAATTGCTCAATATTCTCAAAAACTTCAATAACATTTTCTCCAAAGATAAAATTTATTGCGTCTTCATTCGCGTATTTTTATGCCAAATGCCGGTAATGTAATGGGTAACCATTGGTTAAACAAGGTTGAAGACGTCGTTTAAGTTAAACGTGCAATTACTGTATTTAAACAACGGTTAGTGCTTGGAGAACAGCAAAATTTTATTAACAAGCCGTTTAAGATTTAACGAATGGTTAATAAAGTAAACATCTGTTGGTGAACTCGGGTCTTAGACTACGGGATGGTTCAAATTGTAAATAATACATTCCGTAATCAATCATTGTGATGGGAATAAGTCATTTGTTACGTTTGTTATAAAATTAAATCGTTTGAATAATCTGCATGTTTAATTTTGTCCCGAAGAGACTCAACGTTCATTAAGACAATAGAAATCCATATTTTTCACAGAGATACCAGCGGGGCAATTCTGTTAGCCGATCTCTTTACTGAAGTGATACATTCTTGAACCCCTTTCGTTTTTCTGACAGTTCCGACAGCTTAAAACTGTCAAAAAAAACGAGACAGGTTCAAGAACGTGTCACCTTAGATCGGTTGACAGGTGGTTGACAGAATTGCCCCGCTGAGGGATAATGTGGTCGATCGAGAAAAGAAAGAAAGAGATGCAATAATTTAATATGGCATGAGTTAGAAAGAGACAAAATATCTCGATTCAGTGAGACAGGTTCAAGAACGTGTCACCTTAGATCGGTTGACAGGTGGTTGACAGAATTGCCCCGCTGAGGGATAATGTGGTCGATCGAGAAAAGAAAGAAAGAGATGCAATAATTTAATATGGCATGAGTTAGAAAGAGACAAAATATCTCGATTCAGTGAGACAGGTTCAAGAACGTGTCACCTTAGATCGGTTGACAGGTGGTTGACAGAATTGCCCCGCTGAGGGATAATGTGGTCGATCGAGAAAAGAAAGAAAGAGATGCAATAATTTAATATGGCATGAGTTAGAAAGAGACAAAATATCTCGATTCAGTGGCTATACTCGGAATTTTAATTCGATTCCAGATTTGACAATTGAATCAATAGAGAAAATAATGTCAAATGAATGAAATTGGAATCGATTTAAAATTCCGAGTATAGATGCAGTGTTTTTCGCTCAGTAGTGTCAAATTCTAATACATATTTGACAGTTTTGACAGCGCTGAGCAAGATTTTCCATACATTTTACTGGTTGAGAATTCCCTCAAGCGACAACAGCGCTATCTCTCTAGTTGTAATAGCTATGTGATATTTTTTTAATGCACAATACTTGAGAAATAACCGACTTCATACAATCGACCTCATGGCAAATAGTATAGGTTGAATCATACAAGTCGGCGGATGTGAAATTAGCTACAAGTTACGCAACAGCCAATCAACGCGCAGCTTTATGTGAGCTTCAGTCAATATTAGAGATTCCGCGGCTTGTAGCTAACTTCACATTCGCCGACTTTTATGATTCGGTCGATAACATGGATGTATTACATAAACCAAAATCCTTGGTCTATAACGAGCGAATATAATGATTTTGCTATATCAATTTCTGCAGGCACTGAAATTTTCATCAAGTTTCAAGACGATTGAATCTAACTGCCTTTGACTGCCTCGGTGGCTCAGTGGTTAGTGACCCTGACTACTGGATCAAAGAGGCGTGTGTTCGATCCCCACCCAGTGCAAGCATTTATGTGATGAACATAGGTGTTTGCTCTGTGTCTGGGTGTTATTCAGGTACTATCTATATAAGTATGTATTTATAAAATATGTATATGCAGTATATCAGTCTCTAGCAGCCATATCACAAGCTTTGCTTAGTTTGGGGTCAGAGACCGTGTGTAAGACATCCCCTAATATTTATTATTATTTATGAACTAAATTATTATTTGGGATTATCTCGCGATGTTCTTCTACAGATTAAAGAAACTCGCAATAAAACTATTAATTTCTTGTAACATAAATTTATTTTCTCTAATTCTTACATTTTATCTCACATAATGTCTTAAAAAAGTACGAAACATACATAATGTGTAAATGAAGAAATATCAACGCAAAATAATAATACTCTTGTGACTAAGTAATTTATATTAACGTATTATCAAGTGATGACACGTTAAATTGTAGGTCCCGGTTGTTTTAACCGTTTAGCGGAGTCAGAGGCCTTCAGGCGGCCTAAAAACTTTGACACCAGGGCTAGTCACCCGGCCTATACGAACTTACTTACTTAATCAAGTTATTATGTTTTGTTCCGATTATAATAATATTTTTCATGCTTTGATATTGTAAACTGTTTTGATTTGGTTTTAGAGAGTATAGGCCGAATCATACACGTCGGCGGATGAGAAGTTAGCCGCAGATGACACTTCGCCGTGATTTGCTAATTATTGCGCATGTGTGCACAATGCCGACGCAAGTGGCGAAGTAGTGAGCACGGGCGTTGGGAGCGCGCGGGAGGCATGACGTTGGCGGGAGGGTGTGCCCCGGCGCGAGTCGCTCTGGCTCCCGCGCATACCTATATTTCGGCTTTTGCGCAGCATTCTGCGCATAACTTCCCATCCGCCGTTTTGTATGGCGCTTATTACAGCTAACTTCACATCCGCCAACTTGTGTGACGCGGCAGATGGCAAATTAATGTCAGCGGGAGTGAAGGTTGTGCGCAGTTTGTAGCTAATTTCCGAGACGCCATTAAGTTTGAGTCGGCCTATTCCTAATTAAATTGGGGCTCGACTTTAAATCAGCCGGGACGTCATACTTACACCCCAAAAAGTGAATGGTTTTGTTTACAAGTATTCAATGTCAGTGCTAATAACGCCTTGTAGATAGGTGTGGGAGATCTGTCGACCGCTCGCGGCGGAGAGCGTGACGCGCGCCACTCCGCCGCGGTGGAGCGCGGGCGTCGCCGGCACTTGCCCTGATACCTGCAAACAGACGGACATTTACATTTAATTAGCTGACCCGGGGAACTTCTTAGATATCATCGTCATCTCACTAATTCGGTCGATTCTAATTTCGATGGCGATTACCGCCACCAACGACAGCTCTACCATGAGTATACCAAATGTCTGCTACGTTGTTGGTTCTGTGACGCTTACCAAAAACGTTCGAAATATATCTCTTCAAACCTGGAGAGATTTCATAACTAGGTGGACGGTGGAAACTAAATATTTCCCAAGGAACACCCAGGTGGACAAAGGTGAGCCGTTGTAAAAAATACTTTCCACGGTTCACCCAGGTGGTCTCAGGAGGTAGACGGTAGGTAAGAACCGAGTATTTAGCAGTCTTAGGGACAATTTATATTATAACCAATTCTGACTGCAGCTTACACAAAGCCGCGAGTTGATTGGATTGGAGCTTGTACATAACTTAATTTCCGCCAAGTTGTGTGACACGGCCTATAACTAGCCATCGTACTCCCTGACTTCATCTCCGAAGAGAAAAGAGCTGTCCAATTTTTACCAAATTAATGATAATAAGATCGCAGGGGCGGCTTTGTGGCGAGCTGTCGGTGAGTGGCGACACCGCGAACCCTGATCCCTGGGGCTAAATGAGACCCCTGACTCCTCTCTTGCCTTAACCGGCCGGCTTGGAGTGGAAACCGCAAGAGCTAAGAACCTAAGCTCCAAAGTGGAAGTGTTAAAGGGCATATCTCTCGACACCCTAAGCCGTCCACACCAATGTTGCCCCTCCGGCGCCATCTTACGGTAGCCTTTATGGGGGGCCCATTTAATCAATGTTGGCTTAGACTCGATGGATGACTAATAAAGGACCAGGCCAAGCCTGTGAGTTCGATTGAATAATAATAATATAGCATAGGAATGTCGAAGAAACCACCACTGTCACTATTAATCACTAAGTACCTAGTAGATATTTACTTTGACCGGCGGGAGCGAAGCAAGAACTCCCTTACTTCGTCTCGGGAGTAGAAAACGCGATCGCCGTATAGAGAGTGTCCTTCCGGCGTCACTAGTTCTTTTCACCGTAGAGAAGTGTCGAAGTAATGACTGTCATTGTAAGTACTTACTTCAACGGGCGGAAGTGATGCTACAAACTCCCTAAGTTCGTCTCGGGAGGAGAAAACGCGATCGCCGTATACAGAGTGTCCTTCCGGAGTCACTAGTTCTTTCCAAGGCAGGGGAGTGTCGAAGTAACCACCGTCACCCTGTCAAAATTAGAAAAGACAAACATTAGTTTTAGTAGGTAAAAATTTGCTGTCAAATCGAAGGACCAAAGAAAATTTTTGAATACCTTTTACCCAAGTACCTACCTATAAGAAACATAATTATGTTTAATAACTATTTTATAAAAATACGTAACATCCAATATGATGACACAAACAGACAGTATATTAGGTTGGGGAAAAAGTCTTTTCGCATTATAGTATGTATGAACTTGTAATAAAATCTCTTTGGCTATACTATATGTATCTGTTTTACTATGGAAATTTACGTGGTTTTCACACATTTTGAACGATATTAAACGGGACTCACTCACGTGTTCGTATAGTCATAACACGACTATAGTTTCGATCGCGTTCGGCGACCTTTCTCAAGTTGGCGAGTGCTAACACGCGGAGCCGTCTCGCAATGCACTGCGGGCTCACTATGTCTCCACCAGTCCCAGTGTGAGTGAGCTCAGTGTGCTGGAGTATCCCCGACGGAGACCGTTATATCGAAGAAGAGGATATTCAGTGCGCGCCGACACAACAATCCTCTCTACACGCCCCCGCCCCGCCACCGCAACCGCTGTCATCGCGAGCGCTACGCGCCGCAGAGTGCAGTGCATTGCGAGACGGCTCCGCGTATTAGCACTCGCCAACTTGAGAAAGGTCGCCGAACGCGATCGAAACTATAGTCGTGTTATGACTATACGAACACGTGAGTGAGTCCCGTTTAATATCGTTTAAAAAATATATGTATCTGGCTGGTTTTGGTATCATTGAAAGTTTAAATTTTAAAAAACATAATTCCAAATTCAAAAATAGGAAAATGTGTGATTTTCATTTGTTTTAAGTGCTGTTAAAATGAGTGAATCTAATGAAGAAATTCAATACATTTTAAAATTTTACTACAAAAAAGGTAAAAATGCAATGCAAACCGCGAAAAAAATTTGCGATGTTTATGGAACTAGCGCAGTGTCTGTGAGAGTAGCACAAATTTGGTTTAAGCGTTTTCAATCCGGAAATTTTGATGTCAAAGACGCACGTCGCTCTGGTCGCCCTATTACGGATAAAATGGATGCCATTTTTGAAAAAGTGGAGCAAGATCGGCATATCAGTAGTTACGACGTAGCTGAAGAACTGGGAATTGACCACAAAACAGTTTTGGCGCATTTGAAAAAAACTGGGTCCACAAAAGAGCTCGATTTTTGGGTACCTCACAAGCTTACTGAAAGAAACCTAATGAACCGTGTACTCATTTGTGATGCTGTGTGTGTGGTCGGATTGGAAGTTTTGCCTTTGTGGTACATGTTAACGTCGGTGATTGGGCTACAGCTCCGTCGAACGATATTAACAAATTACATTTGTCCAACACAGCGGTGGGATTATAAATACTAACCTCGAAGTTAGAGACAGCGTAACTAACAGACGATCTGACGATACTAACAAAACACACTTGCTCCACACAGCGGTGGGATTATAAATACTAACCTCGAAGTTAGACACGGCATAATGATTGCCCTTCTTAGCTGTGACGATAGAGACCAGCTCCCCTCGTTGGTTGACTAGCGGAGCACCTGCAACGTACGAGTTAGCGGACTCAAAAGTCGGCGCGCACCGCCACTGGGCTAGCTTTCCGTCGGACGATATTAGCAGAATGCGCTTATTGCGGTTTATGAACACCTGTAAACAATGTGATGATTATTTTTGGACAATAACTTGACCGATTTCTGAAAACTGGTTTATTTGAGAACGGTATATGACAATAATTTAAATCTAAAAAGTGCTTATGGTTGGGTTATGAACACCTGTAAACAATGTGGTCAATTTTGAAGGCGCCATCTTAAAGGACACGTCCACAAAATGTATGGAGGCTGGTATAATAATAATCAAAAAATCTAACCACAGCACTCGGTACATCTCGAGAAAGTACATGTTTTTCTGAGTTTATTACATGTCTCAAACAAAATAATTTCAATGTTAAAATCCTACACCATGCCCACGATGCTCACCTTTTCAGCAGTGTTTTCGTCGAGCCTCACGTATGCCCATTCCCCGAGGGGAGCCAGCAGCTGTTCCGTGAAGATATCGCAGTAGTGGTGAGTTTTGTTCGCGAACTCCGATATCTGTAACATCGCCACTATCGTTATAACAGATATAACAGGGTTATATGCTTGCCCTGTACTAAGCCAAAAGGGAGTGATCAAGAGACCATCTTTACTAACAACTTTTACTATGGAGCCAACCCGGAATTCTATACATAAATCAGCTGTGCCTTACAAAAATCATCATCATCACTAACAGCCGTAGGACATCCACTGCTGGACATATGCCTCCCCTATGGATTTTCAAAAAGCCCAGTTGGAAGCAGCCCGCACCCAGCGCGTTAAAAATATCTTCGGTCCACCTGGTCGGCGGGCGTCCTACGCTGCGCTTGCCGGTGCGTGGTCTCTATTCAAGAATTTACAAAAATGCATATCGGAAATTCGGAAATTGACATAAATGATATTACTCCAAACGAAATTTTTGTGGGGGCAACTGAGACCAATATTGTTTAATGATTCAATAATTTTATTTTTTAAAGACCGCCAGAGGCGGCCTTTGGCACCAAAAAATAATACTTTGCCTAAGCGTCCTGGGGTCTCGTTGGGAGTAAACCCACTTTTTTTTCGGAAATAGGCCATTACCGAATAAAAACGGGACCTAAAACCTAGGTAAGTAAATTTAAAGGGGTACATCTCCCTATTAAGCAACGTTCCGCACGGTCAGTATTTGGATGGGTGACCGCGGGTGGCATTTTCCAACTGAGCACTTCCGTGGCTTGGATGACACGTTAAATTGTAGGTTTAACCGTTTAGGCATGTCGAAGGCCTTCAGCCCGGGTAGCACGGCAAGGGGGGAAAACCATTTTATCCACTCTTAATGTCAGATGTCATTGTCAATCCATACTTTATTTCCTCTTCGAGGGGATATAATGGTGGAAAGAATGTTAGTCCCTTTGCCATGCTTCCCGTGCTATCGGCCTAAAAACTCTGACACCAGGGCTAGCCACCTGGCCTATACGAACTTACTTATCTCCCTATTGTCTAGATGTGCCATGTGTTTATCTCTCTTTAAATTGTTTTTAGTTGATAGATGTAGCTACCTGTTCAGAGGTGCAGCAGTGGATCGGCACAGTAGACCCGAAGGTGGCAAACTTCTTGCCGTCTCGCTCGTGTATCTCAGCCGGGATAGACATGGACTCCACCAGGCCTTTATAGGACTCGTTCAGGACTGTCTTTTTCGACATTTTTGATGGCTAGAAATAAAAATTAAATACCAATAAAGTAATCAAAATCGAAATATTATGATGATGTGTGAAGCAGGGATAAGCGATATAATTATATGTTTGCTCTCTGTTGGCGTCGTAGTACAAAAGAAATTTGTCTAGATGTACTAGACCCGCCCTTAAAAGGTTTTACGTTTAATACCTATAGTCCTGTAAAATATACTAGCGGCCCGTCCCGTCGTCGCCCAGGTATCAAAAAATACGATTGTTACAGCATCTCGTTGAAACACTCTAAAAGAGATAGTGAAAACCACATTGAAATCTGTTGTGTAGTTTGGAAGATTTAAGCGGACACAGACGGGACGACAGACACACAAATAGCGACTTTGCTTTATAATATGTAGTGACTAGCGACTCTTCCCGGCTTTGCACAGGTGGAGGTTCACATATAAACCTTCCTCTTGAATTACTCTATCTATTAAAAAAAACTGTTGCCTGTAAAGTCGGTATACGGGCGAAAGTTTTACGTGACAACGACTTTGAGACGAATGAGTCTCATTCGTCTCGTTGTTTGTAATTATTAGGTGTTAGTAATTATTATTGACAATAACTGAATTAATCTTAAGTAGGGGGTAGTTCGAGAAAAGTGTGAGCGGAGCGTAACGCAGTTTCTTGAAGTGTCACCCGGCAAACCAATTTATAAGACGTTGTCACGTCAAAAAACCGCATCAAAATCCATTGCGTTGTTTTAAAGATATAAGTAAGCATACATAGGGACAGGCAGACAGTGGGAAGCGACTTTGTATTATAAGTACTAGCGACCCGCCTCGGCTTCGCACAGGTGTATACTACACATAAACCTTCCTCTTGAATCACTCTATCTATTAAAAAAAACTGCATCAAAATCCGTTGAGTAGTTTTAAAGATATAAGCATACATGGAGACAGACAGCGGGAAGCGACTTTGTTTTATACTATGTAGTGACTATGTAGTGATGACGTACTACCTACCAATGAGGTTGATGACAATTCAATCGTGTCTTCCATTGGAGTCGTCACCTCGAGTGACGACAAGGCCTGAAAGTGTTGCAACTATTCCAATGAAGTCGGTAAACGACAAAGGCACACGTGTAATTTTGAATTCCCTACCTAATAATTATTTTTTGCAAAAAATAGCACGACCGACTTCAACCATGTACCTATAGAAAACGGGAATATTTCGCAAGGATCGATGTAGCATTTTTCACATTATTGTTAATTTATCAAAAATGGCTCAGCCGGTTTTGATAAAATTCTAATGGTACCAATTTAGAAGTATGCACTTTAAAAAAAAAATATGGAAATCGGACCACTACGTAAAAAGTTATGCGTAGTTAGGTATACATAAAAAAAAATATATAATACGCGTCGAATTGTGTACCTCATCCGTATCGTCGGTCAAAAATATAGCAGAACCTACATCTACAATTTCAGCTTTTAAACAAATTACATTGAAATAGTATTAGGCATTTATTTGGCACAGACAGACACACAACTCACACAAGACACGCCCGTCACAATTTCAAAACCCTATTTAGGTATTATTTAATTTAAGGGTTAAAGCAGCGGCATTACATTTTTCTTTCTTTGTTTTCAAAGCCAAAACTATAGTCTGACCGTTTAACTGAGTCCACGCCTGCGCGGTACAGGGGCGCGGGGGTAGACGACAAAGGGGATTGAGACAGGTGCGGGCGGTGAGGACCCGCCGCCCGCACCTGTCTCAGTCTCCTTTGTCGTCTAGGACCCGCCGCCCGCACCTGTCTCAGTCCCCTTTGTCGTCTACCCCCGCGCCCCTGTACCCGCGCAGGCGTGGACTCAGTTAAACGGTCAGACTATAGTTTGGTTACAACCGCGCCCTCACTACGTCGGCACCCAGTAGGTAATCTAGATATTTAGCTTGTCTTTATGTATATCGTATACCTAATGATGATAAATAATAATGGATGATGAAAGGTGATAAAGATAACCGAGCGCCGCGTAATACTAGGCGCGCCACAGAATGAATCCTGTTATTTTCACGCAGTTTGACACCTAGTCAGGTGTTAGTTAGCGATCATTGAAGTTAAGGAACGTTCAGCACAGTCAGTCTTCGGATGGGTGACCGTGGTATTTACAACTGAGCGCTACCGTGGCTCGGATGACACGTTAGATTTAGACACGTAGGCCCCGGATGCATGTTAGATAGAGGCCTTCAGGCGGCTTAAAAACTCTGACTCCAGTGCTAGCGTCCCGGCCTATAGGTACGAACTTACTAAGTTGCTAAGATCCTTCCTAAATCCTAGAAGATATATACTTATAGCTCTTAAAAAAATAGTCCTAGATCTATTACAAAGGCATAAATAGCCAAGGTAAAGAATTTTGAATTAATTCCGGTAAATTTTGTATAGGAGGTTGTGGTTTCGCACTGCGCCCGAAACGAATTCATGAAAGTTCGATCCAGAGTATAAATTAATTCATATGGCAGTAGGTATCTGTAGTATACGCCCGGATAAGATTTCCGTCATCCAATTTCTAAGGACAATTCTAAATAACGAATTCGTAAAAGTTATATGAAAGAGATGGGCAAAATACCTCGATCAAGACCAACAGGCTTCTACGCGTCGAAAGTGCCCTGCTCACAGTTTCGGAATACTAAGACATCGCCGAAAAAGGTAGGTCCTACCCCTATTTCAGCTTTATAAATTATAATAGGTTTATTCTAACTAAATACTTAGTTTGCACGAAAAACATCCTATCGATCTCTCAATGAAATCATTATACTTATACTAGTTATACACAAGGCAAGAAACCGGCCGGCAGGTAGAATTCTTATTCAAAAGTGGGCGATAATATCGCCATATTATGACTTGCAATAAGGTAGTAGATAATGTAGTCTTTTCCCCTAGGTATCATGGTTAACCTAAGCTCTAAATGTAGGTAAAGTCGGAATAACTTTCTTTTACCCACTGGCACTGGGCTGTCGGTATGGATATGGTTATAACCCCCTTCGAGGGTGGTCGTATGTCCAGCAGTGAACTAATACTAGGCAAGCCTTTTAAGTTCTGTCGTTTCCATATTTCCCGGCAATTTAGAATTTGTTACTGTATATTCGATGTGTATATTGTATATTTAATTAAGAAAGCCATAGGCATTGCTAGAGCAGGCAAGAGGGGCGGTGCCCACTCTAGAAAAATTTAAACTCGAAACTTTCTATTTACCTAGTTTGCAGAAATGGGAAAACTCTCCCAGAGAATTAACTACTCCAATAAAAAAAAGGCTGACACAGTACAGTAGGTACTAGTAAAGCAGATAAAGCAGTAATTTATTATTATAATAGGTACCTAATATCATAATGAAGTGAACAAAAATGTCTACGCGATTAAAAACCGCATTAAAAACAACAAGAAAATTCTCAATTAAAGTTTCAGTTTACAAAACATATTTTTTTGGAAGTTTTGTCAGTTAATACAGAACTAACGTTTTAATTAAAAGTTTAAATCTTACCTGAAATCTTAGCACAAACAAAACAATCTTCCGAAAACCTCGAAGGAAACTAGCGGGTCACCGGCGAAACTACGTGTTATCAGATGTGGCTGATAACGCGCGACGTATGTGTCGTAATAACTCAGTGCTATTTGTTTAATGAGATTTGATAAAGGCGGTTGCCGGTACAAGACATAGAAACCTATTAGAGCAAGAGCCCACGACGGCCAGACCTTCGTCACTATCACTACATAGTAGTAGGTATAAAACAAAGTCGTTTCCCGCTGTCTGTCCCCATGTATGCTTATATCTTTAAAACTACGCAACGGATTTTGATGCGGTTTTTTTAAATAGATAGAGTGATTCAAGAGGAAGGTTTAATTGTATAAAACACCTGTGCGAAGCCGGGGCGGGTCGCTAGTTATTTTATAAAGGTTGAAAGTTTGTCTGTGTATGTCTCCAACACAGGTAAGAACGACCCACAAATATAGTTTCGATTGTGGTTACTTTGTAAGATAACAGGTAGGTAGTAAAGGTGTATAAAATAGTACCTTAAATTCGTTAAAGTATAAAGTTCAATTTTGTCTGGCCGTTGTGGGCTCTTAGGCTATATACATATAGGCTCAAAGTTATAGGCGGCTGTGAAGTTAGCTACAAGCTGTGCGAAACACAATCCTCGGCGAGAGTTCAGTCAGAATTGGATTTTTCGCAGCTTGTGGCTAACACCCTAGCCGCGTGCCGTAAATACTCGTAGGGCGGTGCCACCGGGGCCCAGGCAGGCAGGGCGTAGACTCTGGGGGGGCGTAAGAATGGCCAGACCAGGCAGTACTATTATTTTTCGGAAGATCATATTACGCCCCTCGAGGGGAAAAAATTCCAGGGGAAGGGGCATGGGGGTGGGGGTCGATGTCGATCTTTACGGTATCTTCTTTTTCTTCGCTTAAAATCGGTTCTTTGTCGAAAATTAAACGGAATTTTTTTCGCGCTTTTGAATGCAAGAGTGAATAGTTAGAACATCCGCACTTGCTACTCTTGCACTTGAAAAGTTTTCGCGCTCGCTACGCTCGCGCAAGGGCGCAGTTATGAATGCTTGCACAGGGCGCAAAAAAGACTATTTACGGCACTGCCTAGGCGCCAATAAGTCTGATTCGGATTATACCATGAACATCGAAACATTTTCTCGCTTACACACGAGTGTATTCACATAGAAAAATAAGGTATAACTAAGTACTAGATATACTGCTCTAGAAGTCTAGACGAACGACCGTATTCTAGGACAGTGGCTCCCAAAGTTGTCTGGGCCACGGCTCACCCAGTACAAGGTAATGATATTTTTAGATAGATATCATTACCGTGCCTAATAGAAGTTTACAAACCCGGGAGGTATAAGAAATTTAACCGTTACCAATATGAAATAATCGGCCAAGTGCGAGTCGGACTCGCGCACTACCAATTTGGATAAATGTACAACTAAATTTTCTGTGAATATTTCAAGTAGCAAAAAATCCCGTTTCTTCTATGGGACCCTTACTTATTTATTTAAATTTCATTGTTTATTATAGAAGTGAATATACCTATACATCTCTATGAATATTATCAAGCGTCTACCTGTAGTATCCGTTATTAATATCGAGCAAAAAAATGGCTAAAAATTCAAGTTTGTTGGATGGGAGCCCCCCTCAAATATCTACTTACTTTATTCAGTTATATTTGTTGTTATAGCGGCAACAGAAATACTACATCATCTCTGAAAATTTCAACTTTCCAGCTATCATGGTTCATGAGACAACCTGGTGACAGACCGACGGACGGAGCCTTGGTATTAATAGGGTCCCGTATTTACCCTTTGGGTACGGAACCCTAAAAAAGAATTTTCAACTCAGCACATCATATAATGTATTTTAATGGAAAGAATAAAATTGTTTCCTATGTAAGGGTATACTCCCGAGGTGGTCTCATTTAAATTTTACAGAAATCGGCTGAGCCGTTTTTGAAAAATCAACAACAATGGAATAAAACAATTCGAGAGAAATATTCGAATTTTGTACACGATGGTAGGTGGTTTTACCATTTTTTGCGAAAAATAATTATTTCAATAGTAAGTACCTAAGTTGCGTATAGCCGTGGTGTCAGAGTTTTTTTCAGTAGGGGGCATAAATGTTACCTAAATAAAGCAAATCATCAATTTTACGAACGCTACTAAGTACCTACTAAACGCGAAGGCAGGAAAAGGGGCAGTTTTATGATAATATTTCAATCAGACATACAGGTAGTGGTTTTTTCTATAGCAGCAGTAGTCCGGTTGACCGAACTACTGAAACTTTTTAGTTGCAATAGTTCGGTTTTAACTAAGCACCGAACTATCGATACCGCTTTAGTAGCAACATTTAGGCCCAGAACACACGGTGAAACGCAACTGCAACAAAACCCTTTTGAAATTATTGATTTGAAACCAGTTTCAACCACACGCTGCAACTACAATCATTTCGGTTTTCTTTGAGTGCGTTGTTTTTCATTCAATTCTCTACAAAAAATGAATGAAACGCAACGCGAGTTTCCTGCACGCCGGTTTCAATGCAACTGATTCGCAACGCGTTTCAAACCAGTTTCAAACTGGTCGCGTCATGTGTGGTCTCTCAACGGAATCTATAGCAGAAACTTAAATGCAACTCAAAAGTAACTACTTAGTAGTTGCAAGGTTCGTTGCATTTGCGTTTCACCGTGTGTTCTGGGCCTTAGGCAAATAAACTATAGATAAAGGATATGATGGGTAGTCGTTTGAACAACCGTGAAGCCGTGGTGGTCTAGTGTTAGTGAAACCCGCCTCACATTCGTGAGGTCGTGGGTTCAAATGCCGGTCCCGCACCAATGAGTTCTTTGTAACTTACGTACGGTATTTCACACCACTGGCTGTTCGGTGAAGGAAAACATCGTGAGGCAACCTGCGTACGTCCGTAGAAGAAATTCGATGGCGTATGTGAATTCTCTAACACGCATTGGGCCAGCGTGGTGGTTATGGTTCAATCACCCTTCGTGGGTAGGCCTACGTCCTGCAGGGGACTATTAAATAATCGGCCAAGTACAAGCCAGACTCGCAGACGGAGGGTTCCGTACTGTATGGGAGCCCCCCTTAAATATTTATTTTATTTTAATTTTATTATTGAAGGGAATATAAAACTAAATATTCTGTGAAAATTTCAAGCATCTACCAGGTACCATTATTAATATAGAGCGAAAAACGTCTAAAAAATTCAGGTTTGTTGTATGGGAGCCCCCCTGAAATATTTATTTTATTTTGTTTTTAGTATTTGTTGTTATAGCGGCAACCGAAATACATCATCTATCAAAATTTCAGCTGCCTAGCTATCATGGTTCATGAGATACAGCCTGGTGACAGACAGACAGACAGACAGAAGGACAGACGGACATCGAAGTCTTAGTAATAGGGTCCCGTTTTTCCCTTTGGGTACGGAACCCTAAAAAGGCTGGTACAGTACTCATTTGAACAAAGGTTTTTTTATGGCAATTTCTTCATAATAAGTAGTTGGTCGAAATCTTTCTACTGAAGGTCCGAAAATGACCTGATTTGTATACCTAAACTACGTTTTCACTGGTTCTGGTTTTTATCTGGTTCATAAGAGGCCATGATGGTCGACATCCGGGATATAATTAGATAATATTCGCGAGCATTGAATAGTGGGAGGGGCTTGCCAAAACCCGTTCGAGTAGGAGGGGCGAAAACGAGGCGATGACTAATCGAATGTAGTGAGACGTTATTTTATTCATGGGACCTTTAATGGCGTAAAAGTTTTTAGAATATACCTAGTTGAATATTACCCACATGACGATCTAAGATTTTTAAATTAAGTGGAAATAAAAAAGTTGACAAATTGCCGTCATAACACTGTTACCTACGCATTAAGACCTAGACATAGGTACAGAGTTAAATAAGACCGCAGGATCGCGCTGGATGCAAGCCGTTACCAACCGGTCTTATTGGAGTTTTTTAGGGGAGGCCTATGTTCAGCAGTGGACGTCCTATGGCTGAAAGGAAGGAAGGATACAGAGTTAAATATTTAATTCTGCTGCGTACTGTCGCCTATAACTGTCGAACTTTAATTAATGTAGCAAAACATGAATAAATGTAGAAAAACATTTTAAAAAAATAACGTTAAAGCACCAATTTGTTATATGAAATACGAAATTGAAACAAAGGTTTTGAGAAAATTTCTGGTGCGAGATAATCCACAGAAATATTTTTCTTTGCTTTGTGCAGACTTGCAGCTTCTTGTATTCTTAGGTCCAAAGGGAGTAGACCGGATAGAGCCAGTGCTGACGTGCTGAGATTTAGTTCAGAGATGAAATTTGCATTGCTACCGTTTCTATAAATACGTTTACATAGTTTACTTTACCCAAAAGCCTTAAATTATATCTTTCTTATGATTTTTTCGAAAAATACGTCAAGTCGACTGGGATCCGGGTAATACCCGGGATCCCAATCGATTAGGTTCCCGGGATCCCGCCAATACCTGGACCAAATATCGACCGCTTATGAGACGACTTACGAGAGATGGCTTAAACGACGGCGCAGGACACCCCTACACTACCTACCTACCAGATAAAGCAAAGATACCTAAGCAAAGATGATATTATTTAAGTGATATTATTATTTTAATAATAACAAATGTAATTTTTATAATTTTTTGACGTGTATCTTTTATATTTTTGATACCAATAAATAAAATGAATATGAATATGAATATGATACACAAACAATACAAATAAACAAATAAATATATATAATTTGGAATATTTTCTCAAAATTGGCTCTCCTAGGCTAGTTAAGTACCTAGTGGTACTTATATCAAAATATTGTAAATAAAGTCGAACATGTAAAATAAAACCTACCTACTTAAAACTGGGCAATGTAAAACAAATGAGCTGTATCTACTCTAATAGTCTGAGTGCTAGTCAAAATGCAAAATATAGGGAAATATCGTGTACCGTGTACTTGTAACGCTAATAAAATACTTATGTAAAGTACATAGATTTACAAATTCTCTTTGTCTGTAGGTACAGGTAACGTTGTATTTTATTTCACAACTGGAAAATCCGTATCACAGTCACAATACAGCAGAAAGGAATTTCCCCTATTTATTCACCGTTATGTGTAAAAGTCGTTAAGAGCGTGTCAAGACACGCACGTACGATGGTGATGGTTATGTTCACGTGACACCTACTTTTCATGGCGTTAATTTTGATTACTAGACAAACATTGAGGATAACAATTCGTATCTAAGGGCAATGGCCTCTGAGCTGACGTGAGCTTATAGCTAGAACAACAGCTGCCCGTCCCGACTTTGCCAGGGTACGAAAAAAATATCTGTATCAGCCTTTTTAATAGTCCACTGCAGGACGTAGGCCTACCCACGAAGGGTGATTGGGCCATATCCACCACGCTGGCCCAGTGCGGGTTGGTGGATTCACATACGCCATCGAATTTCTTCTACGGACATATGCAGGTTGCCTCACGATGTTTTCCTTCACCGAAAAGCCAGTGGTGTGAAATTCCGTACATAAATTCCAAAGAACTCATTGGTACGGGACTGGGATTGAACCCACGACCTCACGATTGTAAGGCGGGCGTCACTACCTCTAGACCACCACGGCTTCAAAAACACGGCTTCGAAAAAAATATAGCTAATATAAACCTTCCGGAAGAAATATTTTAAAAGATAGTGAAAACGGCATTGCAATCTGTTGTCTAGTTTGGAAGATCTAAGCGAATACACAGACAGACACAAAAAAGGCGATTGTACTAATAACTAACTAACTAGAATTTCATTGTACTAATAACTAACTTTCAATATGGGATCAAATCCGAAATGACGAAAATAAATCAGTTGAGATTACCTAGCTCTAGTCTACACCCCGTATTACTCTATGGGTATGGTTTTTTTAATCCTTACTAATATTAACAACATTATACCACTAAGTAACTAACAATTATGAAATAAATTATTATGATTATTATAAATCCGAAAGTGTATTTCTTGGTTTGTTCCTCTTTCACGCAACAACGGAGCAACGGATTGACTTGATTTTTGGCATAGGTCATAATACCTAGTCTAATTTTAAAAGACTGAAAGTGACTATAGGCCACATTTTAACCCGAAAAAATAAAAGGTTACTATGGGATAGCACAAAAATCGAAATATCACGCGGGCGAAGCCGCGGTCAATAACTAGTAATATATAGTTTCATATTTGAACAATTGAAACCATCCTTGAACAACCTAGAAACTTCTTTGCTTACCCCAGAAAACTTGAATGCCTTTACATTGTTTTTTCAGAGGTAGGCAAAGTAAGCAGAAAGAGAACAACATACAGAACGATAAATTTACTTACACCAATAGCATAGACATAAAAATTGCTTACTTCTTCAGTCCTTTTGTAAACAAAATATCAAAAAATCGTCAACTTTTGATGTCTTCTTTTTATATTCAGTATTTCTATACAAGATGGACCAAAAATAGTACACAATATTCTTCAGGGTGGTCGCCACTGATGACTGAACAACTTTTGTTCTACAACTAGAGTACAAAGACACGTGTTTGTTTTTAAAAAAAAAACAAGTTGACTACTAACTTTGCAAGGACCAATTTAGAAAATATCCTTTTAAATAATAGCATTTTTTTCGCTAAATCGGTTTATAAATAACGAGGTAACAAAAACACCGAAATTAAAACCTCCTTTTTGAAGACCTTTTGAAAATTTCCACAAAAACTCAGGTCGTTGAGCAAAACTTGTTCAGTTATCTTATTTAACCACCCTGTAAACCACTGTGCACTTTTTTGGACCACCGTGTATACCTTTGAACCACTTTACACTTTGAACTTTTCCAACAAAATCACAATTTTAAGAATAATTTCTAAACTATTTCAGAGATATTAGATTAGAACTGCTCTCGGCAAGAGTCAGAGTCAAAATGGAGGCAATGGAGCCACAAAATAAATGTCGACTACGCGCAGAGAAAAATCATTGACCCAGTAAGGGAAGTCAGGTAGATCTTGGCAACATTACAAAAATATACAGTACGGGCACAGGTACGGGCTTGGAAGAGTTGGGCAAATGTACAGTACGGGCTTGGAAGAGTTGGGCAAATGTTTTTGAAATCACACAGCAGGCAGACCTCAAAAAGATTTGCACGTACCGTACTCGTTTTTAGTCGTACACGTATTTTACAAAAAAACCTACATAACTAGGTGTGTTTCAGTGTGGACATTACAATAGACATAACAATAGAGTTATAGAAAATTCGCTAAAGAAGCTAATAAAAGTATAATACTAGAGCTACGCCTCCGCAGAATCGGAATTAGGGCGTATGTAAGTACGTAGTTTTTGCTTTGTATTGTACATGGGAGTTCGGCTGGATCGGCATTTTTTCTCTATAGAAATCAATCTTTGATCTACGAGTATGCAGTGGTAGATCACAAATGAACAGGGGCATGATTTTTGAACTTAGCACAGCTTGGTCGAGTACGCAACTTTACGGATTCTCCATACAATCTGGCAAAGTTCCGTATACATCCAAGCCGTTCGAAGTTTAAAAATAGACCCCCAGTACTTATTTTTTAGGTCTTCAGGCTGCCTAAAAACTTTGACACCAGGGCACTAGCAACACGGCCTATATGAACTTACTTAGGTACCTACCTACTTACCTATGAATATTACCGGATCATGACAAACAATATCTGAGAAACACTCTTAAATAATAGATACGTAGTATGGGTACAATTTGCAGTGATCGAATACATTTTATGCGTAATGTCGGCTGAGAAAATGGAACAGAATCAATTCAGTGTTATGGCCTAACTTTTCTCGTAATGAACAGGGCCGAAAACGAAGATGAAAATCATCTTCAATCTTTTGATGACCCACTACTAGACATGATGCTCTTTGTTTGTCAGTCACTTCGTGCTCTTGCCAATCGTATTCATTGGTCATAAAAAAACACCCTAAACACAAAAAAAAAAAAACTTTAAACTTACATGAGCTACAATTGTTGCAAACAACATACAAAGAACAACTTGAAAATTGCGACGCATTTCAGAATTTTCTAGTCCTGAAATTTGCACGCACTAAGTATCTTCTTCGGTGACACTTTTTATGAATTCCCTAAACAGAAATCTAAATATTAAAATTTTAAAAACACCAAAATTTCATGTAAAAATTACTTGAAAATAAATCTGCCGCCCGAAAAATGTCTTGTCCACGCAAATAATGTTATAGTCAACAAAATTCGTTTATATAACATTCCAATGATCGTCTTATCTGCAACATCTTTACTATTGTAAAGTACCGATTTATGTAAATTAAGTAGGTACCTACCTACTTTGATGAGAGCAGTTTGTTTGGCACATCGCACTGAGTAGTATAGGTCGAATGGAATCAAACATGTTGGCGACTGTGATGTAAGCTACAAACTGCAGATAACCCAATCCTGACTGAAACTCACATAACAACCGCCAAGATATTAATATAAGTTTGATTTGGCCTATACCATTTTTTTTAATGTAAAGTTAGATGCTCGCCACACTTACAGCTACGCCAAAGCGTGCGACAAGCCAGCAAGATTATTATAATTGAAATTGCACTTAGATATTTAACAATAACCACACAATACAAAAAATAAATCACAGACTAATGAAGTTAACAATTACCAAATACCTAATTATAAGAAAGAAATGTCATAACGTTAAGAAATAAATAAACAAAAAAACGAATCAAATAACCATATGTGATAAAGCTAACATTACAGTCATAGCCTTGACCAAAAGAGGTAACATTACGGTCAAACCTTGGTCAAAAGTATTAACCACCTTAAGATGATTGTGAGGTGCCAACACGTCCATACAAAAACAATAAGCTTAACTACCTCTAAATATTACCCGATTTAAGTAATTTTTTCATGTAAGTAATCAGCACTACACGCCTTAGTTGTTACAGTTTTTTAAATGACCCTAAAGTTATACCTAAGCCTCTCAAAGCAAAGCTTTAGTTGAAAAGTATACATCAACTAAAAACTTTTCTGAAAAAAATACGACGTAAGTACAAATGTGCAATATTTCTTACTCAAGCGATTGACACCAAAAACCTCTGTGACAAAAACATAACATTTTGTTACAATCTAAGGGAGGAAAAGACATTGAAGTATAATTGAAAAGAGTTTTCTCCCGGAACGTAAATTTTATCAAAAATGTACCGTGGAATTTCTTGATGTTCTACAAAAAACGCGACAACACAGTAATTCACGACTACACGTGTTTTATGGGGTGCCTAATACTTTTGGCTAAAGCTGTATCTTTATTCACAAGGTACGTGTTGTTATGTAGAATGTATATAGATAAATAAATAAATAAATATTAGGGGACTTCTTACACACGGTCTCTGACCCCAAACTAAGCAGAGCTTGTGATATGGCTGCCAAAGAGTCCAAAGACTGATATACTACATATACATATTTTAAATACATACTTACCTATATAGATAGTACCTAAATAGGCCTAAATGGATGGTCATAGTTACGTAGGTATTTCGTGAATAATCGTGAACTTGAGGTTTGCTATAAATTAAAAATAAAACAATTGGCCTAGACAGTGGTTTCATCAAAATTATTAGATTTTTAAATATTCTGAAAACCATTATAGTAGAGAAACCCACGCAAGGCACTGCTTTGCTCCTAAAACTTTATTGTAAGAATTATTATCATAGAAATCGGGTTTCAAATTACTGAAAGCTTTTCTTACACCACGATTTGCTACTTAGCCTATATACGAAATTTAATTGAATATGCGAAAAAATACCTCTAACGACTTTATCACATGCGTAGTTATTGCGTAAGTAGTGAGTCCCTTAACCTAAGCTATTCAAATCAAATCAATTTTATCAATTTGGAAATCACAAACAAGATTTATAATATTCAACCGTGACCCCTTGCAATAAAGATTCAATTTCAATAAACTTTACTCAGTTGTATGGTCTTTGTGACTTCCCCTTTCATAGACAAAACGGCAAGATTCGGCGGTAAAAAACACGACTCTAAAATACCTATTTTTATTACACAAGAATTAAATGTGATTATTAACTGTTATTTTTTTTAAAATTATAGGGAAATTCACAGATGAAATATATGTTTAGAAGGATTCCCCGCATATAGATGTACCGTAACGAGACAAAACAATTCATAGACAATACAAAAAGTCTATGTCAATGTCAACACTCTACTGCGCCATAGAGTGAAGCTGTAAAACCTTGTCTGAACCAATGAGCAAAATTGTATCTAGTAAAATCGCCTTCTAAACTATCATTCGTCCTTGTCTATCTCGCAGAAGTGCGATAAAGATGACAAATAGGTGGCAGCAAGAAATTCGATGGTAGGTAACGCCAACCGCGAGCACCGTGACCGTATTAGATAAGTTTGTTTGTGGCATAGAGGAACTAGTTTGTGGGCTATGTAAAGGACTGCGACCTGCGTAGTAGTAAAATGTAAGTTCATCTATTATTTTTCTTATATTCATTAATGAATAGGTTGAATAAATCTCCTTGGAGTCTATGAAACAAGGCGAGGCATTGTGCAGGAAAAAGTGTTAGCGAAAAACCCAATTCAAGCGGCGCAAAACTCAATCCTCGCAGCTGTTATGTGATCTTCAGCCACGATAGAGTTTTGCGCAATTTGTAGATGATTTGATGTAGACTTCACAGCCGCCAAAAGGTTTGATTCGGCCTATAGCAAACTTCAACGGCCTATAGGTACGTTACGTTATGTCGATATGGGAATCACCATTAATATAAATGTACTCCGTACTAGTAAGAGAATACAGTGCCGAAATTCGGGATCGGGTCAGAAAACGGTCGGGATCCCGTATTCTGGCCTTGAAAATCCCGGGACTGTACTTGGCTTGTATCGGGATTTACGGGATTGCCACAAATAGGTCAAGTTTGCATTCCGTAGTCTGTTGAAAGAGTTCGTTTTTTTAAGAAATTTATATAAGTAAGTTTAAAATGATTTTTTAATTTTATAGTGCATCCCACACTAGGTTTATCTCAAAGAGTTACTTTTTATGATAAACATTTCAAAAATTCGTCGCGGATGCAGGATTCGAACCTTGCGTCTTCGGATCACTAGCCCGACGCTCTGGACCACTGAGCTAATCCGCTATAGCTAAGCGTAATACCCGGGATAACCCAGGGATCCCGGGATTAGGTATCAAAAATCCCGTAATCCCGGGATTGAAAAACAAGCTCGGTATTGTATTCTCTAGTACTAGTACATTTATATCGATGGGAATTATGTTACTACACAATACACGATTACCTAGAAGAAAACTTTTCAAGCTCGCGAAACTTAGAATTAAGATAAATAAATTGATGACTTTATTTTGTATAATTATAATTAAGCTTAATAATATACTTATACGATTTGCTACACCCTAAGAGAGTATAATATGTACGAATGTATTATACTTTTTTTTTATCGGGCAAAAGTGCCTTGTTCAACTACAACAAAACTACACTACCTACTACTACATAAAAAGCATTGGATCATCCACAGACCTTTGAAGGTCTAAAGTTAATCCAAATTCTCACGCCCACTGCCAGTTGGCAGCGTGCCCAGCATGCTGGCTGCATTGCCACAAATGTATTATACTTGATGTATTATACTAGACATATTATATAGCAACTGTATATTTTAATAAATAAAAAATAAAGTCCGTTTAGTCAAGAGGTTCCAGTGTCTAGTTAGCCTGGATACTAACTATAATACTACCTACTTATATCATGAAGCCGTGGTGGTCTAGTGGTAGTGACACCCGTCGTACATTCGTGAGGTCGTGGGTTCAAACCCCAATCCCGTACCAATTAATTCGTTGAAATTTATGTGCACAATTTCACACCATTGGCTTTTCAGTGAAGGAAAACATCGTAAGAAAACCTGCATACGTCCGTATAAAGAAGAAATTTGATGGCGTATGTGAATCCACCAACCCGAACTAGTCCAGCATGGTGAATATAGCCCAATTACCCCTCGTGGGTAGGCCTACGTCCTGCAGTTAGGACTATTAAATAGGCTGGTTCAGTACAATAGGTATAGGCCAAATCATACCAGTCGGCGGATGTGAAGTTAGCACAAGCTGCGTAATATCCAATCCTGACTGAAGCTCACATAACGTAGCTTGTAGCTAACTTCACATCCGCCAACTTGTATGATTCGGCCTATATCTATATCAATTTATAAATATAAAGTAGATAATACGTAATAAAATTATTTGATTGTGCATATAACTGTGTATATTTCAGATACATATCATAAATAGCAAATGCATACATACTAAATACAACTAGACAAATAATAACAATAGAGTACAAAATTACTTATAATAAAGTCATAATATACATAATATATAGGCAGTGTTTAGTTATTTTATTTATAAGTATTAAATTTTCTTTTTTTGCTCTTTGTCAGCCTGAAGCACAGGTTTCACCTAGTTCAGGCAAATGTGTGTACCTAGTACCTACTCGTATGTGTCCTTTTTAAATTGTTTGGCATTTTATATTGAACTAGCTTTTACCCGCGGCTTCGCCCGCGTTATATTTTGATTTTGGCCAATGTTTATGTCGGCTGCGAAACCTAACCTAAGCGACAAACATCAAAATACCTTAGAGGAATGCTTTTGTTGGTTAAGTTACGGTTGGAGTGTATATACAACCCCCCTGTCTATTCCCGCCTTGTCGTGGCAGGGGAGGTCTAAGGCAGCTGATTAGGCGGCGCTCGAAGTCTCCCTCTTCTTTGGGTCTTTCCCCCAAGGCAGCTTAGAGGCCGGCACTCGTAGTGCAGCCGCTTTTAACTAAAGCAGCTGAGAAGATGGCCGGTAGGTTGCCTGCCTTATGAGGAGTGTTGCTTCTGAGGCGGGCTGCAGTGCCGCTCTTGCGACGCTGCAACCGAGGATTAGGGGCTGCGGTGGGATGGAACTGGTTATTGGGTGCCGCCACCTACCCTACCTTCCGCTAGGCCGTCAACCTGTTGGAAAACGCAGTGGGGCTGCAGGGGAAGAGAAGTGTCGGTATCGCGATGGGCGTTCTCACTGCCCTCTGCAGTTGAAGAGGCAGGCGCTGGGCTACTATGACTGACCCGTTACACTGGGATCAGGACGTTGGAATGCTGTCCGACGCTCAGTGCTGGTTACTCCCGAGTGGTGGATGACGATGTGTCTTGTGCTCCGAAACACACCGTCATTATGGCGGGAGCGCAAGCTCCGTTATGGAGCCCGAGTCTGGGCTAGCGCTGTTGAGTGCCGCGAAGGAGTGCGAAAAATGTAGGAACGTCCTAAACTTGAAATGACAGGTTATTTCTGGCGCTTAGACGGCTGCTACCGCGGCCCGCTCGCTTACTTTTCATCCTATCCTACGGGAACTGTTAAAGTTTTTGGGATAAAAAGTGGCCTTTGTCACTTTTCGTCTTTCAAACTATATTCATGCAATAAGTCAAGGCAATCCGTTGCTCCGTTGCTGAGAAAAAGTTATTGTATTATCCTACGGGAACCGCAATTTTTTCGGAAAGGAAAGTATCCTATGTCACTTTCCGTCTTCCAAACTATGCCCACCACAAAAATCAAGTCAATCCGTTGCTCCATTGCTGAGAAACAGTTATTGTCCTATCCCATGGGAATCACGAATTTTCTCGGGATACAAAAGTATCCTGTTTTCACTTTCTGTCTTTTAAACCATAGGTATCCATACCAAAAATCAATTCAATCTTTCGCTCCGTTGCTGCGTCAAAGAGGAACAAACCAACAAACTTTTCGGATTGATAATATTAAAGTATGATGATTCTGTACCATAAAGGTAGAATAAAGAAACATGTTAAACCTCTAATGATAGAAGATTTAAAAATATTTTTAATGTCAGACAAAATGACGGCCTGTTATTAAACGTCATAGTAACATGTAGCATGCAGAGGGAATAAAACATTTTATCCAATTTTAATGTCAGTTGTCATTTTCAATCCATACTTTATTTCCTCTTCAAGGGGATATAATGGTGGAAAAACAATTTGTCCCCTTGCCATGCTACCTGTGATTTATAAAAGTCTACAGACAATGTCACCTGTCATCTAATTACGTTTCGCTGTGACGTTTCGTTAAGTGTCAAAGAGGAATTAATCACTTAGCGTCTTTGTGATAGTGGCGACAGTTTTGCTTTCGATAGTTTTTGTCCTGTCCTACAGGAACCATGCAATTTTTTGCTTAACGTCTAATGATTAGCATCTAAAATTGGACGCGCTTGGTTTTGCTCTTGAGTCTCAGCAGTTCTTTGCGCTGCGTGATGCTCGGCATCTAAAAGTCGCTGCGCTTGACTTTCTCCTTAAGTCTCAGCAGCTCTCTGAGCTGCGTGACGCTTAGCATCTAAAATTCGACGTGCTTGGTTTTTTGCTCTTGAGTCTCAGCAGTTCTTTGCGCTGCGTGATGCTCAGCATCTAAAAGTCGCCGCGCTTGACTTTCAACTTCAGTCTCAGCAGCTCTCTGAGCTGCGTGACGCTCAGCATCTAAAATTCAACGCGCTTGGTTTCGCTCTTGAGTCTCAGCAGCTCTTTGAGATGCGTGGCGCTCGGCATCTAATGTCAAACGCATTTAAGTGTGCTCTTCAGACTCTTGGCTTTTAGCAATTTTCTTTACGCGAGCTCCGCTAGAACTACGCGCTAGATTCGATTTGCGTTTTCTAGGCATACCTATTAGAATGAAAACTACGTAATTAAACTGAAAAAATACATGTAACCTTCTCTAAATTTTACAGGAAAAGATTGATTGACTTTGACATTTGCAACTCGAGCAGCCTTGAATGGGCATTGGGCATAGAGAATGTAATTTGGAAAGTCAAGATGCAAATTACCATTTGTCATGGTAGAAAATAAGTTTTTCTTCTAAGATTCCAGCCAATGCGTTTTCATCCCCCGTTTTCAACCCTTTAAAACTATTTTTTCGAATCAAAAAGTAGCCTATGTCCTTTCTCAGGCTCTAGACTATCTGTGTACCAAATTTCATTTAAATCGGTTCAGTAGTTTTAGCGTGAAAGCGCGACAGACAGACAGACAGACAGAGTTACTTTCGCATTTATAATATTAAAATATTAGTAAGGAAGTAAGGATAAGGATTATGACATTGATGTTTATAATTTTTTCTTTTTTTAATTTAAGTATTTATTTAATGTTGTGACTATCTACTATACACTAAATTTCTATAATTTAAGTCAGACTATAATTTCTTAAGTTTTCCATATTGTTTAGACTATTAGAATTTATATTTAAATTCCCATATTGCTTAAATTATAAGTACTTAACGATAGGATAAGTAACGCAATGGTATGTACTAACTGTAATGTTATTAATCTACATAAATAATCAATTATAGTAGTTTATGCAACTGTCATATAATGAAGGCTATTAAAACACGAGTGTGAATTTATGAAACGAGCGCAGCGAGTTTCATAATAGTAACGAGTGTTTTAATACCCGTGTTATATGTAGTTGCATACACTACTTTATCTTCACTAATAAAAATAAAAATAAAAAAGAAAAACATATTGCGAAACATTAAATTCACGCGTACGTGTATTGTCACAGTGAACTTGGCGCCATTAAAATCTAACCAATGAGAGCGCAGCTGCGCGCGCAGGGCCAATCAGGAGCGAGCGCGCGATGTTATAATGAGATTTTACGATATCGATGTGGATATTATAACATCATGTGAAATTGCTTAAATTGAGTGTTTTGTTGTCTGCGCTATAACAGTAGTCATTATAAGTCAAGTATTGGAAACATAAGTAGAATGTTACAACATTAGTGTAGATAAAAGATATTTCAGAATACTATTGTACTATTAACGTTTACTATGGGGCCAATCATGAAATCACGAAAAAAAAACTGTTCCTTACATTTTGGTTGATAATTTTCCGTCAATGATTTTTTTCCGTGGAACCTTCGAGCAAATATCTAGAGCCGCAGTCCCTAAGTGAAAAGAAAAGTATTAAAAAAATGTCCGAGGGCCGTCATACATACCGACTTAGATATTTACAAAATAATTAACCCCCGACGCAAAAGAGGGGTGTTATAAGTTTGACGTGTCTGTTTGTCTGTCTGTCTGTCTGTGGCATCATAGCGCCCGAACCACTGAAACGATTTCAGTTTAGTTTTTTTTTGGATGAAAGGAGACTTAATCGAGAGTGTTCTTAGCTATGTTTTATAAAAATCGATTGAGCCGTTTAAGAGTTATGGTGGGTTAAAGTGGGGATGGAAGAACCAAAATTCTACAAATGGGCCCAAAATGGTTGCCAATTGAAAGTTTGTTGTCAAATATTTTTAGTCGGGGGTTTTTTAAATTTTTAATTTATAATGTTATTCACAATGACCCCGTTTTCTCGAATCTCGACGTTATGTCACCTAATTTGTGCTTGAAATCGAGCACTTTAGCAGCACGCGGCGGCGTTGTAGTCGGCTTGCAATCGCCTTACGACTAACTAAAAAGCCTGCCCACTACGTAGCTTGGGCAGAGTTTTGGCTCGGACACTTTTTTTACACGATTGTGACTCTATAGATATTTGCTCGAAGCGTGAAACAGAATTTTTTTCGCGATTAGTTGGTGAGATGGTCTCATAGTGAAAGTTGGTCATAATGATAAGACATAATATAATTATATCCTAGCATACAGGGTTATCTAATCTGTCCTAAGCCAAAAGGGGGGAGGTTTGGCAACCCGGATTAAGTAAAAAAATCAGCTGTACCGCACAAAATGCTACTCGGAATCAAAAAATGTTGGCTCCATAATAAAAATTGATCATGATAATGGTCTGTATCACGTAACGGGGTAGTACACCAGTTTTGGATAACCCTGTATATTTGTCATCTAGATTTATACCCTGTATAAATAACATACATAAAATCTTTACATATACCACTACTACTACATATCATAAATAATATTAATTGACTAAAATAACAATTATTAGGTAAGTAATGTAAATCTGGTAACACTATTAACAAATGGCAAGAATTCATTAAAAATCATAATAACAATGTACAAAAATTAAGGCACTTTTTTTCCAAATTCTAATACTAATAAGAGTTATTATTTATTTTGTTTATAGTTGAATACCCGACGCAATGTACACCACTAGGTCGTCAGTAATGCGCGAGCAAAGCGAGCGCGAGAATTTTTTTAAAAATCCTTCAATAAATGGATTGTCCGTGTGTCAGAAGTTGGCACTTAAAGTCATAAGTTTAAGTAATGGAAAAAATTCACAATTTAGACGTGACGTAACGGTTGAATCTCTTATATCTCCCCTGATTACTTACATGATAAATACATATTACGCAGAATGAATTTATACGGTTATACCTCTACACACGTTTTGATGTATTCAACTCTCTAAGAATTCAACATTTTAGCATATTCAAATTTCCGGGCCTGAAAGAGATATACAAGTGTAATAATCGGCCAAGTACGATTAGGACTCGCGCACGAAGGGTTCCGTACTGTATGGGAGCCCCCCTTAAATATTTATTTTATTTTAATTTTATTATTTATTATTCAAGTGAATATAAAACTAAATATTCTGTGAAAATTTAAAGCATCTACCTATTAACATTATTAATATAGAGCGAAAAACGTCTAAAAGTTCAGGTTTGTTGTATTGGAGCCCCCCTTAAATATTTATTTTATTTTGTTTTTAGTATTTGTTGTTATAGCGGCAACAGAAATACATCATCTATGAAAATTTCAGCTGCCTAGCTATCATGGTTCATGAGATACAGCCCGGTGACAGACAGACAGACAGACGGACATCGAAGTCTTAGTAATAGGGTCCCGTTTTTCCCTTTGGGTACGGAACCCTAAAAAGCAAGACATCTAGTATTACTACTAAGTCTATCACTACATGAAGTATGCTAATTTGCAATAAATTGCTTACCTATATCAATCAGTCATAAACATAAGTTATCACCACTTAGCTTTTCCATATCTTCCGTCTAGAAGTAAGTATGACTTGTCATGGGATAAAACCATTCGTCATGAAGCGCTCTTTTCTGTGTAGACACAGTCTGTATAGTGACGCCTCACGGTAATGGTACTCGTATCTATGCAGTATTCCGTCTTCATACAAACGGTCGGAACGCGAATCATACCTACGCGGCTCTGAGTTCGGTATACACTCCTTACACAACGGTCGCAGGGTCGTGCCGTAGTGACGACCTACCAGGGGCCCTTTTTTTGAACTTCGCACGGACTGGTCGTATACGAAACATGTATGGAGTATTCGCAACTTCCAAAGACAACATAGAGATTCTCCATACAATCTGTCAAAGTTCTGTATACGTTCCGAGGCGTTCGAATTTCAAAAATAGGTCCCAGGGGTCTTATTTTTCAAGTTCGAACGACTGGGAACGTATATGGAACTTTGACAGATTGTATAAAAGCACTCTATATTGTCTATGGAAGTTGCGAATGCTCCATACAAGTTCCGTACCTATACGACCAAATCGTGGGAAGTTGAAAAATCCGGCTCCAGGCGGGCAGCCCTAGCACGTGTTACGTACTGGCTACTGCGTGGGCACGCGGGGCTGTAGGTATTTATTTCAAGGACAGGACCGAGTCGCAATACCGTTGATACCATTACCGTGGTAAGAGTATAGTCGCAGTACAACAACTATTATAAAACAATTCGTCATGACGCGCTCTTGCCCGTGTAGATCAGTATACAGTCATCATCCGTGCCTACAGCACTCCTGCAGCGGTTCATCTGAGAGTAGGACAGGGCACATAGTCGAGGAGACAGCGCCGGGTCGCGGTATAGGAACTTGTTAGTCCGGGAGCTGTAGCCGACGACCAGTATGTAGTGGCCTTTGTATCCGCCGCCGAAACACCGCCTATGAAACAAAATATCATCGTAATCATCATCATAATAAGTGGATATCGTACATCGTTAGCAGTAGGATGATGTCCACTTATTTATCCTTATGTACATTTTATTATATTTAGGTAAAAAATCGACCAAGTACGAGTCGGACTCGCGCACGGAGGGTTCCGTACTGTATGGGAGCCCCCCTTAAATATTTATTTTCTTTTCTTTTTAGTATTTGTTGTTATAGCGGCAACAGAAATACATCATCTGTGAAAATTTCAGCTACCTAGCTATCATGGTTCATGAGATACAGCCCGGTGACAGACAGACAGACAGACGGAAATACGGACATCGAAGTCTTAGTAATCGGGTCCCGTTTTTCCCTTTGGGTACGGAACCCTAAAAAAAACACTTGTATATTACATGAACAGAACTAGGTGGTCCCGCCAGGGAGTATACAGCAGATGGTTTCCTTTGATGCAAACAAAAGGTTCATAGAATCGATGAAATGTATGATTGAAACACATACACACATGAAACAGCAGATTTTTTCGAGATTATGGATTGGTCCCATAGTAAAAGTTATTCATATCTGGCTTTACTCTGAAAAAAAAAACTAATATTCAAGGTTGGTCCCGCCAGGGAGTATATTCCCTTGAATATCAGTTTTTTCGCGGGGGTAATGAATGCATCTTAATAATTGTACAGATATTGTACATCTAAATAACACTTTTTGTCTATGTTCAGTTAATATTATTTTAATATCTCACCTGAAGCCCGCTTTAAGTTTGTTATGTTTGCATAGATCGCAGACTAAAGGGCCCGCGTCCACTAACATCACCACTGGTCCGTGTGTCTGAAGGTGCTGCACCAGGGTCTCGGTGTGGGTGGATGCTTTGGACACATGTCGTTTATAAGCAACATTTAATATTCTCACCTAAACTCCGCTTTAAGCTTGTTATGTTTGCATAGGTCGCAAACTAAAAGGCCCGCGTCCACCAAAACCACTACTGGTCCGTGTGTCCGGAGGTGCTTGACCAGAGTCTCGGTGTGGATGGACGCTTTGGAAACGAGGATTTGAGCTGATGATGCCTCTTGAAAACGACGCTGGACTCTGTCTCGATCCTAGAGAAACGATCGATTGATTGATCAATTCTTTATTGTACACACCAAAACTTAAACACGGTAATGATATATTCCGTCTCCATACAAACGGTCAGAACGCGAAACATACCTCCGCACCTCGGAGTTCGGTACAGCACTCGGTACAACAGTCGTAGGGGTGCGCCGTAGTAACGAACGAACGTGTGGGTTTGTAATCATTAAGCGTGCGATTTACCTACTTACCAGACGGGCAGCCCTTCTTTTTCAAGACGGGGTGGAAATCTTTAACAGATACCCGGTTAAATTTGGGTACAACCAGGTTATGTGGACTTAACTAAACCCCCTCGGTGGCCGCCCTCTATGCTTGTCAGAGGGAACTGAGATCTCCGTAGGAACGCACCAGTGCGCAGTGCCCTCTTCACAATGACACTCTAAGTAAGTTTCTAATAAATAATAGCTTTCCTGTCTACGGTGCTGGCCACAGTGGTGATCGTTGGTTTGATCCCCAAATACAACCATCGTCGAGCTCCGAGGGCCCCTTTTAGTCGGCTCTTACGACAGGCAGGGGATACCGAAACCGTTTTCTAAGACCCCGGTTCCAGGGTGGGCAGCCCTAGCGCGTGTTACGTACTGCGTGGTCACGTGGCGCTGTAGATATTATTTTCAAGGACAGGACCGAGTCACAATACTGTTAAATAACATTAGCTTGACTTAAAAAAAATAACAAAACAAGAGTAAGTTATGTTAACGATTTACTAGTAGTTAATTTACTAAGCAAGTTTATTATAGACCGGGTTGCTAGCCCTGGTGTCAGTTTTTATGCCGCCTGAAGGCCTCCGATGTGGCTATACGATACAAACAACCGGGACCTACAATTTACGTGTCATCGGAGTTACAGCAGCACTCAGTTGGTAACCATCTGCGGTCACCTATCAAAAGACTGACCGTGCCGAACGTTGGTAATCGCGGACAAACATCTAGTCAAACGACGCGAGTCGCTGCGCAATAGAGAACTCATAGCGGGAGTGGGGAATGGGAGTTTGCGCAATTAGTAGCTAAATTCAAAGACGCTATTAAGTTTGATTCAACCTATACTATAATATAATTTCATTATTATACGCCGCGCCACACAAGTTGGCGGATGTAAAGTTGGATGTAAATATGCTATTGCGCAGCTTGTAGCTAACTTCACATCCGCCAACTTGTGTGGCGCGGCCTAAACCACAGGTTTGAAAATACAGTGGAATCTCGATAACTCGAAACTCAAGGGAAATGCAAAAAACTTCGACTTATTTAGTCTTCGACTTCAAGAAGTTACGATATATGAAGTATTTGATAGCTAAAATTTCGACTTTCGACGGCGCGTTTTTGGAGTAATCTACCTATATTTTATGAAGTGTTGAATCAAAAATAAAAATTCTATTTTATTATTTTTTTTTATCCTATAAATTTATTGGAATTAAATCCCTAATTAAAAAATCTCTTTTCTTTATGGCAATTTTTACTGCATTTATAACGTCGAATTTTGACGTAGAGTTAGTCGTTAGCTTTCTTTTGACTCATGCCAAATAAGTAATAGCCGAAAAACAAAATTAGGTTTCTTCGTTACCTCATGGCATACAGCTGTTACTAAGAAAGTTTAATGAATAGATTCATTCATTGCACATGAACGATAGAATAATAGCACCCGACATTCTTCTTTGAGCAGCTGAAATTTTCACAGATGATGTATTTCTGTTGCCGCTATAACAACAAATACAAAAACCGAATAAAATAAATATTTAAGCCCCCATACAACAAACGTGATTTTTAGGAGTTTTTTGCTCGCTATTAATAACGGCAAGAGGAATGGGGCTCCCATACGGTACGGAACCCTACGTGCGCGAGTCCGACTCGCACTTGGCCGATATTAATTCGGACTTCGACTTACAGAGTCTGATTTTTGAAATTTGAGCTATCAAGTACAAATATATACTAAAATGCCTACGCAGGGAAATAACACTTTGTTCGAGTTACAATAAGCCCGATTACAGAGGCGCCAGCGTAAATTAAATAGCAACGTAAAAAGCGTTCTCTCTATCGAATGCCTAAAGTGAAAAAGAAACAGAACTATGCTATTTAGCTAATATAATTACGCTGGCGCCTCTGTAATCGGGATTAATGTCTAAATAATTCGAGATACCGAGTATTATGGCGGCTGAGCGGAAGGGAATGGCGTTTTTTTCGACTTACTGAGGATTTCGACTTAACAAGGTTTGAGTTATAGAGATTCTACTGTCAATCTAGATACTTAATACTCAATAGTTTGAGAATAAAACTCACCAAATCAATAATATTGTTGTAATAGCCCTGTTTTTTGTAGTCTTCATTTACTCCTAGCATTGTGGTATACATGTGGTGTTTGATGCCAAACCTAAAAAAAACATTTTAAACATAAATTAAATAACTCATTATAAAAATGTAACTTTTTTAAAATACAAGCTTTTGAGATCCTAGATATCACGTAGCAGCAGAGTGCTAGCCAAGACAAGTAAAACGAGCCCAAACACGACGGGTCTATCTTGTTTAGTACAGGAGTTCCTTTGGCCACCTTCTGATTTCATCATCAGATCAGCTCCATGGTACTATATTGCATTGTCACGCGATAGTTATATACGTACGTGCAAAATTTCAGCTCAATTGGAAACTGGGATGTTGGTCTAATTTAACTTGCAAGATTCCACTCGAACTTACATACATAGTATATTATAGGGTACGTCCATTGCAAGTTAAATAAAAGCTTGTAAAATTGATAAGAACTAGACAGTGAATACAGTCGTAAGTCTTTGAATGTACTTGAACTCTTTATCAGACTGCCCAGCAGATTGGAAAGTTAAAGTGGCAGATGGCAGGGCACACAGTTAAAATTGATGTCTGATAGGGTCAAAGCTGACCAAACCAATTAACATATTGTTAAGCAGTAAGCCGCGCGCGGTACGACGGCTAGTTGTTTACATCTAATCGCGAGATTTATGGTTTTATGACTCAGGCGGCACCGGCCTTTGTGTCGCGTCTATTGTTTGTTGTTTGTTAGATTTTTTTTTGTGGTGTTTTCGTAATAATTAGGAACAATAGGGTTTCTCGAACTTTACACTTGTTTACTTTGTCAGTCACAATGGCACCGAATATTCTACAGATTTCTAGAGAACCCTTATTCCGATATAAATAGGGCGATGGTTTTCGTTTGTGGCAGTTATCGCGTTCTATACCGGAGTGAAAACATCTCGTGTTCAAGTGCGGTACCAGTGATTGTGAAGTGACTAGTTGTGTGAATTTCAGTGCCAGTGTGACGTGTTTGTGCGAACCAGTTGTGTCGTGTGTACTGTGATTCTGTGCAATAAAGTGCAAAGTGAATAACCGGCGTTTCAACTGATTATCCAAGAACCCATCTCGTAACATTTGGTGTAAGAAGGGTGGATAAATGAAAATGCCGGTAACGCCATACGACGACGAGACACCTCGCACAAGGAGCCAGCGCAGACAGGAGGAAGCGCGCCGACTAGAGGAGCAGGAGCGCCGCCAGGAGGAGGTCGATACACGACGCTTCGGAAACAGTTCGCTGTTAATGGAAGCCAGCGAGTCCGAGGCAACCAACTACGACTTCGGGAACCCGGGAGCATCTGCTGCGGCACTTCCTGCAGCACCTACTGTGGCACCTGCTGCGACACCTGCTGCAGCACCAGCCACTACTGTGGCATTTGATATGGCTGCAATGGTGTCGATGATGCAGTCGATGTTCGATCGCAACAAAGAAGACCAGGCTCGTCTACTGGAAGAACAGGCCCGCAACAACAGAGAAGAACAGGCTCGCCAACTGGAAGAACAGGCTCGCCAACTGGAGGAGAAACTGGATCGTGGACAAGCGGGTCTGCTTTCAAGCCTTCAAGCGACCATGGGAAAGGAAATAAGAGAAATGAAAGAAAAAATGGACCAGCACGATACAAAGATAAAGGAGTATGAATCTCGCATCTTCGAAGCGGAAACACAAATCGCCGACGTAAGGAAGACCTTGAACGTCATTAAAACTGGAAGTGGAGCCACTCCATCTACAACCTTCTCGCCAGCATCACAAAAGATCAAAGTGACGCCTTACGACGGGACATCATCCTGGTCAGCCTACAAAATTCAATTTGATGCCGCCGTTCAAACCAATGGATGGAGCAAGGACCAAGCCAAGAACGCCCTAATCATGAGCCTTCGTGACGAAGCCCTGAGTATTCTCGATGCCGTGGGCAAGGAAGTGACCTACGATAAATTAATGGAAACGCTGGAGAGTCGCTACGGTGATGAGCACCTGGAACGTGTGTACCGAGCGCAGTTGAAGAACAGAGTGCAACGTCGTAACGAAAGTCTTCAACAGTGGGCCGTCGAGGTGGAGAAACTGTTCCGGAAGGCTTATCAGTCCGCGCCATTACCCAACGACGAACATCTAGTGGAAGCTTTTGCTAACGGGATAGCAGACTTCGAAGTAAGAACTGCAGTTAAACTCGGGCATCATAAAACACTGAAGGAAGCTTTGGCTCAAGCCTTAGAAGTTGAGGCTGTACGAAATCCAGCGAAGGATGTCCAACATATGAGGGAAGTAAAGGAAGCATCACTTCGTACAAGGTTTGGCCCAAGATGCTACAACTGCGACGAAAGAGCGTGCTGGCGGGTGCTGGCCGGTCTAGAAAAGGCCCCAAAGATATTAGTCTCACAAGCTCACGATGGGAACAGCCTGATCATCAATGGTGCCATCAATGGAACTTCTTGCAAGCTGACATTGGATACTGGAGCTTCTCGCACTGTCATCAGTTCCCGACTGGCTAAGCGCTTTCTTGCGAACTTCGAAAGCTGCAAAACTGTTCAACTTCTGACGGCGACCGGTCAGCACATATCCGTCCGAGGAGAGAAGCTGGTGGAGTTACAGTTGGGTGAGAAAACTTTCCATCACAAAGTCATTGTGGCTGATATAGTCGACGATTGCATTCTGGGTCTTGACTTCATGCGAGAACATCATTGCGAGATAGACGTCAACCAAGGAATCTTGAAGTGGAAGAGAAGAAATCTTCATGGAAGGCGCCACATCAGGAAAGGTTTATTGTCTGCAGAGAACAGTTCTTCCACCTAGATCGGAGACCATTGTGGCAGTTAGATTACCGCCGAAGTTGGGACATCAACGACGATGTGTGCTAATAGAACAGTCGGAAGGTGATCAACCATGGTTATTGGCCCGAACTCTGGTGAGGACTACTAATACCGCTGTGGTGCGTGTTCTCAACACAAGTAACGAGGAACAACTCATCAAAGGAGGAACCCCAATTGGTACTTGTGAAGAAGTAGACTGGATGCGCAGATGCCAAGAACAACCAAAGGAGAAATACAACTGTGCTGGGAGTTACACAGTTTCAACGCTATTGGAAGACTCCCGTAAAGACCTGACCGAAAGAGAAATTCTGATGGCAAAGAAGATGCTGCAGCGCTACACCGACATATTTGCTCTCGATGATGCTGTCAACGGGAAGACTGGATTAGTGAAGCACACAATAAATACAGGAAGCGTGTCACCGATTCGACAGCGGCCAAGAAGGATACCAGTGGCTCGAGAAAAAGAAGTTGAGTCAATGATCGAAGACATGGCACGCAACGGTGTGATAGAACCTTCATCCAGTCCATGGTGTTCGCCAGTTGTTCTAGTGAAAAAGAAGGATGGCAGTATGCGGTTCTGCGTTGATTATCGACGACTCAACGACGTAACGAATAAAGACAGCTATCCTTTGCCGAGGATTGATGACACGTTAGACACACTGACAGGTATGAAGTGGTTCACTACGCTTGACTTGAAGAGCGGATATTGGCAAGTGGAAATAGATCCTAAAGATAAAGAGAAGACCGCATTTTCGACGGGAAAAGGCCTGTGGCAATTCAACGTGATGCCGTTTGGATTGTGCAACGCGCCCGCTACGTTCGAAAGACTAATGGAGTTAGTGCTCGCGGGACTGATTGGAGATGCATGCCTAGTCTATTTGGACGACATCATAATTGTGGGAAAAACCTTCGAAGACCATCTGCAAAACCTGGAACGAGTATTGACTAAGATTCGCGCAGCCAATCTCAAGCTGAGTCCGAAGAAATGTTCCTTCTTCAAGAGGCAAGTGAATTTCCTGGGACATGTGATTTCCGAAGCTGGCGTACAGACGGATCCAGGAAAAGTCAGTGCTGTCAAGGATTGGCCTGTGCCAAAATACAAGACGGAAGTTAGAGCATTCTTGGGTTTATGCTCCTACTATAGGCGATTCGTGAAGAACTTTGCTGACATAGCCAAGCCGTTGCATAGACTGACTGAGGAAAAACGACCCTTCCTCTGGGATGAAAATTGCGACGCAGCTTTTCAAGAGCTAAAGAAGCGACTTTGTATTAGGCCTATTCTTGGCTTCCCAGACACAGAGAACGAGTTCATCGTGGACACTGACGCCAGCAACACCGGCATTGGAGGAGTACTGTCACAAAGGAAAGGAGACCAAGAAGTGGTGATCGCGTATTTCAGCAAATCCTTGTCCAAGCCGGAAGGGAACTACTGTGTGACCAGAAAAGAGCTACTTGCAGTGGTGAAGACATTGCGACATTTTAGCAAGTACCTGCTCGGGCGAAAATTCCATCTGAGGACCGACCACGCTGCTCTTAAGTGGCTACTACAGTTTAAGGATCCCGAAGGCCAAGTGGCAAGATGGATTGAGCAACTACAAGAGTTTGACTTCACCACGGAGCATCGCAGTGGAAAATCTCATGGCAACGCGGACGCACTGTCAAGAAGGCCATGCTCAGAAGACTGCAAGCTTTGCTCAAGACATGAGTCGAAAGATTCAGTGCCCGTCAGAATGCTCAAAGCTGACATCGGCGATGAATGGAAAGAAACCCTTCAGGTTGCACAAGAAGAAGACGCCGACATCAAGCCGATTCTTGAATGGATGGAATCAGATGCCCCTAAGCCAGACTGGAGTGCTATTGCTTCAATGAGTGTTACGACAAAGAGCTATTGGGCGCAATGGGATAGTCTGGTGCTTCAGGAGGGAGTACTTTGCCGAAAATGGGAAAATGCTCGTGGCAATCAGTGCCATCTCCAAATGGTTGTACCCAGAGCAAAGATACCTGAAGTTTTGAAGCTGTACCACGAAGGGTTTTCGGGAGGACATCTGGGTGTGAAACGGACACTCTTGAAAATTCGAGAAAGGTTTTACTGGATCAACTGCAGAGATGACGTAGAAGACTGGGTACGGAAATGTACGAGCTGTGCATCAGTGAAAGGCCCGCATACCCGCAGCAGAGGAGCATTAAAACTGTATAATGTTGGAGCACCATGGGAGCGAATCGCGCTAGATGTAGCCGGACCATTTCCTGTGAGCGAAAGTGGCAACAAGTACTTTCTTGTCGTCATGGATTACTTCACCAAGTGGCCTGAAGTCTTCGCAATTCCGAACCAAGAGGCATCGACGATAGCAGACAAATTGGTGCATGAAGTATTCTGTCGATTTGGAGTACCATTAGAAATCCACAGTGACCAAGGAAGAAATTTTGAATCTCAGCTGTTTCAAGAGACGTGCCGGTTAATGGGTGCACACAAAACAAGGACAACGTCTTACCACCCGCAATCAGATGGAATGGTGGAGCGATTCAACCAAACTCTGGAGAGATACCTGGCAAAAGTAGTCGGAAGCAAACAACGGGATTGGGACAAGCATATCCAGCCATTTTTGTTGTCATACCGAAGTGCTGTTCATGAGAGCACCAATGTCACTCCCGCTTTTGCCAATTTTGGACGGGAATTACGGCTACCAGCCGACTTAATAACTGGCATTCCACCGGATTCTCCACAGCCCATAACTGAGTACGCCAGTGACCTCCGGAACAAGATGAACGACATCTATGAGCACATTAGAGAGCATGGCCAGCAAGCATCTGAAAGAATGAAGACTCGATACGACAGAAGGGCTAACAATCCTGGGTTCGAGGAAGGCTCAATGGTATGGCTGCACAATCCCATACGCAGCAAAGGGAAGTCTCCAAAGCTGCAAGCCAAATGGGATGGACCGTACCGAGTGGTGACCAAGATCAACGACGTGACGTTCCGCATACAGAAAGGACCTCGAGGTGCCCCCAAAATAGTTCACGTGGATCGATTGGCGCGATATCACGGATGCAACGATGCTCGGGACGAGCATGTCTTGGGAGGAGGTGGTGTTAAGCAGTAAGCCGCGCGCGGTACGACGGCTAGTTGTTTACATCTAATCGCGAGATTTATGGTTTTATGACTCAGGCGGCACCGGCCTTTGTGTCGCGTCTATTGTTTGTTGTTTGTTAGATTTTTTTTTGTGGTGTTTTCGTAATAATTAGGAACAATAGGGTTTCTCGAACTTTACACTTGTTTACTTTGTCAGTCACAATGGCACCGAATATTCTACAGATTTCTAGAGAACCCTTATTCCGATATAAATAGGGCGATGGTTTTCGTTCGTGGCAGTTATCGCGTTTTATACCGGAGTGAAAACATCTCGTGTTCAAGTGCGGTACCAGTGATTGTGAAGTGACTAGTTGTGTGAATTTCAGTGCCAGTGTGACGTGTTTGTGCGAACCAGTTGTGTCGTGTGTACTGTGATTCTGTGCAATAAAGTGCAAAGTGAATAACCGGCGTTTCAACTGATTATCCAAGAACCCATCTCGTAACAATATCAACACTGGAAGACTCCAGGAACACATTGGCTTTACTGGCTATAGAAGGCCTATGTCCAGTAGTCAACACACTGCTGATATAATGATCCTGACTTAAATACAAATCAATGGTTAAAACATCCCTGTATTGTACCAGCCTTTTTAATAGTCCACTGGTGAACATAGACCTACCCATGAAGGTTGATTGGGTCATATCTACCATGCTGGACCAGTGCGGGTTGGTGGATTCACATATGCCATAGAATTTCTTTTACAGAAGTTTGCAGGTTACCACAATGTTTTCCATCACCAAAAAGCCATAGTAGTGAAATTCCTATCACAGGGTTATCCAGAACTGGTGTACAAAGCCGATAGGAGGTGATTCAGGCTATCAATATGAACAACTTTTAAGTTGGGGCCAGCCCAGAATTCATGAAAAAAACAGCCGTTTGATAAACTTTTCAATTCCAAGCTGCAATTTCGTACAGAACAGTGGTTTCTTCTTGAATTCCGAGTTGGCATAATGATAGTTTTAAACACCCCTTTCAGCTTAGTATAGTCACAGCCCGGACACTCCGCGATTTTTCATACAAAATCTGCTGTCTTACGCACACCTACACAGTACTTACTCACAGACAACACACATACGCACGGTCGCTACACGCGCATTTGTGTGCGGAACGTCTATGGCTGTCAGCGATCACCACAACGTGACGACATGCCGCGTGAGTGAGACAGTTGCGTACTTAATTTGCAAAAATGAATATTAATCTAGTGCTTAAAAAAGTATAACAATTACTTAATTTGGAAGCATTTTAACAAAAAGTAACCGATCTACTTCTTTTGTAAGATAATATCAAGAGGAAGTTACCAAATAATGTAAAATAAGTTCCTATTATTTATCCTTAGGGAAACATTAAAATTTCTTGTTTTGTTACGTATCATTGATATTCAACCATACATAGTACAAGTGTTCCCTATTGTCACAGTCTAGGTAGTTTTTATTAGAAAATCCACCGGCCAGTGCAGCCCGCGCGCAGAGTACACGATGCGGTATGTAGCGCGGGGTGGAAGTGAGGAAGACTCAAACGGGTGGGGGGTAACGAGTGGCCGTTCTATACGTAGTATTATTATATATTCTTTGGTATAGTATAGCAAGGGCAAGCAGATAACTCTGTATTACAGAGAAATCATTAGTATGGGACCAAGATTTGAACCCACTACCTCATGATTGGAGGCGGGTGTTACTGCCATTAGACCACCACAGTTTTTTATATCATACATCATTGTTTTATCACAGGTAAACAAATGCTAACCTTTTCAACAAATAACACAAGTCAATAGTCCAAGTGGAGTGCCCAAAGCCTTCTTCAGTGCATATCTCGTTAAAGTCCTTTAGGAACTGTTCTCTCTGGTCTGTCGGAAGCAACATCAGCACACAGGACACTCCACAGTCCCAGTTAAACCTCTGACGGAAGTGCTCTACCGTGTGGACTATATCTTCTGAAAAATAAATGTTTAGTTTGACTTGACTTCAGATGTGCCATTATCATCAACACAGCAGTCAGTTGGTCAGTCAGAGTTTTAGGTAATAGTGCTCTATGAAAAAGGACTTACATACTTCCTTATAAATAAGTATAATTATAAATTAATCTTATGAACCCTCTTTCTAGGCACTTAGGTAATTTAAAAAATGAATGTTGTATGTTTTTTGTTATAAATTAATTAAGGTAGGTACATTAAAGTATATAAATAATGTAGAATTTCTTATATAAGTAATTTGAACAATTTTGTGATAAATTTCATGTAGGAATTCGAGAAACAGAGTTCTACTTATGTCTAGCTAAGACGCCTTTTAATATTGCACGCCCGTTAGGGTCCACTATTGGAACTATTTTATTTATTACTAAGAACATTGTACATAGTGATGCAATAAACGATTTCTGATATCTGTATAATAGGTAGGTATGCGGCGTATAAGTCTAACGCTGAGCGAAGTGTGGAGGGGATGGCTGCGCATGAGTTCAGTATGGCGCCAACATGCGCACCATCCCCTCCACAGTACCCTCAGCGCTAGACTAAGTAAGTAAGTAAGTTCGTATAGGCTGGGTGGCTAGCCCTGGTGTCAGAGTTTTTAGGCCGCCTGAAGGCCTCTGACATGGCTGAACGGTTAAAACAACCGGGGCCTACAATTTAACGTGTCATCCGAGCCACGGTAGCGCTCAGCTTACGTGCCGCTACTTGTACCTATACTCTAAGACATTTTTAAGTGGGATGAGGGGTTTAATTAAATGGTTAAAATGTATTTTTCACAAAGACTTCTACGCTGATTTTAGAAATCAAACAAGGTTTATACATAGTATAAACAGTTGTGAAACGGAGGAGTAGGCAATGTAAAATTGAGATACGTAGGTACAAACCAAAAAGCATGAGCATGAATCATGAGTATTTAGGTAGGTAAATTAAATACCGTACCTTCTTTCCCCAGTGCTGCAGACATGGTTGTAGTGTAGTATATTTTGTGCACAGATTTACAAAGGTGATTTTGTGCACGCCTTTATTTCATGTTACTAAGGGCCTCTAGATATATATATACTTAAATTCATAAAAATCGAAAAGTGATCGAAAACTTACAACTTTTTGTGCATTGTTGTTTACACGTAGTTTTTATAGTAGTCTGTGATTGATTGTTTACTTTACTATCACTCACAGCTATCACTATCACCGATTGTCATTTCAATCTACGTAAGTTTTATGGTTTTCCGTTTTATACTGAGGTTTTATAAAACTAGTTCAGCAAAAAATCATATGTCAATCATTTACACAATCTGCGTAATACCGAACGCATCATCGACTTAACTGAGATACTTGCCAGTATGGCATTTTTGAACAGTTGAAGTTATTAAATGTAGCCCTTTTTTTCCTAATTACCGTTACGTACCCTTCACTTTTTTCGTTTATTTGACTCAAACTGAAAATTTTAATTTGATAGTCTTACTGACTATGCAAGCCCAGATACGTAAAAACTTGCTTATCGGAGCATGACTGTAAATTCAAAGTAGTGAAAAATAATAAAGGGCACGGTATTTAGGATAGGTAATGGGACTAAATTGGAGGATAACCGAAATAAATAAATATACATATCTTAGATTAATGATTGGTCGCGCTACGCTTGACTAGTTAAACTAAGGTACCTATTATGAAAAGATAAATATAACTTCAATAAGCATCATTTTACAACATTAAAATAGCGAAGATATGATTTGATGATGAGTCTGATATAAAAAAAGTTATGCGTGGTCAATAATTGGTCATACAGAAAAAATATACAGGGTTATTTCTAATCAATTAGCATTCTCTTCGGAGCTTTTTTTTTTTATTTAATTTTAAAGGGCTTTGTCGCTTAGCGATCACATCGCCCTGTAGGAGATACATAAATAAAACTAAACTTATCCTTTTAAGCCTATATCTACGAGTTTGTACAACATTTTCGCACTTTCAGAGTCTGGAGAAGACAAAATGGAGTTGTAAAAGCCAACGTCTTTAATATTTTGTATAGAATATAGTCTTCTAAATGACTCGTTCCGCACACATTCTAATGGCGTGGCCACATTATCGCCCTACGGCGAATCTTCGTCACTGGGGGCTCATTCACTAATTCAAACGGTAGTAATTGGTTGTTCACGATTTGAACTACTACCTGAAGCTGGGCACACACGCTGCGATGATCGCATCTATTCATCAGATCAGTCCAGCGAGGTCCTGATATAGTTGCATTGCCAGTAGGTAGTTATTGAGGAATCAAAATGAAACCCTTATTTTAATCGAAAAATATTGATTTAACAACAAAAATATTGGCATCAATGTTGTAGAAAATCAAATTTTTAACAACTTTTGTTCCTAAAACTTCTGCTGTAAAATTGAAATAACACAAGTTATTGAAGAAATGAAATGGTACAACCAACTATTTAAAAAAAATATCGATCCTACAAAAAGTTGATGGGAATCAAAGTTATAGAAAATCAAATTTTAAACAACTTTGATTCCCATCAACTTTTTGTAGCATCGATATTTTTTTTAAATAGTTGGTTGTGCCATTTTGTTTCTTCAATAACTTGTGTTATTTTAGTTTTTTAACAGAAGTTATGGGAACAAAAGTTGTTTAAAATTTGATTTTCTACAACTTTGATTCCCATCAACTTTTTGTAGGATCGATATTTTTTTTAAAAAGTTCGTTGTACCATTCCATTTCTTCAATAACTTGTCTTATTTCAATTTTTCAGCAGAAATTATGGGAACAAAAGTTGTTTAAAATTTGATTTTCTACAACTTTGATTCCCATCAACTTTTTGTAGGATCGATATTTTATTTAAAATAGTTGGTTGTACCATTTTGTTTCTTCAATAACTTGTGTTATTTCAGTTTTTCAGCAGAAATCGATCGATCCTACAAAAAGTTGATGGGAATCAAAGTTGTTGAAAATATGATCTTCTATAACTTTGATTCCCATCAACTTTTTGTAGGATCGATATTTTTTTTAAATAGTTGGTTGTACCATTTCATTTCTTCAATAACTTGTTATTTCAATTTTACAGCAGAAGTTTTAGGAACAAAAGTTGTTTAAAATTTGATTTTCTACAACATTGATGCCAATATTTTTGTTGTTAAATCAATATTTTTCGATTAAAATAAGGGTTTCATTTTGATTCCTCAATAACTACCTACTGGCAATGCAACTATATTAGGACCTCGCTGGACTGATCTGATGAATAGATGCGATCATCGCAGCGTGTGTGCCCAGCTTCAGGTAGTAGTTCAAATCGTGAACAAGCAATTACTACAGTTTGAATTAGTGAATGAGCCTCCAGTGACGATAACTTCGCCGTAGGGCGCAGATGTGGCCATAGCATTAGAAAATTCACCGGCCTGTGCAGCCCGCGCGCAGATAGTAAGTTTTGTCCGTGGACGCGGGGTAAGTGAGGAAGACTCAAACGGGTGGGGGGTAACGAGTGGCCGTTCTATACGTAGGATTATTATATATTCTATGTTATTGTCTCCAAAAAATTAGACTTATGGCGTGGCCACATTATCGCCCTACGGCGAAGTTTTCGTCACTGGGGGCTCATTCATCTAATTCAAACGGTAGTAATTGGTTGTTCACGATTTGAACTACTACCTGAAGCTGGGCACACACGCTGCGATGATCGCATCTATTCATCAGATCAGTCCAGCGAGGTCCTAATATAGTTGCATTGCCAGTAGGTAGTTATTGAGGAATCAAAATGACACCCCTATTTTAATCGAAAAATATTGATTTAACAAAAAAAAATTGGCATCAAAGTTGTAGAAAATCAAATTTTAAACAACTTTTGTTCCTAAAACTTCTGCTCAAAAATTGAAATAACACAAGTTATTGAAGAAATGAAATGGTACAACCAACTATTTAAAAAAATATCGATCCTACAAAAAGTTGATGGGAATCAAAGTTGTAGAAAATCAAATTTTAAACAACTTTTGTTCCCATCAACTTTTTGTAGGGTCGACCTTTTTTTAAATAGTTAGTTGTACCATTTTGTTTCTTCAATAACTTGTGTTATTTCAATTTTTCAGCAGAAATTATCAGAATAAAAGTTGTTTAAAATTTGATTTTCTACAACTTTGATTCCTATAAACTTTTTTCAGGATCGATAATTTTTAAATAGTTGGTTGTACCATTTCATTTCTTCAATAACTTGTATTATTTCAATTTTACAGCAGAAGTTATGGGAACAAAAGTTGTTTAAAATTTGATTTTCGACAACTTTGATTCCCATCAACTTTTTGAAGGATCGATATTTTTTTTAAATAGTTGGTTGTACCATTTTGTTTCTTCAATAACTTGTGTTATTTCAGTTTTTCAGCAGAAGTTATAGGAACAAAAGTTGTTTGAAATTTGATTTTCTACAACTTTAGTTCCCATTAACTTTTTGTAGGATCGATATTTTTTTCAAATAGCCGGTTGTGCCATTTCATTTCTTCAATAACTTGTGTTATTTCAATTTTCCAGCAGAAGTTATGGGAACAAAAGTTGTTTGAAATTTGATTTTCTACAACTTTAGTTCCCATTAACTTTTTGTAGGATCGATATTTTTTTCAAATAGCCGGTTGTGCCATTTCATTTCTTCAATAACTTGTGTTATTTCAATTTTCCAGCAGAAGTTATGGGCACAAAAAATGGTTAAAATTTGATTTTCTACAACTTTAGTTCCCATTAACTTTTTGTAGGATCGATATTTTTTTCAAATAGCCGGTTGTGCCATTTCATTTCTTCAATAACTTGTGTTATTTCAATTTTTCAGCGGAAGTTATAGGAACAAAAGTTGTTTAAAATTTGATTTTCTACAACTTTGATGCCAATAATTTTTTTGTTAAATCAATTTTTTCGATTAAAATAGGGGTGTCATTTTGATTCCTCAATAACTACCTACCGGCAATGTAACTATATTAGGACCTCGCTGGACTGATCTGATGAATAGATGCGATCATCGCAGCGTATGTGCCCAGCTTCAGGTAGTAGTTCAAATCGTGAACAACCAATTACTACCGTTTGAATTAGATGAATGAGCCCCAGTGACGATAACTTCGCCGTAGGGCGAATGTGTGGCCGGTCCATAACAATATGTGGAGAGTATCTTCATATACGCCACACTCATTGCAATGAGGTAAAAAACTGACTTTTGCTCACTTCAGATGGCAGCACTGTTGAGTGTTCCCTAAATCTGACAGATAACTGTCATCCTCCATAGTAATTTTGTCAACAAACAGAAAGAATTGAGTTTATTTCTATAATATGACATTATGTTCAGCTTTGGATTGCAAAAAGACGGGAGTCCATGTATTCCCTAAAGATATCAAAAGAAGAAAACAATGGACAAAAGCTATACGGCGAAAGAATTGGGCGCCGACTAAATATTCAAGGTTATGTGCGGATCATTTTAAACCTGATGATTACCATACGAGGAATTCCTACACTGGTGAGACTTCCATTTCTGTCCAGATTTTTTCACAAACCATTTTGCAAAACTATTTGTAACTCTGTCCAATAAATGGATATTTGTCTTTGTCACAAATTAATAGTAAGTTTGTTTGCTTTAGGTGAAGAAAATATACACAAAGTATTGAAAAAAACCGCAGTGCCATATTTTCATTTACTTTAGTGAAAACAGCAGATCCATTGGCACAACAACGGACAGAAAGGTTGCTACAAAGAAGCAGGAAGAAACTAAGTTTTGAAACGGCCAATGATTCATTGCCTGGTACTAGCGGAATTCAAAATGAAGTTATGTGTGAAGGTAGATTCAAAGATGAACAACTGCCAGTACAAATGGAAGTAAATATCCACCCACAGATTGAATCGCTAGGGAATGACTAACCTGGTGTGTCCGCTGCATCAAAAACTACTCAAGTGAACTTTGAACATATTTATGGATCTATAGAAAGATTCAAGACTAATGATAGTGTTATCGCTTTTTACACTGGGTTTGAAACTTATGACAAGTTCTACTTTGTTTTTTCAACATTAAGCCAAATGGCTCATTCAATAAAGTATTATGGAAGTGATGTCAAAAACATTACTTTTGAAAATCAGTTTTTCATGTCGATGATGAAGTTACGTCAAAATAAATGCAATTTTGAACTAGGTCAATTTTTCCAAATCAGCCCTACAACAGTGTACAACATATTTATAACATGGATTAATTTTATGGACCAACTTTGGAAAAAATTAAATATTTGGCCTGAAAAAGACTTGGTGCTTTATTACATGCCGGATGGTTTTAAGCAATATGATAAAAATACTAGAGTTATCATTGATGGAACTGAGATACGGATACAAAAACCTGGGAACCCTGTAGCACAGCAAGCATCCTGGAGCAGTTACAAGCACAATAATACATTAAAGGTATTAGTTGGTGCAACACCAGGAGGTTTGTTGTCCTACTGTTCATCCTGCATATGCTGGTTCAATAAGTGACCGACAAGTTTGTCGGTTTGTTTGTGGAGCGAAGCAACTTAATAAAAATGTGTGAGCCCGGGGACAGTATTCTAGCCGACAGAGGATACAATATTCAAGACATGTTTATTGGAAAAGATGTAACTTTAAACATCCCTACATTTTTAAAAGGAAAGGGTCAAATTCCACATCTAAAGCTGTTGAAAGACAGAAAGTTAGCTAGTCAGCGTGTACACATAGAACGTTTAATTGGTCTAATGAAAACTTACAAAATTGTCAAAGAAGAGTTACATCATAATTTTGTGCCTCTTGCATCAAAAATATTTTATGTCTGTCTTATGTGCTGTAATTTTAGAGAATGCATTATGAAATAAATAAAAAAATCTGCTTTTTAGTTTGGTTTTATTACAGAATCATAATTCTTGTATAGATATTTATTAATAATTAAAGGCTGCAAGTATTCTTCATAAAAAGAAGTTAGATGTACTATCATTTCTTTAATGAACTCTTCATCTCGCTCAATGTATATCACTTTCATGTCTTTGAATGTATACACAATTAAATTACAAAATTTGCAGTTTGTGGAAAACAACTGCCCCTGTATTTGTGTGTAATAATTGTGTTTTGTTTTTAGTTTTAGTTCACCATTCTGCTCATAAAGATACGGCACTGTGTTTGGTGAAATAAAGGAGTTCCTACTTACAAAAGGGCATTTCACTTCCACCACCGTTTCATTTTGAAGCAATCCATCAGGTGATGCTGCAAGGAATGGGTGGCTTTCAGATATGCACAAACCACATCTTTCTATTTTTGAGCTTAGAAAGTTTTCGTATTTCTGAAGAGCGACAGGCTCATTAACTTTCCCATGAGTTGTTGCCCTTGATGAAAACATTTTAGGGTTTAAAATGTTGTTGGCTAATGTTTTCCTTGTACCATCTTTACTGTGGCATACAGCATGGAAATTGCTCGCAGTCACTCTGACACTTCTTGCGATGTGCCATTCTTTAGAGGCATCCTGTTTTACAGTTCTAGCCATCACATCTTGCACATGGTGTTGGTTAATATTTTGAAGTAATAAGTTCTCTAACAGTGAGTCCTTCATAGTTTTCTCCGAGTAATCATGGTCTTGTTCAACAGCATAAGGATTGGCCGGTCTTATTACTTGTAAGTATGGCATTTTGCTACCAGAAGTAGCGGCAAATCCAATTGCTAAATTATGCACATAGCTTTCATAGTTACTCATTATTTCTTCTTGTTTGATTGGGTGATAAAGTACACTCGTGGATTTACGCCGCTTACCTGGTAACACATGTGACTGCATTGGTGAATCATAAAATACTCTCTTTGGTGTTTTAAAGGCCATTAATTCTTCTGTGCATACTTTGTGCATAATGATAGTTTTGGAACATGCTATGTCTTCTATACCATGAAGTACGGTAAAAATATGCTTGCAGTGAGCTTCCAATCCGCTTCCTGCAGCACACTCACAATGACTCGCCTCTATTGTGCCATTTAAATCCATTTTCAGCATGACTATGTAAAGCAACTTTTTCATTTGTGCTTTACATTGAGCATGAAAATATACATTGTTTCCTTCAAAGGCAACTCGAAGAGTCACCAAGCTTCTACTTTCATATAAAAGTCTGCCTTTGGGTGGTACTTGAAACCTGAAACAATACTCGTAGTTAAAGGTATTTGATAAAAGTTATCAGTAAAAATCTAAAAAAGAATGATAGATGATATCTTTTCTCGACATAATTATTCGGTTTCATAAATGTTACGCATTCTTACCTTTCTGCGAACTCTTGAATGTGGTGTTTTGAAAAGACAGGAAGATTGGTGCTCGCATTGACGTCCTTGAACACATCCAGATCCGGAAAATCAGGCATATCGTCGTCAAGCTCATCTTCTACTCCGAGTAAATCGTTTCTATCGTACGCTTCCAATCTAAATGAAAAAAGGACTAAATAAGTATTGGGGATAAACATAACCTCCAAATAATGAACTACATATTATCTAGTTACCTTTCGATTAAAGTAGCTTTTTTCCCAGAAATAGATGCTTTTCTTTTCCGCAGCTCTTCTTTTAACTGCTTCACACTCCATGTCGAATACATTTTTGTAGTATTTGAGGCAAATTTGCTAGTAAACACAGAGAACCAAAAACGCAATATGGCGGCGATTAGGATCACTCAACAGTAGCGCCATCTGCGATTAGCTTTCAGTTTTTAACCCCATTGGGGGTTGGCGTTTTTTTCATTAGATATCTAAACTTCTTAGTTAGAATATGTGCAGAACGGAGTTTGAGGGCTGTCACTAGCTCACTGCGATTTAGAAGGCTATGACTAATCCAGAGATATTTTATTGCATTGATTAAAATTTGCCTAAGCTTATTCTGTACATCAAAACTAACAACTTTTGTTCTACGACTTTTGTTAAAGCTCAAAAAAAATCAGCTGTTCCATACATTTTGTCGAGGGTGAATTACATTTTTCTATGGAACAGCATTTTTTTTTTCGAGAATTAATAAAAGTCATAGAACAAAAGTTGTTAGTTTTGATGTACAGATAAGCCCCTGAAAGGATGCTAATTGATTAGAAATAACCCTGTATTTGTGCATATTATTGTATGCGTCGACTTGAGAACATCCTCTGTTAATTTGTCAGATAATGTTAATAAAAATTTATTGAGCCATAATCGCTCTGTATTCGCCAGCACGTTCGCCACGTTCACTAAGTTGAATGGATGATACGAGTGAGATTTAAAGAAAATATTTTTTACTCCGTCCGTTTTTATAATCAATCTAAATCTGGCAGCCTTTTTATGACTTAACATTGTGCTTGACATTGACGTTTACATTACATTTTATTTGAAATGAAATGACAGCCTGTAATTTGTGAAATCAGCTGATTTTTATTTTTAGTCTGGAATTTCGATTTATTCAGAATACATTGCTGAAAAATATTTATTGAATAATGGCACTTCGGAGAGCAGTACTGAGATCGTTAGACATAAAAAGGCCTTCACAATCACAACAATTATTATGCAAACGAGTTCTTAGCACGGAGACCGCTAAAGTGAGCGAAAATGAAAAGTCAGGACAAACACACTTTGGTTTCCAAACAGTCGCCGAAGAAGAAAAGTGGAAGAAAGGTACATTTAAAAATAAAGACACTTGGTAACTAAAATCTATTACAACTGATCTTACACACCGAAATATTTATATCTTGGAATTACTTTACATTTGTAGGTTAAGTAAGTACTTACATAAATGCTTTTATTGGATTTGATGTTAAGCTATAATTACGGGATGTGCATATCAGTCTTAAGTACTATTTATTTAGTTCCTAAAAATTAATTTTGGTGCAGGACAACAAGGAAACAGTATGTTTATTAGAATAGGGTCTACATAAATACATAAGTGGCATAGCATTAACCATTCAACTATTTGATTTGAGTACCCAACCCGCCAATGATATTCTGTAAGCTTGCTGACACATCTACTCAGCATTGACCTATTAAAAATGCCAGTAAAGTACCTACAGTATAATAAAATCGATTCCAGTACATGAAGTATTTGAGACAGTAGCGAACAAGTATGACCTGATGAATGATGTGATGTCGGCGGGTGTGCACCGAGTGTGGAAGGACATCTTCATGCAGCGGCTGGCTCCTACTCCTGGCACCAAGCTGCTGGATATGGCTGGAGGCACTGGTGAGCATCTCTGATATCTTTAAGATCATTAGCTATGTGAAGTCCACTGCTGGATATATGGGCTCCTGGACTGACTGGTTGGAAGCTGCTTGCAACCGGCATGATCTCGTGGTCCTAATGAGGTTATCCATCCACCTTGTGAGTGCATTATGCTGCACTTACTAGTATGTGGTCTTCACTCGACTTTTCAACCCCATTGGTTATCAGTAGTTCCCCATGCTATGTGCCCAGTCCGTAATATTTATTTATTTATTTTATTTATCTGTATGATTTGGCCTATACATAGGTAGATGCACTCAGAGGTTTTAGAAAGAAGTTGCTTACCGTTATCTTTTTCTTGCACATTTATCAAAAACAATTATAAAAGTCAGAGTTAATTTACTCATTCTTTTTGTTTTTTAATAAAGTAAGTAAGTTCATAAAGGCCGGGTGGCTAGCCCTGGTGTCATAGTTTTTAGGCCGGTTAGTTTTTGGTTTTTTAATTATATTACTATATTTTTTTTTGTTTTGAAAAAAAAACAATCTTTGTAATTCGTGTATGAAACTCCTTTCGTGAAAACTCCCTTTCGTAAAAACTGGACCCACATAGCTATAGATTGTTAAGAGTGGAAGGAGAAGAGAAGGAGAGATGGTGACCCAGAGTGGTAGTGACCCTAACTACTGTGCCAAGGAGGCGTGGGTTCGATTCCCGCCCAGGGAATGCATTTTTGTGATGAACATAGGTGTTGTTTCTTACCTATAGTGAGGGAGGTTCTCAAAAGCAGTCCAGTGATTCGAACTGGCGTGTCAACCGGCGCTTATGGGAATTCACGGAAAATCGTTGGTTACATAAAAGTGGCAACGAGAAAAACTCGGAAAAGTGAAGTTTAACAGTGCTGTTGTGTTTTAAATAAATAAATAATAAATATATCTTTATTGTACACCAAAAATTACAGTAATATACAATAGAAATTACACAAAAAAAATGTTGTACAAGAGCGGCCTTATCGCCTTTAGCGATTTCTACCAGGCAACCTTTGGATGGACTGGACACGAAATATAGAAATACGGTCGGTGGTGTATAAATACAGGGAAATTAATAATGAGAGAAATAAAATACTTAGATACAACAATAAAAATAAAAATAAACAGATAGAGGTATTAAGTTCATTATGGGTATTAAGTTCAATGAGTTTGATGTTTCACAGGGATGTTGGAGAAATTATATTGAAAGGTTCTGCTACTGCCTGGAAGCAAGTGAAATAGAGGAATATGGAAAGAAAAAAGTAGTTTCCTTTGTGTCTGGATGTTACTATCTGTAGTATGTATTTAAAAACATGTATGTAGTATATCAGTCTCAGGAAGCCATATCACAAGCATTGCTTTGTTTAGGGTCAGAGATATCCCCTACAATTTATTTATTTCTACTTTTTCAACTGCAGGTGACATAACATTCAGATACATCAAGTACCTCCAAAACCAGAAGTTTGCAGAAAGCGAGCGCTCGTCAGTCACCGTGTGCGATATCAATCAAGCCATGCTTGACGTGGGACAGCTCAGAGCACAAAGGTAATCCATCCACCAGTCAGTCTGTCAGTCAGAGCGCTCGTCAGTCACCGTATGCGATAACGAGACCATGCTTCACGTGGGACAGCTCAGAGCACAGAGGTAATATCATCCATCTATCTGTCAGTCAAAGCGCTCGTCAGTCACCGTGTGCGATATCAACCAGGCCATGCTTGACGTGGGACAGCTCAGAGCACAAAGGTAATATCATCCATCCATCAGTCAGTCTGTCAGTCAGAGCGCTTGTCAGTCACTGTTTGCGATAACTAGGCCATGCTTGACGAGGGACAGATCAGAGCACAGAGGTAATATCATCCATCCATCAGTCAGTCTGTCAGTCAGAGCGCTCGTCAGTCACCGTGTGCGATAACCAGGCCATGCTTGACGTGGGACAGCTAAGAGCACAAAGGTAATCCATCCATCCATCAGTCAGTCTGTCAGTCAGTGTGCTCGTCAGTCACCGTGTGCGATATCAGTTAACCCATGCTTGACGTGGGACAGGTAAGAGCTCAGAGGTAATATCATCTGTAGGAAGTCTACTGCTGGACATAGGCCTCCCCTAACTAACTAATATTACTTCATCCAGACCAAATCGAATAACGCTCCGGCTTCGTCAGAGCTGGGTTCAGAAAGTCAGGGTCTGATTATCTGTAAGGCAAAAAGGGGCCCCGACTAGACTAGGGTCCCCGGGTTGGCACCAAGAAAAACAACGGACAAATGCGAGTTAGGCTCGCCCACCGAAGATTCCGTACAAATTGCGAAAAATGCACAAAACCGGGAACTAAGGTGTTAAAACCTTTTTTAAGGGGCCCCAAAACAAAAATTGGATAGAGTTAATCTGGCACTACAGCATTAGTAGAATAGTCTTTGCCTAGGAGCCGACAAAACAAAAATTGGATAGAGTTAATCTGGCACTACAGCATTAGTAGAATAGTCTTTGACTAGGAGCCGACAAAACAAAAATTGGATAGAGGTAATCTGACACTACAGCATTAGTAGAATAGTGTTTGCCTAGGAGCCGACAAAACAAAAATTGGATAGAGTTAATCTGGCACTACAGCATTAGTAGAATAGTCTTTGCCTAGGAGCCGACAAAACAAAAATTGGATAGAGTTAATCTGGCACTACAGCATTAGTAGAATAGTCTTTGCCTAGGAGCCGACAAAACAAAAATTGGATAGAGTTAATCTGACACTACACCAAGTAGTCTATTATAGTCCAACGTCGAGCCTATTGAAGTGATAAGTCACTCCAAATACCAGTCACCTTTCATTTTGCATACGTACGTATATATTCCTCTAGAAGGTGGTATACATCTTCTACCACAAGTATCGCAATTCGCGAGTATGCCTTATCCATTAGATATGATAATATCTAGATACTAAGAAAGAAGGTACTGGCACTTTACCGTCGTTGTGTGAAACTTATTCAACCCCTCTTTTTAACCGACGAAATGGAGGAGGTTCTCGAGTCGACGCATATATTTTTTTTATGTAATGTACAGCCGTTTTAATAGTCCACTGCAGGACGTAGGCCTACCCACGAAGGGTAATTGGGCCATATCCACCACGCTGGCCCAGTGCGGGTTGGTGGAGTTGCGGGTTTTTTATGTATTACCACGCAATACAATTATGGGGCGCGTGCCTCCAACATCATGGTCATCCAAAGAGTACAAAACTATATCCTAATAAAACAAATATCAAACGCACCATGGTTCATCAGAAACACAGAGGTCCACGACAATCTTGATGTGCCCATGGTGAAAAAGGAAATAGAGCCTCATGGAGCGAGATACAAAACAAGGCTGGAAAACCATCCGAACCCCCTGGCGGGTCAACTTACTATCCCATTCGTCGACTCAAAAAGCGGCGGGATATTTTTGATAAGGATTAACAATTAACAAATAGGCTATCTCCACTGGGAGCTGCGCTATAAACGCCAAAAAGAACGCAACTCATCTGCTTATAGTCTCATAGACTGATTGCACGATCAAAACACAAAAAAAATGTATTACCACGCATAACATTTATTTTTACAGAGTAGTCCGTATTCAATCATCCTTTTTTAGGGTTCCGTACCCAAAGGGTAAAAACGGGACCCTATTACTAAGACTTCGATGTCCGTCTGTCTGTCACGGGGCTGTATCTCATTAACCGTGATAGCTAGGCAGCTGAAATTTTCACAGATGGTGTATTTCTGTTGCCGCTATAACAACAAATACTAAAAACAGAATAAAATAAATATTTAAGGGGGGCTCCCATACAACAAACGTAATTTTTAGGACTTTTTTGCTCGCTATTTATAAAGGCAAGAGGAACGGGACTCCCATACGGTACGGAACTCTTCTTGCGCGAGTCCGACTCGCACTTGGCCGATTTTTTTTCAGTTTATGAATCCTAATTAATTGCAGAATTCACTAATCCTAATACTTTTAATTAATTCAATACCAGTCAACTACCTTATTGTATCAGTGATCAATAAAACCATCGTGAATTCCAGATTGGGCTATACGGCGGACTCTAGTGGCGTAGCGGTTGACTGGCTGTGCGCCAACGCGGAGAGTCTCGAGTCAATTCCCGACGACACCTACACTGCATACACCATCGCTTTCGGCATCAGGAATTGCACGCATGTTGATAAGGTAATTAACATGCTATTATAAAACTATTTGATTTGCAATAATTTAAAAAACACCTGAAAAACACGCTTTGTCTATTACGTAGCCTTTCTCACAAATGCAAACACGACTATGATACGATATTACCTACATCATGGAATGCCAGTGCCTATCTTCCGGCTTCATCATCAAACCTTGAAACCTAATCGTGGTCAAGGTTCATCACAAGACTTATCTAAGAAATCCAAAACAGCTATGACACGATTTTCCATCATGAAGTTCTAGTACATATCTTCCGGCTCCATCATCAGATCAGTTCGACAGTACCATATTATTGTATTGTCATCAGAACTACATACAGCTGCCAATTTTCATTACGCTACGACCCTTGGAAGATGGTTAAATTAGTTAATTAGGTGTATACAAGGTACTTACCCTACCTACTGAGCCAAAAGGAGATAATCATTAAGAACAACTTTTACTATGGAGCCAACCCAAATATCGACAAAAAAATCAGCTGTTCATCATTCAAAACCGCAACTCGGAATCGACAAAATGTATGAAACAGCTCATTTTTAGGGTTCCGTACCCAAAGGTAAAAACGGGACCCCATTACTAAGACTCTGCTGTCCGTCTGTCTGTCACCAGGCTGTATCTCATAAACCGCTATAGCTAGAAAGCTGAAATTTTCACAGATGATGTATTTCTGTTGCCGCTATAACAACTAATACTAAAAACAGAACAAAATTAATAATCAAAGGGAGCTCCCATACAACAAACCTGATTTTTAGTCGTTTTTCGCTCGATATTGACAATGGTTACAGGTAGATGCTTTAAAAAATATTCACATAATATTTAGTTCTATATTCACTTCAATAATAAATAATTAAGTTAAAATAAATATTTATGGGCGGCTCCCATAGAGTAGGTACGGAACCCTTGATGCGCGAGTCCGACTCGTGCTTGGCAGATTAATTTTTCATGAATTCCGTACTGGCCTCGTATTAAAAGTTTTTCATAATGATGATATGTATCACCTCCTTTTTTTTCGTACAGGGCAAGCAGATAACCCTATACTTAGTTACTTTTTGGACATTTCCGTAAGATTTGTTTTGTTGACGTGACCAAAGAGGACGTGACATTCAAGTTTCCTACTTCATTGGACATTCATTCTTGTCCAAACTGTCAGTCAGTTTGACTTTTTGTAATCTCAGTTTACATATTTATTAAATTTTATTATTGCATTTATATTTTCTATACCTATTTATTTTTATGTATACTTAAGTAAATACATCACTCCCAATGCGGAGATTTCCTCAACAAAGTACCTCTTAGCACAAAGAAATATACATCCAGAATTAAAGAGCAAATATGATACGAGAACAGAAAAATAACCAGAATTGAATGCAGCAAGAATTACTATAACCAGTATTAAAGTTATACTTAGGACAAAAGTGGAACCCTTTAGCCATGTCAGAAACCTTCAAATGGCTCTGAAAATCTGACACCAGGGCTAGCCATCTGCCATATACGAACTTACTTTCAATAAATCAAAAGTCCATCCGGTCATACTTACTTACTATAGAACGAAATCAAGTTTTCAAGATTGTTGGACAAACGAAAACAGCAATTATTTATAAGAAAATGTACGGACTATAGTCATCCGGTCTAAACTTACTATAGATCAAAACCAAGTTTTCAAGGATCTGTTTTAAAAACGAGAACAGAAATTATTTATTTGAAAACTGACGGACTAGACATCCTGTCTATACTTAATAGATTAAAACCAAGTTTTCAACGCTCTATTGTAAAAAACGAGAACATCAAATTATTTATTAGAAGATTGACAGGGGTAGCCATCCGATCTATACGAACTTGCTCACTATAGATCAAAACCAAGTTTTCAAGGCTCGGAAAAACAATAGCAGTTATTAGAAGATGCCCCCTAAGAAAGGCAAAGGGAAGGGGAAAGGCGAGGCGGCAGACGCGGCTATGAAAGCAGCAGCGGCCGGTGCTGCAGCCAAACCGAAGAAGATACCACCACCACCCGCCTGCTTCAATACCGAAGACATAGCCAGGTTCAAGGAGCTATTCAAAATGCATGATGAAGAAGGCATTGACAAGGTAGAGCACAAGTCAAACTTTGTGGCGGTTCTGAAATGTCTTACTATAGGTCGAATCAATCATCTTGGCGGGTGTGACGTTAGCTTCAAGCCCAATCCTAACTGAAGCTCAGTTACAGCTGCGCGAGGATTGGTCTTCACGCAGATTGTAGCTAATTTCACAGCAGCTAATAAGTTTGACCTCAGTTCAGCTGCGCAAACTGCTCCCGTCACTATTATTTTTAACAGGCTTCAAAAAAGGAGTTCGATCGATGTATACCATTTTTAGATAAATGATTTTTTGAAAACCGCTAAATCGTTTTCGATAAAATTTAAACGAGACCATATCTGAAGTACCATTTACTAAACAAAAAAAAGAATCCTCAACATCGGTTCGTGATTGGCGGAATAATTGCGTTTTTAGATCGTCTCCTTTTTAGAAGATGTTAATAACATCCTTCCTAGTTTAAGTAAGCTCTGCTGTCCCCAGGTCCCACTCAAAGAGATACCGATAATGCTCCGCAAACTCGGTTTCAACCCTAAAACAGCCGAAATAGAACACCTATTCGCAACCTTCCTTGAAGACGAACTAGTAGACACCGTTGAATTCCACGAATTCCTTCAAATGATCGAGAGAAAGATGAAAATTGGGGATGATTTTGAAGCTGCCATCTTCAAAGCTTTCGCTGCTCTAGGCCACGACGACGAGGAAACCGGAACTTGTGACTTTGAAACCCTGACGCAGGAGCTGTTCGAATGGGGGGAGCCTTTCTTAGATATCGAATTCGTAGACTTCATCCGTCTAGCTTCGAAAGATAAAAACAAAAAGAACATCACTTTAAACGTTTTAGACGGCACGTTTCACTACACAAAATTTGTCGAGCTCATGAACAGCAAAGATTCAAGGTTTATGCCGGAGCCGATTAATTATTTCAAGCTGGACCAGAAGACGTTAGCTGAGATGGCTTTTAAGAAAGCGGCGGAGGAGAGAGAAGAGCAGGAAAAGAAAGATCTCGAGAAGAAGTTAAGAGAAGAATTGAGGAGGCAGAAGATGATTGAGGATGGACTGATTGGTCCTGATGATCCTTTGCCGCCTCCGCCGGTTAAACTGGTTGAAAGGGTTCACGCTGATGGAGCCACTTGATTTGGACAAACTCGTATTTATGAAGAACCGTTGCTGGCTAATTTGTTTTTATCAAATTACATAAATTGTGCAAAGTAAACATTGTTTCATGTAGTCGTTGATGCCATAGCCTATAAGATAGATACGTGAACTTCCTGGATAGCCTAGGATTTGTCAAACTAAAGGCCGCGAGTGGGTCGACTAACACCTGAGCAAAAGATGAACGTAGTGTGTGCATTTTCAAACTGGTAACGGTAAAATTTTCTAGAAGGGTCCAGATCGAGTTTGATGGGTCGTAGAGTATGTGTAAAAAGAGAACCGTCGTGGCGTTACGGTGAACTAACAATAAGATTTTAATCAGCAGCCAAGGTACCCACTACTTGGGAGACGCGAGTACTGATGAAACCCGAATTGGTGTCAACCAAGTATCAAACACTTTAAGTTGTACTAGCAATGGCAGAGCAGTGTTGTCAACGTAACAAAATTAGTAAAATGGCACACGGGCGATCTCAATTCCTACGACGCTTTTCTTTTTGCACAAACTCTAGCCCAAACAACTTTGGTAACCACTGGTCGAGGTTCACTATAGTCAAATCGGAGACTCTGGCTCCGAATCCCAAGGCCTGTATTTTTAAAGCTTTGTAGTCTAAAATTATGAGATGTCTTCTTGTTTGTAAAACACATTTTTACCGACGTACTTAGTTGTTCAAGACGGTACTGTACTGTAAGTACGCGCTGGATCCAAGCCTTTTCCATATTGGAGATTCATAGGATAGGCCTATGTCCAATAGTGGAAGTCCATTGGCTGAAACTACGATGACGAGTTAGCTATCTGATCGAAATCAAAATGAGGCTCGTAGCCAGGTTTTTTATTACTGAATTTATTTATCACTAGCTTTTACCCGCGGCTTCGCCGGCGTTATATTTTGTTTTTGGCTTACGTTTATGTCGGCTGCGAAACCTAACCTAACCGACAAATATCAAAATACCTTAGAGGAATGCTATTGTTGGTTAAGTTACGGTTGGAGTGTAAGTATATACAACCCAAGAGAGTCCTTTCGGATTTCTCGCTTGACGAATGAAACGGGGCAGTTATCGTAAATAGGTCTGCACTTCGAGTGCAGTGCTGCTTCCTTTGCTAGCTGGTCCGCTCTCTCATTTCCCTTCATCCCCGCGTGCGCTTTAATCCAATAAAGTTTCACTATTTTATTTTGTGCGTGTAGTAACTTTATGTTAGCTTTGAATTTACTGCTAAGGGATGGAGGGAAGATACGCCAACTACCGTTTCCAGTGCAGACCTGGAGTCACAAAAGATTTTTGCTTTTTCGGTAGCCTCAAGAAGTGCCAATAACTCGGCCTGGTACACGGAGCACCAATCGGCCAATTTCAGCTTGCGGGTACCTACTGATCTCGGCGGCATCATCCCAAATGGATAATGCCGCCCCGACTTTCCCTTTAATTTTGCTGCCGTCTGTAAATATGTTAATTTCTCGGTTAAGATTTTGCTCTAGTGCTGCTCCGTCTGCCAGGCATATGAACTCCAGCTCCTCCTGCTGCGCTGGGTGTGGCTTCTTTTCTGTCTCTCTATCTCCAGTTACTTGCTGGGCTAATAACCTTTCTTAGTTTCATAAAGCAAGGCTGCTTCCTGGACTCTGATATGACAGCCGAGGATTAGGGGCCGCGATGGGATATATGGAACTGGTGGTGTGGGTGCCGCCACCTACCCTACCTTCCGCTAGGCCGTCAACGTGTTGGCAGACGCAGTGGGGCTGCAGGGGAAGAGAGGTGTCGGTATCGCGATGGCCGTTCTCACTGCCCTCTGCAGTTGAAGAGGCAGGCGCTGGGCTACTATGACTGACCCGCTGCACTGGGACCAGGGCGCGCCGGGCGTCTGCTGTCTGACGTTCAGTACTGGTTAGTCCCGAGTGGTGGATGACGATGTGTCTTCTGCTCCGAAACACTCCGCCATTATGGCGAGAGCGCAAGCTCCGTTATGGAGCCCGAGTCTGGGCTAGCGCTGTTGAGTGCCGCGAAGGAGTGCGAAAAATGTAGGAACGTCCTAAACTTGCCATGACAGGTTATTTCTGGCGCTTAGACGGCTGCTACCGCAGCCCGCTCACTTAGTTTTTAGGGTTCCGTACCCAAAGGGTAAAAACGGGACCCTATTGCTAAGACGTCGATGTCCGTCTGTCTGTCTGTCACCGGGCTCTATCTCATGAACCGTGATAGCTAGGCAGCTGAAATTTTCACAGATGATGTATTTCTGTTGCCGCTACAACAACAAATACTAAAAATAGAATAAAATAAATATTTAAGGGGGGCCCCCATACAACAAACGTGATTTTTAGGAGTTTTTTTGCTCGCTGTTAATAACGGCAAGAGGAATGGGGCTCCCATACGGCACGGAACCCTTCGTGCGCGAGTCCGAATCGCACTTGGCCGATTATTATCCTATCCTACGGGAACTGTTAAAGTTTTTGCGATAAACAGTGGCCTATGTCACTTTTCGTCTTTCAAACTATATTCATGCAATAAGCCAAGGCTAGTTGCTCCGTTGTTGAGAAAAAAATATTATTGTTCATTCCTACGGAAACCACAAGTTTTTCGGGATGGAAAGTATCCTATGTCACTTTCCGTCTTCCAAACTATGCCCACCCCAAATATCAAGTCAATCCGTTGCTCCATTGCTGAGAAACAGTTATTGTCCTATCCCATGGGAATCACGAATTTTCTCGAGATAAAAAAGTATCCTATTATCACTTTCTGTCGTTTAAACCATAGGTATCCATAACAAAAATCAGGTCAATCTTTTGCTCCGTTGTTGCGTCAAAGAGGAACAAACCAACAAACTTTTCGGATTGATAATATTAAAGTGTGATGATTCTGTACCATAAAGGTAGAATAAAGAAACATGTTAAACCTCTAATGATAGAAGATTTAAAAATATTTTTAATGTCAGACAAAATGACGGCCTGGTAAAACGTCATAGTAACATGTAGCATGCAGAGGGAAAATAACCTTTTATCCAATTTTAATGTCAGTTGTCATTTTCAATCCATACTTTATTTCCTCTTCAAGGGGATATAATGGTGGAAAAACAATTTGTCCCGTTGCCATGAAGTCTGCAGACAATGTCACCTGTCATCTAATTACGTTTGGCTGTGACGTTTCGTTAGTCCATATTAGCGTCATAGAGGAATTAATCCCTTAGCGTCTTTGTGATAGTGGCGACAGTTTCGCTTTCGATGGTTTTTGTCGTGTCCTACAGGAACTATGCAACTTTTCGGGATAAAAAGTATCCTAAAGCTCCTTCCGCCTTTTAAACTATGTCCATGCCAAAAATCAAGTCAATCTGTTGCTCCGTTGGTGCGTGAAAGAGTAACAAACCAACAAACTTTTCGGATTTATAATATTAGTAAGGATTACAGATCAGAAATACTAATTAAAATAATATTTATGTTTTACTGCCATCATAATTTACGGAAAACTAACCATCTAATCCTGCAATGCGACCACGAAAAGCCAGAGTTATGGTGAACTATGTTTATTATATCTGTCACTTTTTAGGGTTCCGTACCCAAAGGGAAAAACGGGACCCTATTACTAAGACTGCGATGTCCGTCTGTCTGTCACCGGGCTGTATCTCATGAACCATGATAGCTAGGCAGCTGAAATTTTCACAGATGATGTATTTCGGTTGCCGCTATAACAACAAATACTAAAAACAAAATAAAATAAAAATTTAAGGGGGGCTCCCATACAACAAACCTGAATTTTTAGACGTTTTTCGCTCTATGTTAATAATGGTACCAGGTAGATGCTTGACATTTTCACAGAATATTTAGTTTTATATTCCCTTCAATAATAAATAATAAAATTAAAATAAATATTTAAGGGGGGCTCCCATACAGTACGGAACCCTCCGTGCGCGAGTCCGACTCGTACTTGGCCGATTATTCAATACATTTTCATGGTCATATGTAAGCTAAGCTCAGACCGCTTACTCAGACCTCGCATGCGCGGGTACAGGGGCGCGGGGGTAGACAACAAAGGAGACAACAGGTACTTGTTTCAGTCCCCTTTGTCTACCCCCGCGCCCCTATACCGCGCAGGCGAGGACTAATTTAAGCGGTCAGATTATAGTATCTTTACACTGCCTTCAGTGTAAGACGATGTTTGGTCGGCAGGTTCTATCAGAAGCGTACCGCGTGCTGGCGCCGGGCGGGAGGTTCATGTGCCTCGAGTTCAGTCAGCTCAACAACGAAACCTTACAATGGTATGGTCTCTTATAGTTTACGATGGCGCTTTGAAAATTGACCAAATATCTTAACGTAAGGCAACGTTCTTTCTATTAAGATCATTTTAGGTAGAAATTCATCATTTTAGCAAAGTAATATTTCAATGAAACTAATAAAACCAACGTTACAACGTATTGTATTCGATTAGTAATAGCATAATTACCTATATCTGAATAGTAGAAATGGGCAGTGCACCTATCCCTACCAGAGGAGATGGCTCGGTAGGTATAAGTGTACTCGTACCAGCCGACGATAACATGGTGCAACGTACTGGCAAGCGCAGCGTAGGACGTCCACCCACAAGGTGGACGGATGACCTCATTAAAACCGTAGGATCACGCTGGATACAAGTCGCTACTAATCGTTCTTATTGGAGATCTTTATGGGAGGCCGATGTCCAGTAGCGGACGTGCTATGGCTGAAAAGACGAGGAATATGGTGCCAGTACTATGCAGCCCTCGTTCCATGAACTCGGATATTTAATAACTCTTTGAGATAAACCTAGTGTGGGATGCACTATAAAATTAAAATCAATTCATTGATTTAGCAGCGCACCATCTCTCGTCAATATTCAGAAGTTCTTACAACTTCAATTGAGTGATAACCTGTCTAATACTAATAATCTAAATCTGGTTTCTATTACTTTAGTTCTAATTCTATGATTTGTGTCATACAAATCGTGTTGTTTCTCCGTGCAGGGTGTACGACAAGTATTCGTTCCAAGTGATACCAGTATTGGGCCAGCTGTTTGCGGGCCAGTGGAAGCCTTACCAGTATCTCGTCGAGAGCATCAGGCAGTTTCCCAACCAGGTATGTGGCTTCGAGCTTGCAGTCTCCTGTTGCTTGAATCTATCCTATGTTGATGTCTGTCACGCGTAATCACCTAAAAGGCCCCACTGACCATCACGCAAAATGGATGACATTCATTCGATGTTACGAGTTTGCGACTTCGTCGTTAGAAATGAAGACTTTTCTTTGGTTTAGCGAGCGCTTTAGCGTCAAAAATAGTTATGGCAACTTGTTTATTTATTATAATATTACCTTCAAACTAAATCATCTGTGGATTTATCTCTATATACATTGTATTTCTGATTACCTATATCTTCAAATAATGTTTCTGTAAAAATGAAGTCTTAAACTTAAATTGGCAACATTGGCCACATTCATTAGGCGTGATGGTCAGTAGAGTCCTTAATTAAGGCTTCGTTTAAGGAGACGCGGGGCGTCGCGCGTCGCGTGCTGCGGCGCGGCCCGCATTTAATTCAAACATGGCGTTGTATAAGTGCGTTCACGGAGAAGCGATTTTTCACGCGTTTGCTTGTTTTGTAGCGGAACCCGCGGATGGCAACACCGCGTCGTACGGCGTTTATCGCTGCGGCGCACGCGGTTAGCGAATGTTATAATCTATGTCAAAAGTATGCGCCGCAGCGATGCCCGCCGCGTGCTTCGCTGCACGCTTGCACCGCTACGCTTCCCGTCTCGCATCTCTATGAACAACATCGTATATTGCCAATTTATTTGCGCGTGCGGTGACGCGGGCCGCTGCACGCACCGCCTGTCTATAAACAGAAAAAATATCCCACGCGCCGCCGCCGCCGCGAGATGCCACGCCGCACGCGACGCGCGACGCTCCGCGTCTCCGTAAACGAGGCCTTTAGAGTGACTTATACTAAATCCTAAACAAATCAAATTTGTTGACGGCTATGAAGTTATCTACAAGCGGATAATTCAATGCTGACTGAAGGATGACTCCGCGAGGATTGGGCTTCGCGCAGCTTGTAGCTAACTTCGCAACCACCAAAAATTTTTATTCTGTCTATACCTACAGTAGTTTTTTTCCTCTACTTGCATTGAAGAATGATTTGAATTTCTGCAATTCACTTTTCAGGAGAAATTCAAGGCTATGATCGAGGATGCTGGCTTCAGACAAGTGACTTACGAAAATCTCACATTCGGCACCTGCGCTATACACTCGGGATTCAAGATTTAGTGCCAAATGACTTAGATTTTAGGCGTAATGATAAGTACTGTGTATGTGTTAACTTATAGAATGTTAAGTTTATGTTGTTGTGTTGTTGAGAGGTTCCGACTGAATACAGTCTATTAATTTATATTGTTTGAGTTTCTGTTCCAAAGAAATAAAACCTTAAGGTACAATTCCGTACAGACTTGAACACATTGACAAGTAAAAAATGCGTAGGTACGTTTCAGGGCGGCCATATTAAAATTAGAACCTACTTCCATAGTTTATCCATTCGAGTTTATCTACGTATTCACTTATTCCCCTATACAGGCGTATCTGCTTGCCCTTTTTGCTATGGGGCTAAGATTTTTACCCAAGATTCGATAATAAAATATCAGTTGTTCCATACAAAAATTGCAACTCTGAATCGACAAAATGTATGAAACAGCTGATTTTTATCTCGAATTCAGGGTTAGCATAGCAAAAGCTGTTCATGACGGTCTGAATCACCTCCTTTCGGCTTAGTGCACCAGTTCTGGATAACCATGTATAATGAAGTCCAGAAATCAATTTTGCTATAATTTAGGATTTGAAAGTTGACTTGTCCTATGTATTCACGCCATGTACGGAACTCAGACCAAATAAAAAAATTAAGACAGAATGTTGAGCAACAAACAAGTGAGGCCGGCAAAACTACGCCTCGCCGTGTACAGACACAATTATACACACAAACGCGTACAACGAAACTACGCCTTGGCTAAAAATGTATAAAAAAACTAGCTTCACTTGTCAGTTCACGACATTCTGTCTTGATTTTTTATTTGGTCTGAGGTACGCAATTAATTTATTTACTGCTAAGTTATAGATATATCACAGGTTATAAGGTCGGACCTCATTCGAGTGTCGTTGAGCGTCAAAATATTCTTAAGTGTGCGCAGATCTACCATATTTCTAGCAATATTACTAATCAATATATCGCTTTAAGTCGCGCAGCGGCACTCTAATGCGGTCAGACCTTTATGAAGTAAAACACAACAACTTTTTCTAGGGAATTTATTAAGTCCATCATACTGTGTTGGTCTTGGAATGCAAATCCATGTAAAATACAATTTTGTCACACAATCACTTACTACAGATATCAAATAATCGACCAAACAATAAATAGCCCAGTCAGATACAAGTAATAATTACCAATAGAAAATATCAATTATAACATCGATATACGAAAACATATTTTACAGATTTTTATTGCTTTTTACACAAAAGTTTGTATTTGGGGAACATCCTTCTTCTTTCGCGAATTCTCTTTCACCAAGGATATTATAAGCTTGTGTAGTTCACTTTTTCTAACAATCCAATATTGTAAACAAAAATGGCCGACAGTTATTATTAACAATGCAATATTAGTAACGCCGTCACCAGTTTTTGAACAACTTATCTACAGAATTTAGTAAAAAGTTAAATTTCTTTAATTTTATCATCAGAAAAAGTTTATTTTCATCATCAGAATACTTGAAATCTAATTATTAATTACTACAGTTGAGGTTATGTCGGCCATATTAGTTTACAAAGATGGCGTTCAAAGAAAACCAGAACTACACCGGGAAGCATGCTATTGTCATAGAACGGTAGGTATAGAGAGGTTAGGTTGAAGCCGAGTCCTACAAAACCTCGGCAAACATCGAGAAGCAAATCAAATAGTGTTATTGCCGTAAAACAAACATTACTGTCGCATCGAGCGTGCACTCAACAATAAGTTAACTTGCAATAGTTACAAAATCATACCCAAAGATCCGTGACGGTATCCAAAATCCATGCGGTCCGAGATCAATCAATCAATCCGAAATGAGTCCGAGAGTTTATAAAGGTGTTTGCGTTAGGCGCAATCCATCCGTCCGATCCTGCGAGATCCTTGTGTACGATACGAGCTGCGGCGAGTGCCTCCCGATCCGATCCTACGCGATCCGATCCGATCCCATCCTACTCCGATCCGATCCGATCCTACGCCAACCACACCTCCAGCCAAGCACATCCAACGAGCCCAATCCACAGTGGATGAAACAAAAGAAAACTTTTTTAATTATATCGTAATTATTATCAATTATTATACTAAATACATGTATGTATGGATATTTCGAGGTCGTTTTCGCCCGCGATCGATCGCCGACGCAAACGACCGGTCACATTTGAGACGGGATCGCTGAACGGTCAACAATTACATTCTATTATCTTAAACATTTTGTGACCATTTTGGAGATCTGACAAACGATTCGATCCATTGAAGTGCAGCTCTATTGTTCGATTTGACAAATTATTTGAATACAACTACAAATACTTTTGGAAACTTTATATTAGCGGTCCCGTCTCAAAAGGTAGATTTATACAATAAACCAAAGATATCAAAACTATAAATTTTGGATCAACGCAATAGAGACAGCGAGAAAAATCCATTATATTTATTAAACCAGAGTATGTTAAAAAAATTGTACAATGTACGTCACGATCGAAATTCAACTGCATAGTAAAAAAAAACAATAGGGCTTAGAATTACTTCGATATTAAATCTAAAACGTATTCCTTAATTATACAGATAAAAACGCGAAACGCTTTCGTGAATTTTGTACCAAATCCACAGTTTTGTATATCTTTGGAGCGGGTACAAAAGAAAAGAAAGAATAATGTTGTTTACAATCGGGTTGATATTATGTGTAACGTCGCGTCGCTGGAACGCAGCAGCCGGCCGCCGAAGAGCTGTCGAGCAAACCATCCTTACAGTCAACTGACCAGCGGACCTCAAGGCACATCAAACGAACCGTGGAATATTGCGAATATATCAAACTAGCGACCCGCCCCGGCTTCGCACAGGTGTATTATACATATAAACCTCCCTCTTGAATCACTCTATCTACTAAAAAACCGCATCAAAATCCGTTGCGTAGTTTTAGAGATAAAGCATACATAAGGACAGACAGACAGGGAAGCGACTTTGTTTTATACTATGCAGGGTTATTTCTAATCAATTAGCATCCTCTTAGGGGCTTATTCAGTACATCAAAACTAACAACTTTTGTTCTACGACTTTTAATAATTCTCAAAAAAAAAAAGTTGTTGTTCCATAGAAAAATATCATTCGCTCTCGACAAAATGTGTGGAACAGCCGATTTCTTTTTTGAGTCTAGACAAAAGTCGCAGAACAAAAGTTGTTAGTTTTGATGTACAGAATAAGCCCCTAAGAGGATGTTAATTGATTTTATTTATAATACTTTGTTTTCTTCAACACTAGGTTTTATCACTTCTTTTAGTGAAAACACTGTGAGTTGGTAAAAGATAAACATTTCAGGTAATTTGGCGTGAGCGTCACTGTCAGTGAGGCCTAGCTTAATTAAGAAAGCACCGGGACGTACATAAACCCGAGTATCAGATATGCAGGTTTCAAATCCTGACATGCCAAATTTTAGCATTGTTTATCACAAAAATACATCATCACTCCAGATAAGAGTTATATCGTAAATGATGTTTATTTTGAAAATATCTGATTTACCTATTTAATTATAAATACATGGCTTACAAGAGCGATGTAGCCACGACAGATCTCAGAGCCCCTTAGGTAATTAGACTCTGGATCGCAATTTCAGTGTTTTTATGAAGTCTGGGGCGTTTGTTGATTGTATTAGTGTGAATGGCTGTTTTTTTAGGGTTCCGTACCCAAAGAGTAAAAACGGGACCATATTACTAAGACTGCGATGTCCCGTCTGTCTGTCTGTCACCAGGCTGTATCTCATGAACCGTGATAGCTAGACAGCTGAAATTTTCACAGCTGATGTATTTCGGTTGCCGCTATAACAACAAATACTAAAAACAAAATATTATCAATATTTAAGGGGGGCTCCCATACAACAAACGTGATTTTTACGAGTTTTTTGCTCGATATTTTTCATAAAGTTATATTATATCATGAATTAGTGAATTACATTAAAAAAAAAAACCTTTTTGCCTTTTTATTTGGTTTTTAAACAAAAAAACAAAGTTGGTATGTATGCAAATTAAATTGTTAGGGGAGTGTCAATTCTAATTATGCAGAAATAGTGTTAAAAATAATCGGTCGTTAGTTTCAAGCAAAAATAATCGGCAATTTCATTCGATTAATATGGAATACAACAGTCGTCGCAATAGTCCACGATTCGAATACGAAAAATTAATCGAAAAACAATGATCCGCTACTTCTCAGGCAGCACTCGGTACCGCTGTAAAGGCAATGGACTGACAAGCTTTTACTATTCTAGAAAATACCTTGGAATGATCCAGTCCGACTCTTTAGCGGTCCTTATCGCCATATTTAATAAAATATCTATGTGGAATGTGTAGTCTGTATGTCCATCCAATGTTTTGTGTACTTTTTTTTGATCCTGTTATTCCTTTTTATTCAATCATCTTACAGATTGACGGCGAGATCAACTGTCTTCAATGTTTGTTATAAATATCCTAGTGATTGAAAAGTCCAAAATATCTGTTTGTAAAGTCCAAAATATCTGTTTGTAAAGTTCAAAATATCTTTTTGTAAAGTCCAAAATATGTTTGTAAAGTCCAAAATATCTGTTTATAACGTCCAAAATATGTATTTGAAACGTCCAAAATAACTGTGTTTGAAAAGTCCGAAATTCTGTAGTAGTTTTTTCGTTTTGAAGAAATTGCTTTAGAGTCCATAATTTATCCAAAAAGGTCCTTTTTCCATAAACAATTGTAGCTTCGTGTCCTGTGTTTCCATCGCTGGACATCCAAATCCTACTAAGTTTGGACAAAATGTGAATTCAAGCAATCGATAGATATTTAATAGTTCTACTTATTTATGTGTTATAAAAACTTTTAGAACTTAAGTTATCCCATTAATATAAAAATTATTAGTAGAATTTCGTGTATTTAAGAAACAATTTTTCAGAAAATAGGGATATTCTATTTTTGTTTATTGATTTTGGACAAGAGAACTCTAAGGGAGCCTTCAAATCTGCCGCAACGTGCAGCTCTGCAGCTACTGCTTCGTAAATCTATATAAAAAGAACTCGCGACTGTAGCACTGAAGTCGCGCGTTTTTTCAGATTTGAAGGCACCCTAATAAATAAATCGCTTTAAAATGACAATTTCTTAGGATACACAGGTATCTTAGCGAAAAAATCTTATAACTCTTTCATTATTCTAAGAAAAATGTCATTTTGAAGCGATAAGTTCCTAAAAGCACCCTGACCTCAATATCGGTAAGGCTCTTTGCACACGAGTCGTAAGCGTAGTCGTATCGTTACGACGCTACGCGTACAAGACCTGCAGTGTTCCAAACACGAATCGTCGAGTAGACGTATCGTTTTGTAAGATTTAAGTCGAAATCATGCGTTTTATGAAATTATTTATTTTTGACGATATTTCTGTCCAAGCTTACGTTACATTTTTCCTTGAATATTTACTAAATGGTTATATAGACAAGGGAACGCTTCAACCATTTTCACAAATTCAATCAGTTTTTCAGTCATATTGAACATAAAAGTAGTACAGATAAAGATAAGAACGTTTATTTGCATTAAACATGGATATGGGTAAGAAGTTACAAAATTTAAAATTCCGTTATTTTTTTACAGAAATTAATGACCATTTAATTTTTTACTCTTTACATTCAATGACATTCAATATCTACGATTCGCTGCAGCACCGCATCGTGTGCGGACATGTTTAAACATGTACGCGCTTGTATAAATAATCATTTATTAAGTAAATATTCAAGGAAAATGTAACAGATAAAGCTTGGGCAGAAATATCGTCAAAATTAAACTGATTTCATAAAACGCCAATATAAAACCACGATTTCAACTAAGATCTTAGACTACGATACGTCTTCTCGACGATTCGTGTTTGGAACACTGCAGGTTTTGTACGCGTTGCGTCGTAACAATACGCTTACGATACGACTCGTGTGCGAAGGGCCTAAGTTAACAGCTATAAGACTTCGAGACGTGGAAGTTTCTCCACGGATAATAGTCTCGCTCTTCAAGTTACGATGAAGATGAACAGATATAAGTGTCAACTCACACAGGTCAGTAGGCGTGGTCGCGGTCGCGGCTGCGGTCGCGCTCGCGCGAGTAGGAGCGCCGCACCGGGCTGTAGGTGGGAGAGCCGCGCCGCCGCGGTGAGTATGAGCGGGACCTTAGTATTCACAACAAACTCTCGCTATAGACATTGCTTATTCATAAATATTCATTTATATACAAGTAAAAAAAAATATGAATTTTTAAATTGATATTTTTTGCCGGTTTTCGCTCGATACACATAGCTATTACAATTAAAGAGATAGCGCTGTTGTCGCTTGAGGCAATTCTCAACCACAAAAATGTATGGAAAATCTTGCCCAGAGCTGTCAATACTGTCAAATATGAATTGGAATTTGACACTACTGAGAGAAAAACACGGCAACTATACTAAAGCCAAACTCGATGTGAAATAAATGTAAACAAACAAAAAAAATCAATTTTAGGGTTATTCCTTCAAGACAGTGTTACGGATATCAGAATTTCTATAGTTTGTCATATAAATCGTCCAGACTTTTGGTAATTTCAATCGAAAAGTCATATTTACTATATGTATAGATCAATAGCAATAACAAATTGCCAAGAAGTGAGTTTTAAAAGAAGTCAGAATATTCAGTAATTACTTACATTGAAATTTGCATCAACCCTAGCCATTTTTTCGTTTGAGTGCAGAAATCTCAAACAATTGGGAACTTTTTGTTCAATGTTGAAGTCGGTTAATAGTTTGAGTTATAGTACCTAGTAATGTTTTAATAGTTTATGTAAGTACCTACCTACTTACATGCCAGTACGGAAGCCTTGGAGTGAGAGCTTAACTAGTTTTTTATAATACAAAATCGCGTTAAATATAATCGAGATTTCTCTACCCCTGCTGTCAGTGGTTGCTAGGCAACGCTTTGTTGGTAACATTTCACATCGAATTTGGCGGAAGTATAGCCACTGAATCGAGATAGTTTTCATGTCTCTTTCTAACTCATGCCATATTAAATCATTGCATCTCTCTCTTTCTTTCATTTCTTGATCAACCACATTTTCCCTCAGGTATCTCTGTGGCTCAATATTAATAACGGTAACAGGTAAACATTACAAATATTCACAAAATATTTAGTAATAAATTAACTTCGATAATAATTAAAATAAAATACATATTTAAGGGGGGCTCCCTATATCCAATCCTGTCTGAAGCTCACATAAAGCCACACGTTGATTGGCTATTGCGCAGCTTGTACCTAACTTCACATCCGCCAACTTGTGTGGCGCAGCCTGTACGGAACGGTACGGTACCATACGGTACGGAACCCTTCGTGGGAAATCCGACTCGCACTTGGCCGATGTTTGTATCACAAGATTAATAATAATGCATTATTCACCTATCTCGGTCGCCGCCGCCATATCTATCGCCACCGCCACCACCGCCGCCGCCGCCGCCGCCGCCGCCGTAGTCTTCCTTCACACGGATGTAGGACACTTCACCCTGTACATCAGAATAATATTACATTAGATATATGCTGAATCAATCTTCTTGACAGTTGTGAAGTTAGCTAGCACACGGTCTCTGACCCCAAACTAAGCATAGCTTGTGATATGGCTGCCAGAGCACATACTTATATAGATAGTACCTAAATAACACCCAGACACAGAGCAAACACCTCTGTTCATCACACAAATGTTTGCCCTGGGTGGGGATCGAACCCACGCCTCTTTGACACAGAAGTCAGGGTCACTAACCACTGAGCCACCGAGGCAGTCAATGAGGGGAAAATGTTTACCATGGTCGTGAAAGGCTCAATATACCGACGTTCTGTATCTCTGTCTTTAGAATTAAGGTTCATTTCAGTGGCGCACTTATTTAAATTGATATTTCCAAGTATTCTAACACCAGATACAGAGTTTGATTGTAAATTTGAACCCTATCCTCGGTATATTAGCGACTCAGAGGCTCAGAGAGACTCGGAGTGTAGTTTAGACACTGACCTCATGGCTCCTAAAGCGCGAGTCGTCCAGTTTCTTGACGGCGTACTTCATGTCCTCGTGCCGGAGGAACTCCACCACTCCGGTGCCGTCCTTGAACGTGTCAGCGAAGCAAACGTCGCCAGCCTCGCGCATGTGGTCTTTCAGATCCTGTGAAAACATGTCAGTGTCATTCATCTGGCCATGTAGTATTCAGTCTTCATACAAACGGTCGGAACGCGAATCATACCAACGCGCTTCGGAGTTGGGTACACAACAGTCGCAGGGGCGCGCCGAGGCGCGTGGTCACAGTAATGATATCTAACAGTATTCCGTCTTCATACAAACGGTCGGAACGCGAATCATACCAACGCGCTTCGGAGTTGGGTACACAACAGTCGCAGGGGCGCGCCGTGGCGCGTGGTCACAGTAATGATATCTAACAGTATTCCGTCTTCATACAAACGGTCGGAACGCGAATCATACCAACGCGCTTCGGAGTTGGGTACACAACAGTCGCAGGGGCGCGCCGTGGCGCGTGGTCACAGTAATGATATCTAACAGTATTCCGTCTTCATACAAACGGTCGGAACGCGAATCATACCTACGCGTCTCGGAGTTCGGTATGCTCTTGGTATGCTAGACAGTCGCGGCGCGCCGTAGTGACGAACGAACGTGTGGATTTGTAACTAGTGAGCGTTTGTTTTATGGTTTTAGGGTTCCTCGTATGGTACCCTAAAAACATAAAACAACCCAATATGTATTTTTATTGAATATTAGACATGGATAAGCTGGTAAACTAATAAGTCTTTTGCTTATCCTACGGGAACCACGATTTACTTTTTCATGCAACAACAAACGGAGGAAATAACTTGTTTTTTGCATGAATATTGAATATAATTTAAAATGTAATTTAAGGTCATTTCCAATACAATTACTGGTTTCTGGCAGCTTTAAAGGCAAAAAAATGCCCATATACCCCCTAGAACTCTCTTGCGGAAGATAAAAATATAAATCTTCAATATCTTTTCAGCAATTTCTGAATGGTTTACTATATTTGCACAATTGCATATTTAATAATAGCCTCGTGAACTAACATTGTCTTTGGCACAATGGCTTTGTTGATTAAATAAAAATATAATCTAAAAATAAACTTGAATATAATTTCGGAATAGAGAATAAAATTTCGGATCTTTTGTTTCCAGTAAACTTTTTTGTAAAACTTACAGTTTACGATTTATAGCCCATTTAATGAACCGGTTTTTCTATTGTTTAATTTTAATCAATTAAACGAACATTTCAAGAGTTATCGACCACGATAGAAAAACCGTTCATTAAATGGGCCATAAATCGTAAACGGTAAGTTTTACAAAAAAGTTTACTGGAAACAAAAGATGCGAAATTTTATTCTCTACAATTATAGTCACTTTAACTAAAGCCCTAAAGTGCATAGTTTCCGAGATATCGATCAAAAACGATTTTCAAGATGGCGCTTGAAGCTCCACCTGGATCTGTCAACATTTTGTGATTTTAAGCTCAGCAAATGCCTGCACAACAAATTCATTGAGAGTCGTAATCGATCTGCGCATGCGCTGGTGGTCCTTTATCCTCCAGGGTTTATATCAAAGCGTACGCGTCGCATGCCTCGCAAAGTCTGTATCCACATTAAGAAATACGACGCGGCGACGCGACGCTGATATCAAAAATAAAAGATGTGAAAGCGTACCTGCCAGGAGCCAGAAGGCGGCAGGCCAGTGACGAGCACTCTGTACTCAGAGCGGCGGGCAGGCGGGCCGCGCGCCGGCGCCCGCGCCCCGAACCTCTCGCCACCGCCACCGCGGCCGCGGCCGCCACCGCCGCCGCCACCGCGCGGGAACTCAACGCGCAGCCGATAACCATCGTAGTCGTACCCATCCCGCGCTCGCACCGCGTCATCAGCGTCTCTGAACAATAATGCACACTTGCAACCGCCCGGTTGGAAAACTGAACTGCCTGGACGGTTCAAAGGCTTGAAACTTGTCTTAGGCATCACCCTGTCACTGTAAGTAGTGTAAATCCTTGATGAGAGTCTATTGAAAGGCAGGAAATTTGCAGTCAATGTATTGTAAGTTCTTGAAGTTCGGTCATTGTAAGACCTAAAACTTGTGGCCGGTCTATCATTGTAAGTCTTTGAATTTGTCAATCTGTCATTGAAAAGGTTAGAATTTGTGCTGGTTCTCTCGTTGATGAACTTGGATCTTTGTGATGTTCTTTCATTGGAGCTCCTGGGACTAACTGAGGTATCATTTAGATTGGACGTGAATCTTGTCGGTCTATCATTGTATCTAGGGTTGTTATTTGTAAACTGATCGCGGAAAGATTGGAAACTCAGTGCCAGGTCATCGTTATACTTTGGCTTGAAACCAATGGTACTATTGTATTTTGGACTGTAACTCCTGGCTCTTTTAATATGCTTTGCCTTAGAAATTGTTGCCAAGCTGTTATAGGGCTTGAACTTAGAGCTTGTAGTCATCCTATCATTATGTCTCTTAAAACTTGTATTAGTTTTGTCACTTTGCTTGGAATTTGAACTTGTTGCTCTAATATCACTTTTCACTAACTTCGAACTCATGATTTTAATAATTAACAATCATATCGAAAAAAAATATTCAAGAGCAAGCCACCAACTTCAATCAATTTTTACTTATTACTGAAGACGAAAATACAGTAAGTCATAGTAGATTATTACAAACATATGTGCCAAGCACCTGATTCAACAACTCATTCTTCAAACAAATTAAAGCATATTGTTTCAGCAATAAATAGAAAAAAATATTGTTAATGTGTCATTGCGATATAGGCATATGAATTGACATCATGCCTAATGTAAATTTAAGGTGGTCATAATAATTTGAAGTTGAAATCATAACAACTATGATATAGATAGATAGATAGATATTCTTTATTGTTAACACAAAAAGCACAAGTAACACAGATAACAAAAACATTATAAGTATAGCGTGTAACAAGAGGCGGCCTTATCGCTTAAAGCGATCTCTGCCAGGCAACCTTTGGATGGAATAGGAATATAGAACAAGTAAAGACGAGGGTGTGCGTTAACAAAAATAGTTCGTACTTATAAAACATACATTTACATACATACTAATAAATACTTACATAAACATAAAGTACATAAAATTAACCTACCATACTTATCTAAACATACTTATAATAACAAAAAAAAACAAAAAATATATATTATAGAACTAGTTAAATAAAAAAAATAAATAAATAAAGACAACAGCACTATCGTTTATCAACGAGCGGACAATTGCAAGTAATGATTTTTAACCTGTTCTTTGAACACGGCAAGTGATGGAGAAAGTCTGATCGGCACAGGCAAAACATTCCAAAGTTGAACTGCCTGGAAAGCAAATGACTTCCCATAAAAAGTTTCGCAGCGTGCGGATGGTGTTTTAAGCTTAAGATTTTCTTTGGACCTGAGAGAGAGGGAATGTAAGGTGTGCCAGTAGGAAAAAAGGTCTTTTAGGTAAGAAGGAGTTGAAGGGTTAAAGAGGATGTTGTAGAGGAGATGGAGAATATGTGCATTCCGTCGAAAGCGAATTGGAAGCCACTTGAGCTTTGCGCGAAAATGAGATATACGGTCATACTTACGTAAGCCATATATGAATCTAATACAATAATTTTGGAGCCGCTCAAGTTTATCTAGCTGAGTTTCGGTGAGATCTAAAAAGCAAGCGTCAGCATAATCTAATATGGGGAGGAGAAGAGACTGTGCGAGCGCCACCTTAGTGGCAGTGGGTAAAAAGTTCCGGAGTCGTCTCAACGAGCTACCAGCAGCAAACAGTTTACTACAAATCAACTTTATGTGTACGTCCCAGTTTAAGGACCGATCGAACATAACCCCAAGGTTTCGCACCGACTCACTATAAGGCAATGTTATTCCGTCAAAAACAACACTAGGGAGTTTAGCCCAATCAATTTTTGAGATTGCATACGAACTACCAATAATAATAACTTGAGTTTTTGCCGGGTTGACTTGCAGACCATAGGAGTTACTCCACTCTTTAATCCGGCAAAGATCATTATTAATTCTAGCTACCGCAGAGTCCAGATCATCTAGCCTAGCTTGTGTGTAAATTTGAAGATCATCTGCATAAAGGTGGTAGGAAGAACTAAGGCACTGAGATATAGAATTTATGAAAAATGCGAAAAGAAGAGGAGATAGTACGCCGCCTTGTGGTACGCCAGCTGCAGTATTGCACCAGGAGGAATAAGAATCTTCAAGGCGAACACGTTGCCGGCGCCCATACAAGTAGCTGTGAAGCCAATCGATCGCTGATGGAGATATGTTAGAAGAGCGAAATAATGCCAGTAAAATGTCAAAGTCGACGGTATTGAAGGCATTACTGAAGTCTAACAAAGTTAGAATAGTAAGCCTACCGTCATCCATACCCAAGCGTATGTCGTCAGTGATCTTAATAAGCGCAGACACAGTACTATGCCCAGGACGAAAACCGGATTGGAGAGGATTAAGGAGATTGTGTACGTTGAGGAAATCGTTCAACTGCCTGTGAACGAGACGCTCAAGAACTTTGGACAGGAACGGAAGGATAGAGATTGGACGATATTCTGAAAAGGATCTGGGATTGGATTTCTTGGGCAAAGGTATAATCTGCGCGTCTTTCCATAATGCAGGAAAAATTCCACTAGAGGTGGAGTTATTGAAAATAGCGCATAGGACAGGAAGGATAACGTCCAGAATAGGCAAAAGCATGTTCCGGCTTATATTGTCACCGCCAACCGCGTTGGAGGAGATTGACATTAGACTCCTCTTAACATCACATTCAGTGAAACGATTGAACGTAAAAGGGGAGAAGTCGGGAGTTGGAGTGGCAGAAAGAGAACTTAAAGTTGGATTCTTAGCTGCGTCCGGCATAGCGGAAGCAGAAGAGAAATGTTGGTTGAGAGCATTTAGATCAATATTGTTAGGAGAAGTATTTTGACGAGATTTGCCAATTCCCATAGACTTAAGAAATTTCCAAACCCTTGCTGGGTTTTCATCTTCAACTGAAGCATAAATATGGCGACGCATTGCATCCCTACACACCTTATTACAGCGATTTCGAGCCAGGACGTATTTGGCGTGATTCGCCTCAGTAGGACGCAACTTGTACCTGGTTTTGGCAACTGCCTTTTTGTGCATCAAAGATTTTATGTCATCGGTGAGCCATGGTGCAGGAAGCTGTTTAATTTTGATGGAGCGTATTGGAGCATGCACGTCATATAATTGAGTGATCAGCGTGTTAAAAATAGTAACCTGCTCATCTACCGACTCCGCATCAAGAACTGGACTCCAATCTATCTTAGCAGCGTCATGGAGTAAAGCTTCATGATCCATACCACTAAAGTTGCGCTGCAGAATAATTTGAGGTTTGGGCTTGGGAGGACGTATTTTATACGATAGAAAAATTAGATCATGATAAGAGAAGTTATCGGCAGCATATTGGCCATGTTTAGCAACGTTATTGGGAGAAGAAACGATCATCAAGTCAAGAAGAGATGGGGCGCAGTTTGGAAAATGATGCGTCGCATTTAGAGGAAGGAAATGTAGATTATAGGAATTTACTACAGATTCGAAAGAAGAAGTTCGATGATCTTTCTTTAGGAGACATGTGTTGAAATCACCCATAATTATAGAGTGGTTGTAAGTGGGGACAAGGTCATATAAAATATTTTCGAAAGATGAAAAGAAATTAATGGTTTTAGAAGGGCAATAATAGACTCCGAGAAGAATTTTAGTGTGGGAAAGAAGTACTTCAATGAACAGATGCTCACCACCGTTCTCTGGAGGTGGCTGTGGCGATTGGCTTATGATAGAATAAGGAATATTAGCTTTTAAGTAAATAGCCACACCACCCCCGCCGCGGGAGGTACGATCATTACGTATAAGAATAAAACCAGGTAGGGAAAAAGATGTAGTAAGAAGAGAAGGACGAAGCCATGTTTCGGAGACTAATATTGCGTGAATGTTTTTATGATCAAGTGACGCTAGCATTTCCGAGTAGCTTGACGGGATGCTCTGAGCGTTTATATGGATAATGTTAAAGTTTTTAGAGACGTCAGAGAAAGTGCTTTCCAGGTAGTCAGATAATGGCAGCAAACTGACGAAACTGTCGTCAGTGCAAGTTGTCGTTTCGGATGAAGTAGCAGATAAATATTCGTCATCGCTGTTGCCGTCGATGTCTTTAAAAATATTTAACATAATAATATACTAACAATATATTCTATAGATAAAAACCTAACACAAAAATAAAATAATAATAAATAATAAGATAAAAATTTACTACTAAAATAAATAAATTCCACCTGCCGGTTGTGTCTGTAGGAGATGCAGCTAAATTAAATTAATACACAGAAACATAAACACAAAAGAAAAAAACATGCAAAACTTTTAAATGGACAACTATACGCATTAAGATGCACAACTTTGTAGGGTAGTGGAAAACTACAATCTAATCAAGCAAGCTAAAAACAACATTCAATATTCACAAGGAACCTGAGAAAAACTTAAAGCCTAGAACCGTTAAAAGTGAAAAAATATTTGAACATCAAGAATATAACAATAAAGCAGGACTTTTTTCGAAGCGCATACAATACACGATATACAATTTTCTTTCTGTTAATTTTGCCTTCCTTGTAAAAAAGGTAAAGTTTTGGAAGAAAATAATTTAAGTATTAGCTTTAATTTGCGCAATTACTCTTAACTTTGCTGGTCTGGTACAGTTGTTGCAAATCACGATTGCACCGTGTCCGCCAGTAAGTGTGCCTGGCTGAGCGATAAATACCACACACATGCATACAAATACGGCTTGTATAAAACTATTTTTCGCCAAAATGGCACAACCGATTTTATCCATGTACCTACAGAATTCGAATAGTTCGCACGAATCGATATCCATGTAGTAAATTTTACATTATTGTTGAATATTCAAAAACGGCTCAGCCAATTTCCATTAACTTTAAAAGGAATAAGTTCTGAAATTTGATCTACTAATCTAAAAGATTTTTTTATATTGGTGCACGATCGGCGAAATTATCGAATATACATAGATCCTCCTCCTTTTTGGAAGTCGGTTAAAAACACGTGTTAAGCCGCGTGCGTTCGTGATTTGTAACAAGTATAACTAATAAACCTCATAAAATGTGTTTTAATATTTTTGTAATACTTTACTAAAGGTTGTAAGCAATATACATATATTTCAACCTTTAAACAATGCTAATTCGTAATTACGTAGAAAAATGTATGTACAAGTGATAATTATTATTCTGAAGGTTAATACTACTTATTACTGTACACATCACAGCAATAGAATACATACATATTTAATAGATGTTAACCACTAACATGCCACATCATCATTTTGCCTGTTATTTTAACAAAATATGGTGTAGGCAGCGGCACGTAAGTCTAGCGCTAAGGGTACTGTGGAGGGGATGGCTGCGCATGGTGACCGTCATACTGAACTCATGCGCAGCCATCCCCTCCATACTTCGCTCAGCGCTAGACTTATATGACGCGACCTGTAGTAGATATTAGTTTATAAATTACTAGCTTTTGCTCGCTACCCCCTTATTTTTGAGCTATTCTATGGGAACCATTTATTTTTCTGGAATTAGAAGTAGACTTTCCGTCTTTAAAACTACGATCATGCCAAAAATCAAATTAATCCATTGCTCCTTTGCTGCGTGAAAGAGAAACAAACCAACAAACACTTTTAGATTCATAGTATTATTAAGGATAAGGAAGTAAGGAAACTTAGTCATGCCAGCACCCCTTTCATGGCGACTAGCAAATGATCTCTAATCTGTGGTTAGCTATGCTGCTCCTCTTATGATAAACAGCATGTGTCTTTCAATGTGATCTGAAAATGCAACCTTCTCGACTCCAGTCTGAAGGTTCAGATTACATCACAATGCAAATACATACACCGTTTACCAAGGCAGTATAGTTATTGACCTTAACATTGACACAATCACAAACAACATTAAAGTCACCGGAGCAGTCATGTACATAGTCCAAAGCGATGTTCTTTATATATCTAGAGTTTGAGCAATAAGAGAAGCATCGTAGGTGAGGTTGCCTGTGTGCCATTTTACTAATTTCATTATGGTGACAACACTGCTCTGACATTGCTACTAGTACAACTAAAAGTGGTTGATACTTGGTAGACAGTAGACACCAATTCGGTTTTCATCAGTACTCACATCTACCAAGTATAGTTGATACCTTGGCTGCTGATAAAACATTTTTGCTGTTCACCATAATGCCACAACGGTTCTCTTTTTGCACAAACTTTACCTTGGAATCTGGTTTTTATGTAAAGTGGTTGTCTAATAAGCTGTTATTGTTTGTTTGTTTGTTTATTTAAAGAACCTGAGCAAGCAAGCTCGGGTAGACCATACTGGGGAGAAATGCACAAAACTAGACCCCAAGCTGGATATTAGTGCAGAGCCTCATTTAAGACAATAAGAATAAGGTATAATACATGCAAATCCTTTTAAGGTCTCGGGAACTAGCACACTGCATAGCCATAGGAACGCTCAGACCTGAAATAACCTGCACAGCTGATTATCTAACTACATACATACTGTAAAAGAAGTAAACACGGAATGAACTGTTATATAGGCCGAATCATACAAGTCAGCAGATGAGAAGGTACAAGATGCGATTTATCCAATCCTGACTGAAGTGCACATAAAGCTACACATTGATTGGGTTTTGTGCAGCTTATAGCTAGCTTCGCATTCACCAACCTGTATGATTCGGCCTATATAAAATTTCATTATGGAGGGTTTCAATGTGATACTATACAAGACAGTGAATGCAGGCAGGTTGCCAAATCCTTGATTATGAGGAAAACATCACAAAGTACATCAAAACGGGTCATTAAATGCTTTTAATTTAGGTTGAAGCCCTCGAAACATTGTAGGTACATATTGTATTTTAACAAATAACATTATCAACTGAAGAAGCTCAATAATATCCTTATCAGTGGCATGATAAATGTTGTTTTATAAGATAGCAGAGCCAAATATAGTCCCTCTTGTTTGTGTAGTACCTACTCACAATGGTCTTTACACTGTGGGCCTCAAGTATAGTAATGATTTTCCATGAATAAACTGAATCAATCTTCTTGGCAGCTGTGAAGTTAGCTACAAGCTGCACAAAACCCAATCTCATGAAGCTGTAAGTGAACTTCAGTCAACATTGGCTTTTGCGCAGCTTGTAGCTCCTAACATCAGAGCCGCCAAGAAGTATTAAGACCATCTGTATTAATACACACCAATTTTTCATGAATTAACACAAGTTGACTGATTAATTGGAATCTCTTGACTGGATTTTCCAAAACTACCCTCATTAAAAGACAAATACTTTTATTTTTATGCTACAGTTCATTCACAGTTATTTTCTCTGACATTTTGTTGTTGTGTCTCTGTCTAACCTGTAATGGTGTATAATGACTAGACAGAGATTGCAACATATGTAACAGGTAAAATAACTGTGATATTAGTTTTGCAATTTACCTTTTCCTGGCTGACCTTCAACATAGTGTATAGGCTGAATCAAACAAGTTGGCAAATGTGGAGTTAGCTGCAAGCTGCGCAATATCCAGTCCTGACTGGAACTCAGATAAAGCTGCCCATTAATTGGATCTTGTGCAGCTTTTTGCTAACTTTACATACACTGACTTGTATGATTCAGCCTATAGCATGCTATTTGTAGACCATCATTAGATTTATTTATTTATTTATTTGTTTATAGGCGAGCAGTGTATACTGATGTGCCTATATCAAGCAGAGTCGAATAATATTAGTATTTATCTGTCAAGGAAATTTTTTCCTTCTTTATCCAAAGGTCCAGTCTATTCTTAAATGTGTTTATAGTTCTTGCTGAGATTACATCCTCAGGCAACCTATTCCAATTGTAGACAACTCTATTGCAGAGAATGTGGTGTGCAGTGTTGGTTTGTGATGGTGTAGGCTGTAAGAGGAATTTATGGCGTCTGCTATCGCGCATATTTTCCTTCAAGGTGTATATGTCGTGAATATTCGGAAGATTATAGAAGCCATTGAGAATTTTGAAGGTCTCAATCAAGTCTCCACGCAATCGTCGTTCTTCGAGGGTCGTGAGACGAAGAGCTTTTAACCTATCTTCATAGGTTTTGCGGCGCAGAGCATATGGAATCCTGGTGGCTTTTCTTTGTGCACTTTCAAGCAAATCAATATCTTTTTTAAAGTAAGGACTCCACACTTGAAACCCATATTCTAGGAGAGGCCTTATATAGGTTTTGTAAATCTTAATAAAAACATCCACAGTTACTGTCTGAAAGGACTTGCGTATGACATAAATAAATGAGTTGGCTCGTTTGACTATCATAGATATATGCTGTTCCCATTTTAAATCTGCAGTAATGATGACTCCCAAATCCTTCTGTTGGCCTACAGATGCTAAAGCAACTCCATCAAGTGTGTATATCTTTTTAGGGTTGGTACTACCAAGATGTAACACACTACATTTGGCTATGTTCAACTTTATAATCCAGTCCCTGGTCCAGTTCTGAATGCGGTCTAGATCTTTTTGAAGTTCTCCAGACTTTATCAATGCATTAGCAAAAAACTTCCCATCATCTGCGAAAAAAGCTGATTGACATTCTATGAGCTCTATCAGATCCGTTATGAAGATTCCAAACATCTCAGGAGCGGTCACAGAACCCTGGGGGACACCGCTGGAAACCATTTTCCGTTCCGATAGTGAGTTCCCCACTCGAACCTGAAATGTTCTACCCGATAAGAAGCTCCGGTACCACTCAAGCAACTTACCACGCAACCCATGATGTTCAAGCTTAAACAACAAGCGCTGGTGGGGTACCTTGTCAAATGCACGTTCAAAATCGAGGTATGCTACATCAACAGGTTCTTTTTTATCAACTTGTACACTCCAGGCATGAACAGATGTCAATAAGTTAGTGACAGTTGACCTTTTTTCAATAAAACCATGTTGCTTTGTTGAGATCACACAATTTCTATTTAAGAATTGTGCCACTCTCTTACTTATAATCCTTTCCATAATCTTCACCACAATGCTAGTGAGACTAATGGGTCGGAAGTTTTCCGGTTTAGTTTTGTCACCTTTCTTAAAAATTGGAGTTACTATCGCATGCTTCCAGTCTCGAGGCAAGTATCCAGCTTCAAAAGAAGTGTTCATTAATTGTGCTAAGACAGGAGCAATAGTATTAACACAATTTTTAAGTATGCAAACTGGAAGTTGATCTGGCCCGGGGGACGACTGAATATTCAGGTTCGCAATTACTTTCTTTACATCACTTTCAGTAAAAGAAATGTCACACAAACTTTCCTCTACACGGGGAGTTGCAATAGTCATAGTGTTTTGATTGAGTGCTGGTTCTACTGAATATGCTTTTTCAAACTCAACTGCAAAAACCTCAGCAATATCACATGGTTTAGTTACTAGGTCTCCATTGTGGTTTCTAATTGCTGGTGGAATACTGACAGTAGAGGTAGTACAGCGTCGCAGGTATGAATAAAAAGCTTTATCACCATAGTCAAGGATTCTGGCCTCATAAGCACTCCTCTGTTTCCTGGACAAGGCAACACACATATTATTCACCTCACGAAACTTCTTATAGTCATGTTCATCCTTGGACATTCTGTACCTGTCCCATAAGATTTTCTTTTCCAAAATTAACTCCAGAACACTATCATCAATCCATGGTTTATTTTTAATTGGTTTAGATCTTACTTGACGTAGAGGCGCATGGTGGTCTGTAGTAATATTAATAGCATTTATGATACCATCCCATAGCTGTTGAGGATCATCCGTTTCGCATACAGCTTGCAAAGTCTTATACAAATCAGAATTGTAACTGTCATAATTTATGCTCTGATAGTTTCGCCTGAGCTTGGGTATTGTCCTTTCTTTTTGCATTAGACACTGGATAGAGAATTCTAAGACACAATGGTCACTTTTTCCTATTGGTGGTTTATGGATAACTTCCGTAATTAATGTTTCATCATTGACCATTATAAGATCTAATAGAGAAGGTGCCTGGTTTGATTGGTAACGTGTAGGTGTGTTTACAAGCTGGTGCAAATTGCTATTTAGGTACATATTTATAAACATATTTTCTGGTTTGGTATTCACATCTCCGGACTGTTGCTGATCAGTTAAGATCGGCCACTTTAAATTAGTGTAGTTGAAGTCACCGGCCACCACTATAGTGTTGTTTTCAGATGCTGTAAAGAGATTTTCCAGCAGTTTAGTGTCACATGATCTCCATGCTGTCTCTTCCTTATCGTCAGGCCGATATACCCCCACCACCAAGAAATGATGCATACCAAACTGAATGTCCAGATAGAGTGCTTCCACATCCTCACACATATATCTCTGATTACGTTTAGCTATGATCGGCACACCATCCAAGTGGTCCCTGATGTATATTGCTACTCCTCCAGCTCTAGTTTTTCCCTCAGATTTCTTCTTTTTGTGGCTCCGGTCTAATCTAAACAGTGTATAGCCAGGAATATTGTAAGTGCTATTACGGTCACTACTGTTCAGCCAAGTTTCCGTTATTACTACTATCGCAGGATTCTGAGCAGTGACACATTGCAGGAAAAGGTCGAATTTAGATCGAATAGAGAAAAGATTTGTATACATGAAAGTAAGGTCACTATAAGGGTCTCTGCGAGAGGCTAGTTTTTTGGTACAATCTTAGGAATTCCTTTTATGTACCTGATAGTAAGATTGGTTTCACCCTTTTCAATTCGGCTTTTGAGAGTGTCCCGTAATTTGTTGAGCTCCTCTCTTTGTTTGGGTGTCTTATCATCATAAACTCTTACCTCTTTAGGGGCCTTACTCTTATTCTTAAGAATCTGCACAGCATCCTGACGGGTTTTGAACACCACCTTCAGCGGCCGTTGCTTTCCAGGTTCTCGACGACCAAGACGCTGCACTGACAAAACTTTCGAGTAGTCCTCCCCACTATTGATGTCCTTGAGGACCTTATTCACAAACTTTTCATCGTAACTTTTCCTGTCCGTGCAGTGACGGATTAAGACTACTTGATGCCCTAAGCAATCCACTCCTGTGGGCCCCCCTATCCGTATGTCAACAAGAATCGGTCATTAAACCTTTACCGCCTAAAAACTTTAGTTTTTTGTATTATAAGATGATGAGATGTAACATACCTTAGAAGTGGAGTAGGTGCGACAACAATAAAAACCAAAGCATAATTTATTTATTTATTGAAATGCGCCTTGCGGCTTTTTCGGGCATTGAATTCTCGCAAGATAGTACCTATTAACGTCTAATTTTTTTAACATATCGGACTCTATGTATAACAATCCTTTCGGCTTGATAATTTATCGATGTTATTTATCATTTCATATCATTGTATCATCTTTGTCCTTTTTTCATTTATTAATATTTTTATTTTTGAAATAGAACGTTCCGCTGAGCAATTTGTAATCATAAGCGATAAAAATATACGCAGGGCTGTTTCCACATTAGGGAAAGCTGATTCAATTTTATCATCATGTATTATTTTATACAATTGTGCGTGAGTTTGATGTAAACTTGTGCGAGCCGAAGCCGAGCCGAGCGTTGGGTCTGCAACTTATTTTACTTATGACTGCCTCGGTGGCTCAGTGATTAGTGAACCTGACTTCTAGATCACAGAGGCGTGGGTTCGATCCCCCGAATTGGCGGATCGCAATTCCGGTACATTCGAATTGCCGAATGCACTAGCGGGCAGCGAGTGGGCAAGCGGGAGCGGGGTTATGACTCTAGGTCGGACTCTATGTCAACTTAAAACGCGTGAATTTTCAAATTAGTCTTAGAAACTTTCTTTAGTGTGGTTTTTTGGTGACGTGAGACGTGATTCGTAATGCCCTAAGGATCTAAGGACGGATTTTTTTTGTTTCTTCTGGTGCCCCCCCAGACGTGATGCCCTAGGCAATTGCTTAATTTGATTAAGGGTTAATCCGTCACTGTGTCCGTGCCATTGTCCGAACCACTCTCCTTAATGCCCACCAGGATCACATTGTTCGCTCTGCGCTCGCGCTCCTGAAGTTCCTCCAGAATGGCATTAGTGCTGAGAGGCGACGGCTCGAGTGCTGCTGCCACTGCGGGCGGCTGCATATCGTCCCGACCCGCACTGTTCGTCCGAGACAAGAGCTCCTTCACTTCGTCAAGTTCCTTTCTCAGCCCGTCGTATGATTTTATGAGCTTGGGCACTTGAAATAAGGCTTCTCTGCACAAATCACATAAATACAGAAGTGTGCGTTTGCCCTTCAGCCCCATGACGCGCGCCTCGCTACTAGTTAAGTTGCTGCATTGTAAGCAGATGTATCTCTTGCAACCATCACATTGAACCACGGAGTCGTCAGTAAAGTCATTTTCGCACACAAAGCACTTCATTTTTGTTGATCGATTTGAATTCACAAAGAAAAAAAAACGGAAAAACGGAAAAGTTTATCTCGTATTTAACAAGTCACTGCAGCAAAATTCCGAATGAACTACACTTTTCACCGAATAATTGATAGTTTATCGACCTAAATAACACTATTTTAACGCGGAATTAGCGAATTTAACAATATTTTAAGAAATTATAAATAGCAACGCAAATTCGACACTGCTTCACTCTCGAGGGTAGGCGACGAAAAAAAAGACGACGAAATTTATAAAATAAAATGACTACCACTTACAACCCGGTCACAATATCTGTGCACCTGACCTCGTGACGGAATTGATTACAAATTCAGTATTATCTATATATTTTTACCAATTCTGTATCGGCAACGTAGATGCTAACCGTACTGTCGCACCGGGACGTGCGCGGAGAGGTGACAGGGGAAGCGGGAGAGGCGCCGCAATCCAGCGAGGTGCACAGATATTCTGACCGGGTAGTATACATTATTTACAAAGTCCATAAACAAAATTCCATTATAGACCATTCAGGATGTAGGCCTCATCTACAAGACACCTGCTAGTCCAGCATGATACCACAAAAAGCCACGAAAAGAACTCTTTTCAATGAGTGAAAAAGTGACAGATATACATGTTCTTTGCCATAACACTGTCTCGTTCTGACACATTGAAAAAAATTTTACTTTAAGCGCATCCTAGCCCAGGAGTGCTACCTATCTCTATTTTTCAACAGCATTCTACAGGAAGATGGTCTTTTTGATATCTTTTAGTCATGCTGTTGATCTTTTTTCATCCCTAGATCATTGAATCAATAAATTAACCAGCACCAATTCAATGGAAATTTGGAGGTACCTACTAATAAAACATTTATTACAAAAGGATAGGCTGGAATAATCCATAATAATATATACCTACTCATACAGCGATATGGCTACTGCTGTTGACTGATAATACTTTACACTGTTACATACATTTTTGGTGATTAACCATAATGAGGATGTCCCAGTATTTCATGTTGAAGGACAGACGACTTATCATCAGAGAAATCTAACGAAGCGTTTTCGGGTAATTATCTGTACATACATATAATATAATAGGTATACGTGCATAGATAATCTCATCGCGAGCGACTCAAGGGTACACGCAGTTTGTAAAATACTCGCATAGATACAAATAATAACTTATTATTGTGGTGTATGTACTCACCTAGGATCCTCGAACTCCACAAATGCAAAGGGCGGTCCTTTTCTGTTCTTTAAATCAACGAATGTGACTTTGCCGAATTTATAGAATAGGTCTTGAATATCCTTTGTCCTGATGTCTGGAGGCAAATTCCCAACGTATATCCTGCACTCATTTCGGTTACTGCTGCTTCCGCCTGACATATTGTGTCCTTTTACAATAGAAATAAGCCTAAACTTACACGATTAATAATTGTAATAGCGTTTAACGTAAGCCGATCAACGCCGCTCTTAAAACCAATATGGCGGCCTAGAAATTAAAAAAGAAGCGAAATGGGCAGTATTGCCATGATAAGTGTCTAAGCACCCTCATTAAAAACCAGCTTAATTTAACTAGTGGTCCGCCCCGGACTTGGACCTCGCGTTATTCCTAATTTATATCATAAAAACTTTGATTAAAAAAAAATATATAATAATATTGGTGCGAAAGTTTTGCAATGATGAGTGAAGTAAATGGATATATCATTCGGTAAAATATTTCAAGTATATGAGTTTCTGCCAAAAATTGCTATTGTTATGCTGCAATGTTTGAATTTATGCTAAATCTGTTCATACTGAATGGAATTGAACACTAGCAGACTCTAAGAAGAAACTCCATGACGTTTTTGCAAAGGCCATTGAAATAAACCCTGCAGTAGGTGCCATGGGAAGCTGGCCAGTCGATCACAGGAGAGCCTCTGGAATACATCCCATAGTAGTAGATACCACAGAAAGTTGGAAAGGCCTTTGCAAAAAGCCCCAGTGGTCGTAGGTGTCACGGATAGCTAGGTTTCGATTACAAGACTGCCGTAGGAAAACACCCCATGGCAGTAGATACCACAGAGACCGGAAAAAGTCGTTACAGACGGCCCCGCAGTAGTAGAGGTCACGGAGAGCTGGCCAGTCGGTCACAGGAGAGCCTCTGGAGAACGCTCCATAGCAGTAGATACCACAGCGAGTTGGAAAATCCGTTGCAGGCAGCTCTACTAGTAGGCGTTGCGAAGAGTTATCCCGTTGATAACAGGAGAGCCGCCGGAGAATGCCCCGTAGCAGTCGATACCACAGGGAGCTGGAAAGGCCATCGCAGACGGCTCTAGTGGTAGTAAGTGTCACGGAGAGCTGACAAAAGGAGACCCGTCGCGTCTGAGCAGGCAGTAGGGGGTTTATTGAACGCGACGTTCAGATTAAGTAGCCATAGCCTAAAGTTTACTCATATGACGCCAATGAGGCAAAGATTCTTGTCATCACTTTTTTAATGTCCTGTTTTATTTTTAACAAAATATTCAAAAACTTTCACAAGAAACTGACACTGACCTTACACCATAGAAATTTGGATTTTTGACATAGGTACTATCCAAATTCAAATTAGAATTTTAAATAAATGTTCGTTAAGAATGAGTATTTTGTTGAGCGCGACGAGCGTCCTCCAAAGCAGAAAGCACAGAAAACTTCCCTCGAATAAATCCCTTAAACTCCGAGACCGACGGTTTATTTTACCGTACCGAAAACGCAAAGATAACAAAATACATCAAATAGCTCACTTAATTCATTACAAAAGTCATTTGCATGATTCAGGATTTTGTCGCTCGATGAACGGAGCCATCTATGATTTTTAAGATTGAACTAATGTGCTTAGTAACTAAGTATATGAATGGTTCAAAAGGTAACTTTGCGTAAAGCGCTCCAACATATATATATATATATATAATAAATTTAATGTTGAAAAATATTAAAATTGTTAAATTATATAAAGTTATACAAAATTATATAATAATTAATAATATTGTATTGTCATTGGAACTAAAGGTGTGTACCAAATATCAGATCAATCAGTCAACGGGAAGAGGGTAGAATTTCAATTACTAGATTTGACCCAAGCAACTCCCGCAGAAAGTGGCACCGTTTTGCCTCTTTTTGCCTCGCATCTTCGCAACCACTGAACAGAAGATGCTCATATTCGAACTTAAAAATTCTATATATATAAACTACGTGCATGCTAAATTTCATGGAGATCGGCTGAGCGGTACTTGAGTTATCGTCGAACAAAGAAACATACAAACATACATTTGACAGCTCAAGTGCCGGCTCCTCTCAGTAGACTCAGAGACCTTGCTTACGCTCGGTCAATAATTTTACCAGGAGGAAGTACAGGATGGAAGTTTCCCATCTTATTAAAATTAAAAATAATATACATTTAAAGACGTTAGAAATATAATAGATACAGTGATATAAATACTGAAATATCTTAATAAAAGACAGAGTTATGTATGTTTAACATGACTGCACGAAACCAAAAAGACCCGCAACGGATTTACGCGGTGGACGTCACGAAACTCAAAAGCCGCGCCGTGGGTTTGGTCAAATGAAAAAAGAAAATAAAGTGCTTCATTCTATACCGGGTATTTTTCTAAGCCACAAATACGTTCTATGATATCATTGTACACAACATGATGTTATGATCAACATTTACGATGGGACTAACCCCTCAATATTGCAAATATAAAGAATCAGCATCTCCCTCCATGCAATTTGTCGTAAGTAAATGAACTTTATATCTAAATGGAACAGGACTTGGCGTGTGTTTCTAGTGTACTGCGGTTTTTACATCTGTAGCTATTAACCACTAGTTTTTTGAACAGTAGACCTCACATTTTGGTGAAAATTTTCTAGTAATTATTTCTCAAAAATGCACAACATGCACAGGCAATATATTCTTAATCACAATTATGGTAAAGTTCTTTTCTAGGTTATCATTGTACAAATTATTATCACCAACTTTTACTATGGGACTGATTCCCTGTACAGGGTTATTACAGAGTGTTACAGAGTTTATTCGTATACAACAGGTATTCGTATGTATGAGCTGCCGACACGGCATCCTTCTTTTGTATCCTTGAACCAAATCTGTCAAGAAGTCCCGCGAGTCGGCTTATGAAGATTAAATTAAAGAGATGTGTCGCGAGGTCTACTGTTCTGAGAACTACTAGTTATACGAGGTTACGCGTGAAAATGTTTTCCATGAATTTTATCAAACAATTAATTCCACATTGTCGGGATAGACTTTTTTCACATATCAACATTACAAGCGCAATGACAGGGATACGGAAATTGATTTTGACATTCCAGTACTTTAGTGGTGGGCAAGTTGCGCGATTTCAAAAATAGTCGATTTTTACAAACTTATAATTAGTTTCACCTGTCCCGTTGTATGTCTGTCGCTGCGAGGTCTGTCGCTTCGAGGTCTGTTATCAAATCTTTCAAATTTTTGATCCACTTCCCGGTTACTGATTGATCTAAATTTTTGCATACATGTGTAAATCGCGTGACAATGCAATATTATGATGATGTCATCATAATATTCATCATCATAATATTGCATTGTCACGCGAATCGCGATGCTGATCTGATGATGGAGTTGGAAGGTGGCCAAAGGAACTTCGCAATGAATTGACACAACCTCATCGAGCTTGGGCTCATTTGAATCGTCTAGGCGAGTACTTTGTCTTTCAATGGTAACCAGGGTCTGATGATGGAGCTGGAAGGTGGTCATAGGAACTCTGTAATGGAACGACGCAACCCCATCGAGTTTCGGCTCGTTTGATTCGTTTTGGTGAACATTTGTACAGTAAATGCTAGATTTAAAAAAAAAAAATTTACGTAGATAATACTTGGTAACTTAGTATATAAAAGACGTTGTAATTGATTGGGTCGGAAGTTTTTGGGCTGTTCCAGCCATTGTTTCAGGGAGAGTCATCAAGTTGTAGTAGGTACTTAGTTGACGGACTACGCGACTCTAGCGTACATTTTTGACGTTTTACCAATAAATCATCTTAATTCGAGATTTTATATATCTACCTTATTCAACAAGGAAAAGAAACCAAACAACGTGTTCTTTTGTCTTCAGTAACTTCAAAATAAATATAGAGCAAATGAAATGGAATGCTCTACTACTTTATAATATAAAGCACGAGGATACAGTGTGCGAAAATTTATCAAAACTTACAACAATTTCAAAAGGTACGCACAGCGCAAACCAATCCATTGCCATAATTTGTAAGGGTAGTGAGCGTATAATTATATTTTAAGGCTTGTTCAGTAACTTCAAAATAGACATTATGTGGAAATGAGAGCATATCGCAGCTATTATGCGCAAGTGCAGCGAGCGCGTACTTTGCAAGTGCAAAAGTAGCAAGTGCGAATTATCGCTCTTAGGTTCTACTCTTGCATTTGAATAATTAAAATGTAGGACGTTGATCTAGGCAAAAACCACCGTCTGACCTGCGGGTCAATTCTGTTAGCCGATCTCTTTACGGAAGTGATACGTTCTTGAACCTCTCTCGCTTTTCTGACAGTTTCAACAGCACAAAACTGTCAGGAAAACGAGACAGGTTCAAGAACGTGTCACCTTAGTAACGAGATCGATTGACAGAATTGCCCCGCAGAGACCAACATTGTCGTATAGTCATGAAAACCCATTGGATCCTCGCTTTTTGAGCACTAGAGCAGTGAGATCGATTTTTTGAAGATTTTGTCGCTGAAACTTTGATATGAAAGTGACACATGATTTAAGAAAACAAAGCTTATTTAGTGTCTCCTAAAATGTTATATCCTTTAATGTTATAGCTTTTCAAACTTATCAAAATTTTGAGATTAGTCAAGTCTCAAATTAATAAATTGCATGTCTGTTAGGACAAACTGTTGTGTCTAAAATTTTATTGTACCACCTCTATGTACACAGTTCGAAGCAATAAACGTATTTTATCTTCATCTTTAAAGAAAACAGAATCATTAACTAGCGCGAGCGAAGTAAGCGCGAAAATTAGTGTAAAACCGACGGACGGACAGTGGAGTCTTAGTAATAAGGTCCGGTTTTTACCCTTTGGGTTCGGAACCCTACAAATCACTATCCACCCTCCCGCTTGAATTTTTCAATGTTCGCTCCCGTTCCTACTCAGCCACATGACATGAGCATCTACGACTACGTTCAGCCGTTCGAATAATTTACTAAAGTATATGAACGCTAGCTTTTCTGAACGTGTACTGTGCAGCCGGGGGTGCTTTACGCTCTCCAGACTAAGATTAAATTAACCTGGTTAAGTCTATGTTTAGGGCACCCGTCAGACGAAAAAACGTTCTGGCTAAAAAATATCTGCCCTGTTGACGCACTCCCACCGGCTTGCGGCATAATGTTATTCCTGACTAGGCTAATTTTTAGCGAGGTTTTTAGTTATAAGACTTTTTTATTGTCTCTAATTGTTGAGCTAGCTGTCATCGAATCGAATTTGACAGATCGTTTTAGAGTTTGACAGATGTGATTAGTTTGTAATTATTTTTTTAAGTAGCAAGTGCCTTTATTAACTACATCAAAATACAACACTACGTAACATATCATGCTAAAACTACTACTACATAAAAAGCAATTGGATCATTGAGAGACCCTTGAAGGTCTAAAGATACTCCTAATGCTCAAGCCCACTGCCAGTAGGCAGCGTGCCTAGCATTCTGCATGTCCCAATGTCTCAACTCCAAACGACTCATATATGTAACTACTACCGAGGTTATCCTCGGTTAACGTACGGTGTAATATTTTGGGGCAATTCTGTAGAAGTTAACTCAACTTTCATTTTGCAAAAACGATGTTTGAGAATCATATTTAAATTAAACAGTACAGACACACTACGTAATATATTCAAAACTAATAAGTTTTAACACTTACTAGCATTTATACATTTGAGACTTGTATATTTGTGAAAAATAATGTGAATTATTTCAGCGAAACATTCTGTAATCGTAACGATATTAGGAGGTCCAAAAATAAACATAACATTCATGTACCTCAACATAATAACAGCATGTTCTCGAAAAGTGCTTATGCTCTGGCAATCAAAATATGCAATTGCTTGTCACTAGAAATAAAATTACGAGAAGGAATTAGTTTTAAAAGAAAATTGAAAACTTGGCTTGTTTCAAAAGTTTTTTATTCTATAAAAGAATGTTTTGAAGATTATAAAATAACTAAGTACAATCTGCTCGATCTGTTTAGTATAAGGCAGAAATAGTTTTTTAACAATAATACATATATATAACAGACGCTGGATCTGTCATATATATTGCACTTATTAATATAATTATCACTATTCAGATATTGTTAGTTTACATAATTATGATGTATAACTATTTTGTAAAAGACTAGCTGCGCCCCGCGGTGTTACCCGCGTTAGCCCGAAATAAAAAGTAATCTATGTGTTAATCCAAAATCTAAACTATCTTCTTACCGAATTTCATCCAAATCAGTTCATCCGTTTGTACGTGAAGGAGTAACAAATATCCATACATACTCACTTTTTTATAATATTAGTAGGATTGAGAGAAATTAGAGCGAGACTGTGTAAAAACTCTACACGGTGGCGATTAGCATTGTCTCCAACACCTGATCAACAGATTATCTTTAAACATATATGTAATTACAATTCTGCTGTACGTGTGTATATCACTGAACTCCTCCTAAATGGCTGGACCGATTTGAATAAATTGTTTTGTATGCGTTTGGGTGCGCCCTGGATAGTTTAGATTCACAAATAAGCCCGGCGCTGCAGTGGGTTATAGTATATTACAGTAATTCTTGAAAAAAGATCACGTTTTTGCAATTGGATACTATGATGTCACGCCTGGTTGCCTCGAATATGAATTCTTTAAGCAGTTTCATTAGGAGCAAAGAACATTAGAAGTTTCTATTTTATACCAACTATCTATTAATTTGGTTTGCTGGGTTGCAGGTGAAGGCTTTATATTTTAATCATAGACATAATGATAATTTTGAGATTGAACACACATTTTTATTTTACTCCATTTTGACACAAAAAATCAACAACTCAAATATGATGACCTCAGGGTCTCTTCAGGTCTGAGTGACTCCCAGTTTAGTCCTCAAAACACTCCGTGCGTAAACCCAATTTTGAAATACTCGTACACAATAGCCCTCTTAAGCTGTGGTAGTGCCGTGGTAAGGAGATCTGCTTCCATGTTCTCTGTGTACTCTGCCTATAAGGCTACTACTCTTTGTTTCTTGGCTTCATAACTTATCCATCCACCACCATATTTGAAAATATATCCCGTGTAGGATCGTCTATCCATGGTGTAAGCTGCTCAATAAGCGCCTGCCATGCCATACTACTTCATGCCACTTCTTTAAATTTTAGTCCAACCTTCTTGGTTCCTTTAAATAACGGATGACCCGTTTCGCGGCTTGCCAATGATTGTTTCCGTAGCAAGTATTAAATTGGCTTAGATTACCTTACGGCAAACGTAATATCTGGCCTTGTTGCAATTGCTAGATTCATCAACGATCCGATCAAGCTGTGGTCCCACAAGTGTTGGTTTGTTAAGACAGCTTTCGCCTGAATACGCCAGGGATCGTAGTTTTCTCGCTTAAGCGATTCTATATGACCATGACTCTTTGATTTTTCCTACGATTTACGCACTTTTTTACGAATAATAAATCTTGAGGATTATGGATATCTCGAATAATGAGTCTTTTTAATAATGAGCACACATTTTTCTTTTACAAAGAAAATACAAAACTACTCCATTTTGACATACAAAATCAACAACTCAAATATCTCTATAGCAACCAAAACTCTATGACAACATATAAGTACCTATATAGACTTGAAATAACTACAAAGTATGACACATAGGACTCAATATGGCCGCCATTACATACTTACAAATAAAAAGTATGTACAAAATTCAAATAATTTGCTCAAATCGATAATATGTGTACCATTTTTTCATAATGATGATCTTTCAAAAATAAATGATAAACTGAATGGAACCACAAACCACAAAATTATTTAGGTATGTAATTAGTTTATTCTGGATTTTTACAAAACTGCTAAACCTATTTCGATTTATCATTATTTTACATATTTGTTTATTTTATAATCTCAAATGAGACCAACTCTGAAGTACCTATGATCTAGCAAACAAAAAAATAATCAACAAAATCGGTTCATACTTAATTAACCGAATAATCGCGTTGCTTACATACAAAAAAAACATACTTACCGCCGAATTGAGAACCTTCCTTTTTCAAGTCGGTTATAAATATTGATATGCACTCATGCATAATGACAATGTGATTCCCGCATTTTCTTAGGTAAATTCGCGCTCGCAGTCACTATTAACCCAATTATTTTCGCAGTAAGCAATATGAATTAACAAAGAAATATGGGAACATATTATAATTAAAGTGTAGGCAGCAATATGTCAAATAACTTATATAAATAACCTGTGGCCGCCTTCTCTATTTTCTCAAGTCATTGATACAATCGGATTGAGTTTTCAAACATGTGTCAAAATAAAAAGTAATTTTAAATCAAAGTTATTACTAAGTTGCTAAGGAGTATTGATGTCACCTTCGAAGCAAATCACCCCCAAATTAACTTTCTACTCCTTTTTAACCCCGATAAGGGATGAATTTCAATAAAATACGAAACACGTCTTCCGTCAATTCAATTACATAATGTAAATCCAAAATTTCTATTCAATTGAACCAAGGAATCACGATGTCTCATAGAAACTTTGACCCCATTTTTCACCCTCTTAGGGTTGGAATTTCGAAAAATCCTTTCTTATCGGATGCCTACGTCATACAATGAACCCACCCTCCAATTTTCAGGCTCCTACGGCCAGTGGTTTAGGCTGTGCGTTGATCCGTCAGTAAGTCATTCAGGACAAAGCATTTTATATATATAGATTATTATTGTACGCTCGAAATGGGCAGGCTGTTGAAACCAATTTTTTGTTACATCTTTTTACACGGCTTAACAATAAAATTTTCTTATTCTTATTCTAGCATTTTTGCGTCGCTTGTGCTGCTCCGCCGAATCGTTTGTAATAGATCTGGATGTGGACTCTATGACACCGTTCACAAACGCCCCTTAGAATAATCTTCATCCAGCCTAAAAAATATCTGTAGTGCGTAAGCGCACCCCGGCGTGCGAAACCTGGTTTGTTGTCATTAATTTGCTTTGGATTATGAATTTTATTTTGAATTTGCTATACAAGCATTACTGCCCAAAGTTACCAATGAACTATCGAAATCATTTCGATTAATTTGATTTTTAATCGAATGGTGATAATTCATAAATTTAGTCGAATTGATATTGGCCAGAAAGAAAAGGAATCGAATCGACGTTTCGAATTTTTTGAAATTAGAACGCCCTCTGTCGCAGTGCGAAGTGATCTTCTGAAAGAAGCCACTGAAAGAATCCTCTGGAAAGTAGGCATTGAATCTCCGGTTATCAAAATCTTTACGTGAGAATTTATTCGTTTCCTGAAGCAAAAGTGAGTATTTCTTGGTTTATCTAATTATCCTATTGTAGTTTTGTTTATTTAGCGTTACGATGTGAAAGTTTGGTGATTTTTTCGACGTCTACAAAATGGTGTTCGTGATTCCCGAGGCGGAGTATTTTATTGGTGAAAATATGCGCTAAATTGTGCAGTAACATGGTTTATTGATTAAACTACGAGGTTTCTATGGTTTTAATCGGGGTTATGCCTGTTAATGGGTAAAGTTTCGAGGTCTATCCACTTGAGAAATGTGCGCACCTCCCGAGTAGTCTTATAATAATTTTGATGACGGGTATAAGTGCTACCGCTTCCATTAGGATCACCACTAAAAAGCCGATTCAGACGACTCGAGCTAACAGGTAATGTAGCTACCTACGCAAGTTAAAATAAAATTCGCATTGCGCTAGTACCTACACCTACCTACCTTTTGCTTACGTACCCTTGTGGCCTAAACCCTTTAGGACGGGGTGGGGAATGGGTCCCCATCCCCCGGATTTCCCGCCTGACCTTTTCTGGCTATTTATAGCGTTATTGAACATAAACAATCGATGGATCCTCTCACGCGCGATTCCCTAGATTGATATATCGTGATGATGCATGTTGGCGCGGCTTTATACTTGATAACCTCTGATCTACATATATTATTGATAGCTAAGAAGTACTTTCTAAGTCTAATCATCTATATATTACGCCTTTCATTTTAAATTCTTGGTTAAAGTTAAAAGTTTTAATTTTAACCATTTTTAAATTCATGGTTTTTTTACTTTTTTTGTCATACTAAATCTGTCAATTATAAAATTCTGACACTATCATGACAGTAATAAAAACGATAATAAATGACAGTTGCAGATTGTTAGAGATTATAATAGGTACATATAAGTAGGTATGCAAGGTAATAATAAAATCAAATCTAAAGTTCAATGACCCGTGACACAGCCTTGAGATTCGCCTATTAAATTGAACAAAGCTAGAATGTCATCTCCAAAATAATATTTATAAAATGTGTATTATGAATCTCTAAAAATAGACTAACAAAGATTTATTGTTTGAAGACATGCCATTGGCCACTTATAAGGCTACCTGCAAGGCTAGGCTGGAAAAGTACAACTTTGAACAGTGCATCAGTTTTTTGTATGTATGTTAAAGTGGAAAACAAGCTAACTGACCTCCTAATGGTAAGAGGTCACTGCCTCCTATGGACAACTGCAAAACTAGATGCACTAACATAGTAAAAAGCCAAATTTCTGGACATGGGACAGTTTCTAGACTACTTAGCAGCACATGCTGATTTGCCTGTAACAATCGAGTGTTGAATAATTAGTATTTATCTCAAGGATTTTTATCCTTCTTTATCCAAATGTCCAGTAACAATACAGATTTTTAAACTACTTGTGTAATACTCATTACACAAGAGTAGTTTTCGTGAATCCATATTAAGTAGTTACACTGTAAATGACAAGAAATTATTGAAATTAGACCTTAATGCTGGGGCCTGGCTTTCTTGGCTACAAACTATAGTCTTGGCCTGATAATTTTAGTCCAAGACTGAGCCACATTGGCCTAAACATTAGATCTTAATCTAGGGGTCTGGCTTTCTTGGCTACAAACTATAGTCTTGGTTCCAACACCGATGTGTGGATTGGTCTTGAACTGATATTGATAGTCCAGTATCAATCCAAGACTGATCCACACAGGCCTAAACATTAGACCTTAATGCCGGGGCCTGGCTTTCCTTGGCTACAAACTATAGTCTTGGTTGAACAACAATGTGTGGATTGGTCTTGGACTAATATTGATTATCCATTGTCAATCCAAGACTGATCCACACTGGCCTAAACATTAGACCTTAATGCCGGGGCCTGGCTTTCCTTGGCTACAAACTATACTTAGTCTTGGTTCCAACACCAATGTGTGGATTGGTCTTGGACTAATATTGATTATCCAATATCAATCCAAGACTTATCCACACTGGCCTAAACATTAGATCTTAATGTTGGGGCCTGGCTTTCTTGGCTACAATCTATAGTCTTGGTTCTGACATCAATGTGTAGATCAGTCTTGCACTCAAGACAAGATATTGAAAGTCAAATATCAATTGGAACCAAGGCTTAGAGGTTAAAGCCAATATTAACAAAGAGGTTTGTTTGTCGGCAGCCCGATAACCTCCAAAATGTGTGATCGCAAGGCTGTGATTAAGAATGCTGACATGAGCGAGGAGATGCAGCAGGATGCTGTGGACTGTGCGACACAAGCCCTCGAAAAATTCAACATTGAAAAGGTAATTAGAATTTCTAATATTATAAATCCAAAAGTGTATTTGTTGGCTTGTTCCCCTTTTTTATGCAGCAAAGGAGCAATGGATTGACTTGATGTTTGGCATGGACATAGTTTGAAAGACGGAAAGTGACATTGACTACTTTTTATCTCGAAAAAATGGAATGTCCATGAGATAATAGCAGAAAATATCACGCCGGCGAAGCAGTGGGCAAAAAGTAGTAGTACACTTAGCCTTAAAAATTGTGGTGTATAATATACACCATTACTTAAATACTGGCTCTTTGAGGGTAGGCCTATGGTTTGCAATCTAGACATTATTTTTGCCAACATTGAGCAACTTTTTAGCTCCAGTGCTAAAACAAAATTAACAGGCAGGTGTATCAGAGTGTGGTACATATAATAGCTTTAAAAGTTCTGAAATACATACAGGGTTATCTAACTTAGGTTTACCAAGTCAAAGGGATGTGATTCAGACTATTATTATGAACAACTAATTAGTTACGATTTAGAACTTTATGTATGTGATCTTGCAAACAAATAAATATCTGAATATCGAAATCAACACGAAAATTGCGAAAAAAATTTTTTATGTTTGTCGATTGATGCTATTTTTGACCGACGAACCAAACCGGAGGAGGTACTCAACAGACGCGTATATTTTTTCAATTTTTTATGTGTAACCACGCATAACTTTTTTCGTAGTACCTAGTCCGGTTTCAATAATTCTTTTTTTATTGGAAAGAGCATACTTCGAAGTTGGTCCCATTAAAATTTTATTGAAATCGGCTGAGCCATTTTTGCTAAATCTACAATTATGTGAAAAATGTAACATCGATCCGTGCAAAATATTCGCGAATTATGTACACGGATGAAGTCGGTCATGCTATTTTTTGCGAAAAATAATTGATGGCACATCTGATTTTTTTCTGGGATTCCGGGTTGGCCTCATAGTAAGAGTTGTTCATAATGATGGTCTTGATCACCCCCTTTCGTCTTAGTACAGGGCAAGCAGATAACCCTGTATAGACAAAGGGTCTTTTGCAACAGCCATCAAGGACAGGTTTAGTTACACTACCTCTACAACTTTTATCTAGATTTAAACAACGTTCTAACCCCACATTAAAAGTAAAACAAGGTCTTGACAAGCAGTCGACTCAAGTAATGTGCCTTTTCAGCACTAGCATCATTAAATATTCATGGAAAAGCTGACAAAAACATTTTTCAGACGGTCTAGAAAATGCTAATTCAATATTATCATGCAGTATTTTGAAATTAGTGAAGCGCTACCTTGACAAACACTTTCTTTTGTAACATTACAGTGAAACATATTGTACAATAAATATTAGAGAATTTTATTCATGCTATGTTATAAACTTTCAAGATAAAAATCTTACCATTAAAATTCTCTTGTCACTGTAACATTTGAAACTTTAAAATTCCATTGTAAAAGTGAAACAAGGGCACCCCAAGGTTTCAGTATTGATTATTTTCTGTTGAAATGATTCAAAAGTAGATATGGGACGGTGTGCATGTCTACACAAACTTAGCAACTAAAGCAGTGTGCAAAAATTCTCACGGTAGTCAGATGTGGTTTTCCTGTTTTGTGGTGGCCAAATTTATTTTTCTCATTGAGATAAATCATGAGAATAAATATTTATTATGAAATGTCAATTACCTATTACACAATTGACTGAATTAACCACATTACTAAGTATTGAATAAGCTGGCTTTTATAATGACTACTCAATACTTTATTGGTATTGCATAATATTTGCTAATTTTTTTATTGCCACAGCGTTTTAGTTACATATTATTATTATTATAGATTAACTTTATTTAATAATTTCACTGTTTCTTGTTGCCTTTGGGAGGCTTATCAGCTAGTCCATAAGATCAATCCATTAGGTCAATATTAGAGGTCTCTCTCTAATTTTAATTAATTTTCTAAAGTAAATGGGCATTTGATCTGAGAGATCATTATTATTGAATGACAAATGTCATTGTTCATATCTATTCTTCTGTAGTAATATCGAGCCATTTAATAGGCCTATCCTAACTGAATTATAGGTTTATCATCCACCACATGGAACCCAATTACAGGTATAGACGGAATTAAACATGGTGACCGAGATGTTAGCTACAAGCTGCGGATAACCCAATCCTAAGTGAGCTTCAGTCCCGATTGGGCTATCTTCAGCTTGTAGCTACATCACAACCGCCAAGATGTTTTGATTCGGCCTATGGTAAGATTCTGATTTGAAAATAAGGTGTAGGGTGTTTTTATATCCTTAGGTGAAAAGTGTGGCTCTCTCCAGATTTTTGACGTGATAAACGTATAAATGCACGAACGCCGGCTGTAGCACGCACGTAAAAGTGTCACGTTCCGCCTGAGCCGAGCGTGCAAGCGAGAGCGCGGAACTAGCGATAGAGATGCACGATCGGCCTAAGCGTTCAGCTTTTTTCAGTTGTTGATACAACAATGTTTTCTTGAGACGTTATCGTGTAAATTATCGTCTGTAAACTGTCTTCACAGACGTTTTTTATACACCATTTGCTGGGTCATCAATATCCTCATCACTTATTATTATTATTATTTTTTTTTTATTTCGAATAGGTTTATGTTAAGCAGATATGCGGTCTAGGATGTAACACGCTTACCTAGAAGATACCTATTGACTAGTAGCGCTCGTAGCGTAGTAGTTTGGCTCGGTGTTTGGCAGCGATCATCGAAATTGAACAACGTTCCGCACGGTCAGTATTTGTATGGGTGACTGCGAGTGGCATTTTCCTACTGAGCGCTACTGTGGCTCGGATGACACGTTAAATTGTAGGTCCCGGTTGTTTTAATCGTTTAGCCATGTCGGATGCCTTCAGGCCTCGTAAAAACTCTGACACCAGGGCTAGCCATTTGGTCTATACGAACTTCCCTTATTGACTAGCTTCTTTGGACATTGAAACTTATTGAGTCAGTATAGCGGTTCGGGCTAGTGATCCGAAGACGCAAGGTTCGAATCCTGCATCCGCGACGAATTTTTGAAATGTTTATCATAAAAAGTAACTCTTTGAGATAAACCTAGTGTGGGATGCACTATAAAAATTAAAAAATCATTTCATGGATTTAGCAGTGCGTCATCTCTCGTCAATATTCAGAAGTTCTTATAACTTCAATTGAGTGATAACCTGTCTAATACGGGTATCACAGTTGGCGCCGCCAACGCTATAAGTTGGTTAAAATGATAAACACTTCACAAAATTCGTCGCGAGTCAGTATAGCGGGTTAGCTCAGTGGTCCAGAGCGTCGGGCTAGTGATCCGAAGACGCAAGGTTCGAATCCTGCATCCGCGACGAATTTTTGAAATGTTTATTATAAAAAGTAACTCTTTGAGATAAACCTAGTGTGGGATGCACTATTAAATTTAAAAAATCATTTCATTGATACTTATTATTCCAACATTGCGTTCCAGGACATCGCCGCGTTCATTAAGAAAGAGTTCGACAAGAAATACAACCCCACGTGGCACTGCATCGTCGGCCGCAACTTCGGCTCGTACGTGACGCATGAGACCCGCCACTTCATCTACTTCTACCTGGGGCAGGTGGCCATCCTGCTCTTCAAGAGCGGCTAGACGCCCGGGCCGGCGGCGCCGCCCCGCGCGCCCCCCTACATTCCTGCAGCTAGCTGGGGGGCGTCCGGGACTGCGGCCCGCTGACTGCTGCGCCCTGCAGCTGCGGCCTGCTCCACCAATCACAGACACCACAATGCTCAGAATAGCAACCAGAAACCGCCCCGCAGTGGCGTGATAACGACACTGGCGAATTTGTGAAACACCCTCACAGAAGCCACAAAACAAGAATTCAATTGTACATGATATGGTATAAGATCAAAAAAAGCTGTCACTACAAGCTCAGAATAGTAACCAGAAACTGTTGTGCAGTGGTGTAAAATCGATACTGCTGAACTTGTGAAACACTTTCACAGAAGCCACAAATCAAGAATTGAAAGTGATATGGTATAAGATCCAAAAAAACTGTCACTACATGATCAGAATAGTATCCAGAAACCATTGTGCAGTGGTGTAATAATGAGACGGCGAATTTGTGAAACACCCTCACAGAAGCCACAAAGAAAAGTGATATGGTATAAGATCCAAAAAACTGTCATTCATTTAATACAGTTGTGTACTCACAAGACTGGTGAAATTGTGAAACACTCACGGAAGTCGGAAAACAAGAACCAAATTGAAAGTGATACGGTTGATAAGATCAAAAAATCTGCCATTCCATTAACATTTGTGTAATCTCGACTGGTGAAATTGTGAAACACTCACGGAAGTCGGAAAACAACAATTGAAAGTGAGATATTAGTTGAGCTGGACTCTTCACAGGAATGTATGGAAATGTCAAAATTGTTTTGATGTTAAATTATGATGTTTCTGAGCACAATTGGACTTTGATTGCCGTGACAGAAACCATGTCTTTTTCAAAGGTTAATGGTAAAAGATCCAAAAAAACTGTTGTCTAAATAAAACAGTTAAATATATTGGATATACTGTACAATTTCTCTATGTTTGATGGAGTGACAAATCACGAGACAGGTGAAATTGTGAAACCCTCACAGAAGCTAAAAAACAAGAATTGAATTTAACCATGTCTCTTGCTGTGCAAACGTGTCTTTGCAAATCTATGCTTCTCAAGATTAAATCGTCAGCGTTATAACTCTGGTTCTTCTGTGCCAAAATGGTTTAATCGAGATCTTTGATTGGTTGTCGAGTAGGCCGCAGGCCGCAGCCAGGCCGCAGCTGGCCGCGGGACGCCAGACGCGGCTCCGCTACCGCATTTGAGCCCGACGTTCACTTCTAGTGTATTTATATTTAAAATTTTAGTTAATTCCTAGACTTATACCTAGCATAGCGTAAAGTCATATGTTAGTACCTAACTAAATTTATTGTTTTTTTTGTTAAAATATTCACTGGAGATATTTTCAATACTTCTATTATTAAACTTTCTTACAAATCCATAATTGGTTTTAGTGGTTGACATCACCATAGGTAGGTAAATTACATTCATAGGTGTAGGTATCTACATCCTTACATAGTATAAAATAAAGTCGCTATTTTCGTTTGTTTGTTTGTTTGTTTGTCTGTATGCTTAAATCTTTAAAACTACGCAACGGATTTTGATGCGGTTTTTTTTAATGGATAGAGTGATTCAAGAGGAAGGTTTATATGTATAAAAATTCCCGAAATTCCCACGGGAACTGGCACAACGCGGGTAAAACCGCGGGGCGCTGCTAGTAAAATATATGATGCAGGTAGATAGGTAGGAGTAGTGGATAGGTGCAGCAATTCGTAGGTCCTGTATAAAACGTATAGGGTAAATTGAACCGATAGGGGGTGTCTTTGTTAACATACAAATAGTAATGACACATGTTATTCAGAAAAAAGCTAGAGTCCAGCAATTTGACCACGCGGACTATTTTTCCTGTTGGACAAGTCAGACTATCGAGTTTGACCACCAGGAGGGACCCAATTTTAATTCCAATTCGGACTGAAACTCGCCAGCTGGGCGAGGATTGGGTATCCCGCAGCTTGTGCAGTATTGGATTTTGCGTTGCTTGTAGCTAACTTCGCATCCGCCAACTTGTGTGGCGCGGCCTATACCTACTCGTGTAAAGCCCTTGGTTCTATATATTTTAGTTCTGCTGACGTAGGCCGTCTTGAACTTATTTTGCTTTGATCAGTCTAACGTGGTTGTCTCTACGATCAAAGCAAGGACAGGTGCTTATACAGGACTTACATTATACTTATCTTCATCAAGGCGTATAAAAGTCGAGATGTAGATGTATATCACTATCATCACTACATAGTCCTTACATAGTATAAAATAAAGTCGCTATTTTCGTTTGTTTATTTGTTTGTCTGTATGCTTAAATCTTTAAAACTACGCAACGGATTTTGATGCGTTTTTTTTAATGGATAGAGTGATTCAAGAGGAAGGTTTATATGTATAAAAATTCCCGAAATTCCCACGGGAACGGGCATAACGCGGGTAAAACCGCGGGGCGCTGCTAGTATAAAATAAAGTCGCTATTTTCGTTTGTTTGTTTGTCTGTATGCTTAAATTTTTAAAACTACGCAACGGATTTTGATGCGGTTTTTTTTAATGGATAGAGTGATTCAAGAGGAAGGTTTATATGTATAAAATTCCCGAAATTCCCACGGGAACGGGCACAACGCGGGTAAAACCGCGGGGCGGTGCTAGTAGAGTATAAAACAAAGTCCCTTCCCGCTGTCCTCATGTCCCCATGTATGCTTATATCTTTAAAACTACACAACGGATTTTTTTAAATAGATAGTGATTCAAGAGGAAGGTTTATATGTATAACTAGCAGCGCCCCGCGGTTTTACCCGCGTTGTGCCCGTTCCCGTGGGAATTTCGGGAATTTTTATACATATAAACCTTCCTCTTGAATCACTGTATCCATTAAAAAAAACCGCATCAAAATCCGTTGCGTAGTTTTAAAGATTTAAGCATACAGACAAACAAACGAAAATAGCGACTTTATTTTATACTATGTAAGGATAAACCTGTGCGAAGCCGGGGCGGGTCGCTAGTACAATACAGTTCATTTATTGATAACTTCAGTTACATGTCATAGTAATAATAATTACATCCCTAAATACAATAGTACGCTCTATCTCATAGCCTCCATACCTAAGTATATACAGGGTTATTGATAATCAATTAGCATCCTTTTAGGGGCTTATTCTGTACATCAAAACTAACAACTTTTGTTACCTATACGACTTTTGTCAAAACTAAAAAAAAACGGCTGTTCCATTTTGTCGCGGGTAAACGATATTTTTCTACGGAACATAGAAACAGTCTGTGAAAATTTCAGCTTTCTTGCTATATCAGTTTACGAGATACAGCCTGGAGGCAGACGGACAGTGGAGTCTTAGTACGAGTAATAGGGTCCCGTTTTTACCCTTTAGGTACGGAACCCTAAAAACAGCTGTTCCATACATTTTGTCGAGGATGAACGATATTTTTCTATGGAACAGCATCTTTTTTTTTTAGAAATAATTTAAGTCATAGAACAAAAGTTGTTAGTTTTGATGTGCAGAATAAGGCCCTAAAAGGATGCTAATTGATTATAAATAACCCTGTATAGTAAGTAACCACCAATTCTTAGGGGGTATTTACTATCAGTCTTAGGGATTAGAAAACTATTTTATTTACTTAAGTTATTTCTACTTTATGCCTGATGTAAACGTCTGAAATCTTCGCTAAATTGCTATTAATCTTATTTTAGGCACTAACTCGACTTTTAAACATGTAGGTAGGTTGCATCACATCGCACCTTCGGTAGAACAAGGGCCGAACTAACAAATTTTCGAAAAATGACTTATGTATGCCAAAGTGCTTTTAAAACGTATTTTTACCCGGAGGAACAAAGACACTCGTTCAATTCCATCTAATTTCGCCAGAGGGCGACAGTGCCTTTGTCACATTGAAGCGTTTTTTCAAACGTATTGGCGCGACAAAATCCTATTGGTCAGTTGCGGCGCTGCCGGCGCGCAGAGTGGTTGTCAGCTGGAGCGTACAAGTCGTTAAGGTAAATATGCCCTTTTAGTTTCAGAGTTTTGGAGGAACAAAGTCTCACTTTCTTTACTTATGCTCATTTCTTAGAAGAAAATTTGGAGGTACAAAGTCGTTTTAAGAATGTTGGTGGAACAAAGGCCTAAGTGTGGGTACATTTTTATATTTACATGAAAATAATTAAAACTATAAATATTTAAGCATTGTAGAGAGCACGCCATTATTCACAAAACTATAAGGTATATTTCACACTAAGGAAATTACCTCAAGGTCAATATAAGAAGAAGATAAATTGACTCTAATCACAAAAAAATCTTAAAATGTCTCTCCTGTAAAATCACAAACTTGGCAATTAGGCCCTTGTTCTACCGAAGGTGCGACATGTTCTAGCAGCAATTTTTCTCAATTTTTCTGTTTTATGTGTGTGTGAATGTGAATCAATAAAGAGTATATCTATCTATCTATCTACTATGATTTCGTTCATTGATTTGAGCTAAGGCTTCTTTTTAACCTGCAGGGTGCTTCTGCATTAAAACGTGCGCGTTACGTGCCTTAAGTTTTGTCTTTAAAAAAATTACAGTTTTATTAAAGAATCAGGTCCCTGATTGAGAGATTGCTAGGATCACTGGATGGAGACTGCTTGCTATCTATCCTATTGCTAATCCGTAGGGGAGGCCTATGTCCAGTGGTCATCCTACGGACGATATGATAAAGATGTCTTTTATTTAGGTATAGTAGGCATTTCCTGACATAGTATAAAATAAAGTCGCTATTTTTTGTCTGTTTGTCTGTATGCTTAAATCTTTAAAACTACGCAACGGATTTTGATGCGGTTTTTTTTAATGGATAGAGTGATTCAAGAGGAAGGTTTATTATGTATAATACACCTGTGCGAAGCCGGGGCGGGTCGTCTAGTATAAGATATTATTACGTTAGGGGAATGTTGCATGTACATTGTACATGTACCTACATGTACCTATATTAAAGACTTGTACAATATACAAGTCTTTAATATAGCCGACTTCCACTTTGACCTTGGCAATAAAAAGTTATTAAATGAATCATCCCCACATTTGCATACATGAATATTGTATTTTTCAATAGCGTGTGTATTGTAATTTAGTATTTGATACACGTAAGTAGGTAAACACATACCCAATCTGTGCCAATACCCAACGAGATATGGAAAGGGATATGCTTGGAGTCTCGGCGGAATCGAATCAGAACTGAGATCCGTAGAAGAACCAAAGTGAGCAAATCAGTGGCAGGGCACAAAGCACAGAGGACTGATGACCGATAGGGTTGAAAAGTTCTCAAGTGGAGACATGGGCGTAGCTACCGCCGAATCAGCCGTGTCAATGATACGGGGCCCCCAGGTTACAGGGGCCCCAACCTTACGTGTGCTTTTGTAAGCGCAAAAACTAGTAAAATGTAACTTATTCAAAATTTCACTTAATCTCGTGCTTTCCGGGAAAAAACATGAATAAACGAAGTGTGTATTTAATTTGAATTGTTTCTTTTTGTTTTATATTTTCTTTTTTGAGAAATCTTTACCTTTCCTTTGGGCCCCCTAATTTTGATACCCCTCCAAGGTACCTACGCTACGCTACTACTCAGTGGAGACCATGTACCTAGGTATCGGCAAGCGTCCATCCACGAGGTGGACAGATGATCTAATCAAGATAACAGGATCGTGCTGGATGCAAGCCGCTTCCAACAGGTCTTATTGGTCATCCATATCAGCAGTAGACGTACTATAACTAACGGAAGGATGAAGGTACCAAACCATTGCTGGACATAGGCCTACTCTAAGGATAAGATCAATTAGAAGCGGCTTGCGTCCAGATTATTCCGGTGGTCTTAATTAGGCCATCGGCCACCTTATCGGTGGACGTGGACTGGACGACCATTCGAAAACTAAGGCCCCATCGGCCATACGTTCTATGAGCCCTGCCCACTGCCACTTCAATATATTATGCTTAATATTATGTAATCCGGTACCAAAGTACGAGTATCTACTTCATATTCGTGTATCTTACGAACCTTTCTTATCGTAAGAACCTCTGTTTAAACCTTGGTGGTAGACCTGGAAGATATGAAATCCAATGATAGGTTCGTAGAAGAATTAAAATTACTATAGTTTGTTTCTAAAAGTTAGAGCGCGCTACAAACTATAGTAGTTTTATTTTTATTTGGCAAACTACCTAGTCCAATACCTGGTGGTGCAAATAAGAAATATTGAGTCAAATTTCTTCGTACGTATCGAAGGAAAATCGACAGTGTAGCGGGGAGGCAATGATGCGTCTTTCTACTTGTCCTATAGTAATAAAATCGGCTAAGTGCGAGTCGGACTCGCGCACGGAGGGTTCCGTACCGTATGAGAGCCCCATTCCTCTTGCCGTTATTAATAGCAAGCAAAAAACTTCTAAAAATCACGTTTTTTGTATGGGAGCCCCCCTTACATTTTTATTTTATTCTGTTTTTAGTATTTGTTGTTATAGCGGCAACCGAAAAACATCATCTGTGAAAATTTCAGCTGCCTAGCTATCATGGTTCATGAGATACAGCCCGGTGACAGACAGACAGACGGACATCGAAGTCTTAGTAATAGGGTCCCGTTTTCTTTGGGTACGGAACCCTAAAAATGGGATGGTAGGATAAAGTCTTAGCTCTGCACATTCTCCGAAATGAATCCTATAGAAAATCGTCTGACTTGCAACCTTACGGCGTCTGTTGTGAAGGTTTTTTGCACAGATCAAGGGTTTTTTGCAACTAACTTTTTATTACCAATAAGATACGAGTAAGTTCTGGTTAATTTCCGCGTTCGAAGGTTGAGATGATAATAATTTAATACAATCTCTCTGGCTGGAGCTCAATTTTGGCAACGTTAGAAAATGACTCTTTTAATCGCATGCTATCTCGTTCGTTCGATAACAAAGTTCCTTACGTCTCGTGAGTAGTTCACAGTAGGTACCTACGCATACGTCCTAGCGGGATTTAAAAATGTAGTCCCTAGAAGCATTTTTTTCATATTAATATTATCATAGGTTTGCGTTTCATTGTAATCCGCCTGGTGTTAGGCAGATATACGGTCTAGGGTATAGCTCACTTACGATACGTAGAAGATACCTACCTATTATTAGTATTTAAAGACACCCTACGTTGTACCCTAGAGGAAAGACAGACTCAGGTAAAGCGTTCCTCATTCTCGCTGTACGTGTGAAGAAAACTCAAAAGGTTTGGTTCTAACGCGAGGAATGTCCACCATAAAACGGTGGCGCTTTGGCCGCAACTGTCTTGCCGTACGATAGAAGAAAGGGGTGGGTTATATAGCTGAGAAAAGGTGGCACTTTGGTCGCGACTGTCTTGCCGTACCTACGATAGAAGAAAGGGGCGGGCTATACAGGGTTATTTCTAATCGATTAGCGTCCTTTCAGGGTCTTATTCTGTACACCAAAACTAACAACTTTTGTTCTACTGTACTGTACTGTACTGTACTGTATCAGCCTTTTTAATAGTCCACTGCAGGACGTAGGCCTACCCACGAAGGGTGATTTGTTCTACGACCTTTATTAATTCTCAAAAAAAAAGTTGTTGTTCCATAGAAAAAATGTCGTTCACCCTCGACATAATGTATGGAACTGCTGATTTTTTTTTGAGTTTTAACAAAAGTCGTAGAACAAAAGTTGTTAGTTTTGATGTACAGAATAAGCCCCTAGGAGGATGCTAATTGATTAGAAATAACCCTGTATAGTTGAGAAAAGGGTGGCGCTTTGGTCGCGACTGTCTTGCCGTACGATAGAAGTAAGGGGTGGGTTCTATAGCTGACAAAAGGGTACACGCTAATTAGTTAAGTTTGCTGCAACCATTATTGTTCTGCACCAATACTAAAGCGCCGCCTACGCCGGGCTGTCAGTGTCACCTGTCAGCGGACTGTCAGGCGACCCTCGCCAGACGACATCCCTCCGGTATTCTTCACAACGGTCTCTCAAAATCACCGGATTTTGTGCGTGGCCAGCGCCTCAGCGGCGGCGGCTCGGATATTATTTCGTAAGTACAATATTGATTGTAACTAATTTTACCTATTGCGTGTATGTACATTTCGATTTACAGTGCACTAGCTATCGCGGTAACAAAGGGTGGCGCTTTGGTCGCGACTGTCTTGCCGTACGATAGAAGAAAGGGGGCGTGTGGGAATTATACAGCTAAGATGATGATGATATCAGTACAACAATGTAACATTTACCAAAATTTATCTAAAACCACACCATGGGAACAAACTATCAACCGCAGAGTATCCTGTACTCCGCTAGCAACACTATGTTTTGCGCACGACATCTTTCACTGTTGATAAGAAAATATTTGTGTATTCTCTTTTAGAGTGTTAGAACTGCGCACGAATGGTGGCGCTACGTACGTATATTCTCAGTTTATAACTCGGCAGCATTGTATATTGATTAGTTCTCGATTTTTGCCGTGCGCAGATTTATATTGCGCTGTTCTAGTATAAAATTAGAAGGTTTGGTTTGTTCGTCCACAGTCGAGCCGTGGTTTCACGGCTTGCTACAAATATTAAATTTAGAAATTAGATTTTAGTTAAGCATTAACTAGTATTTTAGTTTAGTTTTTGTGTTCACTGGAAATCTTGTGGTAAGTTTTTTTGACAGGCGTTTATTTTATTTAATGCTTGTATTTACCTATTGTTTATTCAAGGCCAGATCTACCATACGGCTTTTTGGGCTTCAGCCCAGGGCCCCGTCAAGTCAAGTAAAAAATAGTAATAATGCGAAAAAAATCAAAAATATTTTACCATATTAAACAGATCATTAAGTTTGCAGCTTTGGGCCAGCGTGGTGGATATGGCCCAATCACCCTTCGTGGGTAGGCCAAGGTCCTGCAGTGGACTATTAAAAAGGCTGGTACAGCAGCCTTGTGAACCCTGAGATTGATCAAACCCATTCAATCCATTTCATTCAACTCTACGTTCAGGTGAAGGTACTTCAAACTGATAGTTACGAGTACACATTCATTCGATCTTGATCGTCCTTCGATGTTTCTCTCTCAGACTCTTTCTATCTTGCTATCCTATACTTTGAGTAATTAGGTGGGCCCCTGAGTAGTACTAGCCCAGGGCCCCCTACACTTACGGTCCAGCTCTGTATTTATTGTTAGTTATATAGGATTACAGGATGTTGCTTTGCAAACTGCAGGAACTTTCAGAGCCATAGCTAAACGCCCATCATTATGAACTAAAGTTTGTGTAAAAAGAGAACCGTCGTGGCGTTACGGTGAACTAACAATAAGATTAAAATTAGCATTATTTATTTATTTATCTACAACGTTTCTCTTTTTGCACAAACTCTACGTTTTTTTTAAATCCCATGTTGGCCCATAGTAAAAATCATGCATTATTGTTGGTTTGGTTCAGGGTTTGAATCACCCCCTTTTCGAGACAGAGGATATAGATCCTCTGTCTGAATAGCTCCGCACATTTGTATTAAGATGGACCGAATCACTCCGTTTTGGCGTACTTAGTAAATCAATAAAATCTTTATTAGGTACTCCATAGTTTAAGTACAAATTATACATACAATTTTAATTATGATCGAGATAGTAAAACGTACAAAATAGACTATGACCGAACTAGGCTAAAGACTGTTTCGGCGAACCTAGAGCGACCTCCCCCCTCATTATAGATTTTAGCAATTATTGTTGCTTTTTAAAGTAGGTACGCCCTCTCTGAATAACTCTGTAAAATGGTGATTTTATTTTTGCCATGGCTGTCTCCAGGAGTCCAAAATGAGTGACGCTCGTAAGAACCTGCTGCTGTTCTTCGACCGACCCTCGGAGCCCTGCTTCATGCAGAAGGGCGACGAAAACTCCGTGTTCCAGGTCCCCGATCATTACTATGTAAGTGTTATTTAGATATTTTTTATTAATCGACTTCCAAAAAGAAGAAGGTCCTATACTCGTCTCAGTGCCACCAACTTAGCTGTTCTCAAGTGGGCAAAATTGGAACTACGTGTGCGTCAGCCGCCATTTTGAATTCGTCATTTGAATTTGCGCCACTAGCGATGCCGTCAACTGAGCAGCTAAGTTGGTGGCACTGTAGGATAGTGCATTTGTGTAGGTTTGCGAGGCGAATCACAGATGGCGTTAGTGGTCAAGTTAGCCCGCGGTATTGTGTCTTTCGTGAGTTCGCACACCAATTTTAGACTCGTAAGTCACAGTATTAACTACAACAAAAAAATACAATACTACTAAACTACTACTACATAATTAAGTTTTTGCAATGTTTGTCTCGTTGATCTGAGACGGCTTGAAATGCTTGTATGTGTTAAATTTTAAAACAAGACTTTATACACAACTTTATACTATAAATCAAGTTACATCACGGCTTACTGGGTAAGATATCCATTAACCGTGATACGGTAATATTTCGCAAAAAATGGAACCACCGCCATCCACCGTTTACAGAACACGAATCGATGTGACGTCCATGTATATTATTGTTGATTTACCAAAAACGGCTCAGCCGGTTTCGATAAAATTTAAATGATACCACCAAGTAAAATACAATACAATAAAATAAAGGAAAATACTTTCGAAATAAAAAAGATTTTTTTAAATCGATGTACATAAACAAAATAATAATAAAATAAAACATACAGAGAGAAACAACATACGAACATATTACCTCCTCCTTTTTAGAAGTCGTTAAAAATCATTACTATCGCGAATAAGATCTCGCTTCACCACTAACTCTCCTGATGGTAATCCAGGTTGTGGTCAAAGAATAAGCTGCATGCTTCATTCGATTTAGGAGACACCTATATTATATGATTCTGACCCATTCACTCTTTTGAAAAGCTTCAGATTATATATCTCTCAAAAAACCAGTACTATATTTAAAAAAAACCTTTTTTTTATAACAAGCTTTTACTGAACAAGTACCTACTCGCTAAGACGAATCAAACGAGCATGGTAGCGCTCTCTATCAACTTTACTATGAAAAAAGATTAAGATTATCCTTTTTACCTGACTACCAAGGAAGGATAGTGCTATCATATTCACAGTTATTTAATAATTTCAATTAATCAATTAAAATAATATAAATTCTCCAAGTATGTCAATAAAGTAAGTGGATGCAAGTCGCTACCAACCGGTCTTATTGGAGATTCATGGGGGAGGCCTATGTCCAGCAGTGGACGTCCTATGGCTGATGGATGGATGGATGTCAATAAAATTCTATGTCAACTTTACTATGAAATAATTATTTTTCTTAAAAAATGGCAAACCGCCTTCCATCCTGTACAAAATTCGAATATTTCGCTCGAATTGTTTACATTATTGTCGAGTTTTCTAAAAAGACTTAGCCGATTTCTGTAAAATTTAAATGGGACCACCTCGGGAGTATACCTTTTGGAACTAAAAAATAATTTTTCGATTCGGTTCACAATTGGCGAAATTATCGATGAACATACAAAAAAAAATACGTACAGACGAACATAGAACCGCCTTCTTCTTGCAAGTCCGTTTAAAAGATTAAGTATATTTACTTATCCTTTTTTACCCGACTACCAAGCAAGGGTAGTGTTATCATACACCAGCCTATTCAGTCATCCCTTTTAAATTTCAGCCGGACAAGTACAAGACGGTGAAGTCAACCCTGTCGGACCGTTTCGGCAACGATGCCGGCCGGATGATCCCTGTCAGGAACATCTCCATCCCTGACCTGTCGCTGCCCAGGCAGCTGTCGCAGCAAGAGCAGTTCTCGCTATTCGTGCCCAAGCACCGCAAGATGGCGGGCAGACTCATTGACATCTTCATGGGTAAGATCTACAAACGCCAGTCAAATTACATAGCGACATGGTCATATCAGAGAAGAAGAGAGAGACAGTAACAGAGAGGCCTATACCCAGCCGTGGGATAAGCAAGGCTGTGGATGATGGTGATGATGATGGTCATATTAAAAAGATCTGTCTGTCATGTTTTCTTATTTGAATATTTCCTATCTGTAGTGGTCCGAAGGAAGTTTCAGCGAAAGTTTCTTTTCCGTAAGATGCCAAAAGAAGGATGTCGACAGCTCATACATACGAATACCTGTTGTGTACGAATACACTCAGTTTCTCCCAAGCTCATTTATAAAAATGTTATCTTCACCAGAGTAATTTATGACGCTTCTAAAACTGTTCTGATATGTACAAGTTTGTTTAAAATGAAGTTAAAATAAGAAAAACCGAAAACAATTTTCAAGCTATAGGTACCTACTTTGATTTATAGAATTATAGACCATAGCAGTGCTGCCAACTCCTTTTGGCAAAAATTCGCTATCAGCACGTCAAAAACGCGCCAGAAGCGCTAAATGGTAACTACGACGACTGGTACTACGAAAAAATGAATGATAATGAATTTCGGTATTCATCCACTTCATTAGCAATAGTATAAGAACCACAACTTGCTGCTATTCGAACTTCGGCCGCAGCCTGCGGATGCAGGTCGCGATTTCAGGTAACACACATTTGAAATGCAGCCACTGCCTGCTTCCGCAGTCGAGAGTGATTCCGAGGTTGGCTACACGTGCTGCGACAGGCAGCACGTCGGACTTGTCTAAACAGGTGAACAACACTCGCAGCTGAGGCTCGGTAGCACGTGCTGCCGGAGCCGCAATCGGAATCTTTTTTGCAGAAATTCATACTACTACATAGATAACCAGAGCCCTTACTCGTAGTCCACGCTTTGCGAAGTTTACTCAAACTTTCGCGTTCGCGTGTGGCTCCATAGATTTTGGTTAGTTCTTCCTCGTTTCTGCTAGGGGCGCTTTACAAAAATGTATAGGGCCATACCGAAACAGCTGTAGTTTCAATTTACGTGTAAACCTGAATTAACCCCTCAGTTGTGCAGCCACAGCCGGCTTCGCGCAGCTGCTGCAAGTGCTGTTTGTAGCTGTAGCCTGCTGCCGAGATTCGAATAGCACCTTTAAGGATTATTACGAGCAATATCAAAATAATCAGGAATATCTCGGATAATTTCAACTGCAGCTTTTTGTTAGTAGTAAAGTGAGTGAAACCTAAAAATATAAGTATTCTTTCTTTTTGATAATCTTTTAGTATACAAAAATGTATGTTTCTATAAAATATGTAAAAAGACACCTCAGCTGGGCAATTCTGTTAGCCGATCTCTTTACTTAAGTGATACGTTCTTGAACCTCTCTCGTTTTTCTGACAGTTCCGACAGCTGAAAACTGTCAGAAAAACGAGACAGGTTCAAGAACGTGTCACCTTAGTAACGAGATCGGTTGTCAGAATTGCCCCCCAGTTCGTAAAATTACTAGTTGAAACACTTAAAACGAGTTAAGGAAGGAGCATGTTCCAACTGTTGAAAAAGAAAATAATTATATCAACCCCTCCAAAAAATTGCTAAGTCGGAATACCGAAAACGAAATCTGGTAATACTGAATACATCATCTGATTGACTGAATTTGACATTTCCTTTTTTTTTGACAGCAACAGTAATAAAATAGTGATTTTTTTAAATAATGTGCCCATTTTTGGACAGGCTAAAGCCTTTAAGCTCATACCTCCACTTCTTATGTATGTAATCTATAATGTTAAAACAATAAAAAATCATTGTAATTTTTCTGGTGGTCTAATATTAATTTTAATTAGTGATATGAAAACAGCAAAAAATCACTAAATTTTTGAAGCACATATCATTATTATAAATGATGTTTTGTTTTCTACCTACTTGCAAAAAAAAAAAAAACGACAGGTCCATTCGCTGCATCCTTCTTTCTGATTAACTTCTTAGTGTGTGGTAAGTTAGTTCTGCAGCACTATGGTTAGTTCAAAACGCTTGGTACCGCATAATCCCTATCAGGAATATTCCCAACCCTGACCTGTCGCTGCCCAGGCAGCTGTCGCAGTAAGAATAGTTCTCGCTGTTCGTGCCCAAGCACCGCAAAATTGCGGGTCCACTCATTGACATCTTCATGGGTAAGTGAACGAGCCAGCCATGAGTCAGGGAATATAAAGCATTCAAGCCAGCTCAAACTTTCCATGTTTCTTCTCTGGAATACTTCTATAGCTGATTTCTCGCTGCCCTGATAGCTGTCGCTTCAGAAGCATTTCTCACTTTCCTGACCAAGCATTGCGAGATGTGTGATAGTTTCAATACAAGCTTTACAATGAGAGTGCTTAGCACTTATCGCATACTTGGTGTGGTGAGTTTATCAATGAAGCACAAAACCTCATAACAAAATTCTCTCCACAGGAATGCGCGACGTAGAAGACCTACTGTCCGTCTGCTCGTTCTGCCAAATGCACATTAACCCGTACATGTTCAACTACTGCCTATCAGTGGCCATTCTTCACCGGCCCGACACCAAGGGCCTGGAAATCCCGACATTCGCGGAAACGTTCCCTGACAAGTTCATGGATCCAAAGGTCTTCAGGCGTGCGAGGGAGGTCGCGTCTGTTGCGCCCAGTGGAGCGAGGGTAAGAGATAACTATTAGTGTAAGGATCTCGATAGGCATTTGATAAGCATTATTTTGAATACTGGACGTTCATTCAAGACATGGTAGATTTGCAAGTACACTACTACTTTACAATTTACATATTTGAAGAAACACTTAAATAACATATTCACCCTGAAGTGTAGGCAATACGTATTAAAAACGCTCTGTTGCAGGTGTCCATTGGTAATTTTTAGCATGTTTACCTATGTTCCACCAACCCACATTGGGTCAGTGTGGTGGATATGGCCCAATTACTCTTTGTGGGTTTGGCCTAGGTACATCCTCCAGTGGACTATTAAAAAGGCTGGTTAATTTAAGTATTAAAAATAAATAAGCGAAAATCTCAGAATTCGAATTAAATCCAATTCATTCAACCGTTTGACTTGCCAATAACAATTGGAAATAAAAAAAAAACACTCCTTTCTTCAGATGCCTATAACGATCCCTCAAAACTACACCGCCAACACAACTGACCCAGAGCAGCGCGTGGCGTACTTCCGTGAAGACATCGGCATCAACCTGCACCACTGGCACTGGCATCTGGTATACCCATTCGATGCTGCCGACCGCGCTATTGTCAACAAGGATAGAAGAGGAGAGCTGTTCTATTACATGCACCAACAGATCATTGCTAGGTAAGTCTTACTGCAAAAACGACTAAAGGAGAGACATGTTCCCTCAACTTTACTTTAGAACTTGGCGTATTTTCATGAAGACATCGGCATTAAAGCATTACTGGCATTGGCATCTGGTCTAACAGATCATTGCTAGGTAAGTCTTCGAGAAGATTATGTAGCTTACTTGAAAAACGACTAAAGGAGAGACATGTTCCCTCGACTTTACTCTGCAACTTGGCGTATTTTCATGAAGACATCGGCATTACTCGTAACTTGCATCACTGGCGTCGGTATTTGGTCTACCCATTCGATGCTGCCGACCGCGCTATTGTCAACAAGGATAGAAGAGGAGAGCTGTTCTATTACATGCACCAACAGATCATTGCTAGATAAGTCTTCGAGAAGATTATGTAGCTTACTGCGCAATAACGACTAGAGGAGAGACATGTTCCTTCTTTATATTCCGTATTTCCGTGAATACATCGGCATCAACCTACAACACTGCCACTGGCATCTGATCTACCCATTCGAAAACAAACGGCAAATCGCGCCATCCTCAACAAAGATAATAGATAGCTCGAGATCCCACCCCAAGAACATCCCGCTCATGGCGCACACGGCTCAAACCAATTTTTTACGTAATTATATGAAAGGAGAATATATCCGTATTTGTATCCGTCCCTTTTTGTAGCGGGAATGGTAGGTCTCGATACATTGGAGCTCAGGCGCAAGTGCGCTATTATGGTGCATTTTTACCTGGTGCTCAGCAATAAGATCGACAACCCGGAAAGTCTATCGCGCCTTGCGCTCGTCGTACCGGGGCGGGAGCGGCGGCCGCACGTGCGGCGCCTGCTCGCGGCCCCGCGCTCGCGCACGCTCCCACGGCCCAAGCTATCTCTCTGATTAACGACTTTCTTGCTCACCACCCTGATATAGATATCTTTGACATAAAATATAACTCATTTGTAAGAATTTGTATGCATTATTTAAGTTTTAATTAATTATTTATTATTGTTTAACGATACTGACATTGGTTTGACCGTTTTTTGTTTGTTTGAGTCCATTTCTGCCTTATTATTCTTTGTGACATTTTATTGAAATTATTTTGACATTTATTTAATTTTTTTGACGTGTATAATATATTAAAGTTACATAAATGAAAGTTGTAAACCTATGACTCGTCATGCGCCTTGGTGTTGCTGACACTGTAAGTTTGATGAGGAAATGAAATAAATGAAATGAACTGAACAGGGTTGCCTTGCGAAACGTGGCCGCAAGTATTTGAAATTTATTAATATTTAATTAATTTATATGAAAACATAGCATGTTAAATCCGTACACGTATTTCAAATTATTGGTAGTACAGCATGCTATCGCGGAAGACATAATGAGATAAAACTGGGCCGCAATAGCGCCAATAGCCAAAACCGGATAAAATGGCTTTTACCCAGTAAGGGTTCCCATAAAAATATAGAGTTACTGTACGTGCCAATACTAAAATTATAATTAAATTTTATTAATATTGGGTTAGTAATTGTTTTTGTCGAAATGTTTGTGTTATTATAAGAAAGAAAAATCGGCCAAATGCGAGTCGGTCTCACGGTTCCGTACCGTGTTGGTGCCTCCTTAGCCCCATTCCTCTTGCCTTTATTAATGGCGAGCAAAAAACTCACAAAAAATCACGTTTGTTGTATGGGAGCCCGCCTTAATATTTATTTTATTCTGGTTTTAAGTAGTATTTGTTGTTATACCGGCAACAGAAATAAATCATCTGTAAAAATTTCAGCTGTCTAGCTGTCACGCTTTATGAGATACAGCCTGATGACAGACAGACGGATACCTGAGTCTTAGTAATAGGGTCCCGTTTTTACCCTTTGAGTACGGAACCCTAAAAAGGCTTCTTTATTTTATTTATGTATACTACCAGTGAGTAACTAGACCAGTATCATAACACATACAATTTTTGTCGTGTTTCAGATACAACGCGGAGCGCATGTGCAACGGGCTAGAGCGAGTGCGTCGCTACAACAACTTCCGCGGGCCCATCGACGAGGGGTACTTCCCCAAACTAGACTCGCAAGTCGCCAGCCGCCACTGGCCTCCCAGGTAACCATCAAATACCACTATATCAGTGAGTCAAACCGTGAGTGAGAGCCGTGGTGGTCTAGTGGTAATGACACCCGCCTTGCACTCGTGAGGTCGTGGGTTCAAATCCCGGTCCCGTACCAATGAATTCCTTGGAATTTATGTACGGAATTTCACACTATTGGCTTTTCGGCGAAGGAAAACATTGTAAGGCAACCTGCATACGTCCGTAGAAGAAATTCGATGGCGTATGTGAATTCACCAACCCGCACTGGGCCAGCGTGGTGGATACGGCCCAATCGCCCTTCGTGGGTAGGCCTACGTCCTGCAGTGGACTATTAAAAAGGCTGGTATAGTGAGTCAAACCACTACCGTACGCATCGAAGGAAAATCGACAGTGTAAGGGTGGTAGTAAGGCGTCTTTCTACTTGTCCTATAGTAAAAAAAGAACGGTAGGATAAGGTTGTGTAGCTCAGATGCACACTCTCTGAAATGAATCCTAAAGAATCCATATATAACATACTAGCAACCCGCCCCGGCATCGCACAGCTGTATTTACATTTTTTTTTAAATTGTGAATAGGTTTGCGTTTGACCACATACTGCCTGATGTTGAGCAGATAAGCGGTCTAGGTAGTAGCACGCTTACCTAGAAGATACCTATTTACTCGGGATTTGAAGTACATATAAATACATTAATGGTTTATTTGAAGTACATATAAACCATAGATGAATGAAGGTCTAGCGAGTGTGACCTTCATTCATCTATGATATAAACCTTCCTCTTGAATCACTTTTTTTTTAAACCGCATCTAAATCCTTTGCGAAGTTATAAAGACATTAGCACAAGCATACATAGGGACAGACAGAGCGGGAAGCGACTTTGTTTAATACTATGTAGTGATATAATCTACGCTTTTCTCCAGGTTCGCCAACACTACCATCCGTGACCTGGACCGGTCCGTCGATCAGATCAAGGCTGATGTCTCCGAGATGGAGACCTGGCGCGATCGTTTCCTGGCTGCCATCGAGAGCCTCTCCGTCTTACTGGTAACACCTTCATTCTTTATTTATCATTCACCATGGCAGTGGACAAGACACATGGTACCTCAGAATAAAGACTAAATTAATACAAACCTAGCTAAATCTTACTCAAATAAATATTACGTTACTTACAGCCTTACAGCTGTCTTATTCATATCTAATTATACAACATACGCGAGAAATACAGGGTTATTTCTAATCAATTAGCATCCTTTCAGGGGCTTATTTTGAACATCAAAACTAACAACTTTTGTTCTACAATTTATATAATTTCTCAAAAAAAAAAAGTTGTTGTTCCATAGAAAAATATCGTTCACTCGCGACCAAATGTATGGAACAGCTTTTTTTTTGAGTTTTGGCAAAAAAGTCATAATGCAACCATTATGACTTTCCAACTTGTGATTAAACATGTTTAACGATAAAGTAAGTACACCAAATTTCAACCAATTTGGTGTACTTACTTTGTCTTTTGCGATATGATCGAAAATTTGAACCCTCTAGTTCCATCAGAAGATTCAAATCTCTGATCATTTTACCATCCTACTATCTACCTTCTTGAATTTGGACAGCCGAGATGGCTCAATGCTAGTTTGTGAAACCTTTCGAAATTACGTATTAAAGTAAAGAGCCGCATGGTTGAATTTCCTAGTTTAATAATAAAAATAAAAAGCCTTTTTATTTCCTATAAACCTAAACATATTTACAATTTTTAAACAATGACTAGCCTAATGTTAGTAGAGTTAAATTAAACCTGATGTTAGTGTATACAGTATTTATGTTTATATAGGAATCCCTTGCTGGGTATAGGCCTAGTATAATAGGTACATACATGTAATTCAACTATTTGTACCGTATTTTTATAACTCGTAGTATGTACTATAGTAAAGGAGGTGGGCAAGAGCAATAACTTTCTGGGAGCCTGATTGCTATCCTACCTCAGACACACAAGTTACGAGCTTTATTTAACTTATGATCTATATATATAAAACTGCTTTCAGCCGAACGGTCGTCAACTGCCTCTGGACGAGGAGACTGGTATCGACATCCTCGGCAACCTGATGGAGTCCTCCGTGATCTCTCGCAACCGCGCCTACTACGGAGACATGCACAACATGGGCCATGTCTTCATATCATACTCACACGACCCTGATCATCGTCATTTGGTACGTTGCAAGCTGTAAAACATTATGTGAGTTACAATATATGGAATCCTTTGTGATAGCACCTTCTACGGGAACTATCACGAACATGCATATTTAGGAGACTAGCTGCCCATTCCGGCTTCGCACTTCGCAATAAATTATAGCTCTAGACCTTTCAGAAGAAATGTTCTAAACGCTTCGCAATAAATTATAGCTCTAGACCTTTCAGAAGAAATGTTCTAAACGATAGTGAAAACCGCATTGAAATCTGTTGTGTATATAGTTTGGAAGATATAAGCGGAAACACAGACATACACACGGAAATAACGGTTTTGCTTTATACTATGTAGTGATGTCTTTAACCTTCTACGGGAACTATCGCGAACATGCATATTTAGGAGACTAGCTGCCCATTCCGGCTTTGCTCTGACACGAATAAATTATAGCTCTAGACCTTTCGGAAGAAATGTTCTAAACGATAGTGAAAACCGCATTGAAATCAGATACACAGACAGACACATGGAAATAACGGTTTTGCTTTATACTATGTAGTGATGTCTTTAACCTTCTACGGGAACTATCGCGAACATGCATATTTAGGAGACTAGCTGCCCATTCCGGCTTTGCTCTGACACGAATAAATTATAGCTCTAGACCTTTCGGAAGAAATGTTCTAAACGATAGTGAAAACCGCATTGAAATCAGATACACAGACAGACACATGGAAATAACGGTTTTGCTTTATACTATGTAGTGATGTCTTTAACCTTCTACGGGAACTATCGCGAACATGCATATTTAGGAGACTAGCTGCCCATTCCGGCTTTGCTCTGACACGAATAAATTATAGCTCTAGACCTTTCGGAAGAAATGTTCTAAACGATAGTGAAAACCGCATTGAAATCAGATACACAGACAGACACATGGAAATAACGGTTTTGCTTTATACTATGTAGTGATGTCTTTAACCTTCTACGGGAACTATCGCGAACATGCATATTTAGGAGACTAGCTGCCCATTCCGGCTTTGCTCTGACACGAATAAATTATAGCTCTAGACCTTTCGGAAGAAATGTTCTAAACGATAGTGAAAACCGCATTGAAATCAGATACACAGACAGACACATGGAAATAACGGTTTTGCTTTATACTATGTAGTGATGTCTTGTCATCGAATTATAAGTACCCCCCAAATCCCTGATCCATGTTTCTATTTGTACCTAATTGAGATAACATAAGATAAAACCGAACCTTGGCATCGCGTTGTAGAAACCTTACACACTTTTACGTCATTTTCTCCCTTAACCGACGAAACGGAGGAGGTTTACTAGTCAACGCGTATATTATATTTTTTGTTATGTTTGTCCATAATTTTTTACAGAGTGGTCCGATAATTGTTGAATAATAACTGTTATATAAATGATAATTATATTTTTGTTTGGTACATCATACTTTTGAGGTAATGAAACCATTTAAATTTTATCAAAATAGGCTGAGCCATTTTTGATTAATCAAGAATAACGTGAAAATTACTACATCGATCCGTGCGAATTATTTGAGTTCTTTAAATGGTTATGCCATTTTGAGGAAAAACGCGAATATACGAACAAAGCTAACGAAACGAAGATTGTAAACTTAAAAAAATTACAATTCAATTATCATCCCTGAACAATTGATCTGAATTAACGTGCAAAAGAAAGTATCCCAATCTGCTTGTAAAGTAACATAATCTGCCTTCTTCCCACAGGAACAATTTGGCGTGATGGGCGACTCGGCGACCGCCATGAGAGACCCCGTGTTCTACCGCTGGCATTCTTACATCGACGACATCTTCGTGTCGTACAAGAGCAAGCTGACACCGTATGGACCTGAGAGGGTATGCTTACAAATATTTCTCAGTGATTTTAGGTTTTGAATTTATAAGAAAGGATTTTTTTCCATTGCAGCTATTCTTATTTTTAAATATTCAATTCTATATCAGTGATGTGGCCCTTTAGACAGGCCCTTTACTCCTGGATACACGCCTTTTTAGTACTGTAGGCGCGCGAGTTGAATGCAGAGCTTAGAATGCGAATGTCTCCCCCCGCTATCCGCACGCCCAACCCGCCCAGGCGCGTGAGGTGGGGCGTGCGGATAGCGGGGGGAGATGCTCCCGCTCTTTACCTCAGACCCCGACTGCATTCAACTCGCGCGCTATCAATAACTATCCGATTTGACAGTCCACCAACCTTCATATTTTACACTTTTTACTACTAAAAGGGTAAACAATGCCTCATTTTAGGCAGCACTTTGGCATCATGCTATGTCTTCATCAATATTTGTTTAATTAACCAAAGAAAAAATACCTACGTGTTTAATGTTTTTTTATAGTCTGTCTGACGGACTAATTGTATTTTTAGTCGTCAATCGTCATACCTATTGCCTGCTTCGGAGGTCCAGTGGTTAGTGACTCTGACTTTTGGATCAAAGAGGCGTGGGTTCGTTCCCCACCCAGGGCAAGCGTTTTTGTGGTGAACATAGATGTTTGCTCTGTGTCTGGGCCTGGGTGTTGTGAGTGTGTATTTAAAAAAATAAATGTTTTGTAGTATTCTATATCAGTTTCTGTCAGCGATATCACAAGCTTTACTTAGTTTGGGGTCAGAGACCGTGTTAAGATGTCCTCTAATATTTTTTTCTCCCCCAGCTGGATTTCTCCGGCATTCGCGTGTCCTCAATAAGTATCGAAGGCAGCGCTGGACGCGACACTATCGGCACGGTATGGGAGCGCAGCACGTTGGACCTGGGACGCGGGCTCGACTTCACCCCCCGTGGGTCCGTGCTCGCGCGGTTCACGCATCTGCAGCATGAGAACTTCAACTATGTGTAAGCACCTGTATACATAATATAGTTACTGTGAGGCGTGAGGATCTCTCTCTACAGCAGCTAGCACAATACAATATAATATGAGAATACTTTTTTGACACCACATGAAAATAATCGGCCAAGTACGAGTCGGACTCGCGGACGGAGGGTTCCGTACTGTATGGGAGCCTCCCTTAAATATATATTTTATTTTACCTGCCTGGAGACTGACGGACAGATGGACAGCGGAGTCTGAGTAATAGGGTCCCGTTTTTACCTTTTGGGTACGGGGCTCTAAAAAAAGTGCAAGTGGTGTCCCTCCGAGCGGAAGAAGTGAAACTTCGACGCAACAGTGCTTTCATACCCCTCCATGGTAGCGTTAAACGTTTAACGCAACCTTGTTGGAAGTCGCATTGCAAGTTTCACTTCAATAAAAATATAACAGATGAAGAAAAAGCACAGTGGAGCTTGGCCGCAATATGGACCTCGCGCCGCGCGGTTCTCTGTACTGAGCTTTGCATTTAATTCTTTATTGGTACTCAAAAGATACTCAAAACTTCTTCAAATTTAATAATCTTAAAATTCGTTGGTTTTTCATGAGCCAGTGATGAAGACAAAGACTCAAATGGGTCTCATCACCCATACACGTATCTTTTGAGTACCAATATACTCGTAGTATCACTTCATTTCATTGTCCTTCTCTTAGTTATTGTACACAATACTTGAAGTTTGCAGACATATTTTTTGTCGTCTATCTATACTTAATTCGGTTGTTCTAGTTTTTTTTTATCCTGACCTTTTCCATTAGATACTCAGCTTTGTTACAGCTTTGACAGGCATGATGAATACTTGATTTATTGAAAAGAAAATAATATATGTATCAGGACAATCCCAGTAAAACTTAGTTATTTTTTCCAGGATTGAAGTGAACAACACCAGCGGGCAGTCGCTGATGGGCATGGTCCGCATATTCATTGCACCAATCGCCGACGAGGCCGGCCAGCCGCTGGCCTTCGAAGATCAGCGGAGACTCATGATTGAGTTGGACAAGTTCTCGCAGCCACGTGAGTGTTGTGTACTGTAATGTAACAGGACGTAGGTCTACCCATGAAGGGTGATTGGACCATATCCACCACGCTGGCCTAGTGGTGGTTGGTGGATTCACATACGCCATCGAATTTCGTCTACGAACAGTTGCCTCACGACCTTTTCCTTCACCGAAAAGCCAGTGGTGTTAAATTCCGTACATGAATTCCGAAGAACTCGTTGGTACGGGACCGGGATTTGAACCCACGACCTCAAGATTGTAAGGCAGGTGTCACTACCGCTAGACCACCACGGCTATGTCTCCTACCTCAGAAAAATAACTAAAACAATTCAGAGGTTCCCTACATACTTATGACCGCCTAGTACTTAGTTACAGTTCGCGAATGTTTTATTAAGGTACTCGAGACCCGAGATGCGTGCTGTAAAAGTAGACGCACGCTGCGTCTTCCTGACACCTAACAGATATGCGTTCTGCGCATTCACGACGTCGCGACTCCAAAGCGACATCCTTCTTTCTCTTTGATTAAGCCTACACCAGCTTGTACCTTCGGCTGTGAAACTACACTTATTTTATTCACAATAACTCCTGTTCACTCACAAGCATATTTTCTCATACCACAGTAAATCCGGGCAACAACACGGTCCGTCGCCGCAGCTTGGACTCCTCAGTAACCATCCCCTACGAGCGCACCTTCCGTGACCAGTCCGCGAGACCAGGAGACCCAGGCTCTGCCACTGCGGCTGAGTTCGACTTCTGTGGATGCGGCTGGCCTCATCACATGCTGGTGCCTAAAGGAAATCCCCAAGGATACCCTATGGTTCTCTTTGTGATGGTTTCCAACTGGGCTGAGGACAGGGTAAGGAAACTTTTGCTGTATCCCAATCATCCCATCCAGGGTACAACACAGTCTGTCGCCACAGCATGGGCTTTTCAGTGACCATACCCTACAGGGAAATGCCCAAGGATACCCTATGGTTCTCTTTGTGATGGTTTCCAACCGGGCTGAGGACAGGGTAAGGAAACTTTTGCTGTATCCCAATCATCCCATCCAGGGTACAACACAGTCTGTCGCCGCAGCATGGACTTTTCAGTGACCATACCCTACAGGGAAATGCCCAAGGATACCCTATGGTTCTCTTCGTGATGGTTTCCAACTGGGGTTAGTTAAAATTTTTGTTGTTTGGAAAGTCTTTTGAAATTAGTCTTTTGGAAACCTGCGTCAAAATAGATACGAAATTAGTAAACTTTATATCATATATAATATATTATGAAAATTTGTATTCTGGTTAAAAATGTAAACTTTAAAATAAACAAAGCCTCCGATCAAGTCCGAGGAACCTAAGAAAAAAAAAAAGAAAAAAAAAAAACTGGGGTGAGGACAGGGTAAGGAAACTTTTGCTGTTGCTGTATCCCAATTCAACTAGGTTACAACGCAGTCTGTCGCCGCAGCATGGACTTTTCAGTGACCATACCCTACAAACAGTGGCGTGCACACAGTTTTAAGACAGAAGAAAAAAAAAGACAAAAGAAGAAGAAAGAAGGTAGGCAGAAAATTTTGCTCACCGAAAACACGTTGGTTTTGGTTCGTCGCCTTTTCGATTGATAATGTAGGTAATTGCCAAATGCCAGCTCAAATATCCATAGATTGACTGCTTTTATAGACATATCAATTTACGGATATTCGACGTGGCCTTTCGGCGCGTTTGTTTGATGTTTTGTAATGTTTTGTAACCGATGTCGTTCCAGACGGTTTTATTATTTGAAAACAGTCGACAAACGAAACAAAATAACCGATTACTGTGTATGCAACCTGTCAGCCAATGATATGAATCATATTGTTTTTTATTGAATTTACGACTGACTTTACCTTTAATTTGTATTAATTGCAAATCCGGTGTAGCACGACCTATCTCGATAACTAGTTTTTTTTTTCACCGATAGATAGTTTTGAAAACGCATTATATTTTATTTTCTCAATACACACACCAGCTGAACAACTTTCACAGACAATATTATCCATTTTTCACTCTTTTAACAACGTTAAAATCCTAAATATCTGATAGCGTAGTCACAAACACAATACACATCAAACAATATGGCGACTATTGACTATTGAAATTAGTAGTAAAAAAGGGAAATATAATACCACAAAAAAATGGTGGCCATCTAAATGTATAAAATTCAATGAAACAATGTTAGGTACTTCCTAAAATATTTGCATTGCATAGCAAACTTTCTTTCGGAAATGTTAGGTACGAGTCGTAATTGTCGTGTTAGCTAAGCAAAAAGACACTGTCTTTTCATGCAGTTGTGTGCGTGATTTTTGTCATTGTGTGTCAGCAAAGCCCACGTAGCTATAGGAACGCACACACATTCAATCCGCATGACCACGACTTACCACGAGAGCACACATACAAAACATTAAGAGATCCATAGTTTGTGTCTTTGCCGTGGCAAGGGCGGGTGGCGCTCGTGCAGCGCGAATCGGTGAATGCGAAATCACCTGTCGATCTTATCTTAATGATACCACCGGCACTCGATAGGTGGAGCTGATTTATGATTTAATTTTTTTTATGTTATTTTGTTTATTGATAAAATATAATTAGATCTATTATCAGAACTAGGGTAGGCAGTGTCTTTCTGTCTTTATGAAGCGTCCGCCACTGCCTACAAGCACACCTTCCGCGACCAGTCGGTAAGACCTGGAGACCCAGGCTCTGCCACTGCAGCTGAATTCGACTTCAGTCGCTGCGGATGCCCGCACCACATGCTGGTGCCAAAGGGAAGTACACAGGGATACCCTATGGTACTTTTCGTGATGGTTTCTAACTGGGCTAAAAACAGGGCAAGAAACTATGGAAATCGTTTAGCCGTAACTGTGGTTTTCAGATGTCAGAAGCTTTTAGATGGCATAATACCTCTGACAGGGCTAGCTCCCCTAGCGCTCCTTTAGCCTAGACGACATAATTATTTATACTTAATTATATTTCAAGTATTTACTCTAAGCCAATACTTGTTTAATAACTACAATGAAAACTTTATTCTAAAGCACTCCATATTTCCTAAAATCTGGCTTACACTCTGGAAAATGGCATCCGCGAGTTTTTGATATACAAACTTACCATTTAACATTTGTTTTCCCACTAGTCTTTGATATGTTATTTTATTCATAGTTAAATATATTTTAGTGTGAATCGGAATTTTAAATTGGATTACTAACTGAGCCGTGAGTGTAACGAACGAGAGGGATAGTACTGAATATTCTATAAACCATACGTTTCTCCACAGATCGAACAAGACCTCGTTGGATCTTGCAACGACGCAGCTTCTTACTGTGGAATCCGCGACCGCAAGTACCCAGACCGACGCTCCATGGGCTACCCCTTCGACCGTCCCGCACCCAACGTTGTAACCCTAGGGGATTTCCTGCAGCCCAACATGGCTATTCGGAACTGCACCATCAGATTCACTGACCGCACTCGGGACAGGGGCCAGCAGTAATCCTTCACCATTGACTCAAAAACTGCTTAAATACTCTTCAACATGTATTACGACTTCGGTATGAAACAAGGAGATCCGCTTAGACCAATAATATGACTACGACTTAGGCACAAAACAAGGAGATCCGATTTGACCAATAATTTTAGTTTATATTTCACTCGCAGAATTATGTGTTATTATTTAGTTAGGTTCATGTGTAATCTAGTTATAAGTCTTAATTTTAGTACGGGTCCATTTAGATTTATTTTAACTCTGTAAATATGTACATATTTGTGAATAACTTTTTCATAAGACTGATTAAATCAAGCCTTTCACCAAATTGGTTTGTTGTTTAATTTTAGAGTTTTGAGTAAATGTAGGTGATACGAACATCGAAATCCTGAATAAACAAAAACAAAGCCGGCTTTACACTCACTTATGTGACAGTGGCTCCTGATGAAAGAAGGCTCCTGGTATTCCCTGATAAAGAAGTGCAAATTCCTACAAAACCGGTCGGGCACCTAGGCCGGCTGCTGTGGTGTACGTGAGTGTAAAATCAGCTTTATTATTAACTACAACTAAATACAAGACTTACATAAACTAAAACTACATAAACTACTACTACATAACAAGCAATTGTTCATCCACAGACCCTGACCCTGCTTTATTATTGTTATAATGAAATTTATTCTCACGCGAGTTTCAATGAAGTGATCCTCTATTTTTAAAATATACTGAGACAAATTATTCACAAATAAGATTTTGCAAATTGGGCTCAGATTTTGTGCAGTAGCCCAAAAAAAAGCTTTAAAATATGGTAAACAAATTCACAGGAAAACAACGATATTTAATGCTTAATTACAATGGAATTTCGTATTTTCTAAATTGACTTTTGTTCAAGGCCGCCATATTACACAAGCAATGTCAAAAGACAATAAGATCCGAAAATATGAAATTCTTTTAAATGAAGATTGTTATGAAAGAAATTGATAAGAAAATCATTTTCCATAACAAATAAAGCAAATAATTAAATACTGTACCTGGTTATGGCCTCGAGTTCGATATCTTTTTGCATTATCTCTTTTTTGACAAGATGAGTTTAGAATTAAAACGAGACAAAATATCCCTTTAGTTTTTCCAGCAAAGTATCAGCAGCTCAGTACCATATTAGGCAACTAAGTCTTAAGAGCTTTAAGATTATTATAAGACCCATTTGTCCACTTAGTAGCAAATAAAGTATATGAATATGAAAGGTATGAAACTGATGAGAATTTCACACATCATTTCAAATATCTATTGACATATTTTGCGGCAATTGATTACTTAACGAAATAGTGCACTCAAAAATATTTTTAAGTGAATATAAAATTGAAGATTAAGTATGTACGTAAATATACTCATTTTTAACCGACTTCCAAAAAAAGGAGGTTCTATGATCGTCTGTTTGTATTTTATTTATTTTTTGTGTGTGTTCATCGATAATTTCGCATGAACCGAATCGAAAAACTCTTTTTTAGTTCGAAAAAGTATAGTAAGTAAGTAAGTATAGTATACTGTGCAGTAGGCAGTTGGAAGCAGTTAGGTACTTTCTAACCTGCCCGGGTAGCACGGCAAGGGGAGAAATCCATTTTATCCACTCTTAATGTCAGATGTCATTGTCAATCCATACTTTATTTTCTCTTCGAGGGGATATAATGGTGGAAAGACTATTAGTCCCTTTGCCATGCTTCCCGTGCAGTAATTATTCAAACGACAAATCCTACTTCAGTGCTGCTAGTGATGTAAATTGACCGCAAAAAATAGTAGTTGAGTAGTTTGGGGCAGTAGTAAAATACAAGAATGAACCTTTTTTCAGATCTCGAATATCTGTGCTAAAAATAGCATTATGATTACTTGTGACAAAAGTTATTGTGTGAAATTTCTATGGTCATAATATTTAGTATTGATCTACGATCAATACCTATTATTATATTCACTTCACTACATCACTATCACTACATAGTATAAAACAAAGTCGCTTCCTCTGTCCCCATATCCCCTTGTATGCTTATATCTTTAAAACTACACTACGGATTTTGATGCGGTTTTTTTAAATAGATAGAGTGATTCAAGAGGAATGTTTAAATGTATATTAAACCTGTGCGAAGCCGGGGCGGTTCGCTAGTTAATAATACATAATAAAATTTAAAAAAAAATCTAAGGGGGGCTCCCATACAGTACGGAACCCTTCATACGCAAGTCCGACTTGTACTTGGCCGATTATTTCCACAGAGTTACTCGAAGGTTGTAAGTCTCTCAAAAGTGCCACACCTGGTTTCTGCTATTCTGTGGTGCCACAGCTCATTCGCAGATTGAAATATTTACATAGGCAATGAATTTACAAATAAACATGTTTTCTACCTATTCTACTTCCTTGATTCAGTCCTTTGAAATTCAGTATACATAGTAGTAATACGTAGTAGTTATTGCCTTTCCACTTAATTGAAAGCAGGGTACCTGACGTTTTTTTTGTATGCAGGGTAGGTGCTTATGTGCGGGTAGATACGTGCTTCGGTCGTCTGATCTTCATTCGCGTTTTAGTGCCTCGCAGATCGACCACGCTTATTCTATTTTTTTCTCTCAAAAAACAGTGCAAATCATGCCGAAACGCAGCCAAAAACACGACGATAGTGATTACCTAAGAAAGAAGATAAAGAAGATAGAAAAGAAACTTGCTAAACGCGAGAAACGATCGCAAGTCTCTTCCGAGAGCGTTGCTTCAACAGATGCTCCGTCTGTGTTATTGTATTCGGAGCCGGACTATGAAGGTATTATACGTTTCTTTTGACCAAATTTAAGATATATAAAATACCCATTGTGACTGTGTACATTTACTTCACGCTATAAAAAAGTTAATTACGTTTTCATCACAGAACATAAGGCTCAAAAATTGTGAAAAACATCAGCGGGAAAATACCTATCTTCAATAAATCCATACGATTTATGGACTTATTAAGTAGGTACGCGAGATATAAATAACATTGTACTGTATGAAATACCCTGTGATAGCTAAATTATCTACTACTAGGTATATAAATAGCCGTGGTGGTCTCGAGGTAGTGACACCCACCTTACAATCTTGAGGTTGTGAGTTCAAATCCCGGTCCCGTACCAATGAATTCTTCGGAATTGATGTACGGAATTTAACACCACTGACTTTTCGGCGAAGGAAAACATCGTGAGGCAACCTGGTTACGTCCGTAGGAGATATTCGATGGCGTATGTGAATCTACCAACCCATTCAGAATTGTTCTATGGGAGCCTTAAATATTTTTTTTTTCGGTTTTTAGTATTTGTTGTCATAGCGGCAACAGAAATACATCATCTGTGCAAATTCCAACGTTCTAGCTATTATGGTTCATGAGAAACAGCCTGGTAACAGACAGACGGACAGACGGACATCAGAGTCTTAGTAATAGGGTCCCGTTTTTACCCTTTGGGTACGGAACCCTAAAAAGATACCTAAAAATTCGAATAAAAGTTCATTATACAATATGCTCTACGCCGTGTACTCTACTTCTACATATCTTCCATCCATCCATCAGCCATAAGAAGTCCACTGCTGGACATAGATCCTCTATTGATGCCTCCCCTATTGATCTCCAATAAGACCGGTTGGAAGCGGATTGCATCCAGCGCGATCCTGCGGTCTTAATGAGGTCATCCGTCCACTTTGTGGGTGGACGTCCTACGCTGCGCTTGCCGGCACGTGGTTTCCTCTCGAGAACTTTTCGACCCCATCGGTCATCAGTCCTCCGCGCTATGTGCCCTGCCCATTGCCATTTCAACTTGCCAATCCGTTGGGCTAAGTCGGTAACTTTGGTTCTTCTACGGATCTCCTAATTTCTGATTCATGACTTCTACATTATCTTATAAGTATTTCTTCAGAGCTGCTAGATTATTTTTCTCTGAAATATGATTTGCAGTAGGTAGTTATCATAATGACTTATTTTAAAGCAAGATAGTGGTCAAACTAGGACGCATTCACGATAAAGATGTAACTTATATCACGTATAAAGCCCCTATGTACTCCAATGGTCAAAACCGCCTTACCTATAACTGATAAAAAAGCATGTTTTCGTCCTCGATGTTGTTTTTTTGCCCTTCAGTGATATTATCTACCACAAAGTACCCTGCATCCTTGCAATTATACACACGACTAAAGGACAGTCAGGACAATTATGTTACAATAAATATATTTCTATGTGTTAGCTCGTGTGAATCCTGCCTATAAATAATCCTGGACGTTTTACAAAGGTCACAGTCGGGCCGTGGTTTCACGGCTTGCACGTTCTTTCAAACATAGTTTAGTTATATTTTTAAAACAGTTTTTACTGTTTAGGTTTTTTAGTGTCGCCTGAAAAAATCTCGGTAAGCGTATTTTTGTTACGACTATTCTAAAAATGTATCCGTTTAAATGTTTGATTTGCTATTACCTGGGAGTCCTGTTTAAAATTCATATTTTGTCTGTCAATATTATTTTCAATGTCATAAAGCTTTAATGTTTGTATAATTAGAATATTTGGTGTTTTTTTTGTGAGCAGAGCTAACAGCAATGCAGGTCAAACGTAGAATTCCAATTTTATGTATTGTATTTAAGTCCTGAATAGAACACACAATAGCGCGTTTACAGTTTTTGTTTTTGATTACATTTGGAGCCAAAGCAATATTTGATTTAACAGTAATTAATCATTAAAAACAGACTTCCAAAAATGAGGAGCTTCTATGTTCGTCTGTATGTAATTTTTTTGTGTATGTTAACCGATAATTTCGCAAATTGTGAACCGAATCGTAAAATTCTTTTTCATCCCCTCATCTCGGAAAGACTATTTTTGCTCTTCGATTTCTGAGCGCAAAAGTAGTTTTTATCCGCTAGAGTGGAAAGTAAAATTGAATTTAGAACATCGTATGCACTAAGTTTGTGAATTCAAAACATCATTAAACCTATTTACTTCTATCTTCGTGGTGCCGAATTTGTCATACAACCTTTTTTTAATTTCATGAAAACTTAGACTCGGATCCTTCTTGGTGCACTTTTTTTTAAATTTGCTTTGCGTGAGCCATTTTTTTCGTGTCATATTGTTACCTTATATTTTATAATTAATTATATACTCTTTGCCTTATATTTAAAACAAGAAACTTGAAAACCAGTGAAAAACCTAAAATTAGTGATTCTAGCGACGAGGAATTTATTTGACACCAACAGAATTGACTGAAACTGTTAATGATGCTCAATTTTATATTACACTCTTTGCCTATGTTAAAAACAAGAAACTTGAAAATAAGGGAATGACCTAAAATTAGTGATTCTAGCGACGAGGAAGTTTATTTAACACCAACAGAATTGACTGAAACTTATTAATGCGCAAATGAGCTTTCCCTCAACAATCACACGAGAAGTAGGTATTTGAAACCGTACGAATGTAAGTAGACGACTTTAGTTATTTCCTCGCTGAGGTGGGATGAAAAGTTACGTGTTGCTAAGATTGTAAGATTTTTTTACCTTGTGCTCTTTTAATTTCCTCGCTAACGCTCAGGATTTAATTTTAGAATCTTTCGCTTGCTCGGTCGTCAAAATTGAGCACACGGTTAAAAAGTAACTTTGCACTCTTGTATAACAAATAACTATTTTAGTTCGAAAGGGTATATACTCCAGAAGTGGTCCCATTTAAATTTTACAGAAAACGGCTGAGCCGTTTTTGAAAAATCATCAATAATGTAAACAATTCGAGCGAAATATTTGAGTTTTGTACACGATGGAAGGCGGTTTTGCCATTTTTTGCAAAAAGTAATTATATATAGATTAATATGTACCTAGATTTAGCTGGACAAGCTTAGAGTTACTTACTAAACTGCGTACACCTGACCCGAATGTCTGTATCTACTTAAGTATGTAAGTTGATTTTGTACATCAGGCAGTACGTAGTCAAACGCAAACCTATATGAAATAATAAAAAATATGTATTACAGGGTCATAGGTATTGAACGCTAAACCTTTTAAGGGCGGGTCTAATACATCTAGACAAACAACTTTTGTACTACGACTTTTGAAAATTCGCAAAAAATACAAATGTTGCCGCGCGTTGACGAACTTTTTGTATGAAAAAGCGGAATTTTTGGTTTTCCAAAATTCTTATAACAAAAGTTATTTCTCTAGATGTATTAGACCCACCTTTAAAAGGTTTTGCGTTTAATACCTATGCCCCTGTATATGCATATGTAGAATATCAGTCTCTGGCAGTACAACAAGCTTTGCTTAGTTTGGGATCAGAGTCCGTGTGTAATGTGTCCCCCTAATATTTATATATCACCCCCCCTTCTCCCAGAAGCCCAAGATGAGTGACGCCCGTAAGAACCTGCTGCTTTTCTTCGAGCGGCCCGCCGAGCCCTGCTTCATGCAGAAAGGCGACGACAATGCCGTCTTCCAGATACCTGACCATTACTACGTAAGTCTTTTATAAAGTACTAGCAACTCGCCCCGGCTTCGCACAGGTGTATTATATGTATAGAAGTGTCCTCTTAAATCATTATATCTATTAAAAAACGGCATCAAAATCCGTTGCGTAGTTTTAAAGATATAAGCACACATAGGGACAGACAGAGCGGGAAACAACTTTGTTTTTATCCTATGTACTCGTAGTGATAGCGATAGACGATTACGTTTAAGTAATGGTATATGTATAAATATCATCATGTTTTCGGCTAATTTTTTGAAGTCTAATCTGACCATTTATTTTCAATCTTTCAATAACTCATCCTAAAATCCCTAACACGGAACTCACTTTTTTTTTAAAATAGGAATGAAATTTCTTTTTAATAGGGCAAGTGTCTTTATTAACTACTACTTAATACAAGACTTAACTTAAAGACAAGGCTTAATAATCTAAAGCTACATAAACTACTACTACATAACAAGCAGTTGGATCATCCACATACCCTTGAAGGTCTAAAGATAATCCAAATGCCCAAGACCACTGCCAGTTGGCAGCGTGCTCAGCATGCTGGCAGTATTACCACGCTGAATGGCAATGCGTTGAGCCAAGTAAAAACCAGAACTAAGTTCGTATATTTATTATATTACTTAGCCGGATGACCAGCCCTGGTGTTATTAAGCCGAATAGATCAACAATTAGAAGTCTATTATTACATATTTCCCTGATATTAAATTTCTTTGAAAATAATGTCATTTAATCAGTTAGTAAAGTTCAATCTTTTAAAAAAATACCTTGACGTTTGTACAATATGTACTCGTATACATGGCAATACGTTTGACATGCTGTATGAAAAGCCTACCACAATCAAGAAATGCATTGAGAATTTTGATAGTAATAACTTTTCAATTAGAGAGTATTTCATACTTATTTTTTAAGTAGTTACCTACTCCAGGAGAGTTCCTGGAATAGGTACACACTTTATTTTCTAAAACCATAGTAGAGTTCTATACCATATCGGAAATCAATTGACTATGTTTTTATACAGAACTTGTATGGACTAAGACCCAAGTTCACCAACGCTTGATTAAGTTAAACGTGTAATTACTGTATTGAAACAACGATTAAACATGTTTAATCGTTGTATACCATACCCTAGTTCACCAACAGATGTTTAATTTATCAACCGTTGGTTAAATCTTAAACAGCTTTTTAACGTAATTTTGCTGTTCAGCTATCAAAAACCGTTGGTTAAGTACAGTAATCAAACGTTTAACTTAAACAAGCGTTGGTGAACTCGGGGCTAAGTGGTCGTCCATGGCGAGACGATGATGATAGGATAACATCTCGCAAAGGAGTACTTCACCGGACGAGGTGTTGTGCCCGGGGATAGCTATCCGATAGTGCATCATTAGGTCTTGATATGGTTCCGCCGTCGCTGTAAATTTCGTTTGCGCGATGCAGACTCCTTGTACAAAAATGCCTTATTCCAGCCAAAGAAGTACACCACTGTGAAAACGACCGTGTCGAACCGTTTCGGCTCCGACGCCGGTCGCATGATCCCCGTCCGGAACATCGCGCTGCCTGATCTCTCGCTACCAATGGAGCTAGGCCAGCAAGATCAGTTCTCGTTGTTCGTGCCCAAGCACCGAAGGATGGCTGGACGACTCATTGACATCTTCATGGGTAAGTAAACATAGGAGCTACATAAGAGATAAATAAGGCAATGTTTCAGCTCATTGAAGCAGTCTATCTGGGATTTCGCGCTGCCTGATCTCTAGCTACCGATAGAACTAAGACAGTAGGGTTAGTTTTCACTATTAGTGCCTTAGCACCTCAGAATGGCGGGATGACTCATTGACTTCACTACACTTCATGGGTCAGAAAATATGGAAGCCAGTTCAAATGTTTCCTTTCTGCAAATTAGCTCTACTTGGGCTGTCGTTGCCAATGGAGTTAAGCCAGCAGGAGAAGTTCTCGCTCTTCGTACCCAAGCATCGCATAATGGCGAGACGATTCATTGACATCTTTATGGGTGAGAAAATATGGAAGTCAGTTCAAATGTTTCCTTTTTGGAAGTTAGCTCAACTTGGGCTGTCCTTGCTAATGGAGCTAAGCCAGCAGGAGTAGTTCGAACTCGTTGTACTCAAATAACGCAGGATGCCGGGACGACTCATCGACATTTTCATCGGTAAGAAAATACGGAAGCTAGCTCAAATATCCCATGTATCCTATCTGTATGTTAGCTACACTTGATCTCTCGCTGTCAGTGGACCTGGACCAGCAGGGGTAGTTCTCAATCTTCGTTCCCAATCGGTTGATGGTGGGATGACTTGTTGATATCGTCATGGGTAAGAAAATATGGAATCCAGGTCAAATATCCCATGTTTCCTAACTGTAAGCTCTACTTGAGCTCTCGCTGCCGATGGAGCTGCACTCATCATCATGGGTGAGTAAAAAGAAGAGCCAGGTAATGAGACAGGAATGAGCCAGAAAACTTGTCTGATTCCAATACTTACATATTTGCCATCTGGAAGATTGACTGGTTGGCTATAGAGCTTGGCGAGAAGGAGCAGTTTTCGTTCTTGGTGCCCAAGCATCAAGATAGCTCATTGACTTCTTTATGGGCAAGAAAATGTAGAAACCAATATGTATATTATCACAAATTACATTTGGAAGACGCATCGCGTAATCTGACCTCTCGACGCCTGGATCTGGGCAACCGAAAGCAGTTTTTATATCTTTGTTTTTGCTTAAGCACTGCAGAATTTGACAGACCGGCTTATTGACCTCTTCATTGGTAAGATTGTTTCTAAATAATCTGTCTTTGGTAAAACAAGACCAGTGAAAGTAAAGATGTAAAAATCGAGTTCCAAAATGTAATTTCCTATACTTGCAGTTTTTGTATAAATTAGATATCATGACGATATCAAGATATACTTTTGATATCATTTTTGTTTTCTTTAATAATAATTTTGTCCTTCTATTGTGCCTTTGGTATTTGCTTCATTGCCTTAGAATTTAAGATCTTATCGAACGCCTAAAGCTGATGTTCTCTTCTCCCTCAGGCATGCGCGACTTAGAAGACCTGCAGTCGCTCTGCTCGTTCTGTCAGCTGCACGTTAACGCGTACATGTTCAACTACTGCCTGTCAGTCGCCATTTTGCACAGGTATGCACCTACCTTTCTTACTATTATTATGCCTCAAAAAGTTGAGTACCCAATAAACCCAAGAAACCCTCCTGAGACCCAGGGATTATTGAGGCTTTCGAATTCTGTACACGGGTGAAGTCGGTCATGCTATTTTTTTGCAAAAAATAATTATTTCTATAAGTAGTTCTTGAACCAGATCTATGATTTGAACTTTTTTGTTACTTGTAAGTTATTAATATACAATACATGAGGTTAATGTGCCGGCAAATCATTATATTTTCCCTGTAAATTAGCAGGAAAATTGTAACAATTTGCTAATAAATCAATAAGTTAGGTAGCAAATTCTCAGGAAGGACAATAATTTATTGTGGTTTCCTGTTGACAACGATTAAAATATTTAAACAGTAGGGTAAGTACCTGTGATAACACATGTGGTTTCCGAATCAAAACACGAGCGAGATAAGAATGTAAACAAAATATTTTCTACTTTTATTAAGGACATAATCGGTGAATATATGCGAAAGGGCAGATAATTAGTTAGTTATTATTAACTGTTGGTAATAATTATTTGTCATTATTAACAACAGTTACTAATAACAGTGGATATTCTACGGCTAATAATGATCATGACAATTAATAAAAAAAAAAAACATGCGTCGTTTCTTTGTTAAATTCCAAATATTGAAATGTGGTATTTTTTTGATAGCAGATGATTTGCGACCCTTCATGGGTAGGCCTACGTCCTGCAGTGGACTATTAAAAAGGCTAATACAGTACAGATGATTATTACAATGAAGAACTTCTTCTTTTTAAACGTGTCGATGATCCAAGTATAAATAAATAAATATTTGGGACATCTTACACACGGCCTCTGACCCCAAACTAAGCAAAGCTTGTGATATGGCTGTCAGAGGCTGATATACTACTTATATATTTTTAAATACATACTTATATAGATGGTAACTAAACTACACCCAGACACAGAGCAAACACCCATGTTCATCACATAAATATTTGCCCTGGGTGGGGATCGAACCCACGCCTCTTTGACCCAGTAGTTAGGGTCACTAACCACTGAGCCACCGAGGCAGTCTGACTATTTAAAAAGTCTTACAGTCTTTTATGAAGAATTTACGACAATGCGAATAACTATTGTTGCAAAAAAAAAATTGTAAAGACTTAGACCAACAAGAAAAAGGAAAGAACTAAATATGTATGTAGTTATTTTTATAGTATTTTACTCAACAATACACAACAAAAACAAAAAATAACTCTTTATTGTACACACAAAATAAAACTTACAATAAATACATCAGTGTAATTCTTAAGGTAGTGCTACACTTGGCGGCCTTATCGCTGGAATCGATCTCTTCCAACTTCTCTACTCAACATATTGAACTTCTTTGCCAGGCAACACCCTGTATAGCAAAGCAAGTATCGGTGATAAAATATTTGTGGTTTGCGAATAGTTGACACGTGTATGTATTATTTACTAATGTAAACAAAATAACTAGGTACTTATGTAGGTACGATAATATTTTTTTTATTATTATAAGATATCAACACAAAATACAATTTGATTAAAGTAAGCTCGCAGCCGTGGTGGTCTAGTGGTAATGACACTCGCCTTACAATCGTGAGGTCGTGGGTTCAAATCTCGGTCCCGTACCAATGAATTCCTTGGAATTTATGTACGGAATTTCACACCACTGGCTTTTCGGTGAAGGAAAACATCGTGAGGCAACCTGCATACGTCCGTAGAAGAAATTCGATGGCGTAAGTGAATCCACCAACCCGCACTGGGCTAGCGTAGTCGATAATAGCTCAATCACCCTTCGTAAGTAGGCCTACGTCCTGCAGTGGACTATCAAAAAGGCTGGTACAGTACAGTACAAGCTTGCAGCACCTAAAAACCACAGTAAGTTTGTGTTGGTACTTCGACACTTACTTCTGCGCTAACATTTTCGTATTCAAATGTAAAACTAGAAACAAATAACTACAAACTAGAATATAATATTTTAACTTGAAAATTAAATGCATTCCTGCTTATAAAAACTTCAATATACATAATAAAATAACTTAACATGTACCTAATACGTTGGTATCTAGGTATAGATAGGTATCGTTAATGTCTATAAAATGTTCATGTTTTAATGAAACTAGTAAGCTTTGTAGAAGATCTATTATTATTCTTGGTAAAAACAACTATTTAGGGATGAAATATACGTATATTTCATGTGTGTTTAATTTAAGCTACGTAATAAGTAAAAAAAAAACCAAAATTGCTCTCCGGGAATGTGGCAGAAGTGAAAACTTGAACATTAACGTTGTGCATTTTTGAATATTTTGGAATGGAATTGGGAATAATTTCGCAGGAATTGCTTTATTCATCAGTATAAAGGTTCGCGCACATTATGTCGGGGCGCAGCGGGGCGGAGCGGGTCGAAATGCAATATTAGTATGGAAATGCAGAAAATGCGGCCCGCTGCGCCCCTGCATAGTAGTGTGCGTTATAGTTCGGCCGTTCAGAGAATGCGTTCCTGACACGTCATCTTGAAAAAATGTTTTTGGCCGATATCTCGGAAACTATGATATATATATGATAAAATGACGTGTTAGGAACGCATTCTCTGAACGGCCGAACTATAGTTTTATTTAAAATACATATAAGGGATTTGAGTGGGTTCGAGGGCTGTGATGCGACATATGTGCGTTAACCTTAAAAGTTCTTTCATTTATGTGGTAAAATACAATACCACACACGCATACTAGCGCAAGCGCCCTGCACCGCTTAAACGAAACAGCAGGAACAGGTACACATTTTCGCCGCCCGGTAGAAAGAGGGGGATATTACGCCGCGCCGGAGGTTTACTCTCCCTCTGTCTTACGAATTTCCGATCATTTACGCGTGTCCTCACGCGAGTTTAACATTTTTTATCCATCCCAAAAAGTGCTTAAAGCCGCTAAAGAAGTTTCACTTCAAAAAATGTTTGAACCGTTAGCCCGCTATTGAAAACTTTGTTAGTGCAAACGATGTGTGATATCATTTGCACTAACATATTTAATTTTATGGGAATACTCGTATACAGTCATTTTGTAACGTTTTTACAAAAACTGAGCTCCTGAAATCTTGTTGTCATCTATGCACTATTTGGATGTCCTAGTTGTTGTTGTTATTGGATGTACTGGTGTTAAAAATCATTATCAGTTGTTTCATTTTTTCTAGTTCCATTCTGAATAGAACTAGTGTTGAAAATTATTAACAGTAGTTCCATGATGGATCTGTTAATGGTACTACTAGTGGCGACGAATTTGTCTTAAACTGCGCTTATAAGCCGTGCGCCTTGGAATAAGCTTCCATCCACTATTCAGCAAGCGCCTTCGAAGGCTGTCTTTAAGCGTCTTGTGCGGGAGCATTTCTTAGAGTTGTCCAAAATCTCGAACACATAGGGTAAGCTATTTTATCTTTTACCAGTTATCATCTTATTATGTATTATAATAGTTTATGTAAGTTTATGTATTTTATTTAAATTGAAATTGTATTAATATTTCGTATAGTTATATCATTTTTTAGTTTAGATTTTTGTTGATTTTAGTTAATGTATCTCTTTGTTTGTTTATTCATGCCTACAATCCAATGTTTATCTACCTATAGGTTGACTGGTAGATAATGCTATTTAGCGTTAAGTCCTCCTTTTGTACAAATGGTGTGCAATAAAGTGTTAAATAAATAAATAAATATAAATGCATGGTCTCCAATTGAGAGATTTAGGGCATATTCTACGAGCTATGTCTTCTGTCAATTGCCACTTATTCGCTTCAGAGATATGCGTAGAAGTTTAGTTTAGAGTAATAACTTTAAAATAGTATTTTCATAACATACAAAATAAAAGTATATGATAAAGTGTACAAAATCCTGATTTATAAAAATATTATTCTCAACTTTTTTGAAAACGCTACTGCTGAGAACTATCATTTACATTGACAAGGTTCAATCCACAGGTATACATATAACCACAGCATATAACAGATTGATTATGCTGTTGTCACTTGAAACAATTCTCAACCACAAAAATACATGGAAAATAATTCCAAGCAAAACTCAAAACTGTAAAATATGTAAGTAATAGAAAAATCCGATTATCGACACTCTGTGTCAACACTAAATAATTTTTCATATCTCTTTCTAACTAGTGTTATATTTAGTTTATTGAATCAGGCGTTACTTTGCGGAAGTTCATCTTCAAATTCTTGTTTTGAATAAATATTTAGTGTATTTCCGCTCTGTCGTAGTCATATAAGTTAAGGGTACTATTCAAAATCCAAATTAAATCACAAACAAAATTAGTAATTAATCATCAAACTGTATCATGGTTCGACTATGGTTAGGCTAAGGTTAGGTCAGGCTAGAAAAGTTAGGCTTAGGTATGTTTACAAAATATGAATGAACCTGAAACAATTTTTTTTAATTAATCCGTTTAAAATAATAAAAAATAATTAAACCTGTAACAAAAATAGTGATTAGTGATTTGTTTAAAAAATGTAGTAAACCTGAAAATAATATTTAATTAATATGTTAAAATTACAAATATTATTTATTTATAAAAAATGCACTCTCGCAAGAATCTTCACTTGCGAGTGAGCTCGAAGAGTCAACACGTCCTGAAGATGCCTCGTTTAGAGGCGAAACACGTGTCGAATAGAGTACAGTAAGAATAGGGGTGCTATTTATTGACTAAGTATTTTTTCCAATTATTTTATACCATTTTTTAATTTTAACATATTAATTAAATATTATTTTCAGGTTTACTACATTTTTTAAACAAATCACTAATCACTATTTTTGTTACAGGTTTAATTATTTTTTATTATTTTAAACGGATTAATTAAAAAAAATTGTTTCAGGTTCATTCATATTTTGTAAACATACCTAAGCCTAACTTTTCTAGCCTGACCTAACCTTAGCCTAACCATAGTCGAACCATGATACAGTTTGATGATTAATTACTAATTTTGTTTGTGATTTAATTTGGATTTTGAATAGTACCCTTAACTTATATGACTACGACAGAGCGGAAATACACTAAATATTTATTCAAAACAAGAATTAGTGTTATATTTAATCAAAGCATCTCTAGTTATCTGATTTTCTCGATCGACTATAGGTGCATTTTCTCTCTGGTATCTTTGTGCCTACGCGGCTATGCTACGCTATAACTGCTACGAACTTGCTACGAACGTGGTTGGATTGAAACACGTAGCCGGCTACGATAGTTGGGGAGCCCTACCATAGCCTAGCTGTAATGAGTGCAGCGGTAGTTAGGGATTCTGTATGAGTTACGATGCTATGCCATCATTTACTCTTCTTTAGATGTATTGGAGAATATTGTTAAATTATTGTATAATATAGTCACATAATTATGTAACTTGTATGTATAATTAATGTTTAACTAAATACCTTATTATATTTTAAAAAATATTTGTACACCTGTAAAGGTAGAAAAAAACTAAAAAAAAAATGAAAAAAAAAAAAACTAAAAAAAAAAAAAAAAAAAAACTCTGACACCAGGGCTAGCCAGCCGGCCTATACGAACTTACTTACTTTACTTACTAAAGGTAGAATATTTGAGACACTTTTGTTCCTTTAACATCTACATTGTAAGACAATATTCTGAAAAATAAACAAATTTTGATTTTTGAACTTGCTAGATAGGATACTGGATACTGATGTCGTCTCAATCGTGGGGATCGCAGAGCATAAGAAATCACTAACTTATTTCGTAATCGTGCAAGGTTTTTTGCTATACAAATGGGTTTGTTTTGCAATTATGAACAACTTTTACTGTGAGACCATTTCCGAAATAACGAAAAAAAAAAAATTATGTTCATTGACTCGCGACAAAATGTATGGAAAAGTTGATATTTTTACCGACTTCCAAAAAGGAGGAGGTACTTTGTTCGTCTGTAAGTATTTCTTTTTGTATGTTCATCGATATTTTCGTCAATTGTGAACCAATTTAAAAAAATCTTCTTTAATGCGAAAGAGTATACTTTCGAGGTGGTTCCATTTAAATTTTATCGAAATCGACTAAGCCGTTTTTGCTAACAAAAATGTACACATCGATTCGTACTCGTTGGAAGTCGGTGTTGCGATTTTTTGTGAAAAATAATTTCTGTACGATTATTTAGATGCATTACCTCCGTGAAAAAACTGATATTTAATAAAAAGGAGTTTATTGCTAGTAATATATTTAAGGCGCATTAATCAAAGAAATAACAAAACGTGATTAAAACATGATTTACCTTGCATAGACCAAAACTGTCAGTGTTATTTAGGTGTACAATTTCTGTACAATTATCTAGATGCATTACCTTCGTGAAAAAACTGATATTTAATAAAAAGTGAGTTCATTGCTAGATTTTTTTAAGGCGCACTAATCAAAGAAATAACGAAACGTGAAAATATTATTTACCTTACATAGACCAAAACTGTAAGTGTTATTTAGGTGTACAATTTCTGTTCAATTATTTAGATGCATTACCTCCGTGAAAATACTGATATTTCGAGCATGGTCTGGCCAGGGAGTATACCGGACCACCTTCATTTGACGATTGCTCTAAAAGTACGTATGTACAAATTTTAATATTTATGTACAAATTTGTACAAATTGTGTACATTTTTTTCCACTATATATCATATGAATATAACGAGATGGTCCGGCCAGAGAGTATAACACTGAATGTTCCTTTACTTTGAAAAGCTCCACCCTGTATGAGTCTTGCACGCTGTCTAATTATATGATGCTACATTAGCCTACATGTCAGGTTATGATGTTTCATCAAATGGTAAGCTCTTCTCTGCAGACGACCTGATTTATTAATTAGCATAATTTGATCTCTGCCAGGCCCGACACCAAAGGGATGAACATCCCGACCTTCGCGGAGACATTTCCAGACAAGTTTATGGATCCGAAGGTGCTGCGCCGAGCGCGGGAAATCACATCCGTCGTGCCCAATGGAGCTAGGGTAAGAAACTAGCTATAATTTTATATATCTGATGAACAAATAACACAAAACTAATAGTTGACTTGCGTGATTGGCTCAGCTCCTATCGACATCGATCACAGTGCCAACATTAGCCGCTGATAACCATGTACACGCTCGCAGGTAGATACACTTATAACAGCTAAAAAATATTGGAACAGCATTATGGTTTTTGGCATTTCGTTTACCGTTGAGTTCAAGCTTCTTCCCATTGCTTATAATCGACCCCCTTATAAAATATAGTTTTTTAGACTTTACGTAAATATTTTTGTGAACATGAAGAATTTGTCGGCGAAAGACAGCGTTGCTTAAATTATATTAGGTATAATATAATTTAAGCCACGCTTCTTTCGCCGACTTAACTTCTTAGCAGTTAATTTAACTGATTGTCGTGGGGATAGTAAGCAAACTTCGCAGATTAATCTTTTATAATTTAGGAGTTGCCGTAACTTTAATTCAATCTTTATCATATCTCTACTGTACTGTAGCAGCCTTTTTTAATAGTCCCCTGCAGGACTTATGCCCGCCCACGAAGGGTGATTGGGCCAAATACACCACGCTGGCCCAGTGCTAGCTGGTAAACACCATCGACCACCATCACATACACCATCGAATTTCTTCAACGGACGTATGCAGGTTGCCTCACGATATTTTTCCTTCACCGAAAAGCCGATGGTGTGAAATTCCGTACATAAATTTCAAGGAATTCATTGGTATGGAATCGGGATTTGAATCCATGACCTCTCGATAGTAAGGCGGGTGTCATTACCACTAGACCACCACGGCTTGATAATAAGCTCAACTGAAATAATTTCACCATCCAGATTCCCATAACCATCCCGGTGAACTACACCGCCAGCGACTCAGAGCCAGAACAGCGCGTGGCGTACTTCCGAGAAGACATTGGAATCAACCTGCATCACTGGCACTGGCATCTGGTCTACCCATTCGACGCAGCCGATAGATCGCTCGTCGTCAAGGACAGGAGAGGCGAGCTGCTGTATTACATGCACCATCAGATCATGGCAAGGTAAGTCTTAGGAGAGACTTCTTCTTCTCAAGGTGCCAGCTCTTACCGGACGAAGCCTATTATTAAGGCTATGCGGACTTAGGAAACTATACCACCAGGTTATGGTTAACCATAACCAAGTTGTGGTTAACCATAACCAGGTTATGGTTAGGCGATTTAGAAAGTATGAACAGATCCTATAATACTCGTCCTGAAAAATTTACAGCACACTGATATCGCCTTCAGAGTCGCAGTTCTCTATAATAAACATAGATTTGCCCTCGAAGAGCGTTTAAGCTGTCTACCTCGCTATCCCAATCGAGCTTTTTTCAAACTAATAAAGTAACACAAAATCATTGAATAAGAACTAAAGTACTAGAAACCGTACTGAAATAGCAAGAGATATCCCTCCCTTTGTCCCATTTTAAATAATAAATTTAAAAGGTGTTGGAAAAAGATGCACATAATTACCCCGAACTTACGTAATTTCGAAGGGTTTCACAAACTAGCATTGAGCGGTCTCGGGTGTCCAAATTCAAAAAGGTAAAAAGTCGCAAGATAAAATCATCAGAGATTTGAATCTTCTTACCGGAAAATTTAAAATTTCCGAAAAAGACAAAAGATCAAGTGTAACCACATTTTAACTATTTTGACATTCCAACTGGTGATTCCGACGTTTTTATTTGTGCCACTCACTCTCGCGTGTGCTGTATAACCAGATATGGATAAGACGGTTGTAACGTAGTTTTTATTTGAGTAAAATTTTGCAACACTTCTATTACTTGTCGTTCTTCTGAGCACAAAACCTTACATTTCAGATACAACTTCGAGCGCTTCTGCAACGGGTTAGGACGTGTGCGTTCCTACAGCAACTTCCGCGAGCCTATCGAGGAAGCGTATTTCCCTAAGCTGGACTCGCAGCTCGCCAGTCGCTCCTGGCCTCCCAGGTAAGTTTCATCATAATCATCATCATTACCAGCCGTAGGACGTCCACTGCTAAACATAGGTCTCCCCTATGGATTTCCAGTAAGCCTGGTTGGATGCAGCCTGCATCCAGCGTGTTCTTGCGGTCTTAATAATATCGTCGGTCCACCTCGTCGGTGGACATCCTACGCTGCGCTTGCCGGTGCGTAGTCTCCATTCGAGAACTTTACTGCTCCATCGGCCATCAGTTCTTCAAGCTATGTGCCCTGCCCATTGCCATTTCAACTTACTAATCCGTTGGGCTATGTCGGTAAATTTGGTTAAGCCCAACGTATCTTTCTAACATACTGGTAGTTCTCCGAACTGTAAACCTTTTGATACATCTCTTTTTCATAGGCCTATATCTTGACTTGCTCTTAACCGATTTGATTCTTTCTCGAAAATCTTGTTAAGATTTAGACACTAAATAATCTTGGCAAATATTATGGAAATCCGCTGATAAACAGCGCGACAGCAAATCCGCTATTTTTGCGGGAAATACCCTCCCTATCAAAAATCACCGACCACAAGCATCTATTAATACACAGAGTATTCCTAATCAATTAGCATCTTTTTAGGGGCTTATAAATACTAATATAAACTAAAAACTTTTGTTCAGTGGCTTTTGTCAAATCTCAAAAAAAATCTGCTGTTACGTACATTTTATCGCAAATACGTTAAAAAAACACGTTTGTTGTATGGGAGCCCCCCTTGAATATTTATTTTATTCTGTTATTAGTATTTGTTGTTATAGCGACAACAGAAATACATCATCTGTCTAATTTTCAGCTGCCTAGCTGTCACGGTTCTTTAGATACAGCCTGGTGACAGATAGACAGACGGACGGACAGCGGAGTCTTAGTAATAGGGTCCCAGTTTTACTCTTTGGGTACGGAACCCTAAAAAGTTTCAAAAAAGTATCAGTATCAAGTGTTGGAAGTCAACACGTCCAACAGTAGTCTGCCGTCATATGGCGGTCCCATCGTCCTTGGTATCCTCCCTCCATGCTTCTGATGTCCTGGTGGGAACCGTTCTCTTTGTCCAGAAAAATAAATAGTTGTTCCACAGTATTATGATTATTTCAGGTTTGCAGGCACGAAAGTCGCCGACATAAACCGGCCCGTAGACTTGATCAAGGTGGACATCAGCGAGATGGAAACCTGGCGCGAACGCATCTTGGCTGCTATTGACAAATTGGCCATTCTCCTGGTAAGTCTATATATTGAACGTATTGCTACTACATATTTGCTTGAAAGATTAAGGACGTGATCCCAGATCAGGTTATTTCCTCGTACAACAGATATCCCTAGCCATCCAACGAGGCAATGCGGCCAGTTTGATGGGAACATTTGGGGGCATTGTGACGCATAGTAAAGTCAAATTGTTTTGTTCCTGCGACGACGTGTAACAATGTTATTAATTTCATTTTACCTAGTTATTAAGTTCGACATAATTTTAAATTATTATTGTGACAAATTATAATGTGAATTAATTCAATAATATAAAAAAACTATCTATCTATATTCTATTATGTACTCGTATAAAAATGCATCGCTATTTCTTTGGTCATGGCATCACGCGTCAACCGGATTTTATTGAATGAAATTTCATTAAAAGGGCCATAAATCGTAAATAGTAAATTTCCGATCCAATTAAAAAAAAAAAAAAATCGCAGTAAATCTTTAAAAAAAGTTAACTGGAAATAAAAGATGTGAAATTTTATTTTCTACAATAACGGTCTCGATGACTTTTGCCCTAAAGTGAAAAGTTTCCGAAATATCGGCCAAAAAAGTTTTTTCAAGATGGCGCTTGAAGCTCCACCTGGATCTGTCAGCATTTTGTGATTTTATGCTTAGCAAGTGATCTTATAACAAAAAAATTAGATCGGAAATTTTGTGCAAAGTTGACCAAAAAACGTCTATTTTTACTGACCTATTATAAGAAAATACAGACAGACAGACAAAACTCTTTATTTATAACCACAAAGCAAAAATTAAACACTATGTGCCTTACAATTGTGAGGTCGTGGGTTCAAATCCCGGTCCCGTACCAATGAGTTCTTTAGAATTTATGTACGGAATTCTACATCACTGACTTTTCGGTGAACGAAGACATCGTGAGGCAACCTGCATACGTCCGTAGAAGAAATTCGATGGCGTATGTGAATCCACCAACCCGCACTAGGCCAGCGTGGTGGATATAGCCCAATCACCCTTCATGGGTAGGCCTACGTCCTGCAGTGGACTATTAAAAAGGCTGGTACAGTACAGTATACATTTAAGACTAAATATGATTAAAAACTGGCGGCCTTATCACCCATGGCGATTTCTTCTTACATCAGTAAGGGAGTAAGAATAGTAAAGATATAATAATTCCAGCCCAACGGACGGCAGCGGCCGATAGACGAGGAGACCGGCATCGACGTGCTCGGCAACCTGATGGAGGCTTCCATCCTGTCTCTCAACATCGGCTACTACGGCGACTACCACAACATGGGGCATCTGTTCCTGGCCTACGCTCACGATCCGGACCATCGCCATTTGGTAACTCATTATTATCTAACTTGTGAACTGCATGTAATATCTACATATGTTGCAAATAAATGATTGAAATTGAAATTATCATCATTGGCAGTTAAGATCTGTCTCCGATCAGCCTTGCAGTCGACGTATCCGATGGGTGGAGGCTTATACAGGGTTATTCCTAATTAATTAGCATCCTTTTAGGGGCTTATTCTGTTCATCAAAACTAACAACTTTGTTCTGCGCATTTTGTCAAAACTCACAAAAAAAAAAACAGCTGTTAGGTACATACATTTTGTCACGGGTGAACGATGCTTGTCTATGGAACACCAATTTTTTTTAGTTTTGACAAAATTGCAGAACAAAAGTTGTTAGTTTTAATATACATAATAAGCCCCTAAAAGGATGCTGATTGATTAAGAATAACCCTGTATACGCCTCCATCGTTTTACGGCAATCTTCCGTGTTGCTGCAGCCTTATCCAGATATTGCCGATGCTTTTGATGTTATTGTGCCGTTACTCCAATACCACACAAGTCGCTCATCACTCCATACAAACGTCGGTGGGTAATCAGTGTTTGCTGTTATACATCTGAAACTAACATTTATATCAATTTGTCTTTACAAAATCTATGCTTCTTGCTAATAAAACTGTGAAAAATACGCCATTATTCGTTTCTTCAACAAATATTCGATAAGACCGATTGGAAACAGTATATATATACATTTAATTAGCAGGTAGGTCATCTTACGCTGCGCTTGCTGATACGTGGTTTGCATTCGAAAGCCACGATCCTAACAAACTTTTATTTAACTTGCAAATGTATGTTTGTATGTAAGTTCGGGTGGAATCTTCCAAGTTAAATTTTACAAACTTCCCGGCTTCCTATTTAGCTGAAATTTTGCACGCATATGTATATCGCGTAACAATGCAATAATATGGTACCATGGAGCTGATCTGATTATCGAGTCGGAAGTGGCCATAGGAACTCCTGTACTAAACAAGAACTCGTCGTGTTTGGGCTTGTTTTACTTGTCTTGGCTAGCACTCTGTTGCTACATGATATATCCTGGATATCATAAATTTCTCAAAGATTGTATTTTTAAAAAGTTATATTTTTCTAATTATTTAGATCATCAAATTGCACTTTATTCATATTTAACACAAAGTAATGAGATATTTTGTCTTTCACAGGAACAATTCGGCGTAGTAGGTGACCCGGCGACCACCATGCGGGATCCTACATTCTACCTCTGGCACGCGCACGTTGACGATGTGTTCGACTTGTACAAAGCCAAGCTTCCGCCGTACGGACCTAACAGGGTAGGAAGATTGTCCTATTCTATAATAAGTAGTTCTCTTCTAATGTGACAAAAATGTTACCTTAATTTATTCCAAACTTATGGCAATACGAGATGGATAGATACGGACGCTGCCACTGCACCGCTTTTTCTAGCCAAATAGACGTATATTTGAACTGGATGCAGTTGGGAGAATATCTTCTAGTTTCATTGTATTTAAATATCTGTTTTGAATCTGGGTGTTACATTGTCCTTGGTTTTGTATGCGTTCCTTAGCACCCAAATACGAGGATTTCTTCTTTTTCTCCTTTTCAGTCATAGGACTTCCAATGCTTGACATAGACCTTCCTTAGCGATCCCTATGGGGATTCCTAGTGGAAGCCTATGAGTGCGAAGTGTAAATTATTATCTTTACTAATTCTTAGTACCTAGTGTGTTTATTGTTTTGTTACTCTTTCACGCAGCAATAGAACAACGGATAGACGTAATTTTTGTCACGGATTCAGTTCAAAGGTTTTTCGGCAAACAGAGGCTACTGTTTGTAATAGAAAAAAAAAAAACGTTCCAATGGGATAGCAAAATAAAAAATAACGGGCGAAATTGTTAAATAAAAAAATTAACGTATTTGAATTGAGTATTTGACAAACATAGGTTTTGCTCCGTCTCTTATTTGACATATTAAGATTCATGATCATTTATTTGTGAAAACGTGGTAATCGTGTATGTTTAATAAATAATAAATAAATAAAGATTACGGGACATCTCACACACGGTCTCTGACCCCAAACTAACCCTTTACAACCGGCTCAATATAGGCATAAAATCATCAAAAAAAATTGACGGGAAAACCATGTTGATTTTGTGAACGCAACCGGTTTCATACGATCGTGCGGTTATCTGCTCATCCCGCACGAACGTATGAGACCGGTTGTGTTTACAAAATCAATATGGTTTTTGCGCCAATTTTTTTATCGATCCTCACGATTGTATTGAGCCGGTTGTAAAGGGCTAAGCAAAGTACCTACATAGATCATAAGTTTTTGAAAAATAAACTTTCAAAACCGTAAGCTAGCTTAAGTGAAAGAGCCTGCAGCCCACGACACAGGTCACCCTAGTGTGGGTTGCAGTACTTGTATTTTTTGCTCTTTACCAATATGTACATAGTTCATAAGTTTTTGAAAATAAACAATTTCATTTTCAAAAAAAAAAGCTTGTGGTATGGCTGCCAGAGACTGATATACTACATATACATATTTTAAATACATACTTATATAGACAGTATCTAAATAACACCCAGACACAGAGCAAACACCTATGTTCATCACACAAATGTTTAACCTGGGTGGGGATCGAACTTACGCCTCTTTGACACAGAAGTCAGGGTCACTAACCACTGAGCCACCGAGGCAGTCGATTTAAGGTTTAGGTTAAGGTCACAGTTTAAGGATTTGATGTGTCGCGAATGTGGCAACTATAGATTTGACGAGTACCTATAGAAATTGACGAATCAAGCATTTGCCGATGGTCTGAGTAATCAGCCGCGAGCATAAGCTAGTATACTTATTGTAAAAATATTTTTGTCTCAGCTGGACTTCCCCGGCATTCGCGTGTCCTCGTGCAGTATCGACAGCCCTGGAGGTCGGGACTCCATCAGCACGCTGTGGGAGCGCAGCACGGTCGAGCTCAGCCGTGGACTGGACTTCACCCCCCGCGGCTCCGTGCTCGCGCGGTTCACGCATCTCCAGCATGAGAACTTCAACTACGTGTGAGTATCCTTCTAGGACAGCCCTGGAGGCCGTGACTCAATTAACGCGCTTTGCAGCATGAGAACTTCAACTCAATACCTACTGTTATCTTCGCCTATTATAATCATTTTTTGCAAAAAATAGCATGATCGACTTCAACCGTGTACAGAATTCGCGAATATCGACGTAGACGTGAATTCGCACGGATCGACGTAGCATTTTTCACATTATTGTTGATTTATCAAAAATGGCTCAGCCGATGTCGATAAAATGGAACCAATTTTAAAGTAAACTCTTTCCAATAAAAAAAGAATTATTGAAATCGGACTATTACGTAAAAAGTTATGCATGGCTATACATAAAAAAAATATACGCGTCGAATTACGAGTAAGTACCTCCTCCGTTTCGTCGGTCAAAATGAGATTACCTACCTACGAGTACATTATAGTCTCAACAAACTTTGGTATTACGACGGTGAATAAGATTTGGAAATAGGATAGAGAGAAAAAGATGATCTGGGCGACGGCACTCCTAACCGACGATCGAAAGTTGATTGTGTGTTCGTAGGTTGCGGATTTAACAAAGAGTTGGTAAATCCCTAATGAGTGCAACGCTTTGTTTCTTGCCGGTTTCTAACCGTGATTGATCTTGATCCGCTCTCGTCTCGGTTCATCACATTTAAATAAGCTTGCGAATTAACAGCAGTTACAACTGCTTTTTAGGGTTCCGTACCCAAAGAGTAAAAACGGGACCCTATTACTAAGACTTCGCTGTCCATCTGTCCGTCTGTCTGTCACCAGGCTGTATCTCATGAACCGTGATAACTAGAAAGTCGAAATTTTCACAGATGATGTATTTCAGTTGCCGCTATAATAACAAATCCTAAAAACAGAAAAAAATATTTAAGGGGGGCCCCATACAACAAACCTGTTTTTTTTTGCCGTTTTTCGATCGATATTAATAACGGTACTTAACAGGTAGACGCTTGAAATATTCACCGAATATTTCGTAGTATATTCACTTGAAAAATAAATAATTAGATTAAAATAAAATCAATATTAAAGAGGGGCTCCCATACAAGAAACGTGATTTTTTTGCTCGATATTAATAACGACAACAGGTTGAAATATTCATGGAATATTTAGGTGTACATTCACTTTAAAACTAAATAATTAAATTAAAACATATTAAAGGGGGCTTCCATACGGTACGGAACCCTTCGTGCGCGAGTCCGACTCATACTTATACTTGGGTATAAATATAGGAAATTCCCTTTGTATTTAAATTATTCATCAATGATTAGTATTTATAAGATAAGTGTTTTCGATACAACTAAAAAAGATTGTTTAAAAATGTTGTATTATTTTATTAGATGTTAACTTTTATACATTGGTAATTTTTGACGCGTTGGAATGGACGTTAGTGCCCAGGTTCCAGATTTTCTTGCCTGGGTACTAACTCACATTTAATTTTAATTTAAGTATTTATCTTGTATGTACACAAAAGCTTTATCTTATAAATTACCATATATTAATTCCTGTATGTGTTGTGTACGGAATTCAATAAAGTATTTATTTATTTACTAGCGGTCCCGGTGAACTTCATCTCACCATCTGTCAAGTGTCAATCACATTTTGTACATGCCGGAAAATTTTGTATGGGAAAATGAAATCCATGTTGTTGTTATTTTTCTCGCAACTGTTATAAAATTTCTCACCGTTTAAACCTTCCCTTAACTTCCACAAATATTTCAAGACCAAAATTTGCCAAATCGGTACAGCCTTTCTCGAGTTTTAGCGAGACTAACAACCACGATTCATTTTTATATTATATATAGATAGATAGATACTTGGCAGATTATTAAACTGTGATTTCTATTTGCCTCGTAGGGTCGAAGTAAACAATACAACCGGCAAGCCTCAAATGGGCACCTTCCGTATCTTCATCGCGCCGGTAGCCGACGAGAGAGGCCAGCCGCTGTCTTACGAAGAACAACGAAAACTTATGGTTGAAATGGACAAGTTCTCGCAGCCACGTGAGTTGTTTTCTTATATTCTTCTGGTTTGTTGTTTTTGTGATCTACTTTGTCACTTCTACTGTTTTTCCTTATTCAGAGATAGTGGTATACTATCAGTGCTGTCGCAACGAGTGTAATGTCACTGCCAAAAACTCCGTGTAAATCAAACGTGCTTGGTTATCATTAGCGATACTTGGGCTATTGCTTTGGTTTTTGAAATAAATAATAAGTGCGTTTGATTCTTATGGCATTGGTGGCTGCGACATGAGCCTCCTAATCGCTTCGTTATGGTAAGAAGTCACTGCCGTTTATACACTGCTGTATAGGCCAATCAAAGTTCTTGGCGAGTGTGTAGTTAGCTATAATCTGTGCAAAACCCGATCTTCGCGTAGTTTTTATGTGAACTTCACTCAGGATTTGGTTTTGCACAGCTTGTAGCAAATTCCACTGGCAACAAGAAGATTGATTCGGCCTTTTTCCTCAAAGATTTTCGTATTTACAGCAATATTCTTAATTCTCAGTGAATGCCGGACACAACACTGTCCGTCGCAGTAGCGTGGACTCCTCTGTGACCATTCCTTACGAGCGCACCTTCCGCGACCAGTCCGCCAGGCAAGGAGACCCGGGCACCGCGCAGGCGGCCGAGTTTGACTTCTGCGGCTGCGGCTGGCCTCAGCACATGCTGGTGCCTAAGGGAACTGCCAAGGGATATCCTTTCGTGCTGTTCGTCATGGTCACCAACTGGAACGATGATAAGGTGAGTAACCACCGATGAGCGTGTCTTCAGCAACCAGACAGTCAGGCATGAATACTTGGGAATGGCGTAAGCGGCTACGTGTTTTGGGGCTGCGGTTAGCCGTACACATACTGGAGCTAAATGACGCTGCTAAAGGATCCCCATTGTGCTGATTGTCATTGTTATTGACTGAAACAATGATAGAGGTTAGTTACTACCCCTTTCGAATATGCTTTTAGTGACCAATCAGCCAGGTAGGGAGATGCAGGCACCGCGCAGGCGGCCGAGTTTGACTTCTGCGGCAGCGGTTGGCCTCAGCACATGCTGGTGCCAAATGGAACTGCCAAGGGATATCCTTTCTTGCTATTTATTATGATCACCAACTGGACCGATGATAAAGTCAGTCACATGTCCCATTGTAGGATTCGTCTGTTAACAGTTCATCTGGGAAGAAATTTTGAACGCAAATGTGTTTCGACAAACCCAACCTGATGTTAAGAAACTATGTCTAACTATCTAAAAAAAAAAAAAGCCAAAGATATCTGTTTACTTTCGTTTCGATAATTTGTCCTCGATTCTGATGCAAGACCCTAATTTACTGAATCTAAATGAAATAAGTGTGTCAAAACCGTGTCTGTTTCTGAGTTTTCTATGAATCAGACAAAAATAACGGTTTTATGTACCTATCTCAATATGATACATATTAGCCATGTCACAGGCCTTCAGGCGGCTTAAAAACTCTGACACCAGGGCTAGCCACCTGGACAACGAATATACGAACTTACTTACTTACTAAATATGACACAGAAAAAGAAAGTTACAAGTTTGATTCTTAAAAGCTATATCGCGTGGATATTTAATAATTGTATTGTGATTCCCTATGATTGATTCTATAACTTGTGTCCCCAGATCGAACAAAACCTGGTAGGCACGTGCAACGATGCGGCTTCGTTCTGCGGCATCCGCGACCGCAAGTATCCGGACCGCAGGCCCATGGGCTTCCCCTTCGACCGCCCAGCGCCCAACGCTGTGACCCTCGGGGACTTCCTGCAGCCCAACATGGCTGTCCGGAACTGCACCATCAAGTTTACTGACCGCACCCGCGACAGGGGCCAGCAGTAATCCTTCACCACCAATTCGAACACCGCTCCAAAAATGCAAAATGTCTTACTCTAATAATGACTTTGGCACGAAACAAGGAGTTTAAATGATAATTTTATGTTTATGCTAATACAGTAATCATCACAACCACCATACCGTTTTCATTCTTACGTTATATCTGCTTTCGGAAACTTCAAATGTGCTACCTGCATGTTACCTATTTGTAACATATTTGCTCGTAAAGTCGCTGTAATTACACCAATTTCAATATCGTATTGTAATGTAAAACGCACGCCGCCACCGACTGCAGAACTCTGTGGTCTCGTTTCTCCTACTTTCACTCAAGAGAGTGATAGACATTACGCACTTGTGCGTTATTGTAATGTAAAACGCACGATGCTACTTTCACTCAAAGTCAAGAGTTTTATTAATTTCCTCGCAAATATGTTATTAAACGTCATATGACATAGCTTCCTTATAGCCCTCGCCTACGGCTCGTGCTAGCAATATCGCCTCGGCTGTTATTTTCAACTTACCGCACTTAGGTATATCATAATGTACTATTATTTAGAGCGCATAAATCTCCGTTTTAAAATGTACGAAAAACGCCTGAAAAACCTCTGTAGTTTTTTAACAAAAGACTTTTGCTATGTTTTATGGACACTGTTTCTACCGGTGCATCTATTAATTGTGTAAAAATTGATGTACCTGTAAAGTTAATCCAAATATCTTAGTATTAATCTTTTAGAATAGTTACTAAAATCAATCAAGTTATATGATAAGATTTAGTTTAGTCAACGGGTCTATGTTATAGATTTATTTTAACTCTGTAAATATGTGCATATTGTAAGTAACTTTTTCATAAGACTGAATAAATCAAGCCTTTTATCAAATTGCATCTTTTATTTTACATTTTGCGATGACGCTATAGCAAAATGCCTCTTTCCCAAAAAATACTCACGCAAAGTTCTTTAAGTATAGTATTTAAGTGTAATAAGTAAAAGTAGGAAAATTAATAAAAAAAACAATACCAAATATCATACAGATATATACAGGGTTATTTCTAATCATTTGGCATCCTTTTAGGGGCTTATTTTGTACATCAAAACTAACAAATTTTGTTCAGCGACTTTTGTCAAAACTCAAAAAACTCCGCTGTTCCATACATTTTGTCGAGGGTAAACGATATTTTTCTATGGAACAACAACTTTTTTTTTGAGAATTAATAAAAGTCGTAGAACAAAAGTTGTAAGTTATAATGTATAGAATAGGCATCTAATAGGATGCTAATTGATTAGAAATAACCCTGTATATTGAATGCCATAGAAAAGCAACATGCGTCTCTACGCATAATGTTAGAATAAGTACTCTCGTAGTTTTCCAAAATCTATTCTATTTCATTAAAATACTATCGTCAGCCTGGTTTTTAAAGACTTCCAAAAAGGAGGAGGTTCTATGTTTTTGTGTGTTTTTTTTGTTGTGTATGTTCATAGATAATTTCGCCGATTGTGAACCGAATCGAAAAATTATTTTTTAGTTAGATAGGGTATACTTTCGAGGTGGTCCCATTGAAATTTTACAGAAATCGGCTGAGCCGTTTTTGATAAATCAACAATAATGTAAACAATTCGAGCGAAATAATCGAATTTTGTACACGATGGAAGGCGGTTTTGCCATTTTTTGCGAAAAATAATTATATTGAGTAAGTACTTACCACTAAGTAGGTACTAATTAGTTATTTAACACTACAGTGCACGCGCCCCTTTTTTTGTCATGGATGCTCGCATGCTCTACCATAGTAGAAAACAATGATTGAGATATTTTAAAAATGGGTGGTTTTAAAATGATAAAACTGAATAATGTTTGTCATTTAATTATTATTATACACAATTATTGCAAAAGATTACAGTTTTAATAGAACATACTTAAACTAAAACAATTTACGAGATCCAGAAAATAATCAACATTTTTGGCATGTTTGAGATCAGCTCAAAAAAAACAACTTCTAATAAGCGATGACTATCTTATTGGTCACCGTCCTCGCATTCGATACAGACCACAACTTGGTGATCAGGACAAATCCACCTGGCACATCGCTTACACCACTTTTTCGTGGACCGATTTCAGGCTCGAGAGCACAGGCAACATTTACCTACTCTTCCCATTCTTTGAGGATCATTCCGAGGCGCCTCATCTGTATGCCCCAAAAGCCATTTTGTTTTATTTTTTAATTCACGGGGGAGGTTTTCAAAGGTCAGTCTTCTTGCCATGAGGGGTTTTACCAGCTCATACGAAAGATCGTAAAGAAAATTGCGTCTCACAATCTTTTCCTGGCCTTTGTTTAGTTGGTGGATAATTAATGCATTTATTCCAGCTATGTTCAATTTCTTGCAGCACCCTTTGGCCCTGGAGGTCTAACTTGGATATTTTGAGATCTTACCCGGGTTGCAGAAGGACATGTTTTACTCCAGCGTGTTCCATTTCTAGATACATAAATGTCGTCGCGTGTATTGTTTTGAGCGAGCTCAGAAAGAGGCATGTCATCTTCAGACGATGATGCTTGGTCTTCGCTTACAGCTTCCTGTACCTGATGCCTGTCTTCCTGCTCCATCGGTTGTACTTCTTTTTCCCCACCATCCGATTCACTTTGAATCACTTCCTCGTCCTCAAATTCTTCATGCAACCACTGAATCACGCGAGATTCCATGATTGGGTCCATTTTTTCGCTGAAACAAAGTAATAATAGTTATCAAAACACCATAACATATTAAATAGCAATAACTATATATATTGTTCATTTGTCAAAACATAAACATTAAATTTTTATACATAATGGATTAAAAAAGTCAAAAAAGAAAATGTTTACTTACATTCGGTTTTATTACGCCAATACTCGCACGTACTACAATAGTAGAAGACGAACTTTGACACGTAATTACAAGAACGTGCGCTTAAGCTGCAAGTGGGCGCCGTACTAATCCGTTCCGCGATTTTGTCGACGAGGCTTATCTAGGAGCACGGGGGGTCAGGTGTGAGAATGAATGAATGGCGCTAAAATAAGTACCTAAGTGCATTCTACTATAGTAGAGCGCGCGTGCACTCTAGTGTTAAGCAACTTATCATATTTTTCACCTACTTACATAGATAAAGTTTATTATTTTAAATACTTCAGGGAATATGATATTTTTATCACTGTTATATTTAGATTTAATTATTGTTTGTTTTCAATTTATTTAATCGAATATCGGTAAATTATTTGTGATAAAGTAAACAATGTTGATAACGTGGGGAATACGGTATTTTTGAGATAATAAGCTGTTACAAAAATAAATTGTATTCTGGAGGTTAAATAGAGATCATTTTAAGGTCATCAGGTCGTGTGCGCGTGTTTTTAATTTTGAATTAAGAAATTTTAGCGTGTCTTTTCATACATGTCTCAATAAAAACGCCCTAAGTAGTACGTCGATTAATCCCAATTTATTAACGTACTACTTACAAGGGGAAAGAAATACTTTCTCTCACACTCACGACGTATTTCGCAAAAAATGGCACAACCGACTTCAATTGCGTACAAAATTCAAATAACTCGCTCGAATCGGTTTATACATTTTTTACATTGTTGTTGATTTTTCAACGTCTCAGCTGATTTCGATTAAATTTAAATAGGATCACCTCGGGAGCCTTAGGATTATACCCTTTCGGATAAAAAAAAAAATTAATCAGTTCACAATGGGCTATGTTCGTCTGTATGCTTTTTTTGTGTATGTTCATCGATGATTCCGCCAATTGTGAACCCCCCGACGTTAAAATAATTTAATTTTACAGAAATCAGCTGAGGCGTTTTAGCAAAAATCAACATTAATGTAAACAATTCGAGCGATATATTGGAATTTTGTACACGATGGAAGGCGGTTTTGCCTTTTTGCGAAAAATAATTATGTAGTTATTCTGTCTTACATTTCTTATTTATGCAAGGGTGATGCAAGGATGTTGTATTATGTAATACATCCATGTGTTGATGCGTTTTGTCGATTTCGAGTGCAATTTTGTACTTATAGGATGACAGCTAATATTTTTTCCCGAATTCCGGATTGGCCCCCAAGTAAAAGTGGTTCATAATGATGGTCTAAATCATATCCTTTGGTTTAAATTCATACAATACATAAGGTATCTATTGTAAAATCTACCACACTTAATATAATACAAGAAACAAGCACAGGAGACTATAAATTTTTTTTTCATTTTGAAAAATGTTTAAAGACATAAAAGTCGAAACATCAATGTATAAAATACAGTAACATGTAATTATTAAAAAAAAAAAAACAAAATAAATTTAAGGTATGGACTCCATTTGGCCCCCTCTAAACTAAACTGATGCGATCATGGCGTAGTGTGTGCCCCCAACTTTAGGTATGCAGTGGTTCAAATCGTGGCCCAACCATTCCTACCTTTTCATTAACTGAATGAGCTCCCAGTTGGAGTGAAGCGAAAAACTGATTAGTTCATCGCATCGTGTATGCTCACCTTCAATCTATCACTCAACACAACTGTTTTCTATAATTTGATGATTTTTAAATTTTTATATAATTTCTTTACTATAAAATAAAATCTAATCGGACTGATTTATAAAATGAAAATATTATGGAATCATAAACATTTTTATTGGTAATAGGTTACATTACAGGTCATACATTCTAAATAAGTTACAAAATAGCCTTATAATTAATAAAATCCCACAAAAATATAACATTGAGATTTTCTCCGAATATACTGAATTTCACGACATCTTATACTTTAGTGGTGGCCGAACCAGCCAGGTCCATGGCCTCGATGAGACGAGTGGTCATGGCGTTGCCCAGGTCGGTGGCAGTGGCCGTCTCCTCTCGGGCCGCGGCGTCCGCAATCGGGACGCGAGTCGCCAGGTCGTCCGCACTCGGGACCTGAGTCACTCACTAGGGCGTTTACAATCAGAGGAAGTAGGACACTGACGAGGCCAGCCACACTTGCGAGAGTCCCCATCACTTGGCTTGTTCCCAGCCGTGTTTCCATCTTCTCCTATTTTCTGAGGCCTGTCCCTAGTGGTGTCCGTAAACCGGATCGTGCAGATGCTCGTGCCCATGTTGGGTGTCAGGAAGTCTTTGAGGGCTTGGACTTTGTCATCTGCTTTCCGGTCGAAGGGGAAGCCCATGGGGCGCTTGTCTGGGTACTTGCGGTTTCGGAGCCCGCAGTACGAGGCGTTGTTTTTCCCTGAATTTGTTACTTCTCCGCTTACCTCTTCTTCCACCTGAAGAAAAGTAAGTCAAGATAAAAATTCATAAATTATAGTAGTCATAAATTGTACTCGACATCACCTAGACTTGCGCACATATTGCAATTAATGGTTAAGTACCTGTAGCAGCCTTTTTTTAATAGTCCACTGCAGGACGTTGGCCTACCCACGAAGGGTGATGGTTAAGTATGTGATAAAAAAATGCAAAATATAAACAGAAAAGTTTCTGCCATATATGTTTATGTATACAAAAGTAGGTATGTATACTTAAATAAATACCTAACTATGAAGTTGAAAAAAATAAATATAAGTTGACGATATAATCATGGAAAAAATTAGCTGCTCCATACAAAATGTTCATTGAATTCTCGACAAAATGTGTGAGACAGCTGTTTTTTTCACAAATTTCAGGTTGTTGGCTTTAAAGTTCTTCATATTGATAAGTTTAAACTCCTCTTTGGATGCCTTTATTTCCTGTCCTTTGCAAAACAGCACCCTGTATACTGACTGATGATGATGATAAACATAACACTATACAAGGAGTAACTTACGAGCATGATGATGAGATATGATGTATGATTGAAAATTTAAAATTGATCCCCTAATTAAGTACATATGGAAATGAGTCAGGTTATTTCACTCACTCTATCCTCGTTCCAGTCGGTGACCATGACGAACAGTACCATCGGGTACCCCTCCTTGGTCCCCTTGGGTACGAGTAGGTACTGAGGCCAGCCGCAGTCACAGAAGCTGTACTCAGAAGACGCGGGAGCACCGTCTACCCCGGGAGGGCCGGTCTGGTCGCGGAAGATGCGCTCGAACGGAATGGTGACGGAGGAGTCCACGCTTCGACGCTCGACAGAGTTGTGGCCCGGCATCACTGGATAAATATTTTGTATTGAGTATTAATGTTAGACGTATATCAGGGACATCTTACACGGTCTTGGATCCCATACTAAGCAAAGCTTGTAATGTCGTTGCCACACAGAAACAGTGCATGTGGGCATTAATGTTAGACATATATCAGGGACATCTTACACGGTCTTGGTTCCCAAACTAAGCAAAGCTTGTAATGTCGTTACCACCCAGACACAGAGCAAATCGACTACGGAAATATGAATTAATGTAAGGGACAAAAGGCCATTTTTCAGGAGAGCCAAAAAACGATCGCAATTTTTTTTATTTCTTTATATCTTTTTTGTTTCTTGTCTGATTTAAATGACTTCTAGGGCGAAATTGCATAAAATTTTGAACTGTTTATGTTAAAGATATCATAATTTAAGATATCCCTGTAGTTTAGGAATTGACATGTCCCTTACATCATTTTTTTCTGTTAAAATGACCGAAATTTAAAAAAAAAGTTAAGGTAACGTACATCTCATAATCAAGTACGAGGTAAAATTGCAGTGAAGGACATCGCTTCAATAGGTTTTTTTTAAATAAATAGCCCCAAAAGTTTATCATAATCATTTATTTTCAATGTAATTATATTTAAAAATGTGTCACTGACGCTAAGTTAAAAAAAAAAACAACATTAACAACTTCTTATGTAATTAAAAGTCTTAAGCAATACTTTTAAGTAAGTAATATCACAATAAAATGCATTTGAAACTTTTTAAATAATGAAAAACTAACGTTTATTATCATAAAAATACCGTGTAGGAACTTTTATATTCATTCTTCCATAATATAACAATAAAAGCTTCCAAAAAAAGTTAAACTACGTATAAATCTTTGTAAATTAAACAAAATCGTAATATAGTTCTGAACCATATAACAAGAATAGTACTTATAAAAATTAAATTGGTTTCTTTTATGGCAACAGTTGTTTTAACTATTTGTGGAACTATGATTAAGTTTATCCTATTCGTTTGACAAAACAAGGAAAGGCATGATCATTATTTCAATTCACTAAATATGACTACAACGTACTAGGCTTGTATAGGTATAATATGACTTTTCAAGACTTTCCTTGTGTTGTCATATTAAATTTACAAGATTATATTAAATGTAGGAACTGCCTATTGCAATCAGGCACATAAAAGGCGTAAGGCAATAAGGCAAGGCTGATTGCAATAGTTCATACATAGTAGTGTTACGTAAATACATAAGTTAATATAATCTTGTCAATTTAATATGACAACACAAGGCATGTCTTGAAAAGTCATATTAAACCTATTAGTTAGTTACTATTAGTCTTCCATAAAGAAACAATAAAATCTATTAAAATAGATGATAAAATACTTATGCCTATAGTCAAACCGCTAAACTCAGACCCCCTGTGTCGTCTCCCCCGGCGCCCCTGTACCGCGCAGGCGATGTCTGAGTTTAGCGGTTATACTATAGAAACATGTTCAGTCAAAATTAAACAAAAACAAATAGGGCACCTAAATATCCATGGTTTACCTATAACAAGGTATTAAAAAATAACAAGACAATAACTTCGATTTTAGCAAGTAAATTATTTGTAAGATGAATCTTATCCAGTAAGTTTCTTTTATTGACGTGACAACGTCTTATAAATTGGTTTGCCGGGTGACACTTCAAGAAACTGCGTTACGCTCCGCTCACGTTATGCGCTCACACTCATTCGTCTCATTCGTCTCAAAGTCGTTGTCACGTAAAACTTTCGCCCGTATACCGACTTTACAGGCAACCAATTTTTTTACAACAAAAGGAAAGACGTGAAAAACCGGATTCAAACGCTTTTAAGTGACAGTTACAAATTGGCTATATGTTTTCAAGACTTTCCTCGTATTGTCCAATGAAAGTCATAGAATTATCTTAACTGTGATAATGACTTGTTAATAATGTTTACCAGAATTAACAAAAATACGAGTATCAAAACAATGAGAAAATCTTAGTCAACATTTCTGTAGCAATGCTTTCATGATTAAATTATGGTGAAGAAAAAATAAATGCTTATTCATCATCATGTATTCATGATTTATTGATTATTTAAATGATTATTTATTCATTTGAGGTTAATCCTAAAATTTACTGTGCGTCTTCATCTTCTTCGTTTGTTTCCAATGAAGTGTCTAAAACTGCACCATCATGCGGAAGATTTAGGTAATCCGCGTGAAATATTCTGGGAATGTTGTTTTTATTATATATTAAATGTTGTTTTTATTAGTTATTATACGTAAATACATAAGTTAATATAATCTTGTAAATTTAATATGACAACACAAGGAAAGTCTTGAAAAGTCATATTATACCTATACAAGCCTAGTACGTTGCAGTCATATTTAGTGAATTGAAATAATGATCATGCCTTTCCTTGTTTTGTCAAACGAATAGGATAAACTTAATCATAGTTCCACAAATAATTAAAACAACTGTTGCCATAAAAGAAACCAATTTAATTTTTATAAGTAGGTACTATTCTTGTTACATGGTTCAGAACTATATTATGATTTTGTTTAATTTACAAAGATTTATACGTAATTTAACTTTTTTTGGAAGCTTTTATTGTTATATTATGGAAGACTGAATATAAAAGTTCCTACACGGTCTTTTTATGATAATGAACGTTAGTTTTTCATTATTTAAAAAGTTTTCTAACGCATTTTATTGTGATATTACTTACTTAAAAGTATTGCTTAAGACTTTTAATTACGTAAGAAGTTGTTTGTGTTGTTTTTTTTTAACTTAGCGTCAGTGACACAGTTAAATATAATTACATTGAAAATAAATGATTATGATAAACTTTTGGGGCTATTTATTTTTAAAAAACCTATTGAAGCGATGTCCTTCACTGCAATTTTACCTCGTATTTGATTATGAGATGTACGTTACCTTAACTTTTTTTTAAAATTTTGGTCATTTTTACAGAAAAAAATAATGTAAGGGACATGTCAATTCCTAAACTACAGGGATATCTCAAATAATGATATCTTTAACATAAACAGTTCAAAATTTTATGCAATTTCGCCCTAGAAGTCATTTAAATCAGACAAGAAACAAAAAAGATATAAAAAATAAAAAAAATTGCGATCGTTTTTTGGCTCTCCTGAAAAATGGCCTTTTGTCCCTTACATTAATTCATATTTCCGTAGTCGAATATTAATGTAAGAGGCCAACTGTTATAGGACATGTCCCGTAGAGGCTGCAAAAATTATAAATCTGTAATGAAACCACTTTCCTATAAAAAACCTCTGCCTGTTTAAGTTTGTTTGATTTTCAATTAATATTTGTTTGTCTGCGTAAGGGCCAGTGTATATTTTTGTAAATTGATGTAAGAGGCACATCGGACTTGAAAAACGTAACTTGTAAAAATAGCGTAAGGGAAATCAATTGATTAATAGGATGATAAACTTAACGTCTGAGGCATATTGCTTTTTTTATGTCTGTTAACGTACTTTTTACCCCTTATTTTTGATATTTTTGCTCACTTTTTTTTGTGGTAAGCGACATTTTTTTCAAGATATTAAAAAGTTATATATACTATTCGATAGAGCTCGGAATTCTGAATCCAACGATGTATATAACTCAAAATCACCAAAATGTCCCTTACATTAATTCATATTTCCGTAGTCGAAATGCCCACATCACAGAAATGCCTATCATGGGTGAAGATGGGAATCGAACCTACGCTTCTTTAGCCCAGGAGTCAAGACCTATTAACCACTGGGCCATAGAGCACTCGTTTGACTCAAAAAAGATCTTATGCTAAGGGAATATTGTAATGCACTGGCCTTAATAGCTCACTGTTGAATATATGCTTGCTCACAATATTAAGCCGTATCCACTACTGCTAATACTGGCCCAGTGCGGGTCGGTGGAGAAGTATATTCAATGTAAATGTGTAAAACTTTTCTACGTACAACCCGGTCACAATATCTGTGCACCTGACTTCGTGACGGAATTGATTACAGATTATTACAGATTCAGTATTATCTATATATTTTTACCAATTCTGTATCGGCAACGAAGATGCTAACCGTACTGTCGCACCGGGGAGTGCGCGGAGAGGTGACAGGGGAAGCGAGAGAGGCGCCGCATTCCAGCGAGGTGCACAGATATTCTGACCGGGTTATAAGTTTTTACAATTAAACCAACAAAGCAATCATGAGTACCAGAACCTGTAAGACACTCACGTCCATTCATCCATCTATCAGGCGTAGGACGTCCACTGCTGAACATAGGCCGCCCCCATGGATTTCCAATAAGGCCGGTTAGAAGTGGCCTGCATCCAGCGCCTTTCAACGATCTTTATAATATGGTCAGATACTCACGTGGCTCCGAGAATTTGTCCATTTCGATCATGAGGAGACGTTGCTGATCAAACGTCAGCGGCTTCCCATCCTGGTCTGCTGCTGGCGCCATGAAGATTCGGAAGGTGCCAATTTGGGGACCACTGCACTTATTTTCCACTTCGATCCTGTCCAAAAAACATGTATTTTTAATTTTTAAACGAAATAGGGCTTTTATACTGGGTTGAACCCTAATGCTATTTCTACTCACTATCATCTGCTGGGTATATTAATCTTTGATACGTCTCAAATCTCTCTCTAGCTGGGCACACACGGTTATTTTTTAACTGATCAGTTTGAATTACAGTCCATATTGTCAGTTTACAATGATCATGCCGAAATTATATGCCACTTTAGGGGGATACTTCAGTTCCTGTCGTGTAAATTCAAACTAACCGTAGGTATGTGTGATATTTTTCTCAATCTACCGAACTGAAGAAACTGACTTTCCGCCAATTTTACCCCTCGGGAGTGAAAACAAAGTATGGATTGACATTGACAACTGACATTAAAATTGGATAAAATGGTTTAATCCCTCTGCCATGCGTGATGCAGTGGAAATAAATCAACAAATTACTTACACATAGGTAAGCTCAATGTGTTTGAGCTTGCGACGTCTTCGAAAGTTCAGTGGTCAGTGCTACCACATGTTTTTAAAATTTTGTTACCAGCAGAGAGCAGTATGACTACTTAAACGTATTTAAACTCATCGTGCTGCAGATGTGTGAAACTTGCATACATGTTGCAGCTTCTTCGGAAGCTCATATCGTTTCGTAGGCTCAAGAGGCTGCACTCAAGCAAGTTTTTATCAGGCAGGCTGAGTAAGCTGGAGCCTAGAGCAACAAACTTTAGGGGGCGGCAAATTTCGGACCATTACTGTACTATTATGAGATGCGTGATGAATTCAAATACAAAAATTGCTATGCGTAGCAAAGGTTCCATCCTAGCTACTGTGCTAACAGTTTTAATGGTGCCGTTGATAGCAGAAAACAGTAAGATAAATAAATATTAGAAAACATTTTACCTTACACACGATTTCTAATCCCAAACTTAGCAAAACTTGTGATGCAGCTCCCAGAGACTGATAATCTAGAACGTCGAACTATTTTGTACATGTTTAATAGGTTTTTCTTCTTCTTATGTTATGTTTTATTTCTTGTGGTGTCAATTAAGTGTTCTTGTATTGTATTGTAATAGTTTGAAAAATTTTTAAATTAAGTATTTCAAATTATAAATGAAACAACAAATGTTTTAGTAAAAGATGTCTTAATTTAATGTTGCTTAAGCTTTTCCCGTTTTTGTTACTCATTAATTTAAGAATTAGTCAAATTAACTAATTAGTACATTTATTGTAAATTTTGCTGTAAGTATTGAAAAGAATGCAAATGAATGTGTACAGCGCTCAGCGAGACAGCAACCTATGGAAACCAGTCACAGGGTGCCCAAGATACAGGCTTTGCCTAGTTTGGGGCCCGTTAGCACTACAGTGTATTAGTACATTCTTTGATGTTAAATAAATAAATTAGATTTTGATTTGAAAACACTGTGTTAATTACATAAATATTTGACCTGGCTTAGAATCGAACCCACCCCTCTTTGACCCAAGAGTCAGGTTTTCTAACCACTGGGCTACTGAGGCATTCAAAAGTATAGCCTACTTACACGTATTTGAACTCATCGTGCTGCAGATGAGTGAAACGTGCATACACGTTGCAGCGTCTCCGGAAGTCCATCCCGTTCCGAAGGTTCATGATGCTACGCTCCCACATGGTTGTGATGGTGTTGTTGGTATCTTCACCAGTCACGTTCTTCACGCTGATCGATGAGACGACTACATCGTGGAATGCCAGCTGTAATGATAAATGAATTCAAAACTTCTTGTAGGTTTTAACTCTCTTCTGAAGAGTACATTAGAGTCATCCATCCATCAATCAGGACATAGGCCTCCTCTATATATACTATAAGACTGGTTGGAAGCGGCTTGCATCCAGCGTAATCCTGCAGTCTTTATAAGATCATCTATCCAACTTGTAGGTGGTCGTCTTACGCTGCGCTTGCCAATACGTGGTCTCTATCGAGAACTTTTCATCCCCATCGGCCATCAGTCCTATGAACTATGTATCGTGCACACTGTCATTTCAATTACTAGAGTGATGATGAAATATATATACGATAATATAGATAGATGAAACAACTAAAAAAGTAGAAAGCAAATCGGTAAATCGGAGATCCATAAAAGAATCAAGACTTTAACACCACAACTATAACATTTAATTATATTTTAAGGGGTGAAAAGAGTTTTCTCCCGGAACGTAAATTTTATCAAAAATGTACCGAAAAATTTCTCGCAGAAAACGCGAAAACATTGGTCGATTCACAGTCCTCTTATTTCTTTTCTAACCTTATCGGTTGCGTACGGAGTAAACTTGTTTTTGAACATGACGAAAATCTGGTCTATGTGTTGGTGCAGGCGGTAGAACACGGGGTCTCGCATTGCCGTCCCAGAGTCTCCCATCACCGTATTCGCTTCCTGTAAAAGTCATATTCACGTTATTGAGACGAAATGTTATAACAAGTAATGGAGAGGAAAGGGTGTGCGGAGAGAGATGGGACAAATCAGTAAGGATCCTCCATTTTATAACGGGTATTCAACAACGGGTATTCAACCAAATTAAACAAATAAGAATATACATTATTAATAATACTCCCAAAAAACTACCTAATGTCAAGAGTCGAGACTAAGGTCCGCATCCGTTCGCTCGCGCTCAGCTTACTGATCCAGAAAGGATTCGCCGTAGACTAGGTGGGATGCAATAATTTGCTTCCAGTGGTCGTCCATGTCGAAATGATGATGATAAGATAACATCTCGCAAAGGAGTACTCCACCGGACGAGGTGTTGTGCCCGGGGATAGCTATACGTACGATAGTGTATCATTAGGTCTTGATATGGTTCGGCCGTCGCTGTAAATTTCGTTTGCGCGATGCAGACGCCGGCTTCTGATTGGCTGAGGCGCGGCAATACGCCCTGTGTTTGGCGGGCGGATGGCCTCGTAGCTTAGCTAGCGCCATCTTGTAGCTAATGTAGCGAAGTTAGTCGCTACACACACAGTTATCAACCAATAAATCTATTTCGGTTTTAGCAGCAAGGAGTGCATTGAGGTGACGGGAGCGAAGTAAGGGCGACATAGCGAGCGCCAACATCTTAAATGTCTTCCATAGTGTTACTGAGAGTCAACCTCACTCACTATGTCACCTAGATTGCCGATGCCAATTCCTTAAGTAGTACATTACTATAAAATGCCAGTGCTCGTAGCTCGTAGTGCTCGTAGCTCGTAGCGCACGTAGCCCTCGTAGCGTAGTTTGACTCGGTGTTTGTCAGCGATCACCAAAATTAAGCAACGTTCCGCACGGTCAGTATTTGGATGGGTGACCGCGGGTCGCATTTTCCAACTGAGCGCTACCGTGGCTCGGATGACACTTTAAATCGTAGGTCCCGGTTGTTTTAACCGTTTAGCCAAGTCAGAGGCCTCCAGGCAGCCTTAAAACTCTGACGTCAGGGCTAGCCAGCCGGCCTTTACGAACTTACTTACTATTAGTTACCATAAAGACATACCGAATAGTTTTCGTCCGGGTCGTGCACGTAGGCGATAAGGTTGTGCACTTGGTTGTGGTAGTCCCCATACTTGTAGGGGTGCACCGAGACCGCAGTAGCCTCCACTAAGTTGCCGAGGTAGTCGATACCGGTCTCTTCGTCTAGGATGACGGTTTCTCCGTCAGGCTGGAATTATAAATTACTTATTTTTATATAACTGTAATTTAGGGCGCTAGCGACCAGCCCCCACAGGTGTATTTTACATAAACATTCCTCTTGAATTACTCTATCTATAAAAAATCCGCATCAAAATGCATTGCGTAGTTTTAAAGATATAGGCATACTCGTACATAGGGACAGAGAGCGGAAAGCGACTTTGTTTTATGCTTTGTTTTTTTTTTCTATGATTATTTTAAAGCCAAATATTATAATGAAACATACCTTCTCTATAGCCATATTGTTAATAGCTTCGAAGAGTGCGTCGCGCCATCTGTCCAAATCGGTCAACCTGACCAGAGCTTGGTTGCCGGGGCGGTCCACGTCACGGATACTCATGTTTTCGTACCTAAAACAAATAGGTAATTATTTTTCGCATAAAATCGCAACACTGACTTCCATCGAGTACAAATTTCGAAAGATTCGCACGAATAGATGTGACATCTATGTACATTTTTGTGGATTTATCAAAAACGACTCAGCTGATTTCAATAAAATTTTAATGGAACCACCTGGGAAGTTTATTCTTTCGAACTAAAAAAGTTTTTTTTCAATCAGTTCACAATTGGCGAAAATACTGATGAACATACAAAAAAAAAAATACTTACAGACGAACATAGTACCTCCTCCTTTTTGGAAGTCGATAAAAATATATCAAAGATGTCTGCACACTATAACGTACGGTACCATGAGTTTTGCAGACTTCACCAACGACATTTTTTATTTTGGTCATGGTTGTTGGTCTCATTATTCATGTGAGTTTGTGCGTATATTGCTACTTGCAATAAGACTATCAGAAGAAGGCAGTGTGAATATTTTTAGGTTTTTAGAGTAAGGACTTCTTCTCTCGGATGGGTCCTGTGGTACTTGCACGATTGCTATTTAAAGCGCGTTTCTGGAGGCGGAAGACTATTTTCCATTCAGACCACTAGTCCCATAGTTCAGCCCCATATTGTATTAATGAGTGAACTGTAGCGAAGTACCTGACATGACCGGGACAACCGGGACACCTTCGCAGACGCAAGTCTAGATATACTCGTAGGTCGCGCCACACAAGTTAGCGTATGTGAAGTTAGCTACAAGCTGCGCAATAGCCAATCAACTTGCGGCTTTCACATCACGCAACGTCAGGATTGGATAATGCGCAGCTTGTAGCTAATTTCACATCCGCCAACTTGTGTGGCGCGATCTATACCCTTTTTAACACAAAATCTCTACTACAGTTTCGTCTGTGTATTCTGTGAAGACGAGGCGGCGCATGGAGTTTCTTTTAATTCCATATAGGTTTGCGTTGGACTAGTATGAGCACGCGGGATTATCTGGAATGTATGATATGTATGATCTGATGTTACCTGGGTACCCAAGTCCGGCTGGCGTTCTTGGTATCCATGCGGGGGAAGTATGCTTCAGGAATGGGCTCGCGGAAGTTTTCAAACGGCACTGTGCGCGCCAAATCGTTGCACATGCGTTCTGTGTCGTATCTGTAAAAAAAGTGGATTTAGTCAAACAAACTAAGCTATGTAATTGACCGAAACAAAGCAACGGTCTTTGCTTCAACTCGACGATTTTTGCGTTCGTCTGTCCTACGGACGCGGCGCACGTGCGGTCAGGCGTTTGAGAGAGACATCGACTTGGCATTTCTTTTGTTTATTCCATATTGATGGAGAGAGACTACTATAGTACACTTCGCAAACGCCTGACGCGTGACGACGCGACCTATGACCTACCCGGTGCTAGAGGGTCCACCCACAAGGTGGATGGATGACCTCATTAAGACCGCAGGATCGTGCTGGATGCAAGCCGCTACCAACCGGTTTTATCGGAGATCTATAGGGAAGACTTACGTCTAGCAGTGGACGTCCTATGGCTGATAGATTGATGGATGGAATCCGCTGGACTGTCCGTCTCGTTCTTGATTCGATCTCGCAGAGAGAAAGATCTCATCGTTCCTGAAAGTTAACCTGTTGGGCAAGTTGAAATTGCAGTGGGTAGGGCACATAGCACGGAGTACTGATAACCGATGTAGTCGCAAAGTTATCGAGTGGAGACCACGTACCGGCTAGCGTAGCGTAGGGTGTCCACCTATAAGGTTGACAGATGACTTCATTATGACTGCAGCATCGCGCTGAACGACGAGCTACCAACAGATCTTATTGGAGATCTGTAGGGGAGGCCTATGTCCGACAGTGGACGTGCTATGACTGATGGATGGATGGAACCCGCTGAGCTATGTCAGTAACTTTGGTTATCTCCTCATTCCTGATTCGATCTCGTTGAGAGAAAGATCTCATCGTTCCTAAAAGCTAACTTACATGGCTAGAACCTTGTGGTGCCTGAAGTAGAAAAGCTCCCCTCTGTTGTCCTTCCCGACGATGGATCAGGCGCTGCTATCTGTCAGATAGATCAGCTGCCAGTGCCAGTGGTGGGAGTTCAACCCAATGTCCAATCCCTGGGATTTCCACCACTGCGCCTGGTGTCGGCGCTACAGGTACGCATCCGCACTCCTCCGCGGCACCCGACAGCAAAACTAAACCTACCTGGCCAGAACCTTGTGGTGCATGTAGTAGAATAGCTCCCCTCTTCTGTCCTTGCCGAATATGGTAGAGGCGCTACCGTCAGTCGGATAGATCAGGTTCCAGTGCTGGTGGTGGGAGTTCAGCTCAATGTCCAAACCCTGGGATTCCCACCCACCACTGAACTTGGTGTCGGGGTTACGGGCACGTTTTTACGCTCCTCCGCGGCTCTCGACAGTAAAACTTACCTACCTGGCTAGAACCTGGTGGTGCATGTAGTAGAACAGCTCCCCTCTCCTGTCCTTATTGACGATGGAGAAGGCGCTACCGTCAGTCGGATAGATCAGGTGCCAGTGCCAGTGGTGGGAGTTCAGCCCAATATCTTCTCGCCAGTAATCCATGCGCTGCTCAGGTATCTTGGGTTTGGGGACTGGGATGTCAATAACCGGACACTGAGGGGAAAATAAATGAGAAAAATTAAACCCTCTTGAGACCCACATTTTTCGGGCTTTTTGAAAAGCTTAACACCCAGGGTGTTAGGCACATAATAAATATCTGCCGTCAGGCCCAGGCGATAAAATTGTTTTATTATGTATTTGTACAATCATTTGTACATAAGGCTTAAGCTTTATTGACCAAAGAACATCCAACATTTACCGTCTTACCATAAACGTTTTACGCACAGCTTAGACAATGTTTAAAAGTACAAATTTCACGGTTAAACAGTGTTTAAAGAGTGCTTAAATCTTTTGTGGTAAGGCGGTTGGTGTAAAAATATGAGCAGTGACCGTTTATCAATAGACATAGACATAGACAGCTTTTTATTGTGACAAAAATACAGAACAAAACACATAACATGTAGTACAACATAATAAATATTAAAACTAAATAACTATGCAAAAGTAATTCAGTCTATATTTCTGTCACAAACCAGCTCCACCTCAGCGTATACATTATGGAACTTGTCTAAGCTGAGGCTGAGCTGAAATTTACTATGTACAAAGTTTTGTCCCACTGGTCTTTGGAGGATTATTATGAACAATTATAAATAAATTGTATTGAGCAACGAAGTAATGTGTACCTACTGCCCAAATTGTACCCATCCCAATGTTCAGAACTCGTTTCTTCAAGTAGTTTTATCTTACTTCTAGTACCTAGGACAAGTAGTTCAGTTAAAAAGGTTTGTTTTAAAGAAAAGAGACAATCGTAGAATTAACTGGAGTTGTGCAGAAGGTATACAATTCCCGTCAATATTGTCGTATCAGCTCGGAGTCTCTGGCAACACCTTAAGTATCGTCCTCCTAACTCGCACAATCTTGAGGGGAAGAGAGAGGGGATGTCCAGGCGCTAAGCTTTTGGCATCCGAAAAGTTCCGTTCCCGCAGCGTCCAGCCGCAGTAAAGAGGACATCCTCGGGGCTGCAACCTCGCTCCCTCAAAAAGGAGCAAGATGAAACCGTTGATTGATTTGGCATCACAAAATCACAATCCAACGAGGGGATTTAGCGCTGAGCCAGGCGGTGTTTTTCTCTTGCACCTTAGTCTCTCCCGGAGCCCATGAAAGAGCTACGTACTCGCGAAATTCTACTCGTTACCTCACGGTTTAGGTCACCAAGACACAGGCTTAGCCTACTTTGAGGTCCACTAGTAATACATAATAAGTACCTACCTTCCTACTCCGGTAATTTTGTAAATTTCAATTAGTGCTCCTTACTTCATGTAAATTTACTTATCTGACTTGTAAATATTTTGGTTCAGTTAATAAGTACTCAAATTGAATCTTTACTGTTTGATGTTTAGGTTAGGTATGAATAAATAAATTATCTTTTTAGCAGACAGTTTGCCATCTCAATTTGCACGCCTCATCAGGCTTAACATGACGAACATATTGTAACTGGACCATTAAACGCATGTTTATACTCATGTTTAAGGCAAATAAACGTATCTTTATCTTATCTTGCGTAGATATATGAAGTACCTGGACTGTTTTAGGCAGCACCGAGCAGAGATCCAGGGCTCGCAGCATCGTGCCGCGGTCCACGAAGCGGTCAGGGAACATCTCTGCGTAAGGTGGGAAATCCAGCCCCTTGGTGTCAGTCCTGTTGTGGACAACATAAGACTCAAAATCTGATGGCATTGGGGTACTTATTATTAGCTAAAGTACAGATTAAGTACGTGGGTGTCTTCAAATCCCGAGGAAATAGGTATCTTCTAGGTAAGCGTACCCTAGACATCATATTTGCTTTATATCAGGCAGTATGTAGTCGAACGAAAACCTATAAGAAATAAAAAAGTTACAGAGTATATGACTGGTCAAATGTGTGACTGGAATAAGCCTAGCCATTGACGTAGCTAAAAATTTTCTCTAGGGGGAGCTGCTTATTTTTTCCAACCCAGAAAAATAGAAAGTATTGCCTTTTTAGTTTTCTGGAGTAGGCAAAGAAGTTTCTAGGGCACCGAATACCCATATCCACCCTATTACAAAATTTTACGTACTCTGTAAGATCAGCATACAATTTCTTCTCTGGAATTTATGTACACATTTCACAGCACTGGTTTTTTGATGAAAGAAAACATCGCGAGTCAACCTGCATACATCTGCAGGAGAAATTCGGCTTTCACGCATCCACTAACCGGCATTAAGTCAGCATCTATTGCCAAATCAACCTTCACCCCGAGAACATGGGTTCTGCAGTGGAATAATAAAAGACCAGACAAAAAATTAGCTAACCCGTGAAGGAATTGTCGTGAAAAGGCTGACAAAAACGCTTCCCGAGGAGTTGTTTGAACTTCCATACAGGAGATTTTATGCTTTCAGTTGAAGAAGTGGTTGGTGACGGAGTGCTTTTACGAAATTAACTAATGTTCTAATAAAACAGCGTGTCGCTTCCATACATATGATAGAGGCAGTAAACATTATGGATGTACGAGTATAGCAATAGTAATTATTTAATAGGACTTTTCAGAATGAAAAAAGTAATTTTAATTTTAAATTGAATTTTGCACACTTGTTATGGTTGTTTGTAGATGAATATATGTTTGTATTATTTCAAGATCTTTTGTATACCCAAAATCATGCAAATAAATACTTTGACTTTGGAAAATACCTGTGCAAAATGGCGACGGAGAGGCAGTAGTTAAACAAGTACTGGTTTAGGTTCAGCTGGCAATAGGCGCAGATGGCCAGCAGGTCTTCACAGCTCTCGGCTTCCATGAAGACGTCAATAAGGACCCTCGCCATGTCCCGGTGCCGATTTAGGAAGAACGAGAAGTGTTCGTTTCGAGGCAGCTCCTTCGGGATCGAGAGATCGGGGATTTCAATCTCTTTGATTACTATCACGCGGTTTGCTGACTCGATGTAGCTGTTCACGCACATTTTGTAGTCTTCAGGCTGAAATATATCGAGCAGTCATTAAACGTAAGTTCGTATAGGCCGGGTGGCTAGCCCTGTTCTCAGAGTTTTTAGGTTTTTTTAAGTCTTTTTTTGTTTTGTTTTTAGCAGTCATTAATTATTTATTATCATTTCAAACGTATTGTTTTAACATTGGAAATTCTCCCCTATTGAAATTTTTATTAACACTGGAACGACTGGACTGGCTTGCATGGATACAAGCCAGTGGATCCATTCAAGACAGTAGATAATAAAACAAGAGAGTTGTTACATGCTATTACAATACAAGCCGCCGTAAAAGCAGTTTACTAGTAAAATCTAGTAGTATTTTTGTTGTGAATAAGTCCGTGCTTGACCACCAACTTGCTTGATTATAAGCGACATTGTGGTCGAAGATGAAGCACGAAGACTTAGAAGATCCTAACTTATTCACTCTGAATAATTATTAATTTTTCGCTATAAATGCCATACCTAACCGTGTAAATAATTCAAATAGTTCGCACGGATCAATGTAGTCTTTTCACAAGAATATAAATTTTTCAAAAAAAGCTCTATCGATTTCAATAAAATTTAAAACCCGCCCCGCTTCACACCGTTGTATAAAACCTTTATAAACCTTCCTCTTGAATCACTTTATCTATTAAAAAAAAACCGCATCAAAATTCGTAACATAAATACAAAACAAACAATCGGTCGAGTTAAGAATTTTCTTTTTTGAAGTTGGTTAAAAACTTGAGATTACATTCCTTGGAAAACAGGAAAACTGGCAGACTGTTCTGTATCACTTCATGGCGATAAATCAATATTGTATTTATATTACTGATTTATCTATAAAAATCAACATTATACTACTTAACTGTCTATATCCATGACTCATCCCTAAAGTACGGGTAAGTAAGCATACTCACATAATAACTTTCTGGTATCTTGAAGACAACTTTCTCGTCGCCCTTGGGCATGAAGCAGGGCTCCGCTGGCCGGTCGAAGAACAGCAGCAGGTCATTGCGGATGTTACTCATTGTGGAATCCTGGAATGTCAAAAGTATATTTATCTACACTAATGTTGTAACATTCTACTTATGTTTCCAATACTTGACTTATAATGACTATTGTTATAGCGCAGACAACAAAACACTCAATTTAAGCAATTTCACATGATGTTATAATATCCACATCGATATCGTAAAATCTCATTATAACATCAATAAAACGCGACCAATTAACCTGGCGAGCCTTATGTCAAAATCCTCATACAAGTTGTATAAAATTTTGATATTAGGCTGGCTTTTGAAAACAGTTGGGTTATACGTGAAAACTTCGTCGAAACTACTAAACTTACATACACAAAACTCTTTGGTAAGATCTTGTGCCAATGAAATAAAAAAAGAACAGCGCGCGCTCGCTCCTGATTGGCCCTGCGCGCGCAGCTGCGCTCTCATTGCTTAGATTTTAATGGCGGCAAGTTCACTGTGACAATACACGTACGCGTGAATTTGATGTTTCGCAATATGTTTTTTTTAATTTTTATTAGTGAAGATAAAGTAGTGTATGCAACTGCATATAACACGGGTATTAAAACACGAGTGTGAGTTTATGAAACGAGCGCAGCGAGTTTCATAATAGTAACGAGTGCGAAATTTTATTTTCTACAATAATGATCTTAATGTTTTTTGCCCTTAAGTACATAGTTTCCGAGATATCGGCCAAAAACATTTTTTCAAGATGACGTGTCAGGAACGCATTCTCTGAACGGCCGAACTATAGTCGCGCGTGAACGATATTTTTCTATGGACCAACAATTTTTTTTTGAGTTTTGACAAAAGTCGCAGAACAAAAGTTGTTAGTTTTCATGTACAGAATAAGCCCCTAGAAGGATGCTAATTGATTAGAAGTAACCCTGTACAGTTGTTCATCTTGAAATACAACGGTTACGAAAGGTTGCGTGTAAGTTATTTACCTGATAGAAGATATTAAATACTTATAACAATTGTTTTATTATTTAAACATCTAAAATAGATTGATTGAAAATTGAAAAAACCTCGACCAAATGAAGTAAGCGAATCGTAGCGGCAAGTTGTTATGGCAGTGGGCAGGGCACAATAGTGCGGAGGGCTGATAACCGGTGGGGCCGAAAACTTCTCGAGTGGACCACGTACTGGCAAGCGCAGCGTAGAACGTCCACCTACAAGGTGGACGGATGAACTCATCAAGACTGCAGGATCACGCTGAACGCCAGCCGCTACCAACCGGTCTTATTGGAGATCCATGGGGGAGGCCTATAAATTAACTCGAAAAAACATACGTGATAGTCACAATATTTATAAAATCTGCCTTCTTTAGCCAATCGCACCTGGGACGGGCAGCTAGTTAAGTTGTAATAGTACATTATGATATAAGTGCGGTAATTTTCAAAGCGCACGTATGTCATACGACGTTTTATAACGAGGAAATTAATAAAACTCTGACTTTGAGTGAAAGTCGTGCATCAGTCGAAGCATCGTGCGTTTTACATTACATTACCGCACAAGTGCCGTAATGTCTCTCATTCTCTTGAGTGAAAGTAGGAGAAACGAGACTACAGAGTTCTGCAGTCGGTGGCGGCGTGCGTTTTACATTACGATATTGAAATTGGTGTAATTACAGCCACTTTACGAGCAAATATGTTATAAAATATATTTACGCGCGAGGCTGTCTGGCTGCGCTAGGCTGTCTCTCGTTATCGAAAGAAAATTCACTTTTAATACTAAAAAGTGCACTTTAAATGTGTGATTGTAACTATTGCAAGCCACGAACACACCGCTTAGTAATCATGCAAATGCACACACACTAAAGTCACGTTAATGATATCTAATTACCGTGCTAAAGTGGACATGATCGCCGCTAGAATTAGTCCCAAACTAAGCAAAGCTTGTAATATGTCTGCCAGAGACTGATATACTGCATATACATATTTTAAAATATATACTTATATTGATAATACCTTAATAACACCCAGACACAGCAAACACCTATTTTCATCACATAAACATGTAACAGCCGGCTCAAAAGCCGTAAAAGCTTTCTGAAAAGTACAACAGCACTGGAAGGTCTCCCCAGAGATGCTAGAATTGAAGCGTGGCAAAAGCTGCACAGCCCGCCACCCAACTATATTGCACCTGCCGAAGAACTTCCTCCTGGCTATAAGGAAGACTGGCCTGTCTGGAAAACTCTGAATCGACTCCGTTCCCAAGTGGGACGAAGCCGGGACAACATGGCCAAGTGGGGCTTTATAGACAACTCGGAAACAGCATGCATCTGTGGCTTTAATCCACAGACAATGCCCCACCTACTGAACTGTGCAGCCTGCCCTGATACGTGCACTTCAGACGATCTTTACAAGGCCACGGACAAGGCCATTGGAGTGGCCTCTTTTTGGTCAAACAAAATATAAATACAAAACGTTTTATTTATAATATTTTTATCTGAAAAAAAAATCGAAACATCGACTCGAAAAGAAGAAGATCCCATAAATCTTTTTCAAACCCACGCCTCTTTGACCCAGGAGTCAGGGTTACTAACCACTGAGCCACCGAGGCAGTCAAAATTATGTTCAGGGAGGTGCTTCTTCATCTACAAGTACAATACGAAATAGAACTATATATGTATACGTGTATACTGTATAGTATGCTGATCATCGAAGTTAAGCAACCTTCATCACGATCAGTCTTAGGATGGAAGACCGCGAGTGGCATTTACAACTGAGCGCTACCGTGACTCGGTTGACACGTCAAATTGTAGGTCCCGGTTGTTGTAACCGTAAGTAAGTAAGTTCGTATGGGCCGGGTGGCTAGCCCTGGCGTCAGAGTTTTTTACCCACCTGAAGGCCTCTGACGTGGCCAAACTGTTAAAACAACCGTTTAGCCATGTTTTATGACACAAACTATTCATTGATTTATTTTTAAGTTCTACATTATCCTACTCAACGAAACATGCCCGAGGCTGTCTGCGGGACGCTTCAACAAGGTACAATATTGGCCGATCACATACAGTAATCTAAGGTCAACTCTTATGAGCCAGTAAACCGAAATCAAGCCAATCAGAGTAAAGGTTAGATATGGTTATCAAATCTTACTAAAGCAACTCGTATTAATGTAAAAATCGTAACTGTTTTCAGTGTGCTAGAGAAATATCATAGCCAATGATTAATTATCCGTGTTTTTGCAAAATTGCTAGGATTATTGCAAAACAACGGTTTAGGTACTATCTAAATAAGTATGTATTTAAATATGTATATGTAGTAAATCAGTCTCTGGCAGCCAAGTCACAAGCTTTGCTTAGTTTGGGGTCAGAGACCGAGTGTAAGATAATAAGATAAGATCCCCCTTGATATTTATTTATTATTTTTAAAATTTAACTACGACATACGTATACGATTATTCTCGAATAAAATACAAAAGGACATACATTTCTTCATTTGTGTTCATGTAATTATGTCCAGTTACCAACAAAGATATCTTGTTTTCAAGGTTGCTCGCTTGACCTTTAAACCACATTGTTTATCAACTTGCAAAAGCGCAATGCCTCACATTATTATGACACTGGGGAATTTCTTTAGATAATGGACATGTTCTAGGATATCATATCATTTTAACTGATTGATTTTGATTTTTAAATATCTTTATTGTCATAAAAGAATTACATAATTTGAAGACTCAGCGTTAATAGACTTAGTAACAATTTAGCTGAAAAATAATAATTCGTTTTGTAGGCTAAGGTCGCTTTTAAAAGTTACATCATAATAATTACTTATTGACAATAACTGATTAAATCTTAAGTAGGGGGTAGTTCGAGAAAGATACATTTCTAATCACGTATTACTTCGCTATTTCGTACGTTAACAACATAAATAATTTAACTAGGAGGATGGCTTAGCATGAAATCATTAATTTGTGAGAAATTACAACAATTGCTGGGAACAACTTTAGTAAAGTTAGTACATTTTTTATGATACTGGGGGTACCACTTGTATACCTAGAAAGAAAAGCAACTAGGCAGTCGTTTCTAGCAGTTCGGCAAACATACGTTTATTAGTTTTGGGATGCCACTCATCCCAAAACTAAACAAATTCCTTAATAAAAATTATAGTCATTTTAATAGTGCGATTACATTGTACTACATGAAAGTATTTTACGTTCACGTTAAAATTGAATTTACATTGTTTCTTAACATTAGGTATAAGTAGGAAAATAACACGGACGTATATATAGCTCTTGCAAGGGGGGGGTCCAAATTTTTTTTTCGAATGTCCGAAAAAGAGGAGTAAAAAAATATGCTATGGTGGGAGGTATGTTTATGTACCTCTCTTACATAGCTTTAGCTGTTAAGTGTATGACGGAGTAAGCACATAAGTTCCGTTCTCGGCGAACTGGTTAGAATCTTATTAGAATTCAATTCTCGAAAGACGCGCAGGTGCGGCGCCAAAGTAGCATACTTGATCTGCCAAAATTAGTTCCTATAATTTTCTCTTTGATGAAAAAAACTTTATTTACATTTGTGCCATTTATTAATAGCTTTTTGTCTTTAAGTCTGTGTTATACGTATACCACAAAACTTGAAAAGACCGTCGACGTGGAAGACTATAAAATATTTATATTAATAAAAGAACATAATTATTTAGCCTATCTAAATTGCCAGTGAGAAAGTTACTGGTGTTCTAGTACTACTCTTTTATCATTATTTGTGTTATCAGTCGAAATACTGTTTTGTATAATTATTTTTTACAAAAAAATACCATGACCGACTTTAACCGTGTACAGAATTTGCAATATTTCGCTCGGATCGATGTAACATTTTTCACATTATTGTTGATTTATCAAAAATGGCTCAGCTGATTTCGACTAATTTCGAAGTATACACTTTCGAATAAAAAAAGAATCATTATTAAAATCAGACCGCTACGTAAAAAGGTATGCGTGGTTATACATAAAAAAAAAAAACAACATACCCGTCGAATTGAGTAGCTCCTCCGTTTAGTTGGTCAAAACTCTAGTAAGTAGATTATTTGGTCTTGTAAATTGAAGCTCTTGCTATTTCTTATGAATTCTATATTATTTATACTTATATTAAAATGATTTTAATTTTATAGTGCATCCCACACTAGGTTTATCTCAAAGAGTTACTTTTTTATGATAAACATTTCATCCGCATCCGCGACGAATTTTTGAAATGTTTATCATAAAAAAGTAACTCTTTATACTTATATTATTTAATTTTATCACATTATTTTTGTTCGTTTGCTAGGGTGACTTAAACTAGAATAGAAACACATAAACATCCGAAAAAACAGGCTTGATAAGTTTATTTTGGTGTACCTAAGCATGTGCCTAATTATGACCTAACTCAATTGCATAAATGCTAGACCAATAAAATAGTACCTATAGTCTTTTTCAAATAGGAAGTCACTTATGACAGGTCCATAGAACGTAAAATATTACGTAAATACATCATGTGACGTAACACCAATAGTTGAATATTTCTATTTATCAGTGAAAACATTAAGCAAACTTACAAGAAAAACTACTAAAATAAACGACAAAGAACGCAATAAATAGAATACAGGTTATTGATTCGCGTAAACATATTCGCATTCACTTTTCAATTTAATAAAATATTAAATTCGTTAAATTGTTATGTTACGTTCTATTGCCGATCGTGACGTCATGGTAAGAGGGCTGGGAAATCGACTATTGTTGAAATCGAAGAATATCGAAAACAAAACCTATTAATCGACTTGATTTAGGCAAGGGTTATCGTTAATCTGTACCCCTAGTACAAAAATTATAAAATATATAGTGCGTATTCGATACAAAAATGTATGAAAAACTTAGTTTCCATTTACCCCCGATGTTCACATAGACAATATAACGGATAATCAAATGATTATAAATCTGGAACATTCGTCAAATGATGATAATGATGATAGCTCCGATGACGAAGTGACGAGGACATTATTTCCCAAATATTTTTTTTTTCCCTGTCACTTTTTATTTCTTTTTGATTCCTCTATACCTATCGTCTAAATAAGTCCTACTGGCTTGTAGATAAATTCACCAAAACAGTTTTAGGTATATTGTTCGATAACTTCGATAAGTACGTAAAATCGAAAATAATCGGTAATTACAAATCGAATATAGGTGCGGTACATCATTAAAATTGTCAATGTATGTTTGACAGCTGACATTTCGGAAGTGTCATAAGTGACTAGCTATTTGAAAAAGACTATAGGTACTTCTGACGTTTGTGAATCAATGTGGGTTTAAAACAAAGACGGTTCTTAAAAGGTGTTTTCCCTTTTTGAAGCCATTTTTGGTTCTGAAACACTTTCCAACGATCTATTTTCGAAAACATCAACTTTTTTGTGACAAAACTGCTAGGAATCTTTACTATCATTTTTTAAATCCGAAAGCATTGTACATTTGTTACTTTTTCATTCAAAAACGGAGAAAAGGATCGATCGATTTTTGCATGGATGTACCGTACCAATATGGTTCGTCTATGACCGTACCTACTTTGAAGATCGGAGTGTCGTAGGCTACTTTTACTATCCCAAAAAAATATTTTGTGATGGCACAAAAAGCCAATGAACACGCGGGTGAATGCTAGTCGTAAAATGGGTTGCTTTTGTCACTTAAAATTGTATAAGTTCTCTTTTTTGCATTAAATCTGTTGCACATGTTGACCGTCGACCCGGTGAAAACAAAATACCAGACCATGCCTATAAAAACTTTAGGGTTGGAATGCAACAAAGCGGTACCTGACTAAGAAAGGTTCATTCTCCAATTTTTGTCACATTTTCAGAGATGATATTTGTAATTCGTTATTTTACTAAGTGTATACTTATAAAAATATTTGAAAATGTATAGGCCAAGGGGGGGGTCCGGACCCCTCGGACCCCCCCTCATATACGCCCATGGAAAATAACATTATGTACTTTCAGTATTTTGTTTCTGTAATAATATGTTAATGAACTCGATAATAATGTCACTTTGATGAGCTATAATAGGCACAAAGCATGTTATCCTTTGCCGATAAAAACATTGAGTCGGCTGCGCATAAGCAGTACACGGTGGCTCGACCGTCATTCGAACAGTAGATAGATCATTTTAACTACTCATCGTTATGATTAACTTTTACTAAGGGGCCAATCTTGAGATCGCGAACGAAATTAGGACTATCGTCTAAATAATATGTAGGGTTATTTCTATTCAATTAGCATCCTTTCAGGGGCTCATTCTGTACATCAAAACTAACAACTTTTGTTCTACGACTTTTATTAATTCTCAAAAAAAAGTTGATATTCCATAGAAAAATGTCGTTCACCTTCGACAAAATGTATGGAACAGCTGATTGTTTTTTTGAGTTTTAACAAAAGTCGTAGAACAAAAAGTTGTTAGTTTTGATGTACAGAATAAGCCCCTAAGAGGATGCTAGTTGATTAGGAATAACCCTGTATATAGCTACTCGTATTTGTAAACAGTTTTATGTGTCAAATGGCTTTTTGAATTTTGAAGAGTCAAACTCTACAAAATACACCTGCTATCCACAACTTTGCGAGATAAGACGTGACATATAATCTAATCTAACGATGATCTAATAAAGTAAAAAAAACAGGGAATTTATAGAACAAAAACTTATTACAATAAAAGTTCGTGGGTCGAACGAGCCACGCCACAAATTAACCGACTTCCAAAAAGGAGGAGGTTCTATGTTCGTCTGTATGTGTCTTTTTTTTGTGTATGTTCATCGATAATTTCGCCAATTGTGAACCGAATCGAAAAATTCTTTTTCGTTCAAAAGGGTATACTTCCGAAGTGGTCTCATTTAAATTTTACAGAAATCGGCTGAGCCGATTTTGAAAAAATCAACAATAATGTAAGCAATTCGAGCAAAATATCCGAATTTTGTAAACGATGAACATCGATAATTTCGCCAATTGTGAACCGAATCGAAAAATTATTTTTTAATTGGAAAGGGTATACTCCCGAAATGGTTCCATTTAAATTTTACAGATGTCGGCTGAGCGATTTTTGATAAATCAATAGTTATGTAAACAATTCTAGCGAAAAATTCGAATTTGCGAAAAATATTTTTTGTCTAGCGCCTAGAGTTTGTTGTTAGATGTCAGTTCGGGCGTATGGACATAAAAAGCTTGATTTTGCATGAGATTTGCTCCCAATTTAGTTAAAAATTGACAGTACTGAGATGGGTTATTTCTGAAACTCATCAATATGAAAAAAATGCCAAGCTTCTTACATTATTTCATAGTAGTAGTTTATACAACTGTCATATAATGAAGGGTATTAAAACACGAGTGTAAGTTTATGAAACGAGCGCAGCGAGTTTCATAATAGTAACGAGTGTTTTAATACCCGTGTTATATGCAGTTGCATACACTACTTTATCTTCACTATTAAAAATAAAAAAAAACATATTGCGAAACATTAAATTCACGCGTTCGTGTATTGTCACAGTGAACTTGGCGCCATTAAAATCTAACCAATGAGAGCGCAGCTGCGCGCGCAGGGCCAATCAGGAGCGAGCGCGCGATGTTATAATGAGATTTTACGATATCGATGTGGATATTATAACATCATGTGAAATTGCTTAAATTGAGTGTTTTGTTGTCTGCGCTATAACAGTAGTCATTATAAGTCAAGTATTGGAAACATAAGTAGAATGTTACAACATTAGTGTAGATAAATATCTAAATAATACTTTTATTAATCAATAAAACGGCAGAGATTGATATTATATACTACGGAACGAATTGCTCAGGGAACGTCCGGGAAACGTCGGGATGATGAGGTATTTATTTATCTCGTAATCTTAGTGCGCGATTAGTTCCGTAGTATGTAATAATAATGTGTTCAAATAGCAAAAGTTTAAAAACAACAAAACGGGAGAGGTTATCAAGTCGACGAATAAATATTTTTTATGTGTGAACACGCATAACTTTTTTACAGTTTTATCGAAATCGATTGGTTGGGTTTCGAAAAATCAACAATTATCTAATAGGTAATTATTTTTTATTTAAATCTCAACACCGACTTCCACCGTGTACAGAATTCGAATAGTTACACCAATCAATGTGACATCCATGTACATATTTGTTGATTTATCAAAAACGGCTCAGCCGATTTCGATAAAATTTAAATAGGTTCTCTTTCGAACGAAAAAAGTTTTTTTAATCGGTTTATAATTGGCGACAATGTCGATGAACATATACAAAAAATGTATAAATATACAGACGAACATAGTACCTCCTCCTTTTTGAAAGACGGTAAAAATGTCACACCGATTCGAGCGAACTATTAGAAGTAAATTGCAAAGGTTGGTCCGTAGCGCTAATCGTTTTGTAAAAAGAAATGTGCTATTTTCTTAGAAACAGCATAGGAAAATATGTGGGACAAAAATAGAGTAAAAAAATATTTTTCACAAAGTAATAAATAGTAGATTGTATCATAAGGGAGCAAATTAATATTTTTACGATGAGGGCGCTTTTTCGAGTCCAGAGTAGCAAGGTATTCTTTAGTAGAATCTTGAACGTAGCTAGGGATTCAAAGTACTTACGTCGCCCGAGCCAAAAATGTATTTTAGCCACTATGAGAAAACAAAAGGCACCTCATATTTTATTATAATAACATTATTTACCACAACATAGAGTAACACATAAATTTAAATTAAATAATATGTCTAAATTAAAGTATCTAATAATAAAACCACTAAGAATATTTGCGTTCGATTTCTTTGGCGCTGAACACTAACATGTTCCAAATTCAAAAAGTGCGCGGCAAAGATATTTGCGTCGCACTTATAAAGAGGATTAAAAACTCATTACTGCCCGCTAAAAGTTTCTTATAGAAAACACCACCTTCGTCGTCCTTTTCGAATAGATGTGATGAAAAAAACATTAAGGAAATGCGTACGATTTTTATGCGTACCTTTATTTGTCATACTTTTACGCTTACTTTGAAGCATGGTACACATTCTTTGTCAACGGTAAATATTCTTTTTGCTAAAAATGGCAAATCTGACTTCAGTGATGACAATCTACGGACGTTTACGCTGTTGTTGATTTTTCAAAAACAGTTCAGCCAGTTATATAATCAAATAAATAAAAAAAATAGATCATTTCATAATTGGCAGAGTAATCGCCATACATGTAAAATAACCTTACAATCAAGCTGAAAACCTCCTTTTTAAGGACGATTAAAAAATTACTTGAATTTTCGAAATTTTACATAATGAAACGCAAAACGCTACAAAAGCACCTACTCTCTTTCATGATAGATTACAAAAGCAAAAAAAAATAATGCTAAATTGTTAAAGTACTTTAAAATGGCTTACCGATAACTTCAGAATCCACCAGAATTGAGGAAAATAACACAAAATAGAATAATATATGCGTGTAAATGTAAAGATAAATAACGGAAGATTGTAGCTTGCAGTCACTACCAGTTTACTGTGACATATTTCCATCCGATAATTCTTTTATAGCCTCGGGACATGGTATCGAAACGTGAATCATCAATTATTGGAACTAAAGAGGATTTTTATACATAACTAGATTTTGCCCGCAGCTTCGTCCGCATGATATTTCGAGGCCCTACCTTACCACCCTTAATAAAGGAGGTGAAAAATAAAACAACAAAAAAATTCGATTTGACATTTGTCTGATTTGCCAGTTCTTTTTTGACATTTTTTTGAGCCGCACGCTAGAATAGCTCGCAGATGGCAGAATTTTTCCTACTTACTTAACACTTATTGTTATAATATGGAAAATTTACGCAATATCATTATAATTTAAAGCCCTTTTGTTATTCTGATGTATAAGCTAAATAATTGCAAAGTTTCATCTCAATCCGTACAGTAGTTTTTGCGTGAAAGAGTAACAAACATCCATACATCCATCCTTACAATCTTTCACGTTTATAATATTAGTAGGATATATCTACGATTAAAAGGTAATAGGGACTAGTAGTTCTCCTAACAGTAGATCTCGCCGCACATCTTTTTAAGTGAATCTTTATTAGTCTGTATCTCGACTTGCTTTTGACCGATTTTGTTCATACTCGCAAATTTTTTTAGGGTTTAGATAACTTAACGATTTATCCAAATATTATCAACTAGACGACCCGCCCCGGCTTCGCACAGGTGTATTATACATATAAACCTTCCTCTTGAATCACTCTATCCATTAAAATAACCGCATCAAAATCCGTTGCGTAGTTTTAAAGATTTAAGCATACAGACAAACAAACAAACAAACGAAAATAGCGACTTTATTTATACTATGTAAGGATTAAACATTCCACAAAACTTTAACATAGCTCGTGAAAGAAATAAAAAGAAAATGGAATGCCAACTTTACTCAAAACTTCCCGCTCTTTCGAATGCACTACCATATCTGTACGAGTAAAAGCACTTGACAAAAAAGGTAGGTAATGTATGCAAGAGACAATTTATGGCCAAGCAAAATACTGCTTTATCCAAATGTTATTTTGTGTATCAATTTGTGCGGGACTCTTGGTGAGAAAGTCTGACTCGCAATCGTCTGATTTTATCATCTAGAGGCTCAGCCAATGGTCCTGATGACGGGGCTATCAAATACGGCATCGGTATACCCTGCCTGTAGTTAGAGTCTACTAAATGGAGGCCTCTAGATTGGAGATGAGGCTCTAGCCATCCACTCAAACAGGCCCGGGGAGAACAACAACGCTGAGTTGTCACGTAGTCGTGGCTGTTCGACAAACGCAGAACGTCAATAGAAAAAGGCTGGAAGCTCCGATGCGTTCCCTTGAAGACACATAGCACAAAGGCAGGTCACCCACTACCGAGGGAGTTTTAGTGGGTGCAATCCTACATAACCCGACTGTACTCCGAAACAACCGGGTATCTTGCGAACATTTCCCCCTCGTAAAAAAGTGGCTTATACAAGATTTCAAATTAGATATATGAATATTACTAGAGCTATTGTTATCCCAGAAAATCACTCCCCTTGAGTAACCTAAATGGCTGTCATAACGTCGGAATTAAAATTTAACCATTCGTGTAAGTGGGAACCAAAAGAGATCTTTATTTTTTGAGACACGCAATCTCAAAAATAATGTAATTTTGTGGGTGGTTAACAAAATTACTATTAATTTTGATTTTAAGGGATTCAAAATTACTAATGATTTTGATTTAAAGGGGATACAAAATACAAACTCGGGCAAATAGCAGGCAAAACATAGTTATGTAGATAGATACCTACATATTTAGTTTTATATAGCTGATTAAACTGAACTGAAATACAGAATCAAGGCAGGAAAAATCTCAATATATACACATTCATTACCTACTATGTACGAATAGGTATGGGACTACTACTATATCAATGGGTATTTTTGTACACGTAATACATTTCCCTGAACTCGCAGGGAATTTAAATTCATTGTATTTTAAGAACTGTTTTAATTAACTACACCAAAATACAATAAAGGTGTCTGCTCACTACAAAGTACCATACCACGACGGTGATTGGAACGTAGGAAAATGTTTGAGTTTCAGGAATAAAAGCAGAAGAAAAAAAATCAAATAAGTTTTATTGCAGTCAATAAAATAATGAAATAAAATACATTTTACACAAAAAAGCCATAAAATGATTTTAATTTTATAGTGCATCCCACACTAGGTTTATCTCAAAGAGTTACTTTTTATGATAAACATTTCAAAAATTCGTCGCGGATGCAGGATTCGAACCTTGCGTCTTCGGATCACTAGCCCGACGCTCTAAACCACTGAGCTAACCCGCTATACTGGACTCGCGACGAATCTTGTGAAGTGTTTATCATTTTTAACCAACTTATAGCGTTGGCGGCGCCACCTGTGATACTTGTATTAGACAGGTTATCACTCAATTGAAGTTATAAGAACTTCTGTATTGACGAGAGATGGCGCACTGCTAATCAATGGAATGATTTTAATTTTATAGTGCATCCCACACTAGGTTTATCTCAAAGAGTTACTTTTTATGATAAACATTTCAAAAGATTCGTCGCGAGTCCAGTATAGCGGGTTAGCTCAGTGGTCTAGAGCGTCGGGCTAGTGATCCGAAGACGCTAGGTTCGAATCCTGCATCCGCGACGAATTTTTGAAATGTTTATCATAAAAAGTAACTCTTTGAAAAAAGCCATATTATGGTTTTTCATTATTTCTTACTCTATGTTAAGCATACTTTATCAAAAGTGCAACAATTGTCTAGTGCAGATTGACATCAGCTCCGTCCTGTGTTATTTGCTTTACAAAACACCTGAAAATACACAAAAATACTCGTACATAATTATTTGCATTACATAATCAATTAATTGCATAATTATTGACATCTAGTTATTAGGTACATGGTCTCCAATCGACGATCCCATTGGGCATCAGTCCTCCGTGCTTTGTGTCCTGCCTATTGCCATTTCAACTTGCTAACCTGCTGGGCCATACATTCTAACTTTTATTCTTTTACGGTTTGGGTTAATGTTTCTGATGAATTTGTACAGAGTTTTACTTTATAAGTTTCTAAGTAAGTACGTTCCTGAGCAAACGCGAATTTCGTTTTAATTACTTCTTCTTCTATTTATTTACGTTTACACCACCAAGCCGCACTGGGCCGGCGTGATGGATATGGCCCGATCACCCTTCGTGGGTAGGCCTACGACCTGCAGTGGACTAATTAAAATGTTGGTACAGTATAGAAATGCTACCTGCGGGGCAGTTGTGCATAACTTTTCCTCCGGTGATCTTATAGGGGTCGAAACGAACGTTCACGTTATCTCCCGTTTTGATAATGATGTTATCTTTAAATAGTTGGACGTTGACGCCGCCGCATCTCCTTCCAAAAGTTATAGAATCTGAAAAAAGAGTTCTACATTATTTCTCCGTCGTTTTAGTTCTCGCCTCGCGAACTTCTTTATAACTAATAAAACTATAACTACATATTATAATTTCTAAATTTATAATCGACTCCAGAGGTTCTCAATTCGACGGTATGTTTTTTTGTGTGTTACTTGATAACTACGCCAATTATGAACGGATTTAAATTATTCTATTTTATTTGGAGACTACAGAGGTAGTTTCATTTAACTTTTTCGAAACCGGCTGAGTTTGTTTGAACGATCAACAATAATCTAAAAATACTACACATATCGATTCGGTTAAACAATTTGAATTAAGTATGTGGATATATCAGAGCAAATAAAAAAATCGGTCAAGTGCGAGTCGGACTCGCGCACGAAGGGTTCCGTACCGTATGGGAACCCAATTCCTCTTGCCGTTATTAATAGCGAGCATAAAACTCCTAAAATCATGTTTGTTGTATGGGAGCCCCCCTTTAATATCCATTTTATTCTGTTTTTAGTATTTGTAGTTATAGCGGCAACAGAAATACATCATCTGTTAAAATTTCAGCTTACCGTTACCCAAAGGGTAAAAACGGGACCCTATTACTAAGACTTCGATGTCCGTATATCCGTCTGTCTGTCACCGGGCTGTATCTCATGAACCGTGATAGCTAGGCCGCTGAAATTTTCACAGATGATATATTGCTGTTGCCGCTATAACAACATATACTAAAAATAGAAAAAAATAAATATTTAAGGGGGGCTCCCATACAAAAAACGTCATTTTTGGGTGGTTTTTGGTCGCTATTAATAACGGCAAGAGGAATGGGGCTTCCGTACGGTACGGAACCCTTCGTGCGTGAGTCCTACTCGCACTTGGTCGATTTTTTTATTTGGTCTGAGGTAGATATTGCAATATAAATTGACATAAAACCATGGTAAATAATAATATTAAAATAATGTGATAATAATAACTTTTAAATAATGTACATAATAATAGCAATGTTAAAATAATGCTAAAATTAATGTATTACTGCTTGTAGTTGGAAATAAAGCCTTTTTTACTTTTCCTAGATATATTGCAAAGGTTGCAGTCGGTTATGCTATTGTTGGTGAAAAATAATGATACAGGGTACGTAGAAGAATAAAAAATGTCCTCACTTTTGTCAATGATCACGTAAAAGTGTGTACATATATGTATGTCTTGGCCGAGATGACAGGCATGGGTTGGCTTAGTAACGTTTTTTCAGGTACTACCTTGCTGTCGATTACTTTCGTTGTGTTCACTCCAAATTCTGCAAGAGTGTAAAAATATTTTAATGAAAGTATAATGTATTTGGTCAAAATATAATAAGAATAAGAAAATAAAAAAGATGTTCCATAAAAATTGTTTCAACAGTCTGCCCATTTCGAGCGTACAATAATGTTCTCTACTTAAAATAGAAAATATATTTCTATTATAACAAAATATCATAAATATCTGCAACAATTATAACAGGTGTTTAATATTTAAACTATATTTCCTTCTTATAAATAAATAAATATTAGGGGACATCTTACACACGGTCTCTGACCCCAATTTGTCCCGTTAGTTCTACGGTAGGACTACCGGGAAAATGTTGTCCCGGTAGTTCTACTAGTAGAATTAATAGTAGAAAATATTAGTTCTACTAGTAGAACTACCGGGAAAAAAATTTCCCGGTATTCCGGGAATCAACGTAACTTACAGGAACAACCCAAACTAAGCAAAGCTTGTGATATGGCTTCCAGAGACTGATATACTACATTTTATATAATATACAGTAATAAAATACATATACAAGCCAGTGTGGCAACTCCGTGTAATAAGCCTGTGTGACAGTGTTGAAACTCTGTGTGGTTGATCTGTGTGGTAGCTCTGTGTGTAAACTGTGTGGTATTAACTCAGTTTTGTAACTCTGTGTGGTGACTCTGTGTAGGAACTCTGTGTGACAATCTTGTGTGGCAAGTTTGTGTGAAAAGTCGGTGTAAGAATTAAGTCTGTGTGTGAAGTCAATGTGAGAAGTCGGTGTGACTACGAATATGCGAGAAAATATGAAACGACCCACAGTGTGATTGCTATCTTGTAGACCTTGTTTTGCCAAGATTCACACGAGGACGTATGAAGAAGCAGGATGGCCGTGACGGAGCGAGACAGCATAGTTGCATTTAGTTGATAGCAATAGTGACGATTTTAAAATGGGTATCGCCTGAATGGGGTCGGCAACACTGCATGCTTGTGTCGGAATGAAAGATGCGAAATTTTATTTTCTACAATAATGATCTTAATGTTTTTTGCCCTTAAGTACATAGTTTCCGAGACATCGGCCAAAAACATTTTTTCAAGATGACGTGTCAGGAACGCATTCTCTGAACGGCCGAACTATAGCAAAAAATGTCTAAATATTCAGGTTTGTCGTATAAGAGCCCCCTTAAATATTTTTCATTCTATTTTTAGTATTTGTTGTTATAGCGGCAACAGAAATACGTCATATGTGAAAATTTCAACGTGATAACTATTACGGTTCATGAGATACAGCCTGACAGTCAGACGGACAGCGGAGTCTTAGTAATAAGTTCCCGTTTTTACTCTTTGGGTACGGAACCCTAAAAATGATAATAGCCCGTAGTTTGGCCTGCGTTGTCTAAGTATTTACTTAAAAAACAATAGCCCGCGGTTTGATATGCGTTGTTTTAGGTACACTTCCTTCTCCTTAAAACATTTATTTTTTTAGTAATTGCCTATAGTAAGGAGCGGGCTTTAAAAGCTAATCAAAACTCAACACTTCGTTCATGTATTAGTTTTAAATCCATCTAACCATCCATACATCAGCCATATGACGTTCGCTACTGGACATAGGCCTCCCCTATAGATCTCTAATAAGACCGGTTGGAAGCGACTTGCATCCAGCGCGATCCTGCGTTCTTAATGAGATCATCTGTCTACGTTATAGGTCGACATCTTGCGCTGCGCTTGCCGGTACGTGGTCTCCACTCGAGAACTTTTCTATCCCATCGGTCGTCAGTCCTCCGGCTATGTACCTTGCCCACTGCCATTTTAACTTGCCAATCCGCTAGGCTATGTCGGTAATTATGGTTTTTCTGCGGAACTCTTCATTCCTGCTGCGATCTCGCAGGGAGACTATTATTAAAAAAAAAGTTATATAAAAAAAAAACGATTTTATTAAAGTGGATATCCCAAGGGACTCATATTTTCTGTGTTAGTAGCGTGCTACTTTGTGTTATTGTCTACTTCCATACAAAGATTCATTCGAATTAATATACCCATTTTGACTAAACATTATGACTTTGATGAATTTTGGTTATCCCAACAAAATCTACTGGGTTACTGGTTATCCCAACAAAATCTACTGGGATAATAAATAATAGTTGCCATATTGATGCATATCGTATGCTTCTTCTTTGCCAAACTTTGAAAAGTTATGAAGTTTTTATTCCGATGGAATGACTGAAATTTCCAGAACGTCGGTAGCCCGTATCCTAGTTAATATGTAGGCTGTTTTAAACCACATTTTATCCGATTACATTCTGTAGGTATTTTTTGTAATCTACTTCATGTTTAATTTCCTAAAGAACTATTTACACTTTCTGAGATAACAACATCCCATTAACCTATTTGTGTAAATGGTCTACTCCTATGCCAAATCGCATGTGACTCCGTCCATTTGTTTAGTGAAAATTTTTTTTTTTGGTATGTTTGGCTATCACAAAAAAATAGGGCACATTTTTCGGGATATCTCCGACTCCAGTATTGGTTAATATTATAAGCTTCCCCAATACGAAATATGATCCCTGTTGATTCAGCCGGTTGAAGGTAATTGATGTTTCGTTTTACAAACTTTGGAATTTTATCGGGTCCCCCAGGATGAAAAATTCACAAATGTTGAACAAATAGTATTTTTATTTTCTTTGAATAATATTTAAGCCAAGTTTCAAATCAATCGGTCTAGGGAATAAAAAGTTTCATACAATCGAAAAGGGCCCGTTTTACCCCTTTAGCGAATTTTCAAAAATCTGTTCTTAGTGCCCCGTTACGTTGTACAATACATCTATGTTCCAATTTTCAAGTACATAGGTTAAGCGGTTTAGGCTGCAGACCATCTGTCAGTCAGTCACTCACGTCGAAGCCTTTTATTAAAATAGATTTGAAAAAAGGTTACTATACCAAAAAACTTAACAGTAACAAAAATAACGCAAAATAGACATGGAAAATTGTAAAAGAAGTTTGCAATTTCACAGGATCAAAAACGCCCTCGAGTGATTTACTAAAGCACCAAAGTAGCCCTTCCGAATCACTTAATGCTGTAAATTCATACTTTACGTCAATTGGTGCTGAACTTGTTGACAAGACATTAAAGAAATTGAACAAATCTGAGCCTGAGACGGCAAATCTTGCAAAAAATTCAAACTCACCAGTCAACTCCGTGTCCTTTACACCTACAGACTCAGTAGAGGTTAGAAATATAATTTTTGGCTTAAAATCGAACAGTGCTCCTGGTGGCGATAACATTTCCAGCACAATACTAAAAAAATTGTCATGTTTTTGGCAGAGCCTATTGCACATAACTATATGCAATGTTAGTATGAAGACGGGCGTCTTTCCAGCTATTCTTAAACAGGCTGTCGTATGTCCAGTCTACAAAACTGGAAACAAATCAAGTCCCTCAAATTATAGGCCCATTTCTCTCTTGTCTATAATTTCTAAAGTTCTGGAGAAGATAGTTAAGCAAGGAGTGGTGACTTATCTGGAGAAAAACGGCTTTTTGAATTAAAATCAATTCGGCTTTAGAGAGGGCAAATCAACTGAAGATGCGATATTGACATTAACATCATTAATCACATCCTACTTGGACAAGGGTGACAAGTGTGTCGGAGTCTTTCTGGATTTGCAGAAAGCCTTCGATACGGTGTCAATTCCCATTTTGTTGGCAAGGTTGGAAAATGTCGGTATTCGAGGTTTGGTTTTAGTGGTTTGCAGACTACTTGACAGGAAGAACACAGCGGGTTAGAGTTGTTGGGTATGAGAGTGATATAGCGGGCTGTGTATTCGGCATACCACAAGGGTACTCCCTTGTGGTATGTCTAATATACTTATTAGGTCCAATACTGTTCCTCATTTATATCAATGAACTTTGTACTAAAACTGAACCAGGCTTGGATCTCTTTATGTTTGCCGACGATAAAGTCTTGTTGTGTTATCAAAAAAACATGGCATGAAGTTAAACGATTAACAGAAGAATGTCTTTCAAGTGTGACCAGTTGTTTTTTACAATATACAACTATAAAAAATATATATATCATAAAAAACTGAAAAACTAGGGTGCCGCCAGCGGCGGGGCAGGGCCCAAGCTACCGGTGGTTGGGGCTACAGCGAGAGGAACCTCCTGACGATGCGCGCCGTGTCCAGGATTATTATTATTATACAGATATTTATTTAACCTCTTAGATTAGATTTTTACAATATTGTTATAAAAACAATTTAATAACATATATATATTTATTTATTTAATTTTATTTTATGTTTTAATCTACCTATTATTATTATTATCTCAGGTATTTAAAAGTAAAAGTTTGTGAGTATGGATAGATGTTTGTTACTCTTTCACGCATAAACGGCTGAACAGATTTGGATGAAATTCGGTATGAAGGTAGCTTAGACCTTGGATTAACACATAGGCTACTTTTTATCTCGGGCTAACGCGGGTAACACCGCGGGGCGCAGCTATTATTAACTATATCATATTAGGTATATAAGTTCTATGTAATTACTAGTTTTTGCCCGCGGCTTCGCCCGCATGATATTTTTATTTTTGTGCTATCCCATGGGGACCCTTTACTCGTATTAACAACACTGTAATATGACCTATAGGCCCAGACCATAATTAAATTATTATAAATAAAATAATAGACCATAACAAAATTATAAATAAATTAACATAAATTATTATTATTTTTCAGTTTAGAATTTTTAATTTCCAATAAATATAAAACTGTACAATTCTTAATGATGTAACTACTATTAGAAAGGCTATCCATCAAAATACAGGTGTTCTCACACCTAGTTTGATGGCCATGGCTACATCAAAGGGCTACATATTTCATGTATTGTGTACTGAAAGAAATAAATTATTTTTCTTTTTTTTTCATATCCGGGATAAAAAGAAGACTATTAACTTTCCGTCTTTCAAACCCGAGGCCCTACCTTACCACCCTTAATAAAGGAGGTGGAAAAAAATAAAAGAAAACGATTTGACATTTGTTCAATTCGACAGTTCTTTTTTTACATTTCTCGGAGCGCACGCTAGAATAGCTCGCAGATGGCAGAATTTTTCATACTTACTTAACACTTATTGTTGTAATATGGAAAATTTACGCAATATCATTATAATTTATAGCCCATGTGTTATTCTGATATATAAGCTAGATTATTGCAAAGTTTCATCTCAATCCGTCCAGTAGTTTTTGCGTGAAAGAGCCACCCATCCATCCATTTACCTTACAAACTTTCGCGTTTATAATATTAGTAGGATGTTTGGCCAAAAATGGTATAAGCACATTTAATTAGCTCGCTAAAATCAATATACATTGTTTTTATTTTTGTTGATATTTCAAAAACCACAAAACAGATTTCCATAAAATGTAAATGGGTTACCTCTGAAGCATGAACATCGAAATCAACTAAGCTGTTTTTAATAAATCAACAATAATCGAAAAAATCAACATTGATTCGGATGAACAATTTGATTTTTTTTCTGCTTGAAATCAGTTGTGCCATTTTGGAAAGTATAATTTAGAATAGATTTTCAGTTAAAAAATTGATAGAAAAATAAACATCCAATAAACGAACCAATTTGTATAAAAGTGGGCTTTTTATTTTGTATGAAGTATTTTTCTAAGTGATAAAGTAATAACATTTGTGTCTCTCACCATGATTATATTTTTGATAGCACCAAAATTAAAAAAAAAAATACAATGCACTAAAATGTTTGTAAAAATAAGAAAAGTACACTGTGCGCTATGTAGAGATCTAAACTATTGTCATCGAAAGTAGTACTCAAACTGACTTCTAATTTTATTTCATTCGAAAACATCGTTGGCTTTCCCAAAGTTATTTTTTAAACAGACAATTTTGTCTTACACATAGATCTCTATAGATGGTACATGTCGTTTCAACGTAGCGCTAACCTAATTACCGACTAAATTCTCTGATTAAAATCAGTTGAGTGATTCTGTAAACTTTAAGTTTTGTTTTATAACGTACAAAATACCTTTTTGTCCAATAATATAACTGATACTTGGATAGTATTCAGTGTCAAGAAGTTTGTTAAAGTGGCCATACACGATGCGATGATTTGATCAAATTTTCGCTTCATGCCAAGTGGGAGCTCATTCAGTTAAAGAAAAGGCAGGAACTGGTGGTTCACGATTTGAACCACTTCCTGAATGTTGCTAACTCTTGTAATTTCAATTTTACGCGAGAAATGGTCAGAACGAAAGTTGCTTATAATTTGATTTCCTACATTTTTGTTTCCTATTAACTTTTTCTATGATTGATATTTTTCAAATAAAACGAAAAAGGTATCTAGATGTGCAATTTTCTTTCTTCTATAACTATAACGCCCCGTCGTTTTTGCGTAGGCGGCAAACAGGGTTATCGAGAGAATAATACGGCAACAGTCACTGAAATGAGATAGGTATTTTTCATGACAATCAGATTATCCCTCTGGTTGTAATTGTAATAGCTCTATGATCTGATATAGGTACGCCAACCTAATATCAAAAAGTTTACAGGTACTCGTACAATTTTATTTTTAATACAGTACCTACTGAGATGCTCCTGCATGACATCGACCATTATTTCATGTAGTTACCACGATATCATGACATGTACTGTACGCGCGCGAGTTGAATGCAGAGCTTCTACATTTCGGATGACAGCTGTCAAACTTCAAAGTGATTTATCTCGGTTATTATTGATTGTAGACTACTGTTGTCTCACATAAGTGATAGAGCTCGACGAGATCTACATTTCGGATGACAGCTGTCAAACTTCAAAGTGATTTATCTCGGTTGTTATCGATTCTAGACTACTGCTGTCTTCACATAAGTGATAGAGCTCGACGAGATCTACATTCCGGATGACAGCTGTCAATATATTTCTACATCCCAGATTGCTCCAGATCGCACCTTTGGTATCCTCTGAAGTAGTTCTGTCATTTGCAGTGCAGAGTTACATGCAGTACAATATTTGCGAGTATGAACCAAAGCGGTCGAGATTATAGGCTTATGAAGTTTTAAGTTAAAAAAATGTGCCGCGCAGTCTACTGTTTGGAGAACTACTAGTTTTAGATTTTATATTGTGTTGATCTTAGTTAATTTATCATTCTCGTTTGTTCATGCTAACATTCCATTGTCTTACACCTAAGGGTTTTTAGCGCTAAGTCCTCCTTTAGTACAAATGGTGTGCAATAAAATGGTAAATAAATAAAAAAATGTTGCTGGCAACACTGGACTCTGCGCGACAGGGAAGCCCAAGTGTAGCCACCCAAGCGAATATTGTCGCGACAAGCCGAAGCTTCCCGCGAAGCTTCGCGTTGGCGCGAAGTACCCGGCCACATTATCGTCCGCAGACGAAGATTCGCCGTAGGGCGATAATGTGGCCACGCCATTAGTGTTAGGATGTAGGTGTATCATTTGCAACTTTTTCTAGGATCGCTATGTTTCGAATAAGATAGTGGTGCCATTTTGTTTCTTCAATAACTGGTGTTATTTCAAATTGTCTGTAATTTGATTTCTTACAACTCTGGTTCCCAATAACTTTTTCTGGGATAGATATTTTTCTAATAAGATAGTGGTGCCATTTTATTTCTTTAATAACTGTGTTATTTAAAATTTTCATGAGACATTATCGGAGCCGAAGTTGTTTGAAATAATATTTTTTACAATTTTGATTCCCATCAATTTTTTCTAGGATAGATATTTTTCTAATAAAATAGTTTTGCCATTTTATTTCTTCTATAACTGGTGTTATTTCAATTTTCATAAGATATTATCGGAGCCGAAGTTGTTTGAAATTTGATTTCCTACAACTTTTATTCCCATCAACTCTTTGTAGGATCCATATTTTTCGAATAAGATGGTGGTGTCATTTGGTTTCTTCAATAACTACCTACCAGCAATGGTTAAGTACATGGTGATACTACATGGCCCCTGCTGCACTGATCTGATGAACAGATGCGATCATAGTTTCTTGTGAGCCCAGCTTCAGGTAGTGGTTCAAATCGTGAACCACCAATACCTACATTTTCATTAACTGAATGAGCTCCCAGTTGGAATGAAGCAAAAATTTGATCAAATCATCGCATCGTGTATGGCCACTTTTAGAAAAACAAAAATCGGCCAAGTGCGAGTCGGACTCACGCACGAAGGTTATCGTACCGTATGGGAGCCCCATTTCTCTTGCCGTTATTAAAAACGAGCAAAAAACTCCTAAAAATCACGTTAGTCGTATGTAGTATCCCTTAATTATTTAATTAATTCTATTTTTAGTATTTGATGTTTTAGCGGCAACAGAAATACCTATACACTATCTGTGAAAATTTCAGGTGCCTAGCTATCACGGTTCATGAGATACAGCCCGGTGACAGACAGACAGACAGACGGACAGACGGACTTCGAAGTCTCAGTAATAGCAAAGAATATATAATAATACTACGTATAATAGGGTCCCGTTTTTACCCTTTGGGTACGGAACCCTAAAAACCAAAGGAAATGTGCGAAAATAAAAATACTCAGGCACGTAACGTTTCGTTTTTAACCCCCGACGCAAAAGAGGGGTGTTATAAGTTTGACGTGTCTGTTTGTCTGTGTGTCTGTCTGTCTGTGGCATCATAGCTTCCCAACCACTGAACCGATTTCAGTTTAGTTATTTTTGGATGAAAGGAGACTTAGTCGAGAGTGTTCTTAGCTATGTTTTATAAAAATCGATTGAGCCGTTTAAGAGTTATGGTGGGTTAAAGTGGGGATGGAAGAACCAAAATTCTACAAATGTGCCCAAAATGGTTATACAAACCTGGTACCTCTCGCTTACAAGATAGATAAAGTTCGTTTTAAACATGACCCAGGGTTCAGTATTTCGTACTTTTTTAGGTAGGTTTTTGTGTCGTGGGTTTTTTAAATTTTAAATTTAATTAGTACTTGTATAGATAGAAAATGGTACATCTGCCGCATTTATGATTTTGGGGTCATACAACTCTATGTTGTGCAATCTAATACGAGGGTCAAACTGAAAGTTCTTAGAACTGGCCACTTATAAACAATATAATAAAAAAATAATTCTATAATTTGAAAATAGAACTCTTTGCCAATATTACTGAGTATATACTTCATTCATTTGTCATTTGTTTTACGATTTGGCGGCAAATTGAAAATTGTCTGTGTCACGTCAACATGAATTTAACACGAGAAAATTTTCGTGCAATGATTTTTTATGACTTTCGATGTCATTTAAGTCAACAAGAAAGTTATGATAGACTACGATTGGCCTTTCACGATGAAGCCCCATCTCGTGCGACTGTTTACAACTGGTTTAATGAGTTTAAACGTGGTCGCACTAATCTCACTGATGATTTACGTGAGGGACGGCCTTCTACGGCGACGACTGAAGATAACATCTGTGTTGTGCGGCGTATGATAGAGACTGACAAAAGAGTGACCTATCAGCAGATTCGGACAAGCTTAGGCATCGGTATGAGTCAAGTGCACAAAATCCTACACGAACATTTAGCGGTCAGGAAGCTTTGCGCCCGGTGGATACCTCATAATTTGACTGAGGCTCAAAAACTCCATCGTGTGGATTGGTGCCGTAAAATGATTGAAAGATTTAACGGAGGTGACTCAAATGCTGTGTTCGACATACTAACAGGTGACGAAAGCTGGATTTACTGTTATGATCCTGAAACCAAAAGACAATCTGCTCAGTGGGTGTTTCCTTTCGAGGAGTTGCCAACTAAAGTGAAGAGAGATCGAAGTGCGGGGAAAAAAATGGTGGCCTCGTTCTTTGGAAGGATAGGTCATTTCGCGACAATTGTGTTAGAGGATCAAAAAACAGTTTCTGCAGAATGGTACACTACCAATTGTTTGCCACTTGTCTTGGAAAAAGTTCGAGAGAAACGACCTCGCAGTAGGATCCTCCTTCACCACGACAACGCCTCATCGCACACCGCCAAGCGAACGATCGACTATTTGGCGACATCAAACGTTGAATTACTGGGTCACCCGCCGTATAGCCCCGACCTCGCGCCTTGTGATTTTTATTTATTTTCAAAAATTAAAGAAAAACTTAAAGGAAAGCGGTTTATGAATGCTGAAGAAGCGGTGGCTGCGTATCGCGATGCCATTGAAGAGACCCCTAAGGACGAGTGGGCAAAGTGCTTTTCCCAGTGGTTCCATCGCATGCAGCGGTGTATTGACGTGAATGGACAATATTTTGAAAAGATATAATAAAACTAATAACTGGCTAATGTAATCAGTTTTTGATTTTCTAAGAACTTTCAGTTTGACCCTCGTATACAGTGCATTTAATCGACGAAATGGAGGAGATTCTTTACTTTACAAATGGCACTGTTTAAATTTTATCGAAATCCTAAAAATAACACCACCAAGCCACGGCCACCAAGATACAGGCATCGCCTAGTTTGGGGCCCACCGGCACTGCGCAACATCGGCAAATGTTTACGATATACTTATTTTATCAGTAGTACCATTCTTTTTGCAAAATATAATCCTAGTTATCTTGAATTTTCTCGCGAAAGAAAGGTAGATGAACTAAATTTAATTATTAATGTGTCTACTCTACATGTATCTACTCAAATTAATGATTTATTTTCCCTGTTGTACCTAATTATTTCGTTTTACTACTTTTACCATGTGTTACAACCTAAAATATGTATTGTCATCAATGTACCTAGCTACCTTCAGAGGCAACATTTTGAATTTAATTTTGAGTAACTTTTATGTATCACTAGCTTTTACCCGCGGCTTCGCCCGCGTTATATTTTGATTTTGGCTAATGTTTATGTCAGCTGCGAAACCTAACCTAAGCGACAAACATCAAAATACCTTAGAGGAATGCTTTTGTTGGTTAAGTTACGGTTGGAGTGTATATACAACCCCCCTGTGTATTCCCGCCATGTCGTGGTGGGGGAGGTCTAAGGCAGCTGAAAAGGCGGCGCTCGAAGTCTCCCTCTTCTTTGGGTCTTTCCCCCAAGGCAGCTTAGAGGCCGGCACTCGAGGTTCAGCCGCTTTTAACTAAAGCAGCTGAGAGGATGGCCGGTAGGTTGCGTGCCTTATGAGGAGTGTTGCATCTGAGGCGGGCTGCAGTGCCGCTCTTGCGACGCTGCAGCCGAGGATTAGGGGCCGCGTTGGGATGGAACTGGTTGTGTGGGTGCCGCCACCTACCCTACCTTCCGCTAGGCCGTCAACGTGTTGGCAGACGCAGTGGGGCTGCAGGGGAAGAGAAGTGTCGGTATCGCGATGACTGTTCTCACTGCCCTCTGCAGTTGAAGAGGCAGGCGCTGGGCTACTATGACTGACCCGTTGCACTGGGACCAGGGCGTTGGAATGCTGTCTGACGCTCAGTGCTGGTTAGTCCCGAGTGGTGGATTACGATGTGTCTTGTGCTCCGAAACACTCCGTCATTATGGCGGGAGCGCAAGCTCCGTTATGGAGCCCGAGTCTGGGCTAGCGCTGTTGAGTGCCGCGAAGGAGTGCGAAAAATGTAGGAACGTCTTAAACTTGAAATGACAGGTTATTTCTGGCGCTTAGACGGCTGCTACCGCGGCTCGCTCACTTAGTTTTTATCCTATCCTACGGGAACTGTTAAAGTTTTAGGGATACAAAGTGGCCTATGTCACTTTTCGTCTTTCAAACCATATTCATGCAATAAGCCAAGACAATCCGTTGCTCCGTTGTTGAGAAAAAAATATTGTCTTATCCTACGGGAACCGCAATTTTTTCGGAATGGAAAGTATCCTATGTCACTTTCCGTCTTCCAAGCTATGCCCACCCCAAAAATCAAGTCAATCCGTTGCTCCATTGCTGAGAAACAGTTATTGTCCTATCTCATGGGAATCACGAATTTTCTCGGGATGAAAAGTATCCTATTATCACTTTCTGTCTTTTAAACCATAGGTATCCATACCAAAAATCAAGTCAATCTTTTGCTCCGTTGCTGCGTCAAAGAGGAACAAACCAACAAACTTTTCGGATTGATAATATTAAAGTAGGTGTGATGATTCTGTACCATAAAGGTAGAATAAAGAAACATGTTAAACCTCTAATGATAGTAGATTTAAAAATATTTTTAATGTCAGACAAAATGACGGCCTGGTATTAAACGTCATAGTAACATGTGGCATGCAGAGGGAAAAAAACATTTTATCTAATTTTAATGTCAGTTGTAATTTTCAATCCATACTTTATTTCCTCTTCAAGGGGATATAATGGTGGAAAAACAATTTGTCCCCTTGCCATGCTACCTGTGATTTATAAAACTCTGCAGACAATGTCACCTGTCATCTAATTACGTTTCGCTGTGACGTTTCGTTAATCCATATTAGTGCCATAGAGGAATTAATCACTTAGCGTATTTGTGATAGTGGCAACAGTTTCGCTTTCGATAGTTTTTGTCCTGTCCTACAGGAACTATGCAATTTTTTGCTTTTAACGTCTAACGCTTAGCATCTAAAATTCGACGCGCTTGGTTTTGCTCTTGAGTCTCAGCAGTTCTTTGCGCTGCGTGATGCTTGGCATCTAAAAGTTGCCGCGCTTGACTTTCTCCTTCAGTCTCAGCAGCTCTCTGAGCTGCGTGACGCTCAGCATCTAAAATTCGACTCGCTTGATTTGCTCTTGAGTCTCAGCAGTTCTTTGCGCTGCGTGATGCTCAGCATCTAAAAGTCGCCGCGCTTGACTTTCAACTTCAGTTTCAGCAGCTCTCTGAGCTGCGTGACGCTCAGCATCTAAAATTCGACGCGCTTGGTTTTGCTCTTGAGTCTCAGCAGCTCTTTGAGATGCGTGGCGCTCGGCATCTAATGTCAAACGCGTTTAAGTGTGCTCTTCAGACTCTTGGCTTCTAGCAATTTTCATTACGCGAGCTCCGCTAGAACTACGCGCTAGGTTCGATTTGCGTTTTCTAGGCATACCTATTAGAATGAAAACTACGTAATTAAACTGAAAAAATACATGTAACCTTCTCTAATTTTTACAGGAAAAGATTGATTGACTTTGACATTTGCAACTTGAGCAGCCTTGAATGGGCATTGGGCATAGAGAATGTAATTTGGAAAGTCAAGATGCAAATTACCATTTGTCATGGTAGAAAATAAGTTTTTTCTTCTAAGATTCTAGCCAATGCGTTTTCTTCCCCCATTTTCAACCCTTTAAAACTATTTTTTCGAATCAAAAAGTAGCCTATGTCCTTTCTCAGGCTCTAGACTATCTGTGTACCAAATTTCATTCAAATCGGTTCAGTAGTTTTAGCGTGAAAGCGCGACAGACAGACAGACAGACAGACAGAGTTACTTTCGCATTTATAATATTAGTAAGGATTTGCGCGAATTTTGTTAAGGTTTCTTTTGGTAAATAAATATATTCTTATTCTTAAACAATAAAAATAAGTGATCAAATTATTACAACAATCTGTGCGAACTAGTTAGTAGGTATTTGAATTCTGTACACGGTTGTAGTAGGTTATGCCATTTCTTGCGAAAAATAAATTATTATGTAATGCATGTTGCGGTATTTGCGTATTTGCTACATATATCTAAGTATCTTGCGTACCGGATAAAGAAAATGCCTATCTATATATCTCTGGTATCTAGCACATTTTTCGACTAGTTTGTCACTAGTTTGCAGAAATAAACGGTGATACTACTGGCACCTCTCCAATTACATTTTGCAATTGCAATTGGATTGTTCGGTTCATGATCATTTATTTGAAATTAGCTTTGGCATTTTTGTTCATCCATCCATCAGCCATTGGTCGTCCAATGCTGGATATAGGCCTCCTCTATGGATCTCCAATAAGACCGGTTGGTAGCGGCTTGCATTCAGCGCGACCCTGCGGTCTTAATGAGGTCATCCGTTCACCTTGTTAGTGGACGTCCTACGCTGCGCTAGCCGGTACGTGGTCACAGCTCGGACACTCTGCGAGTTTTCGTACAAACTCTGCTGTCTTACGCACACTACACTGTCCTTACTCACAGACAATAGACGCTTAAAACAGAAAATTAATGATAATTAGTACTACTAACAAAGTAATTGTACAATTTGCCTTACTAATACTCCAATAGATGGCGTTTTCGATGAGATTTTCGATTTATGAACCATGCCATTTGTAATAGTAATATAATACTGGATAACTTTTTCAGTTCAGAGACAAGTGTGCTATGATAATCATGATGTAACCACTAATTATTTCTGTACAAAAAGTAATGATATCTCATCAAAAACATAAACATGAAATGAGAGCCAAAGTGTCGCCACCAATAGAATTGAGATCTACACGGGGGCCAAGTGTTCTGTAGAAAATCCTAAAATTTTAGCTACAAGAATATACCTACAAGATTTTAAAGAGATTTACTAATGTAATTCATGCTCAAGATTTTATTTCGCTTGTTTTCACGTACAGACAAATACTTATCTTAAAATTCCATACTTAAGTCATACGACAGTTAGTGTACTTTCTGTTTGCACTGTACTTATTCTTAAAACTAGCCAAGTCAAATCACGAGCTTGAATTACATTAGTAAATCCCTTTAGAATCTTGTCGGAATATATTTGTAGCTAAAATTTTAGGATTTTCTACAGCACACTTGGCCCCCGTGTAGATCTCAATTCTTTTGGTGGCGACACTTTGGCTCCCATTTCACATTTTTTTTTTGATGAGATACTATCTAGCCGTAGTAGTAATGGTGATAGCGGTCCAGAGCTATACGCTTCGTTATTTTAAGCAGCTGGGCTGGCTTGGGTAGACGCTAGAGGGGGGTAATGCACAAAACAGCCCATATAGAATCTGTCGCCTTTACGCCGAACTGTAATATTCATATTCGTATTATTTATATTCATTTATTCATACAGTTTAGTACACGTCAATAAAATAGCAGTAATTAGTAGTAATAAGAAATTACCACCAGTAAGACGATCACTGATGGACAATTTTTGGGGTTAGAAGCTTTACGACTACATCTCTATTTGACTAGGAAGCAGATATGACTAGATCGCTTTAAGACTATATCGCGTTGGGGTTAAATAGCTTTTCGACCATATACACGTATGCTTACGTCCTATTATCAGTTCAACGTAATATCGATATTGACGTACAGTTGTGTTTGAAAAAGTGTGCGAGGATATGTCGTCAGTAAAAAGGTTTATGAACAAACACTGCAAGAACTGCCATCTACTTCTAGCAGTTCCAGATCTTATAATTCAGTAAAAGATATCTTATACAGATACCGCCAAAAAATGCTTCAGGTGAAGAAAACCGAATTTTCTAAATCTAGCGAAGTGATTGTGCCAGAGCTCGTCAAGAAAGACTTTCTGATTGCAGAGTTCGAATTATCAAAAGATGATAAAATACTGGCATTCTCATCGCAATTTTCCAATTTTCTTTTCATATCTGCTGCCTATAATAGAGATGTAGTCGTAAAGCTCCTATCCCAATTTTTGTTAGAAACGGCTTACATCAAGCGCGTTTCTGGCTCAGACTAAGTTTTTTTTTAATTTGGTCTGAGGTTCCTGAGGTCTTAATTACATTGTTGCTTCACCTATAGTCTGAACCTCAGAATAAAGAATAAAGTAGGGCCTATTCTGTGGACTAAAGTAAGTCTGAACAGAGAGAGAATGCGATCCTGAAGTCTGTCAATTAGCCATGACTAGTGATGGGAAATAAATAACACTGCTATTTACTTTTTAACTGACCCAATAATAAAGTAGGTAACCAAGTTGCATTTACCTACTTGTCTGTCTGGATTCTCATTAAGTACTGAAATTTCCTAAAGTAGGTAATGAAATAAAAGACAACGTCACTTTTGATTAATATTTACTAAAAACAACAATTTCTTGTTACTCTGTGTGTTTGGTGTGGGCGCAGTTTTATAATAAATATATTATTAACATGTTAAAATACTACATTGTCATTATTATAAAGTTATACAACAGAATAACGTCATGTTTTTACCGTTTTATCATGACCATGAGTACTGTTATGTACTTTTACGCGATATTTTTAGCACAGCACTAGGAAAATATACAGTTGACGTAAACTAGCGTAAACTATCTTTGAAAACTTTGTGTGAAAATTTGTTGTTATATCTTGTTTATTTCACTGAATTTTAGAAACTAGCTTTTACCCGCGGCTTCGCCCGCGTTGTATTTTGATTTTGGCTTATGTTTATGTCGGCTGCGAAACCTAACCTAACTGACAAATATCAAAATACCTTAGAGGAATGCTTTTGTTGGTTAAGTTACGGTTGGAGTGTATATACAACCCCCCCGTGTATTCCCGCCTTGTCGTGGGGGAGGTCTGAGGCAGCTGAAAAGGCGGCGCTCGAAGTCTCCCTCTTCTTTGGGTCTTTTCCCCCAAGGAAGCTTAGAGGCTGGCACTCGAGTTTCAGCCGCTTTTAACTAAAGCAGCTGAGAGGATGGCCGGTAGGTTGCATGCCTTATGAGGAGTGTCGCAACTTAGGCGGGCTGCAGTGCCGCTCTTGCGACGCTGCATCCGAGGATTTTTTTTATTATATCGCGAAATATCCCTGACATGATCAGCAGGGGTCTTAATTACAAATGAATAAAAACTAAGTATACCTATATTTCAATGTTTTTGGCTGTTTGCAGTTATAATAAACATTACAATGGTACAGCAAAGTTTATACCTACTTGTTCCTAATTAAGTATTGCTTTTTTACAAATATTTGTGCAAAAATTCGATAAAATTGTTTCTAAGGTTTTTTCGTGTTAGATTAATTCCAATTTTTTGTTCTAAATCAAATCTCTGCTTTCCATAACCTGGGCATTCCAAGATTATGTGCAGTGGAGTCTCCTCTTTTGTGGGTTCACAGATGCACGATGGGCTTTCCCTCAACTTAAATCGATGTAAGTATTGGGAAAACTCACCATGCCCCGTCAGCACTTGAGTTATGATTCCCACTGGTGCTATTTCTCTTACGATCTTGTATGCCGCCCTTGCATCCGGAAAATATGTTTTGGTTACCGCCGCTGTGTGTCCATCCTGATACCGCCGGTTCCACTCGTCAAGAGAGTCCTTTCGGATTTCTCGCTTGACGAATGAAACGGGGCAGTTATCCTAAATAGGTCTGCACTTCGAGTGCAGTGCTGCTTCCTTTGCTAGCTGGTCCGCTCTCTCATTTCCCTCCATCCCCACGTGCTATTTAATCCAATAAAGTTTCACTATTTTATTTTGTGCGTGTAGTAACTTTATGTTAGCTTTGAATTTACTGCTAAGGGATGGAGGGAAGATACGTCAACTACCGTTTCCAGTGCAGACCTGGAGTCACAAAAGATTTTTGCGATTTCGGTAGCCTCAAGAAGTGCCAATAACTCGACCTGTTACACAGAGCACCAATCGGCCAATTTCAGCTTGCGGGTACTGATCTCAGCGGCATCATCCCAAATGGATAATGCCGCCCCAACTTTCCCTTTAATTTTACTGCCGTCTGTAAATATGTTAATTTCTCGGTTAAGATTTTGCTCTAGTGCTGCTCCGTCTGCCAGGCATATGAACTCCAGCTCCTCCTGCTGCGCTGGGTGTGGCTTCTTTTCTGTCTCTCTATCTCCAGTTACTTGCTGGGAATAACCTTTCTTAGTTTCATAAAGCAAGGCTGCTTCTTGGACTCTGATATGACAGCCGAGGATAAGGGGCCGCGGTGGGATATATGGAACTGGTGGTGTGGGTGCCGCCACCTACCCTACCTTCCGCTAGGCCGTCAACGTGTTGGCAGACGCAGTGGGGCTGCAGGGGAAGAGAGGTGTCGGTATCGCGATTGCCGTTCTCACTGCCCTCTGCAGTTGAAGAGGCAGGCGCTGGGCTACTATGACTGACCCACTGCACTGGGACCAAGGCGTTGGAATGCTGTCTGACGTTCAGTACTGGTTAGTCCCGAGTGGTGGATGACGATGTGTCTTGTGCTCCGAAACACTCCGTCACTATGGCGAGAGCGCAAGCTCCGTTATGGAGCCCGAGTCTGGGCTAGTGCTGTTGAGTGCCGCGAAGGAGTGCGAAATATGTGGGAACGTCCTAAACTTGCCATGACAGGTTATTTCTGGCGCTTAGACGGCTCCTACCGCAGCCCACTCACTTAGTTTTTATCCTATCCTACGGGAACTGTTAAAGTTTTTGCGACAAAAAGTGGCCTATGTCACTTTTCGTCTTTCAAACTATATTCATGCAATATGCCAAGGCAAGTTGCTCCGTTGCTGAGAAAAATTTATCGTTAAGTCGGAAAAAATTGTGGTTCTACGGGAACCACAATTTTTTTCGATGAAAAGTTTCTCACAATTTCTTTCGGGATGGAAAGTATCCCATGTCACTTTCCGTCTTCCAAACTATGCCCACCCCAAATATCAAGTCGATCCGTTGCTCCATTGCTGAGAAACAGTTATTGTCCTATCCCATGGGAATCACGAATTTTCTCGAGATATAAAAAGTATCCTATTATCACTTTCTGTCTATTAAACCATAGGTATCCATACCAAAAATCAGGTCAATCTTTTGCTCCGTTGCTGCGTCAAAGAGGAAAAAACCAACAAACTTTTCGGATTGATAGTATTAAAGTATGATGATTCTGTACCATAAAGGTAGAATAAAAAAACATGTTGAACCTCTAATGATAGAATATCCTTACTAATATTATAAATCCGAAAAGTTTGTTGGTTTGTTGGTTTGTTACTCCATCACGCGCCAACGGAGCAACGGATTGACTTGATTTTTGGCATGGATATAGTATAAAAGGCGGAAGGAGCTTTAGGATACTTTTTATCCCGAAAAATTTCATAGTTCCTGTAGGACAGGACAAAAACCCTCGAAAGCAAAACTGTCGCCACTATCACAAAGACGCTAAGTGATTAATTCCTCTATGACGCTAATATGGACTAACGAAACGTCACAGCCAAACGTAATTAGACGACAGGTGACATTGTCTGCAGACTTTTATAAATCACAAGTAGCGTGGCAAGGCGACAAATTGTTTTTCTACCATTATATCCCCTTGAAGAGGAAATAAAGTATGGATTGAAAATGACAACTGACATTAAAATTGGATAAAATGTTATTTTCCCTCTGCATGCTACATGTTACTATGACGTTTAATACCAGGCCGTCATTTTGTCTGACATTAAAAATATTTTTAAATATTCTATCATTAGAGGTTCAACATGTTTTTTTATTCTACCTTTATGGTACAGAATCATCATACTTTAATACTATCAATCCGAAAAGTTTGTTGGTTTGTTCCTCTTTGACGCAGCAACGGAGCAAAAGATTGACCTGATTTTTGGTATGGATACCTATGGTTTAATAGACAGAAAGTGATAATAGGATACTTTTTATATCTCGAGAAAATTCGTGATTCCCATGGGATAGGACAATAACTGTTTCTCAGCAATGGAGCAACGGATCGACTTGATATTTGGGGTGGGCATAGTTTGGAAGACGGAAAGTGACATGGGATACTTTCCATCCCGAAAGAAATTGTGAGAAACTTTTCATCGAAAAAAATTGTGGTTCCCGTAGAACCACAATTTTTTCCGACTTAACGATAAATTTTTCTCAGCAACGGAGCAACTTGCCTTGGCATATTGCATGAATATAGTTTGAAAGACGAAAAGTGACATAGGCCACTTTTTGTCGCAAAAACTTTAACAGTTCCCGTAGGATAGGATAAAAACTAAGTGAGTGGGCTGCGGTAGGAGCCGTCTAAGCGCCAGAAATAACCTGTCATGGCAAGTTTAGGACGTTCCCACATATTTCGCACTCCTTCGCGGCACTCAACAGCACTAGCCTAGACTCGGGCTCCATAACGGAGCTTGCGCTCTCGCCATAGTGACGGAGTGTTTCGGAGCACAAGACACATCGTCATCCACCACTCGGGACTAACCAGTACTGAACGTCAGACAGCATTCCAACGCCTTGGTCCCAGTGCAGTGGGTCAGTCATAGTAGCCCAGCGCCTGCCTCTTCAACTGCAGAGGGCAGTGAGAACGGCAATCGCGATACCGACACCTCTCTTCCCCTGCAGCCCCACTGCGTCTGCCAACACGTTGACGGCCTAGCGGAAGGTAGGGTAGGTGGCGGCACCCACACCACCAGTTCCATATATCCCACCGCGACCCCTTATCCTCGGCTGTCATATCAGAGTCCAAGAAGCAGCCTTGCTTTATGAAACTAAGAAAGGTTATTCCCAGCAAGTAACTGGAGATAGAGAGACAGAAAAGAAGCCACACCCAGCGCAGCAGGAGGAGCTGGAGTTCATATGCCTGGCAGACGGAGCAGCACTAGAGCAAAATCTTAACCGAGAAATTAACATATTTACAGACGGCAGTAAAATTAAAGGGAAAGTTGGGGCGGCATTATCCATTTGGGATGATGCCGCTGAGATCAGTACCCGCAAGCTGAAATTGGCCGATTGGTGCTCTGTGTAACAGGTCGAGTTATTGGCACTTCTTGAGGCTACCGAAATCGCAAAAATCTTTTGTGACTCCAGGTCTGCACTGGAAACGGTAGTTGACGTATCTTCCCTCCATCCCTTAGCAGTAAATTCAAAGCTAACATAAAGTTACTACACGCACAAAATAAAATAGTGAAACTTTATTGGATTAAATAGCACGTGGGGATGGAGGGAAATGAGAGAGCGGACCAGCTAGCAAAGGAAGCAGCACTGCACTCGAAGTGCAGACCTATTTAGGATAACTGCCCCGTTTCATTCGTCAAGCGAGAAATCCGAAAGGACTCTCTTGACGAGTGGAACCGGCGGTATCAGGATGGACACACAGCGGCGGTAACCAAAACATATTTTCCGGATGCAAGGGCGGCATACAAGATCGTAAGAGAAATAGCACCAGTGGGAATCATAACTCAAGTGCTGACGGGGCATGGTGAGTTTTCCCAATACTTACATCGATTTAAGTTGAGGGAAAGCCCATCGTGCATCTGTGAACCCACAAAAGAGGAGACTCCACTGCACATAATCTTGGAATGCCCAAGTTATGGAAAGCAGAGATTTGATTTAGAACAAAAAATTGGAATTAATCTAACACGAAAAAACCTTAGAAACAATTTTATCGAATTTTTGCACAAATATTTGTAAAAAAGCAATACTTAATTAGGAACAAGTAGGTATAAACTTTGCTGTACCATTGTAATGTTTATTATAACTGCAAACAGCCAAAAACATTGAAATATAGGTATACTTAGTTTTTATTCATTTGTAATTAAGACCCCTGCTGATCATGTCAGGAATATTTCGCGATATAATAAAAAAAATCCTCGGATGCAGCGTCGCAAGAGCGGCACTGCAGCCCGCCTAAGTTGCGACACTCCTCATAAGGCATGCAACCTACCGGCCATCCTCTCAGCTGCTTTAGTTAAAAGCGGCTGAAACTCGAGTGCCAGCCTCTAAGCTTCCTTGGGGGAAAAGACCCAAAGAAGAGGGAGACTTCGAGCGCCGCCTTTTCAGCTGCCTCAGACCTCCCCCACGACAAGGCGGGAATACACGGGGGGGTTGTATATACACTCCAACCGTAACTTAACCAACAAAAGCATTCCTCTAAGGTATTTTGATATTTGTCAGTTAGGTTAGGTTTCGCAGCCGACATAAACATAAGCCAAAATCAAAATACAACGCGAGCGAAGCCGCGGGTAAAAGCTAGTTTAAAAATATTTTTAATGTCAGACAAAATGACGGCCTGGTATTAAACGTCATAGTAACATGTAGCATGCAGAGGGAAAATAACATTTTATCCAATTTTAATGTCAGTTGTCATTTTCAATCCATACTTTATTTCCTCTTCAAGGGGATATAATGGTAGAAAAACAATTTGTCGCCTTGCCACGCTACTTGTGATTTATAAAAGTCTGCAGACAATGTCACCTGTCGTCTAATTACGTTTGGCTGTGACGTTTCGTTAGTCCATATTAGCGTCATAGAGGAATTAATCACTTAGCGTCTTTGTGATAGTGGCGACAGTTTTGCTTTCGAGGGTTTTTGTCCTGTCCTACAGGAACTATGAAATTTTTCGGGATAAAAAGTATCCTAAAGCTCCTTCCGCCTTTTATACTATATCCATGCCAAAAATCAAGTCAATCCGTTGCTCCGTTGGCGCGTGATGGAGTAACAAACCAACAAACCAACAAACTTTTCGGATTTATAATATTAGTAAGGATGGCTGTGACGTTTCGTTAGTCCATATTAGCGTCATAGAGGAATTAATCACTTAGCGTCTTTGTGATAGTGGCGACAGTTTTGCTTTCGAGGGTTTTTGTCCTGTCCTACAGGAACTATGAAATTTTTCGGGATAAAAAGTATCCTAAAGCTCCTTCCGCCTTTTATACTATATCCATGCCAAAAATCAAGTCAATCCGTTGCTCCGTTGGCGCGTGATGGAGTAACAAACCAACAAACCAACAAACTTTTCGGATTTATAATATTAGTAAGGATATGCAATCCATGTCACTTCAAAGTTATGTCGTCTGTTCGATCACGAAACTTCAGGATCGCATTCTCTCGCCTTCAGACCTCAGAACAATGACAAGTAACAGCAACACCAAGGCGCATGACGAGTCATTATAGGTTTACAATTTTCATTTATGTAACTTCAAAAATTATACATGTCAAAAAAATTAAATAAATGTCAAAATAGTTTCAATAAAATGTCACAAAGAATACTAAGGCAGAAATTGACTCAAACAAACAAAAAATGGTCAAACCAATGTCAGTATCGTTAATACAATAATAAATTGTCTTGCTAGACAAAAACGCACTATATCAGATTATGACGTCACGGCCCGTAAGTGTCATACATTCGCCATACTATGTTATGCTTTGTGGGAAAGGGACAAGGCATCCCCTCTTTATCCCTACCAAAATCTTGGTAAGCTCAATCTCTGAACTTGATTAGCCAATTTTAATTATTTTTTCAGTTTATGAACCACAGATAACTGTAGACATCACTAATCCTAATACTTTTAACTAATTCAATACCAGTCAACTACTCTATTCTATACACGTTTAAGCCTGTTGTGCTATTTTGGCGAAAAACTATTATTATGTACTGTTGTTACTGTTGTTAGGTGATTTTTATAGGTAAATATTTGAGTATAAGGAATAAAAGCACATAAAAAAATTCAAATAAATTTTATTGTAGTCAATAAATAATATTAAAATAAAAAAAAAGCCATATTATGGTTCTATATTATTTGTGACTCAGGAATGCCAAGTCAAAGTTCTTAGTCTATATTATGCTATTTTATCAATAGTGCTATCAATTGTCTAGTGCAGATTGACATCAGCTCCGTCCTGTGTAATTTGCTTTACAAAACACCTGAAAACACACAAAAATACATAACTATTATGCATTAAACAACTAATTGCACAATTATTTATTGACATCTAGTTATTAGGTACATGGTTTCCAATCGAGAACTTTACGATCCCATTGGGCATCAGTCCTCCGTGCTTTGTGTCCTGCCTATTGCCATTTCAACTTGCTAACCTGCTGAGCCTGCATGCCTGCATGCATTCTAACTTTTATTATTTAACGGTTTGGATTAATGTTTCAGATAAATTTATACAGAGTTTTACTTTATAAGTTTCTAAGTACCTAGGTACGTTTCTGAGCAAACGCGAATTTCGTTTTAGTTACTTCTTCTTCTGTTTATTTACGTTTACACCACCAAGCCGCACTGGGCCAGCATGGTGGATATGGCTTAATCACCCTTCTTGGGTAGGACTACGTCCTGCAGTGGACTATTAAAAAGACTGGTGCAGTATTTAGCCGTGGTGGTCTAATGGTAGTAGCACCCGCCCTACTATCGTGAGGCCGTGGATTCAAATCCCTGTCCCGTACCAATGAGTTGTTTGGAATTTATGTACGAAATTTCACACCACTGGCTTTTCGGTGAAGGAAAAACATCGTGAGGCAACCTGCATACGTCCGTATAAGAAATTCGATGGTGTATGTGAATCCACCACCCCGCACTGGGACAGCGTGGTGGATATGGCCCAATCACCCTTCGTGGGTAAGCCTACGTCCTGCAGTGGACTTAATAGTCCACTGCACAAGGCTGGTACAGTATAGAAATGCTACCTGCGGGGCAGTTGTGCAAAACTTTTCCTCCGGAGATGTTATAGGGGTCGAAACGAACGTTCACGTTATCTCCCGTTTTGATAATGATGTTATCTTTAAATAGTTGGACGTTGACGCCGCCGCATCTCCTTCCAAAAGTTATAGAATCTGAAAAAAGAGTTCTACATTATTTCTCCGTCGTTTTAGTTCTCGCCTCGCGAAGCTTCTTTATAACTAACTAACCTTTGCCCGCGGCTTTGTCTGCGCTTACATTATAGCCTATGACACTCGCAAATAATGTGGTTTACTATTGGTAAAAGAATTGTCAAAATCGGTCCAGTAGATCCAGAGATTAGCCCCTACAACCTCTCAAAGGTCTGAGGGTGATCCAATGCTTTTTGTGTAATAGTAGTGTAGTTTTGTTGTAGTTAATAAAGGCACTTTTGCCCATATAGTACCTCACAAACTTTATCTCTTTATTATATTAGTATAGTTAAAACTATAACTATTATAATTTCTAAATTATAACCGACTCCAGAGGTTCTCAATTCGAAGGTATGTTTTTTTTGTATGTATGTTACTTGAAAACTACGCCAATTATGAAGGGATTTAAATTATTCTTTTTTATTTGGAGACCACAAAGGTAGTTTTATTTAACTTTTTGAAATTGGCTGAGTTTGTTTGAACGATCAACAATAATCTAAAAATGCTATACATATCGATTCGGTTAAACAATTTGAATTAAGTATGTAGATATCTCAGAGCAAATAAAAAAAAACAAGACAGAACGTCGTGAATAGACAAGTGAGGCCAGTTTTTTATACATGTGGTGAGTGCGTCGGTGTTGCGCCGCCATACTTCGACTGACGAGTCAAGTCGTAGTTTCGTTGTACGTGTTTGTGTGTGTGATTGTGTCTGTACACGGCGAGGCGTAGTTTTTCAGGCTTCACTTGTTTTTTTCTCAACATTCTGTCTTCATTTTTTTTTTTGGTCTGAGGTCGATATATTGCAAAGGTTGCAGTCGGTTATGCTATTGTTGGTGAAAAATAATTATACAGGTTACGTAGAAGAATAAAAACATCCTCACCTTTGTCAATGATCAAGTAAAAGTGTGTATATGTCTTGGCCGATATGACAGGTATGGGTTGGCTTATTAACGTTTTTTCAGGTACTACCTTGCTATCGATTACTTTCGTGGTGTTCAGTCCAAATTCTGCAAGAATGTAAAAATATATTAATGAACGTATAGTGGGTTTACCGGTTGTGGCCACTGTACCAGTTGTGGCCATTTGGTGTCAGAATTATTGCATTAATGATAATTATAAACAATGTAATACCATAAATATTGTTTATGGTATTGCATTAAAATTCAAAGTGGCCACAAATGATACTAAGATGGCCACAACCGGTGCGTCTACCCTATAATGTATTTGGTTAAAATATAATAAGAATAAGAAAATAAAAAATATGTTACATAAAAATTGTTTCGACAGTCTGCCCATTTCGAGTTCTCTACTTAAAATAGAGAATATATTTCTTATTATTAATATAGGACCTATGAGTTAAGGTGAGGGATCCAAACAGTGAAACAATGTCAGGTTAGTAAATGCCGCTGAGAAGACTAGCTATGAAGACGTTCATAGGTCTTTTCATAGGTACAAATAACATACAGACGATTCACAGGGAGTGGGAAAACATATTTTCAAAAATATATTTGAGCGTGTGGTGCACGCGACGTGTCACCACAATGCTGTTTGTTTGGTCGTCTATTTGGCCTTACGTATAAGTGGTTTATCGTGGTAATGCTGCCAGCTAGTGGGGCACGCTGCCTACTGGCAGTGAGCTTGAGCATTTTTTAAGTTGCCCATGAAATCTCCTTCTAGGCCAACACGGATAGCTTTAAGCAGACCAGGAGATCGTTTTTTGAACTTCGAACGCCTAGGAACGTATACGTAACTTTGACAGATTGTACTCGTATAAAGAATCTATGTTGTCTATGAAAATTCCGAGTACTCCATACAAGTTCCGTATACGACTAAACCGTGCGAAGTTCAAAACCGCATGTCTGTGAACTTGGCATATCATTGTCTAGCAGATCAGGAATAAATTAGAGTTCTATTCGCATGCAGCATAGTTCTGCAGTTCCTGATACTTTTTAGAAATAGTTCTGGTGATTTTGAAAAATGATCTGCTAACTTCCGGTAGCAAATCATTTTTCAGATTTTCAAAAACAAATGCATGTTCTAGTCGCTTCCAAGTGTGTTCTATAGTTCCTGATACTTTTCAGGAATAGTTCTGCCGTTTTGGCCGCTCCCCAGAGTTACTGTTCCAAAGCGCGACTGCAAATTGAACTGTGTTAGGGCTCGAGCCCGTCTATGTATGTCCGTTACCTATTACATACTACAATTCACTGGACTGTTGTTTAACTGCTCCAACCTGTATGACCGACTTTAATGCAAGCGTAGTTTAGTTATTTGCTATACTACAGTTGTAAAAGAGAGATAAGTAATGACTATACCAAATTTATACAAAGCAGTGTCACTCGGTTTCCACCACACTCGGATAGTCGCAATGCCTCCCGCTCGCACGGCGAAATGTCTTTCAATGGTTGCTCCCGTGAAGGCCAGGTCAGGTAGAGAGAAGGAATTACGAATTTTCACAGGCATATACGTACAACCTGAAAAACAATATTAAAATGAAATTTAAATTGGATGAGCAAACATGTTAATCTGTGAAGGTTATCATCATCATCTTGCCCTTAGCCCACTAGGTGGGGTCGGCACAGCACGTTTCCTATCGCCACTTCATCCTATCATTCGTCATCTCATTAACAACTCCTTTCTCTTGCATGTCATCTTTCACACAATTCATCCACCCTTTTTTTGGTCTTCCCCTCCCGCTTTTGCCATTTAACATCATATTAAGAGTTCTTTTTGTGACATGACTATCCTCCCTTCTCATTATATGCCCATACCAAGATCGGTGAAGGGAATTGTAAGAATTTATGTAAAGTGAATTTTAAATGGCAATGGCTTCCGCTCGCTCGTCCGTGGCCAGGACTCGAATTCGATATTGTCACAGTAATATTAGGTTTTTTATTTTAAAAAAGTATGTAAATGGACGACAAACTCGGAAAAACAATTGTTCTACAAAATGCATGGTATGATTGGAGCGTCTTCCGCTCCGAATGTACGAGATTATCGAAATTTTATTATAAAAAGCAGATTTTTTTGTATGCAGCTTAGTAATGTTTAAACAAATGGTTGCATACAAGTAGTACGTTTTTCCAGTCCTACGATTAGAATTTGTCTATTCCATGATAATACTCTTTTCATTAATAACAACTCGATTTTATTCTTTACCTATTGGGAATAAAGTTGTTTTCACTGTCCTACACAAAAATGGTATGTATTTCCAGGAATAGATATATTTTGTTCAATGCTAATTCAACGCAATAAATATACTGTATTTATGCTAAGGAAGACAGAATATACGTAAGGATAATCGTGTGAAATATTGGATTTAGATAGTCACCTTTAGTTTGGTTCAGATACGTGTCGAGATCGTCCATATTCGGATCGAGCGTTGGTCTCCAGATGTCATCCCTTGTTTGTACTGAGCTCGGTACTTGGACTGCGCATTTTTCATATTCAGGTGCGTTCGGATCACTACCATCACTACCACTGCAACATTTTCCAACTTGTCCAGTTACTTTAATCAGATTCTGAATGTCTTGTTCCGTAACTTTGCTTTTATCTTCAATAACAACTAATCTGTTGTCAATCTTGCCTATTGCTTCCAATATCTTGACTTCTCTATAAGCAGAGTTGAATTTGTCGATTATTTGCTTAGTGTCTTTGTAAAGGTAGGACATGAGGCCGTCTACTGTATCTTTTATGTCTCTGTCGATGTTGTATTCGGCATCGGTGACTTCTGCCTTTCTTTCTCCGACATTGTTCTGGACCAGTGCTTGGATGAAGTCTTCGATATGTTTTCGTGTGTTCAGGTTAAGTTCTTCAACTTTTACATCTTTTCCCGGGGTTACTGTGGAATATAAACAAATATCAGTAGCTATAACTGGATTTTCAGTTTTAGCTATACAAGGCTATCCAACACTGGTGTACTAAGCCAAAAGGGGATGAGACCATCATTAAGTACAACGTTTATTACGGGCCAACCCAGGATTTGAAAAAAAAATTGCTGTTTGAAACATTTTATCGATTCCGAGTTACAGTTTGAAATGGAACTGCTGATTTTTAGGGTTCCGTACCCAAAGGGAAAAACGGGACCCTATTACTAAGACTTCGATGTCCGTCTGTCCGTCTGTCTGTCTGTCTGTCTGTCACCGGGCTATATCTCATGAACCATGATAGCTAGGCAGCTGAAACTTTCACAGATGATGTATTTCGGTTGCCGCTATAACAACAAATAATAAAAACAAAATAAAATAAATATTTAAGGGGGGCTTCCATACAACAAACCTGAATTTTTAGAGGTTTTTCGCTCTATATTAATAATGGTACCAGGTAGATGCTTAAAATTTTCATAGAATATTTAGTTTTATATTCCCTTCAATAATAAATAATAAAAATAAAATAAATATTTAAGGGGGGCTCCCATACAGTACGGAACCCTCCGTGCGCGAGTCTGACTCGTACTTGGCCGATTTTTTTCCTCTTTTCAGAGTTGTAATTGTAAAAGTTGGTCATGATTACGATTTTTATCACCCTGTTTGCTTAGTACAGGGCAAGCAGATAACCCTGTCTTGCATTTACTCGTATCTAACTCCGTTTAAAAGTGGGAAATAATTAATGCTCATTTATATTTTTTACCGTTTTATACGTTTAAATCAATGTTTTTCCATCTCAGTCGAAGACGCCGTTTTTGAAGTGAAAACTTTTTAGCGGCAGCACGTTTTGGGATGAGTAAAACGTTATAATATTTTTTCGCAAAAAATGGCAAAACCGCCTTCCATCTTGTACAAATTTTTTTCGCTCGAATTGTTTACATTTCTTCGATTCGGTTCAAAATTGGCGAAATTATCGATGTTCATCGTGTACAAAATTCGAATATTTCGCGCGAATTGCTTACATTACTGTTGATTTTTTCAAAAACGGCTCAGCCGATTTCTGTAAAATTTAAATGGGACCACTTCACCCTTTCGAACTAAAAAATAATTTTTCGATTCGGTTCACAATTGGCGAAGTTATCGATGAACATACACATACCTTTTACCATCATTAATATAGAGCGAAAAATGGCTAAAAAATCAGGTTTGTTGTATGGGAGCCCCCCTTAATTATTAATATTATCCTGTTTTTAGTATTTGATGTTATAGCGACAACAGAAATACATCATCTTTGAAAATTTCAGCTTTCTAGCTGTAACGGTTCATGAGATACAGCCTGGAGACAGACGGACGGACAGACAGACGGACAGACGAACATCGGAGTCTCAGTAATAGGGCCCCGTTTTTACCCTTTGGGTACGGAACCCTAAAAACGCGCTATGGTTTTCTAAACGAACATAATTATCACGGAGCTTTCACATAGAAATATAGAGTTAATATAAAATACTTTAATAAGATAAAATATAAAATAAGATATATTTTCCTATAAGTAAGTAGGTTAAAAACATACCTTCAGCCCCATTCACATTGAAACTAATGTTTAACAATGTTATAAGTAAAAAGCACGATTTCAGCACCATTTTGTCAGCAAATAAACGCCGTTTGCTAAAGCTGACGAGAAAAGTATGAAGCAGGCAAACAGTAGAGCGGTATATATACTTGTAGGTCTGGAGATAATACCACAATACAGTCATATGTTGTATTATGTATTGATTTTTAGTAGGTATGCAATTTAAATGAATCTGTTATGACCTTTAGGTACGCAAAATTGTTTAATGTTTTATGTTAGGGAATTTATGAAGTCACAATTTATATTAAGGTAGATTAGTAGTTGTTAGTAGTGCTGAGGGACATGAGAGAGTGCAGTGTTTCCGAAGACGATGTCGAAGATCGAGCGAAGTGGAGGAGAAAAGTGAGGAAAGCTGACCCCATCACCATGTGGGATACATAGCCAGGAAGAGAGAGAGATTAGTAGTTGTTACAATTTTTATGTAGGTAGGTATCGGTTTATAGGTAACTGTAGGTACTTAAATGTTTGAAATATATTTCAGAGAATCTGGGTAAATACGGTGGAGTACTTTATATCACTAGGTGGTAAAGTAAACAACGTTGATAAGACGAGGATAAGTTGTATAGAAATATACCTAGGTGGTGTACAGTATTTTTATTTATTTTTATTTATTTAGTAGGGTGAATCTATATGAAAAACTACGCGTTAAATGCCCTAAGTATATTTGGTTTGCGTGAAAAGTACTATCTTTACAAGTCGTATTATAATAATACTAGCTTTTACCCGCGGCTTCGCCCGCGTTATATTTTGATTTTGGCTAATGTTTATGTCGGCTGCGAAACCTAACCTAAGCGACAAACATCAAAATACCTTAGAGGAATGCTTTTGTTGGTTAAGTTACGGTTGGAGTGTATATACAACCCCCCTGTGTATTCCCGCCTTGTCGTGGCGGGGGAGGTCTAAGGCAGCTGAAAAGGCGGCGTCTTCTTTGGGTCTTTCCACCAAGGCAGCTTAGAGGCCGGCACTCGTTGTTCAGCCGCTTTTAACTAAAGCAGCTGAGTGGATGGCCGGTAGGTTGCCTGCCTTATGAGGAGTGTTGCTTCTGAGGCGGGCTGCAGTGCCACTCTTGCGACGCTGCAGCCGAGGATTAGGGGCTGCGGTGGGATGGAACTGGTTGTGTGGGTGCCGCCACCTACCTACCTTCCGCTAGGCCGTCAACCTGTTGGCAGACGCAGTGGGGCTGCAGGGGAAGAGAAGTGTCGGTATCACGATGGCCGTTCTCACTGCCATCTGCAGTTGAAGAGACAGGCGCTGGGCTACTATAACTGACCCGTTGCACTGGGATCAGGGCGTTGGAATGCTGTCCGACGCTCAGTGCTGGTTAGTCCCGAGTGGTGGATGACGATGTGTCTTGTGCTCCGAAACACAACGTCATTATTGCGGGAGCTCAAGCTCCGTTATGGAGCCCGAGTCTGGGCTAGCGCTGTTGAGTGCCGCGAAGGAGTGCAAAAAATGTAGGAACGTCCTAAACTTGAAATGACAGGTTATTTCTGGCGCTTAGACGGCTGCTACCGCGGCCCGCTCGCTTACTTTTCATCCTATCCTACGGGAACTGTTAAAGTTTTTGGGATAATAAGTGGTCTTTGTCACTTTTCGTCTTTCAAACTATTCATGCAATAAGTCAAGGCAATCCGTTGCTCCGTTGCTGATAAATAGTTATTGTCTTGTCTTATGGGAACCGCAATTTTTTCGGAATGGAAAGTATCCTATGTCACTTTCCGTCTTCCAAACTATGCCCACCCCAAAAATCAAGTCAATCCGTTGCTCCATTGCTGAGAAACAGTTATTGTCCTATCCCATGGGAATCACGAATTTTCTCGGGATAAAAAAGTATCCTATTATCACTTTCTGTCTTTTAAACCATAGGTATCCATACCAAAAATCAAGTCAATCTTTTGCTCCGTTGCTGCGTCAAAGAGGAACAAACTTTTCGGATTGATAATATTAAAGTAGGTATGATGATTCTGTACCATAAAGGTAGAGTAATGAAACATGTTAAACCTCTAATGATAGTAGATTTAAAAATATTTTAAATGTCAGACAAAATGACGGCCTGGTATTAAACGTCTTAGTAACATGTGGCATGCAGAGGGAAAAATACATTTTATCCAATTTTTATGTCAGTTGTCATTTTCAATCCATACTTTTTTTCCTCTTTAAGGGGATATAATGGTGGAGAAACAATTTGTCACCTTGCCATGCTACCTGTGATTTATAAAAGTCTGCAGACAATGTCACCTGTCATCTAATTACGTTTCGCTGTGACGTTTCGTTAAGTGTCATAGAGGAATTAATCACTCAGCGTCTTTGTGATAGTGGCGACAGTTTTGCTTTCGATAGTTTTTGTCCTGTCCTACAGGAACTATGCAATTTTTTGCTTAACGTCTAACGCATCTAAAATTCGACGCGCTTGGTTTTGCTCTTGAGTCTCAGCAGTTCTTTGCGCTGCGTGATGCTCAGCATCTAAAATTCGACGCGCTTGGTTTTTTGCTCTTGAGTCTCAGCAGTTCTTTGCGCTGAGTGATGCTCAGCATCTAAAAGTCGCCGCGCTTGACTTTCTCCTTCAGTCTTAGCAGCTCTCTGAGCTGCGTGACGCTCAGCATCTAAAATTCGACGCGCTTGGTTTTGCTCTTGAGTCTCAGCAGTTCTTTGCGCTGCGTGATGCTCAGCATCTAAAAGTCGCCGCGCTTGACTTTTAACTTCAGTCTCAGCAGCTCTCTGAGCTGCGTGACGCTCAGCATCTAAAATTCGTCGCGCTTAGTTTTGCTCTTGAGTCTCAGCAGCTCTTTGAGATGCGTGGCGCTCGGCATCTAATGTCGAACGCGTTTAAATGTGCTCTTCAGACTCTTGGCTTCTAGCAATTTTCTTGACGCAAGCTCCGCTAGAACTACGCGCTTGATTCGATTTGCGTTTTGTAGGCATACCTATTAGAATGAAAACTACGTAGTTAAACTGAAAAAATACATGTAACCTTCTCTAAATTTTACAGGAAAAGATTGATTGACTTTGACATTTGCAACTTGAGCAGCCTTGAATTGGCATTGGGCATAGAGAATGTAATTTTGAAAGTCAAGATGCAAATTACCATTTGTCATGGTAGAAAATAAGTTATTTTCTTCTAAGATTCTAGCCAATGCGTTTTCATCGCCCTTTTTTAACCCTTTAAAACTATTTTTTCGAATCAAAAAGTAGCCTATGTCCTTTCTCAGGCTCTAGACTATCTGTGTACCAAATTTCATTCAAATCAGTTCAGTAGTTTTAGCGTGAAAGCGCGACAGACAGACAGACAGACAGAGTTACTTTCGCATTTATAATATTAATAGTAAGGATTAGTAAGGATTATATAATTATGATATTAATTAATTCACGGGGTTACCGCCACGTGGGATGTGGACTTGACGATCATTGTCCCGATAGTAGTTTCGGTGAACGCCTTAATAGCGAACGGTCTCGACCACCACCTTAAGAGGCTCTCGCTAGACGGATAGGTCAAGGGTCAAATACAGAAGACAGTCATCCTGGACACGGCGCGCATCGTCAGGAGGTTCCTCTCTCTGTAGCCCCAACCACCGGTAGCTTGGGTCCTGCACCGCTGCTGGCGGCACCCTAGTTTTTTATGAAATACTAGCTGACCCGGTGAACTTCATCTCACCATCTGTCAATCGAAACATTTTGTATGATAAAATTAAATTCATATTTTTGTTTACTCACTACATTTTTTTATTTTCTCAACGTTTAAGCCTTCCCTTAGCTTTCACGGATATTTCAAAACCAAAATTAGGCCAATCGGTCTGGCCGTTCTCGAGTTTAAGCGAGACTAACAACCACGATTCATTTTTATATATAAGAAAGAAAATATAAATATTTAGCAAAAGACTTAGAAATTAAGAAATGAAATAAACATGAAAATCATGAAAAATCATGAAAAATGAAAATAAGTAAAACTTAGTACCTCTAAGTATCTTAAAATTCAACGTCATATTCATTACGTTACGTTAAATTACGTTTCGTCGATAGAAAATCAGGGTCTTGTACGGATCTTTTAATAGTGACTGTTGAGTTTAGGCCTACCCACAAAGGGCGATCGCGCCTTATCCATCAAGCTGTGGTAAAGCCAAAACTCAAACTCAAATCATTTATTGCAACTTAAGAAATTTACATGCGGTTCTTAGATTTACATGTTTTGTATAGTTATACATATGGCCCTATAAGGTTCTGGCAATTTATTTATTTGTATTGAAACGATTTATCATTATTCAAAATTCAAAATTGATTTATTTCGGACAACTCTATCATGATCCATCTTTTGTTATGTTCTCTAGATTATCGTTAAAACATCGTTTTTAGCTGTATTATGAAACGGTTTTCTCTTTCGATGTCTTTTAGATTGTTTGGCAATTTATTGAATATTTTTATAGCCACAGAATTTGGGCTAGAACTGTGCATTGTTAAGTTAGACTTTGGTTCCATGCTTCCACGAGTTTATGTCTATATTGTGATCTAATTTTGTGCGTTTTATCAAGCCCAGTGGCGGTTGGTGGATTCACATACGCCATTCCATTTCTTCAGTGTGTTTTGCACGTTGCTTCGCGATGTTTTCCTTCTCTAAAAAGCCAGTTATGTGTAAATTCCTTTGATCATGTATCTTGTACTCGTATCTGTCTAAATACCGAATTGGCTGAGATAAACGCCCCAAAAATATTTCCTATGTTTGGGGCCTATCATCGACTTTGTTTTTAGGGTTCCGTACCCAAAGGGTAAAAACGGGACCCTATTACTAAGACTTCGATGTCCGTCTGTCCGTCTGTCTGTCTGTCACCGGGCTGTATCTCATGAATCGTGATAGCAAGGCAGCTGAAATTTTCACAGATGGTGTATTTCTGTTGCCGCTATAACAAAAAATACTAAAAATAGAATAAAATAAATATTTAAGGGGCCCGGCTCCCATGTTACAAACGTGATTTTTAGGAGTTTTTTTGCTCACTATTAATAATGGCAAGAGGAATGGGGCGGCTCCCATACGGTACGGAACCCTTAGTGCGCGAGTCCGACTCGCACTTGGCCGATTTTTTTTCTGTTTTTGGCCTATGCATATAAATTTTGAGTTTACACCATAAAGTGTTTGCAGACAATATTAAAAATCTGGGCCGTTTTCTTTGTTACTGATGTTAAGATTAATTGTCTATGTAAACAATCTCCAAAGAGATAATTAGTTTGAAATAATTATTAATTGATATCATTTCAAAAGAGAACATTACTTTGTACAAGGTAAGGTTGAATATGATTGTGGTTGAATCACAATAGAGCGGAAATATACTAAAAGTTTATTGAAAATACAAAGCTTTATGGAAAATACAGATTCGACGATGAGCATCCGCAAAGTAACACATGATTCAATCAACTAGTTATTGAACTGTTTGTATGTACATCAACAAGCCAATGAACTGTTGGATGGAACAGCTCATTTAATATTTTCGCGATTCTCAACACTTTGCTAAGTAAGTAATAAGTTCGTATAAACTGTGTGGCTAGCCCTGGTGTCCGAGTTTTTAGGCCGCCTGAAGGTCTCTGACTGGGTTAAACGGTTAAAACAACCGGGACCTACAATTCAACGTGTCATCCGAGTCACGGTAGCGCTCACTTGCTAAAATACTACGATTCGCATTTGATAACGTACGAAATTGAAGTTGAATTCACGACTGTTACCGTGAATTAGTAACACAACACACCGCTACTGCGCGTTTGGAAGCACAGTACCTAGGTATCATTCTTGAATTACGATTTTATATTATTCCAACAAAATTTGAAAAACATTTCATAAATTATGACAATTAAAATTAAACTACTAAAAATAAAAACTTATACTAAAAAAATACACTATTAAATTAATTTTATTACTAAATTAAAAATAAAACTAATCTAAAAGACCCGGGGCAGAGGTTACTTGAAACAGTTGTATGTACTTTCTGTGACTTTTAAGGCAGTGATGTCTCAAAGGGACACATGTTTTTTGTATCGAGAGCAAAACTAGCTCCTAACATAAAAATGTAAAATAAATTGTTATAGGCAAAAATATGACACAGTAAGTCAGAAGCCTATCCCCAGCAGTGGGATAAAGACGGCTGATGATTATGATAAAGCAAATATATTATTATGTATTTCTGCATAAGTCCTTACGAATAATTGTGCAATGTTTGCACGCCTACAAAATAATAATAGTAGTTTCGGCCATAGGACGTCCACTGGAGTTATAGGCCTTTCCTATTGATATATAAGTACGAAGTGACAGTGAATTCATTAGCTAAATAGGGCGTTGAAATTCGGGGCTACGCGGGACCCTGAGAGGACAAGACATAAGGGCAGATTGAAGACACCTGCTGGGCAATTCTGACAACCGATTTCGTTACTAAGGTGACACGTTCTTGAACCTGTCTCGTTTTTCTGACACTTTTGAGCAATCGGAACTGTCAGAAAAACGAGAGAGGTTCAAGAACGTATCACTTTCGTAAAGAGATCGGCTAACAGAATTGCCCCGCTGCTCACTCGCTCGCAAAATCTGACAAGTCGGTGTATGTGCGCGGTCCGCAATTAAACAACCATCTACCAGAATGCGTCAAAATTGCAGCTTCTGATTACATATTATTTTTATGTCTTACAACTTTTTGATTTTTTGATTTGATTTTGGGTGGTAGGAAGAGGGAAACTAATGTAAAGACGGGGAAATTGTACAGTTATTATTGTTAAAGGGTACCTACACATAGTCGCAACACACTTCGGTATTGCGACGGTTAGGAGTATATGGAATGAGGGTAGACAGAGAGATGATTTGGGCGACGGGTTGGAGTGCCAGTCTGTGACAGTGATCAGTATATGGTGAATGTGGAACAACTTTGATAAGCCAGTAGTTGGAGCAAGCCTTGTAAGTACTTTGAGTTTTATAATGATTGCAGAGATATTGAAGATCCGTATTATTGTCCAATAGTGTATCATCTGAGTGTCCTACTAGAATTTTAAAGATGCTGTTGGAGCACTATGCCCATCAGCTAACATTATGCTATTGGAATGATTTATTACATGATTGTATGCTTGTCTATGGAATGAGGTGCGGCACCCGCCAAGTGATCCCTCATCTCAAAATATTTAGGCGGGTAGTACCTTGCCATCCACTAAATGGGCCCCCCATAAGTTGGCGCCGGAGGGGCAACATTGGTGTGGACGGCTTAGGGTGTCGAGAGGTGTGCTACGCTTTCACTAGACGCTACTCGCGGCGTTATGCCCTTCAACACTTCCACCCTGGAGCTTAGGTTCTTAGCTCTCGCGGTTTCCACTCCAAGCCGGCCGGTTAAGGCAAGAAAGGAGTCAGGGGTCTCATTTAGCCCCAGAGAATCGGGGTTCGCGGTGTCGCAACTCATATTATTACTGTGATTATTTAATTAGGTCTAAATCGAAACTTTTGCTTCTGAGGAAAGCTTACTATTCGGTTAAAGAATGATAACTTAAATGATAAGTTATATTTTTTTGTGATTGATCATTGAATTGTACAATGTACAAATTAATGTATTTACTACAATTTAACTTGCAATTTTTTATTTATTTATTAATAAAGTATCTGTATCTGAATTTTTTTCGCTATGACCTACTTCTAGTAAAGGGTCCATTTTGAATTTCGAAGAAAACATCAATTGTGTACTACCAAACCAACCAATTTTATTTCATCAATAAACATCAGCTGTTTCATAAGCTTCTTTGAGATTCAACGAACTTTTTGTATTTTTTTTTGCAGATAACAAGCAATATGATCTTAGTGTTGTTATGTTTCCTACCCCATCGAACATAAGACTTCCTTAATATGTGCCCTGCACACTGCAAGTTCAACTTACCAATCCACTGGGCTGTCGGAAACTTATTCTTTATTAGTTTTTGTTTTATAGGTAGGTATAGATATACCTAAGTGAAAAATATAATGACGAATAAATAAAATACCGTGTAGACCACCAGTTCCTTGAATGGTTACTTATTTTCCCGCCAATGTCGATGTGATTGGAAAATATTTTCTCAATTAGGCAAGATGACTGGGTAAAAAAATCGTTATTATAATTAGTTCGTGAGTTAGATTTTCAAAAAATATTGGACACGTATTTTTTCTTTTGTTAATCAAACAACGAATGACAAAGATAAACCTTGTCAAAGTTTGGGAGTGGGGGCTCGTAACGTCACCTCTCTTACAGAAGTCTATGCATTTGAATGGTACTTGTGATGTCACGCGGAACTTTGACGGACTGTATCTTCATAAATTTTTGATTTATTGACAAAATAAAAAATACGTGTCTAATTTTTTTTGATAATCTAAATCACGAATTTAAGGTACTATTTTATGCACCCTTACTACCTGATATCTTCCGAAGTAAACCACAATCAAAACTCTATATTCGTGGGGAGACATACACAGATAAACTTTCAGCCTTTTTAAAATAACGAAGGTCTCGCCGTCGTGGGCTCTTGCTTTATATTATTTTTTAAGTCATTATGCCTATTGGAAGGCAATTTTCTTTTGATCCCACCGAAATATAGAATGTATTGACATTTAAGTTTTCTAGGGTAACTTTCACTGTAAATAGCCAATAATACGCCAATAAAGGAAGTAAAGCTAATTTATAATAAATTTTTAGGTATGGTGCACGCAGCACGCAGTACAAGGTTTGGTGCAAGGTTAGGCTTAAGCTCTATACAATTTTGCAAGTTATAAGACTTTGTATAGAGCTCTTGCATATTAATTTTATGGAGTTTTCTAACTGTTCTTAAAGTTATTTTTATAGGCACTAATGTAAGCGACAGAAATATCCTAAACCGAATCCTGGATGTAGTAACTAAATAGTAAATTGAATTGGATGGTAATTAATCAATTACCTCGCCTTTCATAAATAAATGAATAACTCCTAAACAATGCTTGAAAGTATCTAATTGATGTCACGGGAAAACTGTGGTTAATACATTCCATTGTGTTTACAATTTAAATTATAAATTAATAACATCAGGTGTTCTGAAATTTACCTATTGTTTTAGCAACGATTAATAAATATTTTGTTGGTTTGGTAATACCCATAATGAACAGGAATATATTTTCCATAAATCTGTTACCTACCTACTTAGAGATGCTGAAAGTTACCTACTTATGGGAAAATTTCATGAAAAAATAGTCAGAAAAAATAGTCCAAGTTAGATTACAAGATTATCTTTACATCACCTAGTTATACAGGGTTACCTGCTTGCCTTGTACTAAGCCTTTTACTATGGGGCCAACCACGACAACTCTTCCAAACATAAAAAATACATCATAATCGCACTCTAAAATAAAAATCATATCATTGATTTAGCAGTGCGTCATCTCTCGTCAATCTTCAGAAGTTCTAATAACTTCTAGTTGAGTGATAACCTGTCTAATACGGGTATCGCAGGTGGCGTTGCCAACGCTATAAGTTGGTGGGAATGATAAGCACTTCAAAAATTTGGCGCTTGCGTAGGAGGCGAGCTGGCTCAGTTGCATTTGTTCGCTTATGGCCAACTTAGCAAACCGTCCACTATTTTTCACGACTTCGTAATCGGTAAACTTCGCAATCAGTCAACTTCTTGATCGGTCAACTTAGCAACTAGTCATCCTCGCAATCGGTCCTCTTAGCGTTCTGTCAAAAATAAACATTTTTTGAAGATTCAAGTTGGTTAGAGCGTCGGGCTAGTGATCCGAAGGGGCAGGTTCAAATCCTGCGTTCGCTGCAGATTTTTGAAATGCTTATCACAAAAATAACTCTTTGACATCATAATCGGTTTATAATTGGCAGAGTAATCGCGTATCATACCTATATACAAATAAAATCGGCCAAGTGCGAGTCGGACTCGCGCACGAAGGGTTCCGTACCGTATGGGAGCCCCATTCCTCTGGCCGTTATTAATGGCGAGCAAAAAAACTCCTAAAAATCACGTTTGTTGTATGGGAGCCCCCCTCAAATATTCATTTTATTCTATTTTTAGTATTTGTTGTTATAGCGGCAACATAAATACGCCATTTGTGAAAATTTAAGCTGCCTAGCTATCACGGTTCATGAGATACAGCCCGGTGACAGACAGACAGACGGACATCGAAGTCTTAGTAATAGGATCCTGTTTTTACCCTTTGGGTACGGAACCCTAAAATGCAGTTGAATTGATAATATCTTTTCTGAGTCAGTTAAACATAGTGTCATTGTACGATGAATCTGCACATGAGCAGGAAAAAATATCATACAAAATAATCCATTGTTGTCATTTAGATAAGATGCTTTTTCCACATTAAAAAGATAACATACAATGAATATTAAATTTCTTTGAAAATTATCTTTTGTTAGTATGTAAGTCAGTATCGGCAATAACCTAGCTGATTAAAAAAACCAGTGAGATTACAATTTATGAAACAATAATAAACACAGTCTGATTCAATAACTTTTCACTACATACTTAAAGTCCCCGTCACGAGAAGCTATAAATTTTGTAAACAAGTGTTCAGGAGTTCACAACATTTGGACCAACAAAAAAATGAATTTGTTTAAGATTTAATAAATTATTAAGTAACAAATATTAATAAACATATATTATATAAGAATAATTATTCGCTATATAAGCTATATCACCATTGGTGTACCAATTAACCTAACCAATTACTTCACAATTTAAAACCTACTTCTTATATTAACCATATCTTAACAACAATAAAAAGTGATAACGAAACAATAACAAAATTAACAATAACAACCAGATCCGCGATATATGCAAAGCAATGAAACCTCGTACGCATTCGAAACTCGAATGACGCGTTTATTTCGAAATGGCGTCCCGATAGTTTACAATCCCTGCGACGGACGCATTCCGGTACCAAGAAACAAAAAACGATAGCGCTTTGCGTCGTTAAAATATGATCCGACTAAATTAAATTGGTTGTTACTTTCATATAACCCGTCTATATTTCATGTCGATTGAATATGGTCAATTTATTATAATCTCGCAGTATAAAATGTCTACTTAGTAAAAGATGTTTGTTTACATAATTTATAGCTTCTCGTGACGGGGACTTATAGGTATAAAACAAAGTCGCTTTTCGCTGTCTTTCTGTCCCTTTGTTTGCTTATATCTTTAAAACTACGCAACGGATTTTGATGCGGTTTTTTATTAGATAGAGTGATTCAAAAGGAAGGTTTATATGTATAAAACACCTGTGCGAAGCCGGGGCGGGTTGCTAGTATGTAAAAAAACTCATTGGTCTGATTGTAAATCCTGGCAATCCGCCGCTAGTCGTGATCGCAGGATTTGAACAAGCTTATGAAACTTTGATTAAAACAAAATGAATGTCTTTCACTTCATAAACTCGTTGAGATAATACAATAATTGGGTGCAAAAGAGCTCCTGCTGTTCTTATGACGAAGTCGGAAGTAATGAAGTCAAATATTTTAGTCATGTTTGGTTTCAATGGATTGTAGGATTTTAAACGATATACATCGGGACTCACTCACGTGTACGGATTGCGAGACGGCTCCGCGTGCTAGCACTCGCCTACTTGAGAAAGGTCGCCGTCCGAAACTATAGTCGTGTTATGACTATCCGTACACGTGAGTGGGTCCCGTTGTATATCATTTAAAATGTGTGAAAACCACGTTATTTTAGGATTTTAGGATTGTAGGATTTATGTAATTCAGTTGTAATTAAATTTGCCGTAAAGTTGTGGCGCGGAGGTCAAGAAATAGGGCGCAGGATTCGGGAATGACATGCGAATCCCACCAACCCGCATTAGGTCAGCATACCGCCTAATCCACTTGGGTAGACCTATGATCAGCAGTCGTCTTAAAAGGTCGATCAAGATTATAATTTTATAGCCGTCCAAATAATTATTCAGGTGATCAAATAGTAATTTTACCGACCAGATAACAAATCAGGTTCACAGCTTACTACAATTTATATTTGCAGGTACTTAAAATTGTGATAAATATTTACTATTACAAATCAGAAAGTATGTTTGTTGAATTATTAGTTTGTTTGTTGCTCGTTCACGCAGCAACAGAGTAAAGGATACTTAAATTAGATTTTTAACCGACTTTCAAAAAGAAGGAGGTTCTTGCAAAAAGAGCACCATGACTATTTTTGTTAAAATAGTCTGATAAAACGCACAAAAGTAGATCGCAATATAGACAAACTCGTGGAACCAAAGTCTAACTTAACAATGCACAGCACTAGCCCAAATACTATGGTTTTAAAAATATTCAATAAAATGCCAAATAATCTAAAAGATATCGAAAGAGAAAACTGTTTCATAAAACAACTAAAAAATATCCTATTATCTAAATGCTATTACACATTAGACGATTGTTTTAACGATAATCTAGAAAACATAATGTTTTTTTTTTTTTTTTTTTTTTTTTTTTTCATTTATTGAGCTTATAACACGGCAAAACCAATTACATTATAACTCACTTAATTATTTAACAAAATGTCAAGAAATAATAAATGATAATAAAAATAGAACAGAAAATGTCAATACAAAATTCAAAATGTCAAGAAATCAAGCTACTGTCCGCATCCGTCACATCGCGTCCAGCCCACTGATCCGTTATGGATTCGCAGTATACCAGAAGCGATGCCACAACATGCTTCCAGTCGTCAGCTAATATATCTATATCGGTGTTGGCAGCACGGAGTGCGTTGAGGTGACGACGAGAGCGCAGTAGAGGCGACATAGCGCGCGCCACCGTGCGGCTGCTATTTACATAAAACAGATCATGCGGCCGGCCGCGCCTATCCGTTGACACCCCGGGCTCGTCTGGCACAACCAATGAGCATAGGATATTATGTAGATCCGTAGAGTCGACCATCCCCCTGAGCACCTTACAACACATAGTGAGCTGATCGACCATGCGCCTCACCTCCAGCGAGTAGTAACCAAGCTGGCCGAGCAGGAACTTGGTTGGATACATGTACGGATAATATCCGTAGACCTTCTTGTAGAGCGATCTCAAGAAGGCTTTTTGAACCTTCTCGAGCATACTCGTATATGTGACGTGATGCGGATTCCACACACATGCAGCCGACTCGAGTTTGCTTCTTACCAGTGAGTTGTACAACGTTATAACAACTTGCGGGTTTTGGAAGTCTCGAGCATTACGAAGGACAAAGCCCAAACGACGAAAGCCTTCTTTAGCGAGATCGGTAATATGGTCGTGGAAAGTTAATTCCCGGTCGAACTTTACCCCCAAATCTTTAACGGCACACACTCTATTAATAGGAAAATTGTTCAGTCTGTAGTCAAAATGAATAGGCTTCTTTTTCCGGTTAAAAGTCATTACATTGCATTTATTAATATTAAATGTCATTCTATTTGTCACACTCCAATGAAATATATTATTAATGTCATCTTGTAATCTCATACAGTCTTGAATAGAATTTATCTCCACATAGAGTTTGAGATCGTCAGCATACAATAAACATTTGGCATTAGTCAAAACTCTCGTTATTTTATGAATCATAATTTGAAAAAGCAAAGGACCGAAAACGGAACCTTGAATTACGCCGGATCTTGTAGGGTACGGGTTGGACTCATGTGTGCCATGCTTAACGTACTGACGTCGATCCTTCATAAGGTCAGCAAAAAAACGGAGCAATCCCGGACAAAAACCTATGTCACAGAGTTCGCGGAGTAATATGTCGTTATCTATTTTGTCAAAGGCTTTCTGATAGTCAAAATAGATGACATCAACCTGTGAACCCCTATCCATGGCACTAGAGATATAATCAACAAGACACAGCAGGTTTGTATTAACAGAGCGGCCTGCCCTGAAACCGTGCTGTTCTTCACCTATCTGATGTCTTACCTGTCTATATATCTCTTTATGCAGAATATACTCTAATATTTTGGCCGGTGCACAGAGAATAGCAATTGGTCTATATTCCTCTACCGATGTACTTTTACTGCTTTTGGGAATAGGTGTCACTCTGGATAACTTCCACTGTTTAGGGTACTTTCCATGTTTCAGCGAGAGATTTAGAATATGACACAGAGGAGATAACAAATATTCTTTACCTGCCTTTAGAACAAAGCTTGGTACACAATCGGGACCAGGTGAGCTACCTACTTTTAATTTATTAAAACCGCGCTCTACATCCGCTTGAGATACTGCAGGCACACTAACATAGCCGCCAAGATAACCATGTTCAGGACACGCATCGACGCTCAACTCAGGCGTGTCATCTAAAAAGACGCTGGAGAACTAGCTCGCGAACGCTTCTGCAGCTTCTACTCCACTATGCATTTTCCCGTTGTATGACACACAAGGTTCAAATCCACCCCTGGACCTAAGATTATGCACATGCTTCCAAAAGTGTTGGGGTGGCAGTTGCAAGTTTTCTTCAATCTGAGCCATATGCGCTAATGATAAATCGTTCCAATGCAAATAATAAATAATTTTACTTTACCATATCCATATCATACCATATCCTTATAGGGTGATATGTATAACTGTACAAAGCATGTTAACTAAGAACCGCATGTAAATTTCATATGTTGCAATAAATGAATTGAATTTGAGTTACGGGGAAAGCTAGTATACTATAAATCGAAGTAATTTATCCGCAAATTCATATAAAAGTCTTTGGGAATTCCTTGATTTATCATGCTAGTGTGAATGACCATAAACTTGGTCAAATAGTCATGTACTCGTAGGTATGTCGGGAATGACTGAGGTAAACGCGATAATATAATTATAGGTAGCACGGTTTGCATACCGTCGTATGTTTCCTTTTAACTTAAAATTGTGAATTAGTTATGGTGAGGATTATTTTATTTATTTAACTCTTCATCCTCACCATAATTAATTCACAATTTTATGTTGTTCGAAAAACACCTTTATTTTTAGGGTTCCGTACCCAAAGGGTAAAAACGGGACCCTATTACTAAGACTCCGCTGTCCGTCTGTCTGTCTGTCCGTCTCCAGGCTGTATCTCATGAACCGTTATAGCTAGGAAGCTGAAATTTTCACAGATTATGTATTTCTGTTGCCGCTATAACAAATACTAAAAAACAGAATAAAATTAATAATTAAGGGGGGCATTCCATACAACAAACCTGATTTTTTAGCCGTTTTTCGCTCTATGTTAATATTGGTAACAGAAGGGATGCTTGAAATTTTCAGAGAATATTTAGTCGTGTATTCACTTCAACTAAAATTAAAAATAAAATAAATATTTAAGGGGGGCTCCCATACAGTACGGAACCCTCCGTGCGCGAGTCCGACTCTTACTTGGCCGATTATTAATCTGTTCTGTACTGTTTCAGATGTTTTTTTAATGGTACACTGCAGGACGTAGGCCTACCCACGAAGGGTGATTGGGCCATATCCACCACGCTGGCCCAGTCGGGGATTTGTGGATTCACATACGCCATCTAATTTCTTCTACGGATGTATGCAGGTTGCCTCACGATGTTTTCCTTCACCGAAAAGCCTGTGGTAATAAATTCCGCACATAAATTCCAAAGAACTCATTGGTACGGGAACCCGATTACTATGATTGTAAGGCGGGTGTCACTACCACTATACAACCACGGCTTATTTTTTAAAGCGCTTACTAAAATAAAATACGTCAAATCATACTTTCTAAAGTGTATAATATACAAGGTTAGAGTCTGGCCAACGAAAGCTGTCCAAGAAAAAAGGCGGGAATTTTAAAAAATCAAGAGCTGTTACCTCCCGGGCTAGTAGATCTACAAATGTCACGAAAGCACAATAATAACTTGATTATTTATTTTTAGGGTTCCGTACCCAAAGGGTAAAAACGGGACCTCATTACTAAGACTCCGCTGTCCGTCCGCCTGTCGTCTCTCTGTCACCAAGCTGTATCTCATGAACCGTGATAGTTAGAACGTTAAAACTTTCATAGATGATGTGTTTCTGTTGCCGCTATAGCAACAAATACTAAAAACAGAAAAAAGTCAATATTTAAGGGGGCCTCCCATACAACAAACGTGATTTTTATGCTTCTGATATTAATAACGGCAACAGAAAGATGCTTGAAATATTCACAGCATATTAAGTAGTTTGTTCCTTAAAAAATAAATAATTAAAATAATATTAAACATTTTAAGGGGGGCTTCCATTCGGTACGGAACCCTTGGTGCACGAGCCCAACTCGCACTTGGCCGATTATTTTTATTAAATGTATTGAGTTAAGTTGAACTCAGTTTGACATACACGATGCGATGATTTGATCAAATTTTCGCTTCATGCCAACTGGGCACTCATTCAGTTAAAGAAAAGGCAGGAATTGGTGGTTCACGATTTGAACCACTTCCTGAATGTTGATTAACTCTTGTAATTTTAATTTTACGCGAGAAATGGTCAGAACTAAAGTTGCTTTTAATTTGATTTCCTACATTTTTGTTTCCCATTAACTTTTTCTATGATTGATATTTTTCAAATAGAACGAAAAAGGTATCTAGATGTGCAATTTTCTAGCTTCTATAACTATAACGCCCCGTCGTTTTTGCGTAGGCGGCAAACAGGGTTATCGGGAGAAAAATACGGCAACAGTCACTGAAATGAGATAGGTATTTTTCATGACAACCACATTATCCCTCTGGTTGTAATTGTAATAGCTCTATGATCAGATATAGGTACGCCAACCTATAATGGTCCGGCTACATCTACGCCCAACGGCGAAGTTATCGTCACTGGGGGCTCACTCAGCTAATTCAAACGGTAGTAATTGGTTGTTCACGATTTGAACTACTACCTGGAGCTGGGCACACACGATGCGATGATCGCATCAATTCATCAGATCAGTCCAGCGAGGCCCTAATATAGTTGCATTGTCGGTAGGTAGATACTCGTATTGAGGAATCAAAATGACACCCTTATTTTATTCGAAAAATATTGATTTAACAAAAAAATGATGGGTATCAAAGTTGCAGAAAATCAAATTTCAAACAACTTTGATTTTGATGATTTCTCATGAAAAATTGAAATAACACAAGTTATTGAAGAAATGAAATGATACAACCAACTATTTAAAAAAAAATCGATCCTACAAAAAGTTGATGGGAATCAAAGTTGTAGAAAATCAAATTTTAAACAACTTTTGTACCGATAACATCTATCGTAAAATTGAAATAACACAAGTTATTGAAGAAACGAAATGGTACCACCAACAATTTAAAAAGATATCGATCCTACAAAAAGTTGATGGGAATCAAAGTTGTAGAAAATAAAATTTTAAACAACTTTTGTTCGCTTAATTTCTGCTGTAAAATTGAAATAACACAAGTTATTAAGAAATGAAATGGTACCACCAACTATTTAAAAAAGTATCGATCCTACAAAAAGTTGATAGGAATCAAAGTTGTAGAAAATCTAATTTCAAACAACTTTTGTTCCCATAACTTCTGCTGTAAAATTGAAATAACACAAGTTATTGTAAAAATGAAATGGTACCACCAACTATTTAAAAAAAATATCGGTCCTACAAAAAGTTGATGGGAATCAAAGTTATAGAAAATCTGATTTTAAACAACTTTTGTTCCCATAACTTCTGCTGTAAAATTGAAATAACACAAGTTATTGAAGAAATTAAATGGTACCACCAACTGTTTAAAAAAATATCAATCCTACAAAAAGTTGATGGGAATCAAAGTTGTTGAAAATAAAATTTTAAACAACTTTTGTTCCCTTAATTTCTGCTGTAAAATTGAAATAACACGAGTTATTGAAGAAATGAAATGGTACCACCAACTATTTAAAAAATATCGATCCTACAAAAAGTTGATAGGAATCAAAGTTGTAGAAAATCAAATTTTAAACAACTTTTGTTCTGAAAACTTCTGATAAAAAGTTGAAATAACACAAGTTATTGAAGAAACAAAATGGTACAACTTTCTAATTCAATAATTATCTATCCTACAAAAATATGATGAGAATCAAAGTTGTAGAAAATCTAATTTTAAACAACTTTTGATCCGACAACTTCTGATGACAATTTATGTAACACAAGTTATTGAAGAAACAAAATGGTACAACTATATATTTAAAAAAAATATCGATCCTACAAAAAGTTGATGGGAATCAAAGTTATAGAAAATCTGATTTTAAACAACTTTTGTTCCCATAACTTCCGCTGTAAAATTGAAATAACACAAGTTATTGAAGAAATTAAATGGTACCACCAACTGTTTAAAAAAATATCGATCCTACAAAAAGTTGATGGGAATCAAAGTTGTTGAAAATAAAATTTTAAACAACTTTTGTTCCCTTAATTTCTGCTGTAAAATTGAAATAACACGAGTTATTGAAGAAATGAAATGGTACCACCAACTATTTAAAAAAATATCGATCCTACAAAAAGTTGATAGGAATCAAAGTTGTAGAAAATCAAATTTTAAACAACTTTTGTTCTGAAAACTTCTGATAAAAAGTTGAAATACCACAAGTTATTGAAGAAACAAAATGGTACAACTTTCTAATTCAATAATTATCTACCCTGCAAAAATATGATGAGAATCAAAGTTGTAGAAAATCTAATTTTAAACAACTTTTGATCCGACAACTTCTGATGACAATTTATGTAACACAAGTTATTGAAGAAACAAAATGGTACAACTATATATTTAAAAAAAATATCGATCCTACAAAAAGTTGTTGGAATCAAAATTGTAGAAAATCAAATCTCTTGATTTCCTACAACTTTGATTCCCATCAACTTTTAGCATGATCTATATTTTTCGAATAAGACGGTGGTGTCATTTTGTTTCTTCAATAACTACCTACCAGCAATGTTTAAGTACATGATGATACTACATGGCCCCTACTGCACTGATCTGACGAACAGATGCGATCATAGTTTCGTGTGAGCCCAGCTTCAGGTAGTGGTTCAAATCGTGAACCACCAATTCCTATCTTTTCATTAACTGAATGAGTTCCCAGTTGGCATGAAGCGAAAATTTGATCAAATCATCGCATCGTGTATGGCCACTTAAAGTGGCCATACACGATGCGATGATTTGATCAAATTTTCGCTTCATGCCAAGTGGGAGCTCATTCAGTTAAAGAAAAGGCAGGAACTGGTGGTTCACGATTTGAACCACTTCCTGAATGTTGCTAACTCTTGTAATTTCAATTTTACGTGAGAAATGGTCAGAACGAAAGTTGCTTATAATTTGATTTCCTACATTTTTGTTTCCTATTAACTTTTTCTATGATTGATATTTTTCAAATAAAACGAAAAAGGTATCTAGATGTGCAATTTTCTTTCTTCTATAACTATAACGCCCCGTCGATTTTGCGTAGGCGGCAAACGGTTATCGGGAGAAAAATACGGCAACAGTCACTGAAATGAGATAGGTATTTTTCATGTCAACCACATTATCCCTCTGGTTGTAATTGTGATAGCTCTACTGATACAGGTACGCCAACCTAATATCTAAAAGTTTACAGGTACTCGTACAATTTTTTTTAATACAGTACCTACTGAGATGCTCCTGCATGACATCGACCATTATTTCATGTAGTTACCACGATATCATGACGTGTAGGTAACTATTATAGAGGTAATAAATACTACGTTAGTCACAATATCTCTGTGAACACATTGCACATATTATTTTGTGTGCAATCTTTGTATAACCAAATAGTACATATACGGATTTAAAAATAATAATCTAGGAACTGACACGTGAAAAGTTTAGATTTTTGAAATTGTAGAACAATAGGACAAGCAAAATTAGCCTACAGGCAGCAAATGTGTAAATCCGACATTGGTATATCATCATAGGCCTGTCCTTACCAGGGAGTTATAATATTTTAATTTAAATAACACATACCTTCATATAATCCTTCAAAACCATGAGTATTGCTCTACATAATAAATAAATAAATATTAGGGGACATCTTACACACGGTCTCTGACCCCAAACTAAGCAAAGCTTGTGATATGGCTGCCAGAGACTGATATACTACAAAAACATATTTTTAAATACATACTTATATAGATAGTACCTAAATAACACCCAGACACAGAGCAAACATCTATTTTTATCACATAAATGTTTGCTCTGGGTGGGGATCGAACCCACGCCTCTTTGATCCAGAAGTCAGGGTCACTAACCACTGAGCCACCGAGGCAGACATGACAAGACATGTTTCCGGTATTATACGTCCAAGCAATTGTGGTGATATTGCAGTTGTAAATTTCAGTTCTTCATAGCTCATTCCGGTTACCAAATATCGTAAAGTTGCTGTTAGCCTTTCATTAGGGCTAACAGCTTGCCTCACATTGGTATCCATTTTGATAATATGAGGAGCGACTAGGTTCAGTAGCTAGTAATACTGTAATAAGTTTCCTGATCCATCCTTAAATAGTTATGCCAATCATTTGGTTCCATTGATAATTCGCTTAGTAAATTTATGTGAGATAACTTTTGTCTCATTTTTAACCATTCCTTTGACCATAGTTTTCTTGTTTTTTTAGTAACTAAATGCGAACAGACAGCAGCTGCAATAATAATATTTTTTTCTTCCGAGTCGGAATCCATCTCGAGTACCTAGACACTGAGATACGTGCGCGCGCAACGAAGTCGAAATCCGAGTAAGAGACATGCCACATTGGCGACACCGGCGACACTGCCGCGAACAGTGTTGCCGGTAGCGTCTTAGACATTAAATCTACAGTATTGTATTCAAGTATTCTATGAATAGTAAGCGGGAAAAAAAGGTTTTACTGGTCTTAAGCTAAGGATGAGTAAAATCCTTCGTCATCATCATCATCATTATCAGCCGTAGGACGTCCACTGCTGGACATAAGCCTCCCCTATGGATTTCCAATAAGCCCGCTTGGAAGCGGTCTGCATCCAGCGCGTTCCTGCTGTCTTAATAATATCGTCGGTCCACTTGGTCGGTGGACGTCCTACACTGCGCTTGCCGGTGCGTGGTCTCCATTCGAGAACTTTACTGCCCCATCGGCCCTGTTACACATTCGAAATCGGATCGTGTGATTTGTCACGACAAGTGTCACAGTAACAGCTGTCCAAGTGACAGCTGTCAAACTTCAAAGTGATTTATCTCGATTATTGTCGATTTTAAACCATTAATGTCTTTACAAAAGTGATAGAAATCGGCGAGATCTACATTTCGGATGACAGCTGTCAAACTTCAAAGTGATTTATCTCGGTTATTATTGATTGTAGACTATATATATATACTAGACTATATACTATAGTTATAGAAGCTAGAAAATTGCACATCTAGATACCTTTTTCGTTCTATTTGAAAAATATCAATCATAGAAAAAGTTAATGGGAAACAAAAATGTAGGAAATCAAATTATAAGCAACTTTAGTTCTGACCATTTCTCGCGTAAAATTGAAATTACAAGAGTTAATTAACATTCAGGTAGTGGTTCAAATCGTGAACCACCAATTCCTGCCTTTACTTTAACTGAATGAGCTCCCAGTTGGCATGAAGCGAAAATTTGATCAAATCATCGCATCGTGTATGCCCACTTTTATAGAACAAATAACGTTGTTTATTATGATAGCTCTGATAGTCCTGCAAGGAACCAAGTGACCCTGTATACAAGTACTAAGCTTTTCAACCGACTTCAAAACAGAGGCTGTCAATTCGATTACCTATAAGTTCTTTTTAGGGTACCGTACCTCAAAAGAAAAAAAACGGAACCCTTATAGGATTACTTTGTTGTCCATCTGTCAAGACCTTTTATCTCGAGAACGCGTAAAGTTAACAAGTTGAAATTTAAACCATATAGGTTTTTAGGCCAAAGCACTGAAGCCTAACCAAATACAAAACAAAACAAAAAAATTCAATAATCACTCAACGTCAAAAATATCAAACGTCAAAAATAAAAAAATCTTCTTTCACTTACTAACTACGTATCTATAGTAGTCTGTGCTAACTACGTTTCTTTTTGCATTCAAGAACGCCGGCCGGCATATTAAAATAAACCTTAAGATAAACAAAAAAACTCAGTGAATATACAAAAAAAGGTTCAACAAAAGCCGTCCCTCAAGCACAGCAGCAAGCAACAAACCTCAAATCCAGGTATTTAACCCTAACATAGGTACGTATATACGTACGGCCTACGGCCTCTTGCAGTTGTGAAAAAATCATACTTCTGAATTATCGTAGAAAAAAGTTAGATCCGTTTATGTTGTTATTATTATATTTCGACACTCACAAGGGAATCAAAACCTATAGGGTACTTTCCATTGACCTAGAACTATAAAATTTGGCGAAAAGCATTGTCTTAGAATACATATAATAGGAATAAATCTGAAAACTGTACTGTAGTCATAATTTAATCATAAAAATAGAGCCTCAATGCAAAAAAATGTGCTTTAATTTCAAAGTGAATTAGGTGTATCATGTGGGGTACCATATGAAAGATCTTGATTAGCACAAGCTAAAACCGGCTTTCAATAATTTATAAGATGATGCTCATGCATCGTAAATCACAAAACGAGAAAAGTAAAATAAAAAAACATTTTATCGATGATTACGTTATAGTTACGCTTTGATGTTTTAAGCTTAGTTCCTAATTTAGTACAATTTTCAAGATTTGTACGGAACCCTCGGTGTGCGAGTCTGACTCGCACTTGTCCAGTTTTTTGGTATGTTACGCGATGATTCCGCCAATTTCATGAATCGATTTTGATAGTCCCATTTTGTCGAAATTTGTTGAGTAGCTTTTAAATAATCGGCCAAGTGCGGATCGGACTCGCGCACGAAGGGTTCCGTACCGTATGGGAGCCCCATTGCCGTTATCAATGGAAAGCAAAAACTCCTAAAAATGAAGTTTGTTGTATAGGAGCCCCCTTAAATTTTTATTTTATTGTATTTTTAGTATTTGTTGTTATAGCGGCAACAGAAATACATAATCTGTGAAAATTTCAGCTGCCTAGCTATCACGGTTCATGAGATACAGCCCGGTCACAGACAGACAAACGGACAGACGGACATCGAAGTCTTAGTAATTGGGTCCCGTTTTTACCCTTTGGGTACGGAACCCTAAAAATTGACATAAAATGCCTACGTCGATTCTAGCGAACTATTCGAATTATGTAACTATGTAGTTGCAATGATAGAAGACGATTGTGCCAGTTATGGTAAAAAATAATTATTTCCGTATTAGCATGTTAACTTCTCACTACATAGTATATAAAACGAAGTCGCTTCCCGCTGTCTGTCTGTCCCTATATATGCTTATTAAATTTCTTTAAAACTACGCAACGGATTTTCATGCGGTTTTAAATAGATAGATTCAAGAGGTAGGTTTATATGTATAATGCACCTGTGCAAAGCCGGGGCGGGTCGCTAGTTAACAAATAAAAAAATATTTAACTTGAGTTTCCTTTCCCAGATGTTTATTCATAATAATATATCATTTTTACACTTTTGTATGATGACTTTCTGGGAAATCCACATAATACATCAACAATACTTTAGGTATAAGGTATCTATTGATACAGTTGTGTCCACAAATACTCGCATTTATTTGCAGTCTGGTGCTAACAATTTGCAACATTCTTGAAAACTTTGTTTATTTATTTTCGCAATTTGGGTTTTCCTCGATCTATGGTTATGCGTCTATTTACAATGTTGCTTTGTTAAGTACTTACAGGAATTATCAGAGGTGTATGAACTCATCATCTATCTATCTATAATGTAAACATGAATCATGGTTGTTAGTCTTTCTAAAACTCGAGAACGGCTGGACCGATTTGGCTGATTTTGGTTTTGAATTATTTGTTGACTAGCAGCCAGTTCCGGCTTTGCCCAGGTACGATGTTATAGCTGCAACCTCTTTTGTTGAAACACTCTATAGTTAAAACGGCATTCGATTTTTTTATGTAGTTTGGAAAATGTAATCGATGGAAGATATTCTGCCTGTCTGTGTATTTACATACAGTAATTAGACAGACATAAATAGCGACTTTGCTATACAGGGTTATTTCTAATCAATTGGCATCCTTTCAGGGGCTTATTCTGTACATCAAAACTAACAACTTTGGTTCTACGACTTTTATTAATTGTCAAAAAATAGTTGTTGTTCATAGAAAAATATCGTTCACCCTCGACAAAATGTAATGGAAAAGCTGTTTTTTTTGTGAGTTTTGACAAAAGTTGCAGAACAATAGTTGTTAGTTTTTATGTACAGAATAAGCCCCTAAGAGGATGCTAATTGATTAGAAATAACCCTGTATAATATGTAGTAATAATAAACGCGATTGAAACCAGAATCTACCAGAATGTTATAGCTCAGAGGTGAAGGGCTGAAGGTGATATGAAGTTCACCGGATCAGCTAGTAAAATTATTTTTTGTTCAATTACGAGTAATTACGACGCCACTACCTCTGGAGTGAAGTTGTAATAAAATTAATTGGTTTCGTAGAGTTATTTACTACTTATTATGTAATTTTTATTACAACTAGCATAAAAGCCGTAGCTTCGCCCGCGTTGGCTCAGTAGGTACATGCTTAAAATGATAATGGCCCGCGATTTGGCTACGCTCTCTTCATTCTTGCTTAAAATCATTATATTATGTAATATAAATCGGTCCAGGTAATAAAAAATATCATACACTCGAAAAGAGCCCTTTAGAAGTCGAATTTCCCTTCTAACTATAGAACGGGAGTCAACTCTTTAACTTATAATATTAAGGTATTAATTATTGTATACTAGCTGACCCGGTGAACTTCATCTCACCATCTGTCATCAACAGTCCATGACAACTTTTACTTGCAGGAACATTTTGTATGGGAAAATTAAATCCATGTTTTTACTATTTTTCTCGCAAGTTTTATAAATTTTCTCAAATTTTAAACCTTCCCTTAACTTCCACAAATATATCAAGATCAAAATTAGCCAAATCGGTTCAGCCGTTCTCGAGTTTTAGCGAGACTAACAACCACGATTCATTTTTATATATATATAGAAGATAGATAGATGCATATTGCAGATTGTATTTAATTTTGTTCGATGCGAATAATCTGTTTTCTTACCTGAAGGATAGTTACATTAGTTAGACTGTATGGTATGTTAATAAATTAACTTGCTAAACATTATTAGCCAGAAGGCTGATAGGCAACGAAACTTTGACTGAGTCGAAGCTGCAGAGTCTCGAGCATCGACGTAGCGTAGCGTGTCTATCAGCCTTCTATCGGATACACTTCGGTGAGTGCGCCCAGGAGCTGCACAATCTGGTCTCACCTGCCCCTTTCTTCTATCGTACGGCTAGACAGACGCGACCAAAGCGCCACCCTTTTGTGGTGGACATCCCACGCATTAGAACCAAGCGTTTCGAGTCCACATTCCTCACACGAACTGCCAGAATGTGGAACGCTTTGCCTGTGTCTGTCTTCCCGCTAAAGTACAATGTAGGTGTCTTCAAATCCCGAGTAAATAGGTATCTTCTAGGTAAGCGTGTTACATCCTAGACCGCATATCTGCTTAACATCAGGTAGTGTGTAGTCAAACGCAAACCTATTCGAAATAAAAAAAAAAAACAGTTTGCTGAGGTTTAGTTTATACCTGAGCCTAAAGTTTTTTTGTCTAATTAATTTATGTGTGTGTCAGGAGTAAACATTGACTCGTAAGCAGTACTCGATCACGAGTATAATGCATGTTCCAGCCATCGGTCTCCTCGACTATATTTAAAGACACATGACACCGCCGCAAGGAGCTTTCATAGTGAGCTATATTCATTATAGCCTGAATCAAACTTTTTGGCGGCTGTGAAGTTAGCTACAAGCTGCGCGAAACCAAATCCTCGCACACATGTAAAGCCCCCACTGACCATCGCTGGCCTGGAGTTCAACCCGTTCATCCTTCTTACGAATTTTCGATTAGATAACGATCTGACGGGAGTTTAACATTTTTTACCCATCTAAAAAAGTGAACAACGCAGTACTTTACGTCCGCTCCGCGCGACTGTCCGCCGAGCACTGAACAAATACATTAGAACCAAGCACCGTCGGACGCGGACATCCGCGACGCGGAGGAGCGGCGCGGAGCGATTTCGAGCGCGCGCGGATAGCTCCGCGTCGCTCTGAACGCGCTGTAAGGTTTCATACATTTTACCGTCCGTCGCGGACGTCCGCGTAGGTCATCCGCGTCGCACTGAATAGGGCCTAACTGTTTTTGTCTGCATATAAGGTACTAGCTTGACCCCGCTGCTGCGCACTTGTTTTCTGGAATAAAAAGTAGTCTTTAAACCATGTCTAGTTGCGTAGCGGCGGCGTTAAGGTTCATTTCTAGCTCTTCCAGTGTTGTTGCCGTGACTATCGCAGCGACGACATCCGCGTACATCATTATTTCCGCCTCGGTTATCGCAAAGGGCAGGTCGTTAAGAAGCAGCGAAAAAAGTATGTTCGAGGCTGCCGAGCCCTGGGCTACGCCCATTGTGGTCACCAGGGGATCCGACTTTAGCTCACGGCCTTCGTGAGGTCTCTCACGCATGAGGTCGGTAAGCATCCGAAGCGGGCTATCTTGAATACCATAGTGACTCAGCTTCAAGGCCAGTATCCCGCGGTCAGCTGCGTCAAATGCTTTATATGGTTGGGGAAAAAGTATTTTCGCATTATAGTATGTATATAACCTATACGAAATAAAAAAAAATGTATGAACTTATAATAAAATCTCTTTGGCAGTTTGGCTATACTATTTGTATCTGGCTGGTTTTGGTATCATTGAAAGTTTAAATTTTAAAGAACATAATTCCAAATTCAAATTAGGAAAATGTGTGATTTTCATTTGTTTTTTATAATATAATTTTGTATTTCTGTACTTATGAATGATTACATAATTTGAATATATTAATATTTTGAATTAATACATAGATACATTAAACAAAGTGATGATTTTATTAGGCAGGTATACCTAATGTAATATGTATACCTAAAGTATACTTTAAGTAAACAGGCAAATTGGCCATGGGTTTCCCCATTATCAAAATAGCAAAGTTTTAATTGGCATTAAATGACATTTCCTGCAGTTTTTTGGAAGTTGAGCAGATTTAAGATTAAAAAGAAACTTAGACTCACTCAGACTCGTTATGTAAAATAACCCTGATTTATTTGTTATTGTTACTTTAAAGGTCAAATTTCTAATAAAATTATTTATTTTCACTTATTTTTGTCATCATTATAAGCTGTTTAAATATGGACATTTATAATTTCCGATACAGTTGATTTATTATATATATTAGTTTATTTTATATTATGTATAAGTAGGTTATTATTAGAATGTATGTTGTTAAAGTATATTTATCACTTTCATGCACACCCCGTCGCCTATACCTATTCGTTAATCCTTCACATGTAACGGATGCCTGGAAGAAATTGCTTTTTAGCGATAAGGCCGCCGATTGTAACCCTTGTTTGAAGTTTCTAGTTTAAGTTTTCCTCGTTTATTTAAGTTTTGGTGTGTCAATAAAGAATTTATCTATCTATCTACCCACCGCTCAAAAGTCACATGTGAATTACCAAAACCTGTACTGTAGTTTTTAAATATTTCAATTTGACAGGAATTAAACTAAAAAATTAAAACCATGTAGGCTTTTGTCGATGTCTTTAGGTTGTATACATATGTGTTATGAATGATGAACGCTTAATATTGTAAAAATTATGCTATCAAACGTACTTTGTGCATCCTTTAGAAAGACTTTGCTCTAAAACGTACTTTGTGTCTCCATCAGAAAGCGACAATATTTTGAATATAGGTAAGTAAGATGAAAAACATAATCTTCTTCCTCGACTTTAGTTCTGCTGCATTTCGAATATATAGCGTTTATTTCCGCGCGTATAAACGCTTAGTTACACGAGCGCTAAATTACGCGCTTCAAAAAATACGCGCCCACGTACGCTTCCAAAAACGGGCTTATAAACGCGCGTATAAAACGCTAGTCTAATACCGCCCTAACCTAATCTTCTGTTTGTAAGTTTAAGTATCAGGGATGTTGCGAATATTCGCATCTGCATCCGTAGCTGCCGAGCTTCTGTATCGATTTGAACTTCTGCACCTGTGTCCGTATCCGCAAAAATCAATGCGGATGCAGACGTGGAACATTTGCTTACTTGCAGTTTCAAAAAATAATTAAAAACCTTTTTTTTTTTCAAAACAAGTTCTTACCTTACAAGTTCTCGCCAAGACGAATCTAACGAGCCGTAACTCGATGGGGCTACGTCGTTTCATTACAGAGTTCCTATGACCACCTTCCAGCACCACCATCAGACCCTGGTGAACATTGTAAGATAAACTACTCGTCAAAACGATTCAAATGAGCCCAAACTCGATGAGGTTTTGTCGTTTCATTGCAAAGTTCCTTTGGCCACCTTCCAGCTCCATCATCAGATCAGCACCACATCATCAAAATAAAAAAAATCAGCTCAATCAAATTTAACTTGCAAGATTTGATTACAGAACGACAAACAACAGGACAACTAAATAAAAGGCTGTAAAAAGGGCTAATGTAGACGTTCACCGATAAGAATTTAACCTATTATCACAGATAGCACACAGAAGCTAGCGTTCCAAGCGAACAATTTTATCATTTTATTTCTCTACCACACACATACCTATTATTATTATACAGGGTTATTTATAATCCTTATAGGGGCTTATTCTGTACATCACAACTAAAAACTTTAGTTCTACTTTTGCCAGAACTAAAACAAAATCAGCTGTTCCATACATTTTGTCGCGGGACGAACGATATTTTTCTATGGAACAACATATTTTTTTTTGTTTTGACAAAAGTCGCAGAACAGAAGTTAGTTTTGATGTACAGAATAAGCCACTGAAAGTTTGCTAATTGAATAGAAATAACCCTGTATAGTCATCACATACAATTAACATTTTTTACCTGTCTGTCTGAGAGTACAACATTTGAAAGATGCTGATTTAATTAATCCGAAAGTGTGTTTGTTGGTTTGTCCCTCTCTTACGCAGCAAAGGAGCAACGGATTGACTTGATTTTTGGCATGGACGTAGTTTAAAAAGGAAAGTGACATAGGCTACTTTTTATCCCGGAAAAATAAAAGGTTCCCATGGGATAGCACAAAAATCAAAATATTACGCGGGCGGAACCGCGAGCAAAATCACTACATAGTATAAAACAAAGTCGCTTCCCGCTGTCTGTCCCGTGTATCTTTAAAACTACGCAACGGATTTTGATGCGGTTTTTTAATAGACAGGGTGATTCAAGAGGAAGGTTTATATGTATAATACAACTGTGCGAAGCCGGGGCGGGTCGCTAGTCTAGTATAAAATATAGTTTTTATTAAAATCTGCATCAGGTTTCGCGGATGTGAGCTTTAAAAATAATATCCGCCTCCGCATTTGCATCCGCAGATGTCAAAAAATATGCATCCGCAACATCTCTGGTGGCCGAAGAGCCGCTGAAGATCAACCTTCACCCACGTGATAACCAGGTGGGACGTATTTTTTTATTAATTATTATTTACTAGCGACCTGTCTTCGGCTTCGCACAGGTGTATTACAATTATAAACCTTCCTCTGAATCACTCTATCTATTAAAAAAACTGCATCAAAATCCGTTGCGTAGTTTTGATGATAAAAGCATACATGGGGTCAGACAGCGGGAAGCAACTTTGTTTTATACTATGTAGTGATTTGTAAGCACGCTTAAAAATAGCCATGAACACTTTTCGATAGGCGAGCAATCATAGGCCTATTTGTGTGTTAATAACATTTCATAAAAAGCTTGTCTCATCTGGTTACCAGATGGGTGAAGGTCGTTCTTCCACGTCTCTCCCCCTGTGGCTTGTATATCTCTGTACGTTACTGCATCATGCAAATTAATATTTAGTACTCGACACATGATTATATTGCAATACGTGATTCACCACATGTTTTGATAAATAAAATGTCCCGAGTATATAAAAGTACTATCCACTGTAGATTTGTCCCAGTAGAGTGGTGGTGTTTGGACACTACACTCTTTTGTATTTACAATTTTATTCATTTACCGACAGATTTTGTAGTATTTTGTGTTATTTTCCTTAAATTTTGTGGTCACCGAAGATATCAGTAAGTACTTGTTTATTGCATTTATTTTTAACTAGTTTTTGCCCGCGGCTTCGCCCGCATGATATTTTGAGGCCCTACCTTACCACCCTTAATAAAAGAGGTGGAATGTAAAAAAAATAGATTTGACATTTGTTCGATTCGACAGTTCTTTTTTGACAATTCTTGGAGCGCACGCTATAATAGATGGCATGGTAGATCATACTTTACAGTTAGTTTCGTATACATTTTATCGAAATCGGCTGGGCCATTTTTGATAAATGTGAAAATTACTACATCGATCCGTGCGAACTATTAGAATTCTGTACAAGGTAAGTCGGGTATGCCATTTTTGAGAAAAATAATTATGTCAATTCCGTTTGGTGCAAGAATTTATATGTAATACATCCATGGTTTGGTGTTCTCTATTCAGTATTAAATACATAACATAATTATTTGATTTTGAGACAGATTAAATTTTGGTAACTAAAACATTCAATACGTATGGATTGTCTGGGAAGATATAAGAGGTCGTGGTGGTCTAGTGGTAGTAACACTCGCGTTACAATTGTTAGGTAGTGGGTTCTAATCCCGTACCAATGAATTCTTTGGAACTTACGTATGGATGTTTACAGTTCTGCCTTTTCAATGTAAGTAAGTTCGTATAGGCCGGGTGGCTAGCCCTGGTGTCAGAGTTTTTAGGACGCCTGAAGGCCTCTGACTTGGCTAAACGGTTAAAACAACTGGGGCCTACAATTTAACGTGTCATCCGAGCCACTGTAGCGCTCAGTTGGAAAATGCCACCCGCGGTCACCCATCCAAGTACTGACCGTGCGGAACGTTGCTTGATTTCGGTGATCGCTGACAATCACCTAGTCAAACTACGCTACGAGCGCTACAATAATGCCTTTTCAATAAAAATAGATATAGGCCGCGTCACACAAGTTGGCGGAAATGAAGTTAGCTACAAGCTGCGCAATATCCAATCCTGACTGAAGCTCACACAAAGCCGCGCGTTGATTGGATATTGCGCAGCTTGTAGCTAACTTCATTTCCGCCAACTTGTGTGACGCGGCCTATACAGATCCTGAGCCACTCTGCACACATCCGTAGAAATCCAGATGTGAATCCACCAACGCGTACTGGACCAGCGTGGTGGATATGGCCTAACCACCCTTTGGTGGTCTAAAAACTCTGACACCAGGACTAGCCACCCGGCCTATACGAATTTACTTACTTACCACCCTTTGTGGGTAGGCCTATGTCCAGCAGTTCGTTTTTGAAAAATCAACAATTATTAGGTCAAAATTACTATACCTATCGATGATACATTAATTAGTGCCAACTGTTCTCAATTCTATACACGGATGAAGTCGGTTATGCAGTATACTATACAGGGTTATTTCTTATCAATAAGCGTCCTTTTGGGGGCTTATTCTGTACATCTAAACTAACATAATTTGTTCTAAGACTTTTATTAGGTAATTCTCAAAAAAATGCTGTTCCATGGAAAAGTACCGTTCTCCTTCGACAAAATATATGGAACAGCTGATTTTTTTTTTCAGTTTTGACAAGTGTCGCTGAACAAAAGTTGTTAGTTTTGATGTACAGAATAGCCCCTAAAAGGATGCTAATTGATTAAAAATAACCCTGTAAATGCCACCCATGTTCACTTATCCGAAAAGTGACAGTATCGAGCGTTGCTGTGCTTTGTTTGAAACACCTAGTGTAATGAAGCTATGAGCGCTACGCTATATTGATACCGTACTAGCCTTGTTAATTGTCCACTGCAGGACGTAGGCCTACCCACGAAGGGTGATTGGGCCATATCCACCACGCTGGCCCAGTGCGTATGCAGGTTGCCTCACGGTGAAATTCCGTACATAAATTCCAAGGAATTCATTGGTACGGGACTGGGATTTGAACCCACGACCTCACGATTGTAAGGCGAGTGTTATAACAACTAGACCACCACGACTTCCAATTGGATTGATAGTGCACAATAATAAACATTTAGCTGAAGATGATTTCAGTTTTTCTAAAAGAGACGTCCCCAAATGGTATATTATTCAGAGAAAAATCTGACTAAAGGTGATACCTATATACAACATTTGAAAGCTTATTGTGTTATGGGCTTTTTAAAAATAAAAATAAAAAACCCACCATTTTTTTAATGATCAAAATAAATTGCATGGAAAAATGGAAATACAGCTCATTATTTCTTCTGTTTTAGCCATTATGATTTACTATTATCGTTCTTATACTTGCATTATTACCTGATTCTTTGATTTTTATCTTATATTTTGCCAAAATTATCGAATTCATAATAAGTTAATTTATCCAGTTAGAACAATATTTCAAGAAAATCACTAAAAATGGGGTCTAAATACTAAAAATGCTTTTATTTTAGCTATTTGAAGGTTGCTTAATCAGAGGTGCCAGAAACAATCTTCCTATTCTGTCAAAAATATTTATTTCATCTGAGAAATTCAAAATTAATTTACAAAACATCGGAGGGCTCTTTTTTGTTTTTAACTGATGTAATGAGTGCAGTGGTTAGATTTTTTGATTATTATAAACCAGCCTTCATACATTTTGTGGACGTGTCCTTTCTGCCTCTATAGGCAACTTTGGGGCGCACGCTTTACCCGCGAAAATAATCAGCGAGGCGCGAGTCGGACTCACGCACGAAGGGTTCCGTACTGCATAGAAGGGAAAAACGTCTAAAAATTCAGGTTTATTGTATGAAAGCCCCCCATAAATATTTATTTTATTCTAGTTTTAGTATTTGTTGTTATAACGGCAACAGAAATACATCATCTGTGAATATTTCAACTTTCAATCTATCACGGTTCTTGAGATACAGCCTGGTGACAGACAGACGGACAGCGGAGTCTCAGTAATAGGGTCCTGTTTTTACCCTCTGTGTACGGAACCCTAAAAAGAGATTGCCTTTTTGACTTTGTCATTTCTAAAGTGAAAACTCTTTAGGCACGAACGGCACGTAGGAAAGTTTTTTTAAATGTTTTTTCCCGGGAGATATAATGACATTGTGGATGTCATTTTACTAATTTTTGCTCACACTCTTCAGGGACTCCCGTTTCATTGATACGGCTGATACGGCGGTAGCTACGCCCTTGAGGTACCTACACATCGAGACAGCAAATTGTTTAAACATAAATGTGCGATACCTACCGGAAAAAATACTAAAGTATTGTTTTTCTCTGTTTTGTCGGGAACAATAGAGTATCTCGAATAATAATAAAATAAAACAAATGGCATAGGTGATTTTATACGGGTATAGGCGTATAATATAATTTTCCTGCCATTTAGTAGTTTAAGCATTTGTACATATACCTAGTATGAGAAGTGAACATTTTATGGAAACAGGACGGAATGATATTCAAAAGGCTAGCCTACATGCTGACAGTCTTCCTCTGTATCGGTTTTTTTATAGTCCACTGCTGAACGTAGATTTAGTGACGAAACCGGACTACGATAGCTTAAGAAATAAGCGTAAAGCGTAAGAGTTCCTGTCCTACGAGTTAATGTGTTTTGCCAGCCCTGTTTTTTTTTTTTTAAATTACTTTAAGCTGTTGGCCTCTGAGGCCTCTACAACTAACCGGACTTGGGCGAGCGCAGCTGAGCCCTAAGATTAAGTTATAGGGTGACTAGCGCAAGGGCACCAGAGAAGGTACGGACCTCGGCTTGGGCCGTCACGCGGCGGGGGAGATCAGACTTGCCCGGGCACCCCAGAAGGGGTGTGCCCTGTGGCCCTAATAGGTTGAGCTGACCAACCAGCCCCGCATACTCTCTACCATGTGTGTTTATCAGTATCTGCAGAAAAGTTTACTTAACTCTGGAACTTCCTATGTCATTTTTTTAAGAAACCTTAAAAACTGGATTGCATATTTATCTTACAAGGAAACAAAGAGTCTCATTCATAACATTTATAATGAGAGACGGACTTGAATCGTTTTTTTTTTTAACAGGGCAAGTGCCTTTATTAACTTCCACTAAATACAAGACTTATATAATCTAAAACGACATAAACTAATACTACATAACAAGCAAGTGGATCATGAAGAGACCCTTGAAGGTCTAAAGATAATCCAAATGCTCAAGCCCACTACCAGTTGGCAGCGTGCATTTGCATCTATTTCTTCGAGCGCAAACCTGCCGAGAAACATTAACAAAATATTTTCGTTTCGTTTCAGAAATATCACTTTTATGAAGAAAGTTAGAAGTTTCTTATGTACCTATATATAATCATTTACATTAATTACTTATGTAGTTTAATGTTTCTCGCATACAGTAAAAGTAAAATTTTCGATTACTTCGCACTCGGGCTCCAAAACACAAGCATTCGGATTTGTTTAGTGCTCAATCTTCAAAATCTAGGTAGCTAAGGGGTAAAATATATTGTTAGATGTAATGATGTATTCTAAAGTTATTTCGTAACCAAGGATGATTGAGCCATATTCACCGCGCTGCGCTGGCCCAATGCGGGTTGGCAAATCGGTTTGTTGCCACTAGTAAGTACCATTATCAGTTTGATGATGGAACTACTGTTGATATTTTACAACACTAGTTCCACATACGCCATTAAACTTCGTCTACGGACGTATTCAGATTGCGGCGCGATGTTTTCCTTCACCGAAAAGCCGATGGTGTGAAATTTCAAAGAGCTCATTGGTACGAGATCGGATACCCCGGACTCACGATTGTGAGGCAGGTGTATGTACTACTAGACCACCACGGCAGAATTACAAGACAGTGCTGTATGATTTCAGGAGTCCACAATGAGCACCGCTCGCGATGACCTGCTGCTGTTCTTCGATCGACCGGCGGAGCCCTGCTTCATGCCCAAGGGCGACGAGAAAGTCGTCTTTAAGATACCAGAGAGCTACTTTGTGAGTTTTTTTGTAATAAAAAATATAGGAGTATCAAGTTCAAACCTACATCATTTTAACATGTTGATTTCCGTATCACGCGACGTCACCGTCGCTTGGAGCTCACAATTTTATTATGTTAGAGTTACAAATTGGCAACCGTAGCGTATTGGCTTCTGCAAACATCAGAAGCCACTTTGCTATATGACTACTAATAAGATAATAAAAATTAATTTAAAAATATAAAGTTTTAAATACAAGCTTTTGCGAACCTGATAATATAATGTAGCAGCAGAGTGCAGCCAAGACAAGTAAAACAAGCCCAAACACGACGGGTCTATCTTGTTTAGTACAGGAGTTGCTATGGCTACCTTCCAACTCCATCATCAGATCATCTCAATAATGGTACCATATTATTGTATTGTCACGCGATATACATATGCGTGCAAAATTTCAGCTCAATCGGAAACCGGAAAGTTGGTCAAATTTAACTTGCAAGATACCAAAGAAGAGCCAAATGTCTTGCCCAACGCCACTTGAGATTGATTATACGGGACCCGATATCTGCCACGTACTAGTAGTCCTCCTACTAGTAGGAGGACTACTAGTACGTGCATAATAAGGTATACTAAGGTGTATAGGTAATACTAAGGTGCATAATAAAAACGTTATTATATTATGAACAATTTTTACAAAGGGGCCAACCGACCGACCGCAAACTATAACAGAACTAGTTACGTTTTTTCAAGAATAAAATAACTTCTTTTGGTCACATCGCTATCTCATACACCTTCCAAACCACTGGAGTAGTTATGCTAGCCGCCCAAAGCTAGGTACGCTTTTTATTTTACGGTTAGCGTCTACCCTAGACGCTAACGTCTTACGTTATAAGTTGTGTAATAGTGCAACACTAGATGTGGAATGTAAAGAAATAGTTTAAGGCTAGAAACATAACATGTAAATAAATGTAGAAATAGAATAAGAAGAGACATGTCAGTAATATAATCCCGGTAAAAAGCTCCGGGGATAAGAGCCACAAAACAAAAAATACCTTACCACAAAAGTTTTACGCATGCTTTAGACTATGTTGAACGGTACAAATTGCACATCTAAACAGTGTTTAAAGCGTGTTTAAATCTTTTGTGGTAAGGCGGTAAATGCACAAAACACCAGCGAAGGACTCCTAATAATACCGAATAAGAATAAGAACTTCTTTTGGTTTGTTTTCAGCCTGACGACTACAAAATGTGCATGAACACTTACATCGAGAAAGCAACCCGCGTCATCAAAATCAAAGAGATTACAATACCTAATCTCACGCTCCCGAAAGAACTACCTCGAAACGAGCCGTTCACGGCCTTCAAGCTCCGGCACCGACAAATGGCGGAGGCACTGATCGACGTCTTAATGTCTGCTGAGAGCTGCGACGACCTGCTGGCCATCTGCGCTTATTGCCAGCTGAACCTCAATCAGTATTTGTTTAACTACTGTCTCTCTGTCACCATTCTGCACAGGTACATTTATAAATCCTTTACTAGTTCTCTTAATAACTACGCGGTGGGACACGCACTGGCTTAATTGCAGGCCATTAAAGGGCACTGAAGAGCAAAACGCGCGGAGGACTAATGACCGATGGGGTCGAAAAGTCCTCGAGTGGAGACCACGTACCGGCAAGCGTAACGTAGGACGTCCATCCACAAGGTGGACGGACGACCTCATTAAGACCGTGGGATCGCGCTGGATGCAAGCCGCTACCAACCGGTCTTATTGGAGATCTTTAGGGGAGGCCTATGTCCAGCAGTGGACGTCCTATGGCTGAAAAAAAGAAGAAGAGCAAAAGGCAGAACATTTACCTACATATTACTGCCTTTTTTCCCTGTGTCATTTAAGCTACCATATGATTAGGAATGGTTATACCATAGATTAGAAACAATAGAAACAGTATTAAAATAGCATGAGATATACAGTCAGGCCACGTATTATACGTAACATTTGACAGTTCATTATGCAAGAAAAATATTCCTTACTTTCAAATTCACAGGACGGACACCAAAGGAGTGGATCTCCCGACTTACGCAGAGATGTTCCCTGACCGATTCGTGGACCGCGGCACGATGCAGTATGCCTTGGAGCTCTGCTCGGTGCTGCCTGAAACAATGCAGGTAACCATTCACATTTTTTTCAACGCAAATAATTCCGCGTTTGACCACCAACTCGCCTGATGGTAGACTAACTCGCAGACCTAGAAGATACTTACCTATTCACTCTGACATTGAAAAGCTTTAGATTATATCTCTTAGGAAACCTTTGTATTGATGTAGTCATTAAGGGTATTGTGGTGACCGCTATGCTAAACGCATTAAAAACTCAGGAATTTTAATAATGTTAACATAATAATGACTTAATTTACGTTGAGATTGTATGACATAATGTAATGGTTATTTTCGAGCAGGTGGTCTGAAAAAAATCTTTCGTAGTTTTTGCCGGCGGCTTTGCCCGCGTGATATTTGGTTTATTAATAGTGTTACTACCAATCTTACCACCAGTAGTAAGAACAGTAAATGAATTACCGTTGTTACTACTGCAGTTGAAAGTTGTTAGAACAGCAATAATAAATTACCCGTGTTACTACCGTAAAACTAAAACAACAAAAAGAAACAAAATATGACCTGTCTCATGCTAGAGTTGCATGACAGGTGTCAAAGTGACAGCTGTCAAACTAAAACATGTTATTTTCACTATTTGGTTTGTGTGCTATCCCATAGAAACCTTTTATTTTTTCAAGATATAAAGTAGCCTATGTCACTTTGTTTACTTCAAACTATGACCATGCCAAAAATCAAGTCAATCCGTTGCTTCGTTGCTGCGTGGAAGACGAACAAACCAACAAACCAATGAATACACTTTCGTATTGATTTGATTTTAAAATGTTCGTTTATTTTTCTAACTTTAAAAACATTGAAATATAATTCTAAACTACCTAATAAATACAAATGCGTCAAAAATATGAAACCTACCTATATACCTACCTACCTTTGATTTGCTTGATCGTCGAAGTTAAGCAACGTTCAGCACGGTCAGTCTTCGGATGGGTGACCACGGGTGGCATTTACAACTGAGCGCTACCATGGCTCAGATGACACGATAAATTGTAGGCCACGGTTGTATTCATCTTTACAATAAAAGTAGTAACCCACGTAGAAATGAGCAATTATTACATTCCGAACCTAAAACTGAAATATTTAAAAAAGGCCCTGACTATAAGTCCATAAAAATTTACAATAAAATTCCCAATAAAACAGAAAAATAAACTTCTGACAAATCCTTTCAAACCCGTTTAAGACACTTTTTAACACAAAAATGCTACTATACGTTAGATGACTTTTTTAATGATATACTAAGCCCGATTACAGAGACGCCAGCGTAAATTAAATAGCAACGTAAAAAGTGTTCTCTCTATCGAATGCCTAAAGTAAAAAAGAAACAGAACTATGCTGTTTAGCTAATATAATTACGCTGGCGCCTCTGTAATCGGGCTTATTGTAAAACTAAAATAAATTATAATTGTTAAACTAGTTCTATAGTATTTATAGGATTAGATATCTATGTATAGCTAACACTAGCTAGGTATGTTTCTAATACTAAACATAATGTAAGTAACATGATTTTGTTATCAGAAATTGTGAACTAAAACTGTTACTATTAGTGTCATTTTTGCTTGTAAATGTTTCTTCCATTACACTGTTGAGCATAAATGTTTAGCTAGAACTTTGCTATGCCCTATGAAACAGGGTGACATGTACCTGAAAGTTAGTTAGGATCTAATTATAGCTTGAGTATGTGATCTTGCAAACAAATAAATTTCTAAATATCTAACCGTTTAGCCCCGTCAGAGGCCTTCAGGCGGCTTAAAATATTATCTCTGACACCAGCCTGTACTGTACTGTACCAGTCTTTTTTAATAGTCCACTGCAGGACGTAGGCCTACCTACGAAGGTTGATTGGGCCATATCCATCACGCTGGGCCAGTGTGGGTTGGCGGATTCACATACGCCATCGAATTTCTTCTACGGACGCATGCAGGTTGCCTCACGTTGTATTCCTTCATCGAAAAGCCTGTGGTGTGAAATTCCGTACATAAGTTCCTAAGAAACTCATTGGTACGGGACTGGGATTGAATTAATTACTTTCGAATTTATAACATTAGTGAGGATAAGGATTATTATATTTCCTTCCCCAGTGTCCCACAATCGAGATCGTACCCCCGAAACCTAGGATACCAGAGCAGCGCATGGATTACTGGCGAGAGGATATCGGGCTGAACTCCCACCACTGGCACTGGCACTTGATCTATCCGAGTGACGCCAGCGCCTCCTCCATCGTCGGCAAGGACAGAAGGGGAGAACTGTTCTACTACATGCACCACCAAATTCAAGCCAGGTTAGTTAAATTAGCCTTCTGGACTGAGGAAATCCTTAGAAGAACCAATATTGTAGATTCCTTCCTTCCTTCCTTCCTTTCAGCCATAGGACGTCCACTGCTGAACATAGGCCTCTCCTAAAGATCTCCAATAAGACCGGGTGGTAGCGGCTTGCATCCAGCGCAAACCTGCGGTCTTAATGAGGTCGTCCCTCCACCTTGTGGGTGGACGTCCTACGCTGCGCTTGCCGGTACGTGGTCTCCACTCGAGGACTTGTAGATTAGCAAATAGCAATGGGCAGGTCAAAAAGTATACAGAGCTGACCACTAAAATGCTGTTAGTTTCTGTAACCTACAGTTTTGCTACTCAAGGTTTTCAGACCACCTATAAAAATCCAATGACCCTTATAAAATTATATTCATAAAATTATTGGTAAAATTACCTACTAAAACCTGCGGGAAACTCCAGTACTGAAATCCGCTGACACGAATTTTCCACTGCGCAACGTCTGGCCCCGTGTTCACAGACACCTTTTTTAACCGACTTCCAAAAAGGAGGAGGTTCTATGTTCGTGTGTATGTATCTTTTTTTTGTGTATGTTCATTGATAATTTCGCCAATTGTAAACCGAATCGAAAAATTCTTGTTTAGTTCAAAAGGATATACTCCCGAGGTGGTCCCATTTTTTATTTTACAGAAATCGGCTGAGCCGTTTTTGAAAAAAACAACACTAATATTAGCAATTCGAGCGAAATATCCGAATTTTGTACACGATGAACATCGATAATTTCGCCAATTGTGAACCGAATCGAATATTTCGAAAGGGCATACCCCCAAGGTGGTCCCATTTAAATTTTATTGAAATCGGCCGAGCCGTTTTTGATAAATCAACAATAATTTAAACAATTCGAGCGAAATATTCGAATTTTGTACAATATGGAAGGCGGTTTTGCAATTTTTTGCGATGAATAATTATTGATTTTACTTATACCTAATACTTACGAGTACATGCTTAATACGTTTTTTTTTTATTCAGATACGATGCAGAGCGTATGTGCAACGGTTTGGCGCGCGTGGTGCCTTATAAAAACTTCCGCGAGCCCATTGCTGAAGGCTACTTCCCCCGGATGGATAGCAGGAACGCCAGCCGTACTTGGGTGCCCAGGTAACATCGGTTCTTACATATGAAATTAGAAACTGCACAATATAAAGCCCCAGCTTTGTATTGGATTCACTTCGAGTGGAGAGGAGAGTACGCCCAGCGACTATTGGTCATTTGAATATATATATTTTTTAGGGTTCCGTACCCAAAGGGTAAAAACGGGACCCTATTACTAAGACTTCGATGTCCGTCTGTCTGTCTGTCACCGGGCTGTATCTCAAAAACCATGATAGCTAGGCAGCTGAAATTTTCACAGATGATGCTTATTTCTGTTGCCGCTATAACAACAAATACTAAAAACAGAATAAAAAAAATATTTAAGAGGGGCTCCCATACAACAAACGTGAAGGAGTTTTTCGCTCGCTATTAATAACGGCAAGAGTAATGGGGCTCCCATACGGCACGGAACCCTTCGTGCGCGAGTCAGACTCGCACTTGGCCGATTTTTTATTTTCAAAATTGATGTCTACACAAAGAGCATTTACTTCATCCACATATAGGCAGAATCAAATAATTTGGCAACTGTGTACTACAAGCTGCAGCAGCAGATACCCGAATACTGACTGAAGCTCACTTAACAGCTGCGTGAGGATTGGGCTATCCGCAGCTTGTAGCTAACATCACATCCGCCTAATTGTATGATTCGGCCTTAAGTAGATGACTTGCCCAACTTACGTTGAGGCAAATAAGCACCACTATTTTAAGTAGTAACAAGTCGCGCGTCGCGTCTGCCAGACTAATTAGGTTTAAGTATTAGTGAGGTCGTGGTTTCAATCCCGGTCCCGTACCAATGAATTCCTTGGAATTTATGTACGGAATTTCACACCACTGGCTTTTCGGTGAAGGAAAACATCGTGAGGCAACCTGCATATGACCAAGTTAGAAATTCGATGGCGTATGTGAATCCACCAACCCGCACTGGGCCAGCGTTGTGGATATGGCCCAATCACCCTTTGTGGGTAGGCCTACGTCCTGCAGTGGACTATTAAAAAAGGCTGGTACAGTATTTCTATCTTTATTTTTTTTGTTGAAAATTACTGACCACAGACTCCAGGGTCTGTGCCCTTTGCTATCTAAAATTTACAATTATTTGATTAAATTGTACAAAGAGAGTTAGTACTTGAAATCTTAGCCGAAGTCGATGACTGTCATCGACTAAGATGCCATTTGTATCTTTCAAAATATTCATACTGTAATGTAATATTTGATTTAGGTACGAAAACATGACCATCCGCGACATGGACCGCCCCTCCACTCAAGATTTTATCAAATTGACCGAATTGGACACTTGGCGGAATGCCATCTTCGAAGCCATTGATAAGATGACTATAGAGAAGGTAAGGTACCTATTTCTGTTTTGCGCTAGAAAAATGGTTTTTGTAGACTGAAAAATATGAGTTATTTTCGAGCATATTATTAATTGGCAACTTTAAAAATAAATAAAATAAACACTTGGGTACATCTTACACACGGTTTCTGACCCCAAACTAAGCAAATCTTGTGATATGGCTGCCAGAGACTGATATACCTAATACATATTTTTAATACATACTTACCCTATGTTCAAACACCTATGTTCATCACATAAATACTTGCCCTGGGTAGGGATCGAACCCACGCCTCTTTGACCCAGCAGTTAGGGTCACTAACCACTGAGCCACGGAGGCAGTCAAATTAAAATTTAATCTGATGAACTAGGAATAACTTCTAACTACGCTTGATCAAAAAAACCAACATCACCTCTGTTTTGAACGAAGATCTTGATTTTTGACGAGTTATCATTCATTTTTTTTTTAAATTAAGTTGTAATGTATTAAAGTGGCAATTAAATTATGGGTAAATTATCTAAAATCGTTAAAAATTGATTTGATTATTTTACACTAGCGACCCGTCCCGGCTTCGCACAGGTTTATTATACATTTAAACCTTCCTCTTGAATCGCTCTATCTATTAAAAATCGCATCAAGATCCGTTGTGTAGTTTTAAAGATATAAGCATACATGGGGACAGCGGAAGCGACTTTGTTTTATACCATGTAGTGATGAAATGTATTGTTAATTTCACTTTAACAAGTCGCGCTCCCTTCGACCCCTCGTTGTCTCATATTATTTGCGGAGCGTGTCTTCGCTCGATACGCTCTTAAGGTTGCTCTCATTATACTGCCTACTGAGCATAGTTGTCATCCATCCATCCATCAGCCATAGGTCCTCTATTCCTGGACTTAGGCCTTTCTAATTTTTTTTTAATTCCAGGATACAGGCGAAACCATCGCCCTGGACGAAGAGACTGGTATCGAGTACCTCGCCAACATACTGGAGGCGACTGCGTTGTCGGTGCACCCCTACAAGTATGGAGACTACCACAACCAAGTGCACAACCTTGTCGCGTACATACACGACCCGGATGAAAACTATTCGGTATGTATTGTTACGAGATGGGTTGATAATCAGTTAAAACGCTAATTATTCACTTTGCATTTTATTACACAAAATCACTTCACAAAATCACAAAAGCACAAGACACAATTGTTTCGCACAAAACACTTCACACTGACACTGATATTCACACACACTGCTCTGTACACGAGATGCTTGTGCTCCGAAGGTAAACACGATAACTGAGTTGAACGAAAGGCATCGCTTTATTTGTATCTGAATAAAAGTTGCATCGAAATCTCTAGAATAATCGATACAATTGTGTTTGACCAAGTAAACATGCTGAAAGTTCTAGATTTTCCTATTGTTCTCTGATACATAAACATAAAAAAAAACTAACACAATAGATAGTAAAAAAGCAGCCGCAGCTTATGTCATAGTTACCGCATACCTAAACGTAAACGTGCGCGCACCTACCGCGTGACAGTATTTTATTCTTACTTTTTTCAAGTCAGCGATTCGTTCATTAAATTATTTTTCTAGACTAGATATGAATTGACCAGTAGGTAGGTAGTTGTACCAGATTTTTGATAGGCGTGAAATTATATTTGTTTAGACTTCTTTGCAATTTAGCAACTTTATTTCTTAAGATAACGGTTATAAATTGGCGTAGAGTTCAAATATAAATATTGGTGATAAAAATATAATTCGGTATCTTATGAAGCTAAAATTAATTATTGAATCGTAAGTGTAAGACTTTTCTATCCATCCCTCACCATGGTTCACTGCTCAACATGGGCCTCCCCTATGGATATCCAATAAGACCGGTTGGAAGCGGCTTGCATCCAGCGCAATCCTGTTCGGGTAGCACGGCTAAGGGAGAAAACCATTTTATCCACTTTTAATGTCAGTTGTCATTGTCAATCCATACTTTATTTCCTCTTCGAGGGTATATAATGGTGGTAAGACAATTTGTCCCTTTGCCATGCTTCCCGTGCTGCGGTCTTAATGAGGTCATCCGTCCACCGTATGGGTCCAACGCTGCGCTTGCCGGTACTAGGTCTTCACGTAAGAACTTTTAGACTCCTCTGTCATCAGTCCTCCGCTCTGTGTGCCCTACCCACTGCCATTTTAATTTGCCAATCCGCTGGCTTTGTCGGTAACTTTGGTTCTTCTACGGATCTCCTACACTTACTATACTGTACTGTCCCAGCCTTTTTAATACTCCACTGCAGAATATAGGCCTACCCAAGAAGGGTGATTGGGCCATATCCACCACGCTGGCCCAGTGCGGGTTGTTGGATTCACATACGCCATCGAATTTCTTCTAAGGACGTATACAGGTTGCCTCACGATGTTTTCCTTCACCGAAAAGCCAGTGGTGTGAAATTCCGTACATACGTTCCAAAGAAACTCATTGGTAGGGGACTGGGATTGAACCCACGACCTCAAGAATGACAGGCCGGCGTTACAACCACTAGACCACCACGGCTTACACTTATTATGATGGTATGACTTATACAGGAAGCGAACACTGTGATGGGAGACAATGGGACGGCAATGCGAGACCCCGTGTTCTACCGCCTGCACCAACACATCGATGATATCTTCGTCATGTTCAAAAACAAGTTCGCGCCATATGCAGCTGATAAGGTTAGTATAAACCGAATCATATTATTATTTTTCACAAAAAATGGGAAAACCGCCTTCCATCGTGTACAAAATTGGAAATGGACCCGCCATCTTGCATTAAAACGTAGCTATACAGGGTTATTTCTAATCAATTAGCATCTTCTTAGGAGCTTATTGTGTACATCAAAACTAACAACTTTTGTTCTGCGACTTTTGTCTAAACTCAAAAATAATCAGCTGTTCCATACATTTTGTCGAGAAAGAACGATATTTTTTTTATGGAACAACAACTTTTTTTCTGAGAATTATTAAAAGTCGTAGCACAATAGTTGTTAGTTTTGATGTACACAATAAGCTCCTAAGAAGATGCTAATTGTTCAGAAATAACCCTGTATACTCTGTATAGCTACGTTTTAATGCAAGATGGCGGGTCCGACGACCCAAACTTCAGTTCTTCGTTAGATTTCGTCGATTCGAACTTGATTTTGGGGGAAAGCAAAACAGTTTTACAAAAAGAAAAAACCTGCCAGTGATACTTTTTTTCAATTTATGATTTCTCTGAACTTTATTATTTTAGCTGGACTTCCACGATGTGGTAGTCTCATCAGTCAGTCTGAAGAGCGTGGACGACAAAGACATCAGCAACACCATCAAGACCATGTGGGAGCGAAGCCTCATGAACCTTCGGAACGGGATGGACTTCCGGAGACGCTGCAACGTGTATGCACGTTTCACGCATCTGCAGCACGATGAGTTCAAATACGTGTAAGTATGCTATTCTTTTGACTGCCTCAGTAGCCCAGTGGTTAGAGACCCTGACTCTTGGGTCAAAGAGGGGTGGGTTTGATTCTGACCCAGGGCAAATATTCATGTGATGAACATAGTGTTTTCAAAACAAAATCGAATTAAATTTATTTATTTAATCAAAGAATGTACTATTACAATGTTGTGCTAACGGGCCCCAAACTAGGCAAAGCCTGTATCTTGGGCACCCTGTGGCTGATTTCCATAGTTTGCTGTCTCGCTGTTCATTTGTTCTGTTTCATTTATAATACAAAATAATTCAAATTTGTTTTTTAACATTGTTTTCAATTGTATTAAACATGCACAAAATAGATCGATGTTCTAGATTATCCGATGTGTGTGTGTGTGTGTGTGTTTGTGTGTGTGTGTGTGTGTGTGTGTGTGTGTGCATTGTGACTTTATAGATATTTGCTCGAAGGCTGTAGCTGACAAAGGCACTCAGCTCTTGAAACAAGTTCCATTTCATTTAGAATTTTAAAGAATGTATTGTTTTCAGGATTGAGGTGGACAACAAGACCGGTAGCCCCCAGATTGGCACGTTCCGCATCTTCATGGCGCCATCTGCAGACCAGGATGGGAAGCCGCTGACGTTTGATGAGCAACGACTTCTCATGATCGAGATGGACAAGTTTTCGCGCACACGTGAGTGCTTTACAGTTTGCAGTACTGATCTTTAGATCCCATTGTTGCAAGCAATCGCTAGCCTTCTGGTCATCAGATCCTTTAAAAGAGTACTCTTCCAGTGACACCGGGCCACAACTCCGTCGAGCGTCAAAGCGTGGACTCGTCCGTCACCATTCCGTTCGAGCGCATCTTCCGCGACCAGACCGGGCCCCCCGGAGCGCCCGGAACCCCTGCACCTTCCGAGTACAGCTACTGTGACTGCGGCTGGCCTCAGTACCTGCTCGTACCCAAAGGAACCAAGGAAGGGTACCCTATGGTGCTGTTCGTCATGATCTCCAACTGGAATGAGGATAAGGTGAGACAAATAACCTGACTCAATATCTTAATTCGGTCTTGGCGTAAGTACAGCGTTTGCACCTGCAGCGCGTTCCAGCGGCGTACACGGAAGAAACCAAAAATGTGCTTTAACTGCATTCAAATGAATTGTTCTATGTCCAAAATTGACAACGACTACTACTTACATATTTTTCACATTTAACGACATTGAGGAACTAGTAGTAACTGTATATAACCACCTCCCTGTAGACATTACATCATCCCCTAGTCTACAGTTATTCAAAACGAGACTAAAGAAGTTTCTCATCGAGCAATCTTATTATAGGTTTGACGAATTTTATTCATTTAATATTTAATTTAATAGTATTATTATTGTAAAATAATATGATACTTAATGTAGAATTGATTTCTGTTTATGATAAATGAATTATTCAATTTAAATGTATTTATGTGTCGTCATTTTTAGATTGAGTACTATTGTAAATATTGTTATGACATGAACTCTTTTTTTTTTAACACAATTATTTTTTGTTATTATTATTATATTGTAATTAATTTTTCACTATGTAAAAAAATGATGTTTTTTGTATTACAGTTGTATGTAATATTTTTTATGACGTGTAAATTGACATTTTATTAATAAATTACTTATGACTTATGACTTAGTCGAGCGCGGCTTACCCTTTGTTTCTGATGCTTTTGTGTTTCTCCGTGTTCGATACTTACCTGCTTGCGTAAATACTTGTGACAAAAAAATTAAGGGGTATCATATGGTGGGAATCATTATGATAACGCTCTACCAGGTGAGTTGGTGGCCAAATGTGGATAACATTTGATCACCAACTCATCTGAAGGAAAAACACAACTGTACAGTTGTAATTTGTCACACCTGTGCAGTTTCTACTCACTCGATAACTACAAAACTTTATTAGAATTGTTGTCTAGAACACACTAAAATATATGTCTAATGTTAATCTTTACACACCCTTTCTCAGGTGGAAGGAGAAGTAGACAAATCAGGGAAAGACAACTCATCATACTGCGGGCTCCGCAACCTCAAGTACCCAGACAAGCGCCCCATGGGCTTCCCCTTCGACCGAAAAGCAGATGACAAAGTCCAAAACCTCAAAGACTTCCTGACACCCAACATGGGCATGAGCAACTGCACGATCCTGTTCACTGACACCACTAAAGATCGAGTTCAAAAAATCGATCAGACAGAAAATACAACTGAGACTAAGCCAAGTGGTGATTCGCGTCAGTGTGAGTGGCCTCGTCAGTGCCCCCGATCTAATATGGCTGGCCCTAATTGCGGACGGTCTGGTGGCTCTAGCCCCGATTGCGGACGCCCTGGAGGCTCGAGCCCTGATTGCGGACCCCCTGGTTGTGGTAGCTCCAGCTCCAGCTCTAGCTCGGGCTGTAGCACTCCGGAATGTTAATTATACTATTGGCCAGACTAGAATATCACAGTTTGAAAAGAAAAGAACATGGATATGTATATAAAATAAATGGTGTTTTAAGACACTGTTTAAAATTTCGCGATGTTTTTACCATTTATGGACGGGTCCATGTTCTTTTCAGACCTACATAAAATAATGTACAATAGGAATCCTTTCTTGTTTTTGGAACTTGATTGATTAAAGATAAATGGGTGTAATAAATAGGAAATATAGGCTTAGACTTATTATTGTAATGAATAAGAGAAATGTTATTATTGTAATAAAAAATATTATTTTTTGCTGTTGAATAAAAAGACATGTTGATATAAAAATATAACGGTTTACCATAACAGCTTTATTATTTAGTCCATATTTTGTCTTTTACAAGTGAATTAAAATTGTCAAAGAAGGATAAAGACAAAACACGAACTGACTATTAACTCTGCAATAACTTAGCGTTTCTTAATAAACGCACTTATAACTTTGATTGCTTTATTATTATTTGTTCGTTTTCATTTTTTGGATTTTATTTTGTAAGCATTGAATTTCAAAAATGTACAGAGATGTATGTTTGTTTCTGTTTTAATGTTTGAGAATAAACAAATTGAATGTTTACCTACATAAGTTTAGTTTTCGAAGTAGCAAATTTTTCAAGTATTTCTGGTATTTCTTACAGTGTAATTGTGATAAGTATGGTTTATTGATAAACTTGATAAAATTGATAAATATTGTTTATTGAGTATAATATTTAAATACTTATTAGGAATGTAATTTGTCTGTGTAGAAGCTTTAGAGTCTAATAGCTCCAATCTAAGGTCTAATAATTAGATCAAATATTAGAGGCGCCATCGTAATTATAATAGAAATTTAGAGTAGCCCTGTTTCTTTTTTTCTATATTATGCTTTATAGAAAGAACACAAACACAATTTTACGTTAAAAGAGTTTTTTTTTGTGATAAACATTTCAAAAGTTCGTTGCGAATGCAGGACTCGAACCTGCGTCTTTGGCACTCTTTCTGCGGTCTTGCGTGTTTCTCACAAAAATAACTCTTTGAGATAAACCTAGTGTGGGATACACTATCAAAATTAAAATCGTTTTGCCATTTACGTTGCTATTAAATTTACGATGGCGCTTTTAAAATTGGGCCTATTGTAAAGTACTATAAGTTGTTGAATAAATAAAAAATATCCCATCACAAAGTTATTTCTTTTACCTACCTACATCGAAACACCTGTTACAGGGCTAGTCATAAAGGGCATACTAAGCTGAAAAGGGCCAATTTAGACCATCATAATACAACTTTCACTACGGGGCTAACTCGGAACATGAAATAAAACCCAGATATTTCATACATTTTATCGATTGTGCGTTGTGTATAGTTTTGTATGGAAAAAATCAGCCGTAGGTTTTTTTCTCGAATCCCTGGTTGTTCCCATAATAAAAGTTGTTCACGATTATGGTCTCAATCACCCCCTGTCGGCTCAGTACACCGTATTTGAAAATCCCTGTATTTGCAACATTTAGGTATCCTACCTATATTTTGTACTGGCGTAGTTTGACAAAATGTTTCTCAGCGATCATCGAAGTTAAGTAACATTCGGTACGGTCAGTCTTCGGATGGATAACAGCGAGAAACCTAATTTACAAGTAAGCGCTACCGAGGACTGGATGACACGTTAATTAATACCGCTCCGTATGTTAGAGGCCTTCAAGCGGCTTGAAAAAATCGGCCAAGTGCGAGTCAGACTTGCACAAGGAGGGTTCCGTACCGTATCGCCCCATCTTGCCGTTATTAATAGCGAGCAAAAAACTCCAAAAAATCACGTTTGTTGTATGGGAGCCCCCCTTAATTATTATATACGTTATAATATAATACGTGTCTAATATTTTTGATAATATATCTGACGGCCTAATTAGGTATATTTTTTTGTCTTCATGCCTATTGTTCCTTCTATTCATTGTGGTGGAGAAGATGATGATTCATTACGATGCCTACAATAAACCAAAGGCAGGGAGAACAAAACAGCTTTTGAATTTATTTAATTAATGAATTTACTAATGTTTTTAAATCGTATAACATAATTCCAATTCAAAGAGGAATATATATTAGGTATATATTCCTCTTGTAAATAATATATTTAAATTATTTGGCTAAATAAAATATTGTTATATAATTTTGTCGTCAAACCGCTTTTCCTAATTATTTCGCAATATATGTATACAAAAAATTAAAAATGTTATTTTCTTTTACCAATCCATCCACTCATTCATCAGCCATATGACGTCCACTGCTGTACGTACATAATAATAATATGCCACCTTCATGGTTCTCCAATAGGGCCGGTTGGAAGCGGCTTGCATCCAGTGCGATCCTGTGGTCTTAATGAGGTTATTCGTCCACCTTGGTACGTGGTTTCCATTCGAGAACTTTTCGACCCCATCGGTCATCAGTCTTCGGGGTTATGTGCCCTTTTACCAATACCTAAGTTAATATGGGCGCGGTAGTGCCCCCGACAAGAGGAGCCAAGGGAAGCGAAGCGCTAGAGCACTAATCTACCTTTTCTCGTAGAAGTTCTCTGATTTTTTTGAACTCTCATAACTTGGGTTTGAAATATACTAGACAAACGAAATTCTCTGGATATCATATCTATAAAATAGACTTAGTAAACATATTAAGTTTCAGATATTATAGCTGCTTTTTTATGGGCGTAAGGTGAATCTTTATTCACTGTTCTTTATTTTTGTGTTACACAAATAGTTGTTGTAGTAACGAAACGGCCAAGCTACATATTACATTGACTAAGGTGTAGAGTTTGTGAAGTAAAAGCTTGTAGAGCTAAGTCTTGTAGAAAAAATGGCAGAATTATGAAACTGGCAGGTACTCGATGGTATCTTTTTTTACCGACTTTCAAAAAGAAGGAGGTTTTATGTACGTCCGTGTGTAGGTATTTTTATTGTGTATGTTCATCGATATTTTCGCCAATTGTAAACCGATTAAAAAAAATATCGAGTTGGAAAGGGTATACTCCTGAGTTGGTTTAAATTTTGTAGCAATAGGCTGAGCTGTTTTTGAAAAATTTGACGATTGTATACATCGACTCGAGTCTCGAGCTAACTATTCGAATTTTGTACTCTATTGAAGTCATTTGAGCCATTTTTTGCGAAATAATTTAATTTAAAAGCAAAATGTTTCCAATTTGAAAACCATATTCGAAGTGCCCATTTCCGTATACCTACGTCCTAGCCATTCGAATTAATCAATTATGAAGTTCCCAAATACCTATTAGTTTTAGTCGTAAAAAATATTTCGATTTTAATCATTATTTTCCTAAATAACAGCCTTCAATTTAGGTAGGAAAATATTTTACAATATTATGTATTATACTGGCATTGCAAGTAAATTATGTCACTCAGTAGAAACATATAAATAAACATTCAAGGCATTACAGGTATAAGATGTTTAATAAATAATTTTAGTACATAAAGCAAACTCATTAGTGCTTAATAAATTGAATTTTGTTAAAATTTCCTGTTTGTTTTTAAATTATCTATCTTACTGGATACCTAGCTGAAGTTAAAACGGCTAATTAACGAAGTAAACCTATTTATTATGTTTTGTAAAACATCTAATTTTCCGGTTATTGTTAGGTGAGTTCCAGAGATCTCACGGGATAGGACATATTGTTGTCTCGTTCAACCTATAGTGAATTAAATAGGTATCTTCTAGGTATATAAGCATGCTACAGCATCCCTAAACCGCAAATCTGGCAGAATGTAAACGTAATGTACTTATAGTAAACTAGCGACCTGCCCCGGCTTCGCACATCTTTATTATACATATAAACCCTCCTCTTGAATCATTCTATCTATTAAAAAAAACCGCATCAAAATATGAAAATCTTTTGAGTAGTTTTAAAGATATAGCATACATGGGGACAGACAGCGGGAAGCGACTTTGTTTTATACTATGTAGTGATAGTGATAATAAATTGTTTTATTGTTATTAAAAAAACTGCATCAAAATCCATTGCGTAGTTTTAAAGATATAAATAAGCATACTTGGGGACAGATAGCGGGAAGCGACTTTGTTTTATACTACTACCAGCGACCCGCCCCGGCTTCGTACAGGTGTATTATAATACAAATAAACTTTCCTCTTGAATCACTCTATTTATTAAAAAAAAAACTGCACTAAAATCCGTTGTGTAGTTTTAAAGATATAAGCATACATGGAGAGATGGGGACAGCGGGAAGCGACTTTGTTTTATACTATGTAGTGATACGAGTATTGATTTAAAGTCAGAGAAAGTATGTACTATAACTACATGTACATACATGTATAGGCTAAATTTTTCTCGGAAATAATAAAAGTCCTGAGAGAATAAAGAAGAATTAAGCTAGTTTTTTTTTCGCCAATAATAAGTCCGCGCTTGACCACCAATTCGCCTGATGGTAAGCGACGTTGTGGTTCGAAGATAAAGCACGCAGACCTATAAGATACCTATTCACTCTGAGCTTGAAAAACTTTAGATTATATCTCTTTGGAAACCGGAAAGCAGGAAAACTGTTCCATTCCCAAGCCGCCGTATTCAGAAACTAGCGACCCGCCACGGCTTCGCACAGGTGTATACATATAAACCTTCCTCTTGAATCACTCTATCCATTAAAAAAAACCGCATCAAAATCCGTTGCGTAGTTTTAAAGATTTAAGCATACAGACAAACAAACAGACAAAAATAGCGACTTTATTTTATACTATGTAGTGATGTTGAGTCAAATCGCTTCGTACGTTTCGAAAGAAAATCGACAATGTAGGTTAATGTAATAATGTGGTAATGTGGCGTCTTTCTACTTGACCTGCAGTAAAAAGGGGATGTAGGATAAGGTCGTGTAGCTCAGATGCACACTCTCTGAAATGAATCCTATAGAAAATGGACAGACTCGCAACCCTACGGCGATGCTCTAGGCTATGAAGTTTTTTTGCAATCAACTGTTCATCACCTATAAGCCGAATAGCACGCCGGTCCACCGATTCCAAGGCCACGAGCTGATACTTAGCCGAGCCATCCCAAAGATGGCAGCAGTATTCCAGACATAGTCGGATCTGTGCTTGATACAAAGTAAGCAGCTGTTCCGGTGTGAAATACCGCCTAACCTTGTTCAGGATACCCAGCTTCATACCAGCCAATTTGGCCCTAGATTCTAGGTACGTGCCGTAGTTCAATGTGGGAGTATAAAATGTTAGCCCCAGCAGTTTAAGGCGGTCTGTCACTATTAAAGGTATATCTTGAAATATGGTCGATAGTGCAAAGGGATACTTTTTTGCAGAAACAGACAGGCTTGGGTTTTCGAAGCGTTGAATTTGACGAGATTTTTGTCACCACACTACGGTGGTACCGCGTCCTAAGAACGGCGGACAAAATTACTTAAATCCTAATTAGCGGTTATTCCTCCTTTCTCCTTTGTATTCCCATCAGCTTTGACCCAAATATCAAAGTAAAACGATAATAATAATAATAATAAGGACTATTGTCGCCAATAGGCCTGATATCGTGGTGGTCGACCGGTCCCAGCGCCGGGCAGTGCTCGTCGACGTCACCATCCCACATGACGAGAACCTCGTGAAGGCCGAGAAGGACAAGCTCAGCAAGTACCTGGACTTGGCTCACGAGGTTACCGCCATGTGGGATGTCGACTCGACGATCATTGTCCCGATAGTCGTTTCGGTAAACGGCTTAATAGCGAAGAGTCTCGACCACCATCTTAAGAGGCTCTCGCTAGACGGTTGGGTCAAGGGTCAAATACAGAAGGTGTCATCCTGGACACGGCGCGCATCGTCAGGAGGTTCCTCTCACTGTAGCCCCAACCACCGGTAGCTTGGGCCCTGCCCCGCTGCCGGCGGCACTCTAGGTTTAGGTTTTTTTTATAGTATTTTGTTCTTTTATATAAATATTGTAAAAAAAACTTAAATTTAAGAAAATAAATGAATATGTGTATAATAATAATAATGATAATATTTACTTTATTGTACACCAAACAAAAACAGATACAAACATTCTTATACGATCTTTTACGATCTTGAAAAGGAGCATTTGATTGATGTGTCTGAAAATAAAAACTTTAATTAATTCAACGGCTTCGTAGACCGTTCTACGCCAGTAGCTACGACGGCAAAATTACCCTATAACTCCCAGAGAGGCAACCAGAGGCAGCTGATTTTTCTATTTTGAAAATATACGAATAGATATAGTGTGAATGCCGGACTGTGCCTGCCAATTCTTGTAAGTCAATGATTAATCAATATGAGACTAAAATATTTTAAAATATCTGCGGCGGCGTAGCACGTAAATATTGCAATTATGAAACAAAATATCTGCGTAATATATAAAAGGTAACCAAATATAGGTCTACCAGAATCTCATGGCATAAAAAAAAAATGTGATTTATGATGATGATAACTAGCATTATCCATAACAATAATTAGTGAAGGTCTTGTCAGATTTGGAATTAACTTCTCTGTCACCCATTTTGTAAAATTGTCCTTATTCATGTCGTGGTGGTAATCAGCAGAGACACTTGTTGACCTGTACACCAGACAACAATTTGGTACAAAGCCATTTTCGCCACCAGCGTTTACAATGATCCACCTCGCTCCAAGTGAAATACTTTTAGATGGACCTGCAATATCTTTGCTTTGCCAGCACTTGTTTACAGAACATGAACCGTGAATGTAAGTCTCATCTAAATAAATCACATCCAATTTTTTATGCTCTTTAGCTTATCGGTTTTCCTTCATACGCTCCAAAAACTTGAATCTATGTAGTTTTATGTCATGTCTCTCCATCAAAATGGTCCTTTTTGATTGGCATTTCACATATTCAAAACCAATCTCCTTAAGTATTAGTCTGTAAAAATAATAACATTTATCATGTTACTCAATTGATAGCTTAGTCATTCATCATTATCATCATCAGTCTAAATACGTCGCACTGCAGGGCGCAGGCCTACTCTTACGAGTGAGTAACTAAATAATAAACTATAAAGTAATTACTTTAAAGGTATGTAGTGACATAGCATTGTATAGCTAAGCGTCCCCCCTCCGCGACAGTTGCCTATACGCAGTGGCCCGAGCCGCTAGGGTGTAAAAGGAGACAATTAAAGAAACGTAAAAGTAATTCATTATTTTACTTAAAGAAACCCAGAGACAATAGTAGTTCGTAGCCTATATATATAAAGATAGGTCGCGACATTGGTGACCAACGACGTTTAAGTGTTTCGTGAATTTTAAAGAACTGTAATAAATATTTATGACAAAATGGACGCGGCTTCTGGGAACACGGCTGATATCGAAGAAAAACCGGAAGTAAGCCTTTCGGTCCTTTCATTATCTAGTAAAATACCTGATTTCTGGGTGGACCAGCCCAGGGTGTGGTTCATCCGCACAGAGGCAATTTTGGCACCACAAAAAGTCGGCGATGACGCAAGATTCAACATTGTTGTGTCAAAATTAACCAAGGAAGCAATTCAACAAGTAACCGATCTTTTAGTAAATCCACCAGACAGAAACAAATATGAAGCTCTTAAAGAACGTTTACTGCAAATTTATGAAGAATCGGAGAATAGGCAACTCCAAAAGTTGATAGGAGAGATGGAGCTGGGGGAGCAGCGGCCTTCGCAGTTATTGCGAAGGATGCGAGATCTTGCACGAGGAAAAATACCAGATGATACTCTACGCATTCTGTGGCAAGGTCATCTGCCGCAGGCGGCACGAGCAGTATTGGCGGTGACGGAAACGCAGGAGTTGGAGAAATTGAGTACCATTGCTGATAAGATTTTGGAGACAACTCGGCCCGCGCAGTTAGCAGAGATAGCACAAGCCTCAGCTAGCCAAGGTGATAAAATTATAGCCGAAATCGCAAAAATTAATCAGCGCTTGGACAACCTAGACCGTGAAAGGTCAAGACCCACTCAGCGCAATGGCAACGGTAACAATCGTCGTTCAACCTCACGTGCACGCAGCAATTCTCGCAGTCCAAGAAGCCCAGATTGGCTCTGCTTTTACCATTTTAGGTTCAAGGAGCGCGCCAATAAGTGCGTAAAACCATGCGCATGGAAGGATCCGGGAAACTAGGTAAAGTGCAGACAGAGGCGGTTGTTTGCACCATTACCCCGTCCCACCGCCTATGTGTTACAGACTTGAATAGTAGTTTACAGTTTTTGGTAGATACTGGCGCCAACGTGTCAGTTTTGCCCTATAAACGTAAACTATTTAGTGATAACGATAACGCTTCGGATTATAAGTTATATGCGGCAAACGGGACTGAAATAAAAACGTACGGTACAAAAACGTTAGTGCTAAATTTAAAGTTAAGAAGACCTTACCGATGGACGTTTATAATTGCTGACGTTAAGCAACCCATTCTTGGTGCAGACTTTTTAGAACATTATAAACTCTTAGTTGATATGAGTGAACGCAAATTAATAGACAAAGTGACTAGTTTATGTACTCTTGCAACTATAGTGACTCATAGTGACCCACCTATATTTACAGTGGACAGTAAACATCCGTATTTTGAACTTTTGCAAAAATACCCGGACATCACTAAGCCAGTTTCTTTCAGAGAGCCGTCAAAGCATTCGGTGTACCATTACATCGAAACCACCGGCCCTCCCGTCTACGCGCGAGCGCGGCCTTTGCAACCAGACCGCTACGCGAAGGCGAAAGAAGAGTTCCGTGTGATGCAGGAGATGGGAATATGCCGACCCTCTAAGAGTCCTTGGGCCAGCCCGCTCCACATTGTCCCAAAAAAGAATGGTGAGTTACGACCCTGCGGAGATTATCGCCGACTCAACGCTGTTACCAAGCCGGACCGTTATCCGATACCTCGCTTGCATGACTTCACGTATTTACTTGCGAATAAAAAAGTGTATTCCCGACTAGACATAAATAGGGCATACCATTTTATAGAAATTGCTCCCGAGGATGTGGAAAAGACAGCGATAATAACACCGTTTGGTCTGTTTGAATTCCCGCGAATGACCTTCGGTCTACGTAACGCGGCTCAGACATTCCAACGTTTTATGAATGACACGGTTTTGCAAGGGCTAGATTTTGTCTACTGCTATATTGATGATGTACTGATAGCAAGCGTTGATAAGGCCGAGCATAAACAACACCTTGCAAAAATTTTCGAACGGTTTACGCAGTATGGGATCTCCATAAACATGTCGAAATGTTGTTTTGGCCAGGGTAAACTAGAGTTCTTAGGATTCGAAGTTTCAACTGAGGGGATACGTCCTTTGGAAGACAAAGTAAAAGCAATTAAAAATTTTCCGAAACCGAAAACAGTTGCGGAACTTCGTCGTTTTATGGGAATGTTAAATTTTTATCGTGCTCATCTTCCAAACGCCGCATCATGCCAGTTGATATTAAATAAGTACTTGCATGGTTCTAAAAAGAATGATAAAACTATTATCGAGTGGAACGAAGCAGCCGATGACGCATTCGAACAATGTAAGGAGGAGAAGGCTGAAAAGGAGGAAATAATTATAGCTCAGAACGGAAACTCTTCCGTCGAAACACAAATGTCACAACAAGGACTGTTATTGATCATCATAATCAGTCTGCTCGCGGTGGTAATAGCGTATGTCGTCTGGAAGAAATTCCAGCGACAGATCGAAGCCTGGTTGCGGTCGCAGATAACTACGGGTATCGGTGACGCGCCACCGCCCACGCAGGTGCGCGTAATCCAGCCAGCGCCTGCGCCGTCAGCAATATAACCCATCCGTCAAATGTGTTTTTTGTGTTAGAAGCATTTTTAGAAGTAAGATTTTTTTTTATCTTTTAAGATGATTTTTAATTAAGTGCTTTTATTTCTTTTTTCTTTTAATAAGAGGGGGATATATGTAGTGACATAGCATTGTATAGCTAAGCGTCCCCCCTCCGCGACAGTTGCCTATACGCAGTGGCCCGAGCCGCTAGGGTGTAAAAGGAGACAATTAAAGAAACGTAAAAGTAATTCTTTATTTTACTTAAAGAAACCCAGAGACAATAGTAGTTCGTAGCCTATATATATAAAGATAGGTCGCGACAGGTACTTTAAAGGTTACTTTAAAGGTACCACCACGACATGAATAAGGACAATTTTACAAAATGGGTGACAGAGAAGTTAATTCCAAATCTGACAAGACCTTCACTAATTATTGTTATGGATAATGCTAGTTATCATTCCGTACGGGTGAACAAACCACAGACACAAGCCAATCGTATCGCTGATATAAAGGAATGGCTTCGTGCAAATGATTTACATTATGATGATCTTTGGCGTAAATGTCAATTACTTGAAGTAGTGAAACAAAACATGTCTGCGCCCTTATATGAGATAGATGAAGTATTAAAATCGCACGGTCACGAAGTTTTAAGGCTCCCGCCTTATTATATCCCATAGAAATGATTTGAGGTATAATGAAGCAAAAAGTTGCTGATAAAAATGTAAATAGGCCTGCAAGTGACATAAAATTATTAACAGAAGAAGTGTTCTCTCAAATTGGTGGAGAGGCATGGCGAAAATGTTGTGAACATGTAAGGAAAATTGAAAACGATTTCATCAAGCAAGATAGACTAATTGAGAGGCTGGAAGAGCGATTTATAATAAATACCTCTTTATCTTCATCATCTGATGAAGAACAAGAAATGCAAGAGGAGTTCTTGGAATCGTTTTCTAGTTCTGAATGAGGTGTTAAGTTTTAGTATGATTTAAATGATATATAATAAATTAGTACATGAAGTAATGTACGATTGATTTATTTTTCATGACTTATTTTCCTATGAAGAACCCGATGTATAACAATATTCTTCATACACATACCATATATACTTCATGTTCATTAATCTTTAACATAAATAAAAATTTTAAATTTTAAAGTATCAAGATCGTTTAATCCTATTTCCCCAGTATTGCACGCAACAAATTTTTATTTCCTCATTTGCCATGAGATTCCGGTAGACCTAGACATACCTTGTTCTTGGAATTCCATTATAACAAATACTGGAAACAAACAAGTGAATTCTGAGAAATGCTTTCGCCAAATACCAAAGGACTGATAACGACAAGTTGCAATAATGCACATGCACGCACAAAAACAATGTTATCTAGGCAGTCCGATAAACTTTATCATACTACCTCACGGGACTTATCGCGCAATAAAACTTGAGATATGTATATTAACAGTCTGCCCGTGACCACGACCAATGCAGCTTGGTCGAAACGTCAGGAGGAGAAAAAGAGGTACTTAATTAGCTCATATCTCAAGTTTTATTGCGCGATAAGTCCCGTGTAGTAGTATGATAATGTGTTTAAATCGCGAAAGTTTAAAAATAACAGTCCGATAAACTATTATAGATAATTTCGCAATCCTTTTTAACTATCATTTATTTTTTGACCTTTGAACACTCACTTCAAAGGTAAAAAACAGAGTGTTCAATTTCATTTTTTCCTAAATATTGACTGTTCCTTTGAATGTGCATTGACTTTCACAGCTATTTATGACAATAATGATCAATTTATAGTATGAGACAAACCTTTCTTAAGTTTTTTAGCACCAGTTAGGGCTGCTGGCAGGTAGGACAGGCAGCGGCACACACGTCGCCCGTCCATCCCGTCTGCGCCCCCGAACAACAATATTTTATTGAGTTTTTATAAAAATCGCAGAACAAAAGTTGTTAGTTTTGATGTACAAAATAAGCCCCTTAAAGGATAATAATTGATTAGGAATAACCCTGTATATGTACGAACAAGACAAAAACACATCAATGACTTCCGAGCTGGTTAAATTGATTTGCAGTGTCTGCTTTTGTGATTTGTATCACAAAAATGTTAAAGTTTGATTAATCAGCTTTGACTAATACATATTGATCGCCACTGAGATGATCATTGGCGTTAATTTGAAATGAATATTTGCTTTGAATTATTTTAAGAGTTTTTCCGCTCTGTTGTGATAAAAGCACAATAATTACTGTAAAAAATTTATTCTCATAGTGATATTCTCGACATATGTATCGCCTGTAAACGAGGTGATCCTAAGTGATCAGGAGCTCACTCTCAAGAATATTCTTATCCAAACCAAAAAAAAAAGTAAAGTTTACATGAAATATCTTTGCACACCTTGAAAATCATTGAAAAGGTCTGGTATGATGGTTTTATTTAGCAAGTTTATATACTTTGTCACGTTAATACGTATCATTACTTGTGTGAAGAAAGCTTACAGCTTACACACATATTAACATGTGTACCTTGTACCTTACCTTGTACATCAATCCATCCATCTGTGTGGTTTCTAGCTTTGATGTTATTAGTAGGTACATACTACAGTTCTGAAATCGACTGATCTATCTTGCAGCGTTATAATACACATAAGTACCGCACATAAAATTATTTTTAATCAAGCTCAAAACAGCTCACTGAACTACGCGAAGGGTTGCTCTCGGTGTTCTTTTCAAGATACAACCCAAAACAAAATGATTTCTTGACAGAGGAATCAAAGTATAAACGTAGAAAACCGGATAAAGTAGTGAAATTACCAGTGCTCGGAGTTCAAATGAAGGACGTCAAGTTCTCAGATGAAGACCAAAGCGTAGCAAGCTTAGCATAGAATGATTAAAATTATAAGATGGAATGGAAAGAGGACCTCGATTTGAACTTCGTTGCATAATTCAATGGCTGAAATGATGACGATTATGGTGCTGGCAACTCCCAAAATGTAAGAAAATTCTTCAGTGACCACGGATGGTATGGTGTTGTAGCTGAAATGATGATGATAATGTTATCGATAATACCTAAAATGTAATTAAATATACCTAGTCAGGTCATAAGTAATGTCACACAGTAAAAACTTTTCTTTTAGAATGCTGGCCACAAAAGAGTTTATTGAATTCGAATTTCGAATTGTTCATGAAAATAAAAATGTATACTTTTTAGAATTTTACTCATTTAAATATGGAGTGGACGCTTAAAGAAGACCGTGTTGCAGTTATTGCGATGCATCGTTGCGGTTACGCGCCAATTCAAATTTTTGACATACTGAAGAATTTGAATATAACCAAAAGATTCGTTTATCGTACCATCAAACGATACAATGAAGACTAGTGTAGATGACAGGTCAAGAAGTGGTCGCCCTCGGTCTGTTAGGACTCCAGCAGTGATAAAAGCTGTGAAGGCGCGAATTCAAAGAAATCCCAAACGTAAGCAGAAACTGTTGGCCCTTCAGATGGGGTTAAGCAGAACCACGGTGAAAAGGGTGTTAAATGAAGACTTAGGGCTTCGGGCATGTCGAAGAAAAACAGGACATCGTTTAAATGCTCCTCTAATGGACCTGAGACTGAAGAGATGTCGCGCTTTGTTAAAGCGGTACGCGGGAAAAAAATTTCGGGAAATTCTTCTTTCGGATGAAAAAATTTTTACCGTAGAAGAGAGCTACAGCAAACAAAATGATAAGGTGTACGCACACAGTAGTGAAGAAGCGAGCAACCGTATTCCGCTTGTCCAACGAGGTCATTTTCCATCCTCGCTCATGGTATGGTTGGGAGTTTCTTATTGGGGCTTAACAGAGGTACATTTTTGTGAGAAAGGTGTAAAAACGAATGCAGTTGTGTACCAAAATACAGTCCTGACGAATCTTGTGGAACCTGTTTCTCATACCATGTTCAATAACAGGCACTGGGTATTCCAACAAGATTCGGCGCCAGCTCATAGAGCGAAGAGCACACAAGACTGGCTGGCGGCGCGTGAAATCGACTTCACCCGGCACGAAGACTGGCCCCCTCCTCCAGTCCAGATTTGAGTCCGTTAGATTACAAGATATGGACTTGGAGAAAAAGGCGTGCTCAAAGCCTCATCCCAATTTGGAGTCACTCAAGACATCCTTGATTAAGGCAGCCGCCGATATTGATGTGTCCACATCAATATCTCGTTCGTGCTGCGATAGACGACTGGCCACGCAGATTGAAGGCCTGTATTCAAAATCACGGAGGTCATTTTGAATAAAATTTATTGTCATAAGAATCTATGTATTGTTAAGTTCATTTTGGTACATAAATGGTTACATCCTGCTCCCGTATCAATGAATTTCTTTGGATCTTACGTACGGAATTTCACACTACTGGCTTTTCCGTGAAGGAAAACATCGTGAGGCAATATTGTGCGTCCGTAGTAGAAATACAATGGCGTATGTGGATCCACCAACCCGCACTGGACCAGCGTGGTGGATATGACCCTATTAATAGGCATAACTATAAGACTAGGTAAAAATATCATTATTATAATTAGTTCGTGAGTGAGATCATCAAAAAATATTGGACACGTATTTTTTCTTTTGTCAATCAATAAATTAGAAAGACAAACCATGTCAAAGTTCAAAGGGTCGTGCGTGACGTCACTTCTCTTACAAATTCCATACATTTGTATGTGACTTGTGACGTCATGCGGAACTTTTAACGGGCCATATCTTCATCATTTGTTCATTAATTGACAAAAAAAGAGTGTCAATTTTTTTTTAAATCTATCTGACGGACTTAATATATTTTTTAGTCATCATACCTATTCACCCTTAACCCTTCCTGGGTAGGCTACGTGGGAAGCCTACGTCCCACAGTTGACAATTAAAAATGGCTGGTACAGGTATAAATTGGATGTTGTACTTATTAATGAATTACTTACACTACATAATTACTTATCCATATTTTTTCTTTCTCAATATGAATCGAACAGGCGGTCAATATGGAAGACATTCGCAAGTATCTGCTGCTGTTCTTCAATCGCCCAATGGAGCCCTGCTTCATGCCCAAAGGCGAAGAAAATATCGCATTCAAAGTACCTGCGCACTACTACGTGAGTATTTTTACCGAATTCCAAAAAGGAGGAGGTACTATTTTCGTCAGTATGTTTTTTTTTATTCATCTATATTTTCGTCAATTGTGAACCGATTTGAAAAATTCTTTTTTATTTCAAAAGGGGATATTTTCGAATTGGTCCTATTAAAATTTTATCTTAATCGGCTTAGCCATTTTTGATAAATCAACAATAACTTACATGGATGTCTCATCGATTCGTGCAAACTATTCGAATTCTGTACACGGCGGTGGTCGGTACAAGTCAGTGGTACCTTTTTTGAGAAAAATAAAGTTTTCATATAGGTACACAGAGGCCGTTTTAGAATGAGTTTGCATAGCAAACGAAAACTATAAAATTTAATGATTTACTTTGGCCATACACTTTTGTTAGCTCTTTCTCATTTCTGCCAGGGGCGCTGTAGGTACGACAATGTATGGAGCCACACGATAAGATAAGATATATGACGTTGAAATTAAATTAATAATAAAAGTATAAAATATTTTTCGTGACATTCTTGGAAACAAAACTTAATTTGAGTATTGCGAACGCTTCTATAAAGAAATACCCTGATATTTCTCTATACAGGGTTACTGATAATCAATTAGCATCCTTTTAGGGTCTATCAAAACTAACAACTTTTGTTCAACGACTTTTATCAAATCTCAAAAAAATGCTGTTCCATAGAAAAATATTGTTCACTCTCGACAAAATGTATGGAGCTTTTTTTAGTTTTGACAAAAGGTACAGAACAAAAGTTGTTAAACTTGATGTGCAGAATAAACCCCTATATGGATGCTAATTGATTACCAGCAACCCTGTATCCACATAACTATTTTTCGCTAAAAATAGCACAATCGACTTCAGCTATAAAATGAAATCATTTATTGTCAAAAAAGTACATTGATAACAAAATATACATAATTAAATATTAGCATCCATGTTCCTATTTATGGACTCGTCCAACATAAAATTAAATCATATTATAATAAAACATAACATTAATAAGTCGTAGTGGTCTAAAGTCCCCGTCACGAGAAGCTATAAATTTTGTAAACAAGTGTTCAGGAGTTCACAACATTTGGACCAACAAAAAAATGAATTTGTTTAAGATTTAATAAATTATTAAGTAACAAATATTAATAAACATATATTATATAAGAATAATTATTCGCTATATAAGCTATATCACCATTGGTGTACCAATTAACCTAACCAATTACTTCACAATTTAAAACCTACTTCTTATATTAACCATATCTTAACAACAATAAAAAGTGATAACGAAACAATAACAAAATTAACAATAACAACCAGATCCGCGATATATGCAAAGCAATGAAACCTCGTACGCATTCGAAACTCGAATGACGCGTTTATTTCGAAATGGCGTCCCGATAGTTTACAATCCCTGCGACGGACGCATTCCGGTACCAAGAAACAAAAACGATAGCGCTTTGCGTCGTTAAAATATGATCCGACTAAATTAAATTGGTTGTTACTTTCATATAACCCGTCTATATTTCATGTCGATTGAATATGGTCAATTTATTATTATCTCGCAGTATAAAATGTCTACTTAGTAAAAGATGTTTGTTTACATAATTTATAGCTTCTCGTGACGGGGACTTTAGTGGTAATGACACCAGCCTTACTCAAATCCCGGACCCGTACCAATAAATTCCTTGGAATTTATGTACGGAATTTCACACCATTGGCTTTTCGGTGAAGGAAAACATCGTGAGGCAACCTGCATACGTCCGTAGAAGAAATTCGATGGCGTATGTGAATCCACCAACCCGCACTGGGCTAGCGTGGTGGATATGGCCCAATCGCCCTTCGTGGGTAGGCCTACGTCCTGCAGTGGACTATTAAAAAGGCTGGTACAGTACAGTATAACATTAATAATCAATTAGATCAATTAAAATTCAATAATTAAATTAAAACAAAAAAAAAAAATGTTCTAAAAATTATTTCGTATCTGCGTCAGAAAGCGATAAATATTTTGAATGTATGTAGGAGATTTTACAATCTACCCGCAGATGTTCTGCACAAACATCGATCAGCTGTACTGTCAAGTCATACCTGAACAAAGTGAACAATAACGTTTTTAAAGTAAACATTACTGCAAAATGCATCCGCTGGATAGGGGCTTCGTTATTAAACAATATCAATAAATCACATATAAAACTAAATTTAAAATCACAGACTACATTATTACAGAATTCAATATTATGTACAGAATTCAAATCATTTGCACGAGTCAATGTGTCATCTCATCCATGTAGTACAGGTATTGACATTATTATTTTTAGACAAGGTATATTTACGTGCATGAGTGGTAGGCAAGTGATATAATGTGACGTATCATGTAGTTCCGTGTTGTTACCAATACTCCATAGACGCCTCTGGTAAATTCTCCACTGCTTTACATAGGTATGACTTGGACTATGTTTGGACTTGACTGCGACTTTGTTGGACTATGACGTAACTACGACAGTGACTATTTTGATAAAATATCAAAAATTATACTTGCCACTGCAAATGCACAATAATGCGACGCCAAAATATGAAAGAAGAAGAAGAAATGCTGTCGAAATTATGGTCAATAGCCATCCTTTACGAACGAAAACAAACAATCGGCCAAGTGCGAGTCGGGCTCGCGCACGGAGGGTTCCGTTCTGGACAGACGACATAACTTTGAAGTGGCGTGAATTGAATATTTACGAAGAAATATCACATCTTAGCGCTAAATTCTATGGAAATAAACAAGATAGCATACATTTTCAAAAATTAGGTATATACGCCGCCAGGTTACGTCAACTGTATATATTTTTGTAGAGATGTGATAAAAATATCACGCAAAAGTAACAGTATTTATAGTTTAATAATTATTATTATTAAGACATTATTCTGTCGAATAACTATATAACAATCATTTCCCAAAAGAAATAATAAAAATAGACGAGACTCACATTTTTGAATGCAAATTAAAAAGTCTATTATTGGGAAAGGCGTATTATTCGATCAATGAGTATTTAACTGATAAATTTTAGCCAAATGTAATTTTTTATTTGACATCCCAGTGAAAAATTGTATTATTTAATTTATAAATTGACTCCGTACCGACGTTATCAAACATTATCTTTATTATTATTATCTGACATTCACAAGTTTAGTATAATTGGCATTTTCTTTTTTGACACTGTATAATTATGATTTTGTTTAGGTAGACGTTTTGACATTTTTACTATATATAACGGGACAATAGCCTTAAGTTTATTTTTAAATAGTGCCACTTAGTATAATTTTGAAGGACTAGGAATGGAAGTGGCAACATTCCTGGGGTAATGCTTGTAACAAACGCTGCTGATTGGTTCCAAGGAGGTTCCAAGTGACATCGCATGATCGGCCGATGGGCAGGAAAATGCGAGGTGACATGTCAGAAGTCAGTTGTAAATAGGGCTTGTTCGGAAGAGGTGGTGAACTGTACGGCTTCAGTGGAGTATTTTGATAGATCGGTGGCAGCGTGCGTTACGCTGCGGAACTCCATGTCCTTCGCTTAAAGTTTTCTCTATAATTGTAATCATACGTAATCTTCTGTGAAATAAACCTGATTGTTCGTGACGTCGCATTTTATCTCCTCGCCCGCTAAACCCAGGCCATTGCCACACTAAAGCATTGTTGGGTTAGTGGTATAAAATCATTACCACGTTGAAGAACCATAACTGATGCGGAGCCTTTTTATGGTTCCGATTTATAATTGACGTTTTATTTTCTGTCTGAAGTTATTATTTTGGACCAAGACCAAATCGGAAATGTACGACCGTGAATGGACCGCTGATAATTATAATGACAACTAAGGTGACAGTTTGACACTGACGTTTTGTATATTCACTCTTTCTTTTGCTGGCTTAATCTATGTTCAGGGTGTTTACGAAATCGAATGTTTATGTTCATTTTTATTGTTTAAAGTTGTGGTTGTGTATTGCCTTGCTTTCTGTTTGTTTTGGTTGATCCCAAACGAAATTTCGAAACTGTAAATTGTAAGTACCTACTACTAAATAACTAGAATAGGTAATTGAAGCACATTTGCACGCCGAAGGGTGGAATATGGCGATCATAAATATTGTACATAACATCAATATTAAACTGTAAACACCCATATACGCAAACAAAGAAAAAAATAATCATAATTTCCATTTCAGAGATTAGCCGGAACAAACAGACAGACAAAAATTGTAAAAAATGTTATTTTGGTGTATGTACCGTATATATATTCATAGACATGTAGTAAAAAACAGTTAGTTGAATATTACAAACAGACACTCCAATTTTATTTATATTTATGTATAGATGTATAGACTAGCTGACCTGTCGAACTTCATCTCACCATTTGTCAACTGTCAATGTCATGACAGGTACAGGCACATTTTGTATGGAAAAATGAAATTAATGTTATTATTATTTTTCTCGCAACCTTTACAAGTTTTCTCACCGTTTAAACTTTCCCTTAACTTCCACAAATATTTCAAGATCAAAATTAGCCAAATCTGTTCAGCCGTTCTCGAGTTTTAGCGAGACTAACAACCACAATTCATTTTATTTAGATATATAGATAGATGTATAGACTATGTAGCTGACCTGTCGAACTTCATCTCACCATTTGTCAACTGCCAATGTCATGACAGGTACATGCAGGAACATTTTGTATGGAAAAATGAAATTAATGTTATTATTATTTTTCTCGCAACCTTTACAAGTTTTCACACAGTTTAAACTTTCCCTTAACTTCCACAAATATTTCAAGATCAAAATTAGCTAAATCTGTTCAGCCGTCCTCGAGTTTTAGCGAGAGTAACAACCACGATTCATTTTTATTTAGATAATATATAGAAATAAAACTGCGCCCACACCAAACACGCGAATTGAGTAACAAGAAATTGTTGTTTTAAGCAAACATGTATAAATATTGTATTAGCATTTTATTTTATTAACAACTTTAGTGGTTTTTAGAAATAGGAATTCAACAGGCAAGTAGGAAAATGCAACTTGGTTACTTTTTTATAGGGTCAGTTAAATAGTAAATATCAGTGTTATTTTATTACCCGTTACGAGTACCAGTCACGACCAATTGACAGACTTCAGCCGGGCTATGATGCGCACGAAGTAATATTTCTTTTGACGTGTCAGAACGAGACAGCGTTATGGCAATGTATTATATTTCTGTCGTTTTGTCACACGTCGAAAAGAGTTCTTTTCGTGGCTTTTTGTGGTCGCATGCTGGACTAGCAGGATCACATTCTCTCGCTATTTTTAGAGTTTAAAAGACGTAAGCAATTTTGCTTCCAAAAAAATATTGTACAAAGAAAAATGAGAACCGTTTTGTTTCAGCCCAAGTACTACAACGATGTACTTAAATTACTACCCAAAGATGGGCCCGTAATGACTAGCGTCGTAAATGACGAGGATTTTGCAGCGAAGGTACGTATAACGGTCATTATTCAATGGCGCAAAAAATGCAACTAATTTCTAAAAGCTGAATTTTTGGTATTACTTTGTCACGGTGGTGTACAACAATACCCCTGCCCGGGTAGCACAGAAGGGGAGAAAACCATTTTATCTACTTTTAATGTCAGCTATCATTGTCAATCCATACTTTATTTCCTCTTCGAGGGGATATAATGGTGGAAATACTATTATTCCCTTTGCTATGCTTCCCGTGCTGGTTCCGTAAGCTCGGATGCTTAGCGTTTAGTGGGGACACTATAATGCGGCCAGTCATCCATACGATGGGAGTATGAAAATTGCCAAACAGTAATTTGTTATACAATAGCGCAAATTTGGATTTTATCCGCATAGGGCGTGTGCTCAGTTTTGATGACCAAGCATGTATTGGATTCTAAACTTGGAGTCCTGAGCGTTAGCAAGTCAATCAAGGAAGCACGATGTGAAAAATCTTTGCACTCCAGTGCAACACGTCACTTTTCATCCCACCTCAGTGACGAATGGCTAAATGCAAAAAAGGTAAGGTCACAAAAAAGTTCCGAGTCAGAGTCATTAACAAATTAAAAAAGGTTGTATGATAAATTCGGCACCATGGAGGTAGAAATAAATAGGTTTAATGATGTTTTGGATTCACAAACTTAGTACACACGATGTTCTACATTCAATTTACTTTATCCTCTCAGATATCGAAGATCAAAAATACTCTTTCCGAGACGGGGGGATGAAAATTATTCTTCTGTGTTACGACAGCCGGAGCGCAACCGCGTCCGCGTAATATGTTCGTGACTAGAATGACAGTCGATGAAATAATAATGTTTTTTTAATACGGGCAAAAGTGCCTTTATTAACTACAACAAAACTACACAACTATTACATAAAAAGCGTTGGATCATCCTCAGACCTTTGAAGGTCTAAAGATAATCCAAATGCCCAAACCAATAATGCTTTGTTCAAAATAAAATTATGTTGAATTTTCAGTTTTCTGACACGATCCCCTGGGTACGCATCATCGACATCCACGAGGTTGACGTGTCCGAACTATCGCTAGCCCTGGAACTGCCCAAACTCGGGCAGTTCTCCATCTTCTTGCCCAAGCACCGCAAGATAGCTGCACGCCTTGTGGACGTCTTCATGGAAGCGAAGGACCTGGATACTTTGCTCTCACTCGCAGTCTACTGCCAGCTAAATTTTAACCCGTTCTTATTTGTATTCTCCCTGGCCGTCGCCCTTCTGCACAGGTATAAAAGTGTCAATGATACAATGATTTATTTGTCTGTAAAACTGGGTCAAATTATAAAAAGGTCTTAAATGTATTATTATGCTCTCTATTTTGTACCTAAAATATAGGTGAACAGACGTTTACATGGTTGAAAATGTCTGCCTTCTATAAGGTACCATACCATGGCAATAGGGATGGAACATGTAAGGCAAAAACATAATAAATTCTCTTGAAAAGTATCAGACCATGCCCACTAGACTGTTCCGTTTTGAGCGTTTTGGCACCCGCAATATATTCCCGATCGTTGTTGAAATTTGGAACGTTGGAATGGTCGTAGTGTAGGTCAAATAACTTCTTGGTGGCTACAAGCTTCGTAAAACCCAATCCTGACTGAAGCTCACTTAACAGCTGCGCGAGGGTTGGGTTTCACGCAGCTTGTAGCTAAATTCACAGCCATCAAGAAGTTTTATTCCGCCTATAAGTTTGTATTTAAAAACATTTTTGTCTTCGGCATCCATATCACAAGCGTAGCTTAGTTTGGGGTCAAAGAATTTGTGGTAGATGTCCCCTGATTTGTATATTTGAAATTTTCAAATTTTCAGGCCAGATACTAAAGGAATTGAGTTGCCGAGCCTCGCGGATATTTTTCCTGCCATATTCGTAGATAGGGACACGTTGAACCGAGCCAGGGAGCTCATCTACGTTCTTCCGGATGCCATCAAGGTAAGAAATAGGCGACTATAGTAGTGAAGCGACTAATTTTGCTACAGATAGGCCCAGACAAACTAGGCGCTCCGGTACGTGGTCTCCATTCCAGAACTTTGCGGCCCTATTGGCCATCCGTTCTAGAAAATAATTACGTGCCTTTGCATTTTAACTTGCATATCCGCTGGGATAAATTTGTAACCTTTTATTCTTCTTAATTTTTAGGGTTCCATACCCAAAGGGTAAAAACGGGACCCTACTACTAAGACTCCGATGTCCGTCTATCCGTCTGTCTGTCTGTCTATCTGTCACCAGGCTGTATCTCATAAGCCGTGACAGCTAGACAGCTGAAATTTTCACAGATGATTTATTTTTGTTGCCGCTTTAACAACAAATACTAAAAACTGATTTAGAGGCTTATTAATAGTTATTTAATTATCCCACACGACAAACGTGATTTTTAGGAGTTTTTTTGCTCGCTATTAATAATGGTAAGAGGAATGGGGCTCAGGGGGCTCCAAACTCTTTTGTTTGGTGTCGTAAAATACAAAACTCCGAGTTATCTGTACGTGAAGTTGTCATGGAAGCAAGGTCGTAACCCTCACGTGACTCGTGCATGTTCGAAGTTGTCTCTTCTGAGGACAGAACGTCATCACTCAGCGGCTATTAGAGGCAGCTTTCGATATGCCGCTACTAAATGTTGGAACAATATACCACCTCCCATAAGGAACGTGCAAAGTTTGTTCTGTTTTAATTATAAACTTACTAAACTAAAACAAAAAGTGAGTAATCTCTCAGAAACGATATAAGTGCCATCTAGTCTAAATTGAGATCTCATTGTCATTGTGCGTTAATTTGTGATTTTATGAACTGCGTACCTTCCTGAAAATTTATATTTTATTAATTTATTGCTGTCCTAAGACTATAAAACCTATCAATTGATTGATTTGTTTTGTTTTTGTGTTTTGTTGGCCTCTTTCGTATGAAGATATCTAATCTTATGTGTAATAGTGTAATGTAGGATAATGCGTGTTGATGTTTTAGTTTATGGAATACTGTCTTTGTTGTATGATTTATATTAGTGTGTGTATGTGTTTTCATATGTATTTATACTCTTATACTCTGAATCGTTGTTAATGTTTAGATTTATATTTATGTTGCACATGACTTCAACTACCGGTCTCAGCAGAATACCAGCGCTGATTGTCCTCAATCAGCATTTCACGCTGAGTTGGGATCGGTTTTCGTGGCATACCGTGAGCACTTGCTGCAAAACTACTGTTTCTCATGTTTGTCGTTTGCTCGTTTTTTCTTAATTTTGTTATTAGCTGTGATTGTTCATGTATGTCACGAAATAAACGTTCTTTCTTCTTTCTTTCTTTCAAAACTGTACGGAACCCTTCGTGCGCCAGTCCGACTCGCTCTTGGCCAATTTTTGATCTTTCATTAATTCTCACTTTGTTTCTACTACAGATCTCTTCATTCCTAATTCGATCTCACAAAGAGACCGAATCAGTACCTACTCATTGTCTCTTTTATCCCCCAGACTCCCGTAGTTGTTGTCGACCCTCCGAAGGTCTACATTCCTGAGCAGCGGGTGGCGTACTTCCGCGACGACTTCGGGATCAACTGTCACCATTGGCACTGGCATTTGGTCTATCCTGGAATTCCCACAAAGACAGAAGTAGTGAACAAGGACAGGAGAGGGGAGCTGTTCTATTACATGCACCACCAGATTGTTGCCAGGCAAGTATTCAGAGATCACCATATAGATCAAATTATAGTAGGTTTTTTTTGAAGTTACTCGAGCCAAGATTAATTTAAGATTCTTTGCATCCCATAGAGTAGAGTTTAAATATTAAATTCACGCTACATCAAAGTTGTGTCGTTTGTTCGATCACGACTTGTCAGGACAGGATCACAATTTCTCTCCTAACCGGGCTATACATTGTGTTGTTGTAATGTTATGTTTCTTAATAATTGTTTTTTTTTTTTGAGTTTTGGCGGGAACGTGGAAAAATCATGTCGCCTCATTGTATTATACTTTTGTTATTATCAGTTAAAATTAGTGAAAAATTGTGGTATTTCGTTGATTGTGAGCTGATCTACGCGCATGAGTGTAGGCAAGTGATACAAAGTGACTTATCATGTTGTTCCGTGTTGTTATCAAAACTCCAAATACGCCTCTAGTAAAGTCTCCACTGCTTTACTGAGGTATGACTAGGTATGTTTGGACTTGACTGCGACTTTATTGGACTATGATGTGACTACGACTGACTGTTTTGATAAAATATTTATTAAAAATACTTGACACTGGCAAATGCACAATAATGCGACGCCAAATCATAAAAGAAGAAGAATTGCTATTTTTCTAGATAGTGAATAATTATAGCCCGGGAGGTAAGCGCAATAATTGCAACTTCTTTCTAAAAGCTGACTTTTTGGTATTACGTTATCATGGTAGTGTACAGTACCCCGGAATCAGTCTGCTGGGCTCCTTAGCATTTGGTGCAGATACCCGTTAGAATTAAAAAAAAAATAATAGTACCTTGCAACTATTTCTAATAGCTGAAAATTCGTGTACGGGTAGAAAAATTATTTTAAAAATGTTTAACCGCAGCCAGTCACCTGAAACATTTAACAGGTCAGTTCGGGTCAGGTTTAAAATGGCACCACTTTAGAAAGCAGTTGAATTTTTTAACAGACTTCCAAAAAGGAGGAGGTTCCATGTTTGTGAGTATGTATTTTTTTGTGTATGTTCATCGATAATCTCGCCAATTGTGAACAAAACCGAAAAATTATTTTTTAGTTCAAAAGGGTATACTCCCAAGGTGGTCCCATTTAAATTTCAGAGATATCGGCTGAGCCGTTTTTGAAAAAACCAACAATAATGTAGGCAATTCGAGCGAAATATCCGAATTTTGTACCTACACGATGAACATCGATAATTTCGCCAATTGAGTACCGAATCAAAAAATTATTTTTTAGTTCGAAAGGATATACTCCCAAGGTGGTCCCATTTAAATTTTACAGAAATCGGCTGAGCCGTTTTTGATAAATCAAGAATAATGTAAACAATTCGAGCGAAATATTCGAATTTTGTACACGATGGAAGGCAGTTTTGCCATTTTTTGTGAAAAATAATTATTGCGCTTATACTTCCAAGGCTATTCCTATTGACATCATAGTCAAAGTATTAACTAGACATGGCGCTAAATAATAATAACTACATAAGTAAGAGAGGGCGAGATGTGCAAATATGAAGGTGTGAACAGGACGAAACTAATATATTTGTCTCTATTTGCGCATACGTTTTTTTTTGCCTCACTACTACGCACGGCCTAGGCGTAATAGTCAGAAAACATTTCGCGCCAAAAACTACTGTTGAATTTTTGATGAGATTGTAAACCAACATATTTATGAGCTATTATCTATTTTCTATCACTTCTATTTAATAGAATACTTAATAGTTCTTCTACGTATTTTGCAGGTTTTTACTATTATCTAGAGTCTAAATATGATGAAATCATAACAACGTGTATATAGCTACCTAAGTATGTAAAGCACATCTTTTTTCTTACACCCTATACGCTAGTAACTTCTCCAGTCATTTTCCTTCCACGATTGACATTCATTTATAATGCAGGTACAACACGGAACGATTATGCAACGATCTGGAACGCTCGAAGCCGTTCGATGATTTCCACAGCAACATCGTGGACGGGGTGTTTCCCCACATGAACACCAGTAACGCCAGCCGCTCTTGGCCACTGAGGTAGGTAATGTTGGCTCAATTTGATTTCTTCGTTTCAGCCACAAGGCCTCAATTACGGAGACGCGGGGCACCGCGTCGTGCGTTGTATTACGCGTCGGAAGTCAATACGGTTCAGAAATGACCGACGCCGCAGCCAATAGCAAGCCAGCCAGCCGCCAGCCGACACGCCCCCTCGCGCGATGCCTCGCGTAGCTCTGCCCTGCCGCCTGCCTGAGAGGGGACGTGTATAAATGCCAGCCAGCCAGCCAGCAGACCTCATTATTGCTTGAAAAATAAAAGGATAAACTACCACTCTGAGTGTTTCGTCTTTTATCTCGTTATACTCAGAAGTGGGATATCTGAAAAAGACTTCTACGACGTCTAAACCCACGTGCATCAGCTGCAAAATTACGAAAATTTCGGCCTACATGAAGCCCTGACCATCAAAGAAGACAAAATCCACCACGCCACCTGCGAGACCCGCTTTAGAAGAATCGACGGAAGAATCATCAAGACGAAAAAGCCACGCCGCAATTTTGAAGAAATATTCAGCAAGAGCAGAGCGGCCATCGAAAAAAATAAGCTACACGTGGTTAGCTGCGACAAATCATGAGGCTAAAAAGCGATGCAAGTTCAAAATGAGCTACAAGACTAGATTTCCATGGCATCGACGCGAAGCTACTATATGAAGACGACTGCAATGGCGACATATTGAACAGCAAGAAAAACATATTTACCGTTCTGTAACAACCGCCAGCAAAACAAAGACATAGCAGCAGGAACCACGAACATTACGATATCAAAATATGGAAAGGAGAAACTATTGCCAGCCTGTGGTTCCCACAAACCACGTATTGAACAACCACGCGATGAACAAAAGAAGAATCGACAACTACCCACGTGACGACGCTCCACGGTGTCCACTAAGCTGGTCTAATTGCCAGCCTGCCCACCTGCCTGCTGATCTGCGTGCCAGCCGACCTGCGTGCTTGCCTGTCTACCTGCCTGCCCGCCCGCAAGCATGGCGGCCTATCCGTCAGCCTGCCTACCTGATGGCCAGGCTGACCATCACCTCCAGCGGGCTCCTGATACGGGCCGCCACCAGGGAGCCTCGACAAGAAGCCTCAGCTAAATAGCCAGGTCTGTACGTTTTTGCTTGCCATCGTTTTCCTGTGATTAGTTTCTTTACGACATAAGTGCCACTATTTTTCTAAGGGATTGTAGAAAAAAAGCTAAAACAAATTCATCTTAAATAATAATTTCGAGCGTAGCATTTGGGTTAATAGATTGATAGGCGGAATGATTCCATTTGGCGTAAAATGTCTAAAGAAAAGAAAAATACCGCATCGTTACTTTTGGATAACTGTTTGTCATCAGCCAATGAAAACGAAATACTAAGGCTTTTTCACATAGGTACCTAGTCACTTTAGTATGAAAACCATTGCATTTTTCATTTTAGTAGTCGTGCAAAAATAGCCACAGTGAGAAAGAACATAACACACTTATGACACTCTTAAAACTGAACTAGCTCGTATCACCATTCTGTTCTGCAAGTATGCTGTAAAACTCATAATCATTTGCAAACATTTACATGAGTTACTGTCAACTTCAGTACCTACAATAGTCTGAGTTGGTTTGCTTCATATTGAAAATCTGCTGTATGTGGGTAGCTTTGAGCCAGTGTCTAATTCACGTGAATTTCAAATGTAGGTAGTTTTAAATATTTTAAATTCGCCAAAGTTGTAGCGTTGATTGTTCGGGTAGTCAAGAAAGTAATCAGGGTTGCCGTTCTAGCTGCCTGATGACTAGATCTAGCGCATTTTTGACGGCCTTAGCCATATAATATTTGGACTGATCCACTAAAGTGAATCTAGCCACTTTTATCTGTTCTTTGATGATATGCGAGTGATTCTAGCTACTTCTTATCTGTAATCATTTTAAATAAATAACTATGGCAAAATCTTTAAAAAACACCAAGGCCTGCATTTGTTTTAAATTAAGTGCTACTTGTGGCAATAAGTGCCGAAAAGTATTTATTTAGCTGAAAACTTTCGCGAGCAGTCTATACCTTTTCGAGTAGTCACATGTAAGGACGTTCCGCTAGTTAAAAAGTCAAATAAATAATTGTTTACAGCCATTCTTAGCCGAATTTCGAAAGTAAATTATGTTCAAAACCAGCTACTTTTTCCTATTTTGTAGTCGCTTAATAGATGGACCTAACGGCAACACTGAAAGTGACTGTGCTATTGAAATGTGATTGGAACATTTTTATCATCGCTAAACATTATTTTTGTATGTAGGTACTTATGATTGTGTGCATTACCGATAGCAAAACTCTTTTCTAATAAGTTGAATTTTCTGTAAATCACTTTAATAGGTCATTATAGTTGTTCGCATTGAAACATTTGTAGTGCTGAAACACTTATAAGAAAGTACAAGTGCTAGATCTTTTTCTGCTTATAAGTTTTGTGTGAAACTAGTATAGCTGTATGTCTATTGCTATTCTCATAGAAACGCGTCTATTTTGTTCTTAGTACCCAAGTGATAATTTTAGTGGTTTTTATATTGTATGATTTACAGTTCGACTTGATATAATGAGCTAATAATAGTCGTCATATCTATTGATACAAAAGTGAATTTGCTGTAGCGAAATATGATACATAGCTTAGATAAAAGTAGACAATATTACTGGTGACAACGCACTAAGCAAATATTTCAAATCTGTAGCTACATCTGAGTGGGTACAAAATCACAGTTAATCAGATTTACGAATTATTGTTCTTGGACAATAGACAGCGTATTAGATATTAAAGTATTCTTGGAATGATAAGTGTACTTCTTGCAATTAGAAGCATTAACAATCTATTGATATATCATAACTGGAACCAAGTTTGTTATTTTATTAGAAAGTTTCGAACATTGAAACCATATTCACACTCCGATTTTCTACTTCAATGTTGGCTTAAGCTTATTATTTTTAACTTTTGAATAGCTGGCTAACTGATAATAATTATAATTGCTTTGCTGTAGTGCTTATTGCAATCACCATCACTTTTGAAATATAATGAAGCTTCAGCAAAGGGACGTCCTAGTTAATGGTTTAGTTTTGTCATCTACCATGAGGTCATTTTACCAAGCAAGTAGGTATTGTCTAGCCTATGACACCGTGTCTTAAGCTGTAGGTACCTATAGTCTATATCCATATTTATAACAGAGCCGTAGGTACACTATATTCGGTTTGCTTTGTCAGATGAAGATTAGTGTTCTCAAGGTGATAATAATGTGTCAGATCAATAATTGTTTTGCGTTGGCCTTTAGACATGATTTGTGCTTATTATTATTAGCAAGTAAGTAATCATAGTCTGTAGACTGGACACTGCCGTTAGTGAGGGTAAATGGCAAGAAGTCTGTTGAAAATATTTTCTTGTACTCGTAGGTTATTTTATTCATAGTAAACTATGTAGTGACACAACACTTAGCTGCAGCGTTACAAAATAATATGTAGTGCCTACTTATCATAGCAATAGCAATGATATAGTTAAGTTTTGTGTCTGACTGTGATCTTAAAGGCATTTATTCTATTCGTTTGAGAGCATGACCATAAAATCGTGTTATGATATTGCGTAAGTAGGTTTGATAACTAATAGTCATTCTAGTCTACGATTTCTGTAGTGACAACAGTGTTTGTAGGTACACTGGTAGTTTCGATGGCGTGAGTTGACATATATACAACTAGTAGGTATAATAATATTCTTGATAGTGCCACAGCCCCAGAGATTCCAATGCTATTGATTGCTGATGATGCCAATAGCCCTGATGATGCCCATAGCCCTGATGATACCCATAGCCCTGATGATGCCTATAGCCCTGATGATGCCCATAGCCCTGATGATGCCCATAGCCCTGATGATGCCCATAGCCCTGATGATGCCCATAGCCCTGATGATGTCCATAGCGCTAATGTTGCATATTAACCCTGATGTTAGTCCAGAGATAACTTGTAGCCGTAAATTATCCCTGAGAATGTAAGCAGGCATGAAAAACTTAGTAGCTCGGAGAATATTAGTAGCCACAATGATACCAGTAGTCTTTGTTGTGTATTGCCATTGGAAATGCTAAACTTTGTCGTTTGTTCCCATCGCGGGAGCAATGGTGTTTCAGGAAGGCCGATATTACGCGTCGGAAGTCAATACGGTTCAGAAATGACCGACGCCGCAGCCAATAGCAAGCCAGCCAGCCGCCAGCCGACACGCCCCCTCGCGCGATGCCTCGCGTAGCTCTGCCCTGCCGCCTGCCTGAGAGGGGACGTGTATAAATGCCAGCCAGCCAGCCAGCAGACCTCATTATTGCTTGAAAAATAAAAGGATAAACTACCACTCTGAGTGTTTCGTCTTTTATCTCGTTATAGTTGCGATGGGCGTGAGCGCGGCCCGTACTGAATTCAAACATTATATATGGCGTTGTATAAGTGCGTTTACGGAGGAGTGGGTTTTCACGCGTTTGCTTGAAATGGAGCGTGTTTTGCCAGCCCAGCCCGCGGATGGCAACGACAAGATGAATCGCATATTGCTGCAGCGCACGCAGCAGCAATTTTCGATGAAGCGATGCCCGCGGCGGGATCTTTCTAGCTGCCAGCGATGCCCGCCGCGCGCGTCGCTGCACGTGAGGAATCGCCGAGGGCGCCGCGGTGGGCACTGCCACTCTTTCCGTCTCGTATCTCTATGAACAACATCGTATATTGCCATATGTTTGTATTTGCGCGTAAGATCACGCGGGCCGCTGCACGCACCGCCTGTCCATAAACGGGTATGATAAACGAAAAAAACGTACCACGCGCCGCGAGAAACCACGCCGCCAGCAACGTGCGACGCCCCGCGTCTCCGTAAATGAGGCCTTAGACGTCCACTGCTGGACATAGACTCCCAATATATCTCCAATAAGACCGTTTGGTAGCGGCTTAATCGCATCTGGCGCAATCCAGCGGTCTTAATGAGGTCAACCACCCACCTTGTGGATGGATGGCCTATGCTGCGCTTGCCGGTACGTGGTTTCCACTTTTTTTTGGTTTTTTATTTTTTTCGTATAGGTTTTCGTTTGACTTCACGCTGCCTGATGTTAAGCAGATATGCAGTCTAGGATGTAACACGCTTACCCAGAAGATACCTATTTACTCGGGAATTGAAGACACCTATGTATTGTACATTAGCGGGAAGACCGCCATAAAAGGGTAGCGCTTTGTTCGCGTCTGTCTAGCCGTACGATAGAAGAAAGGGGAGGTGGGACCAGATTGTGCAACTCCTGGGCGCACTTACCGAAGTGTATCCGACAGAAGGCTGATAGACACGCCACCCTACGTTGATGCTCGAGACTTTGCAGCTTCGACTCAGTCAAAGTTTTTGATCCCATAGCTCGAAGGACTGATGACCTATGCCATTTATGTATCCTACCCACTGCCTTTTCAATTTGCCATATCGCTAAGCTATATTGGTAACCTTGATTCTTCTATGAATCTTCTCAATTTATTTTGGTTTAGTTCTAGTACAATACAGATCACTACCTTAGTAAAGTATGTTTCTTAAAGCAATCGCCTCTGAGCTATTTCATTTTCTTCTGAAAAAAAGATACCTAGTCCAATAGCGCTTACATAAATTTAAATGGAAAGTTTTTAGTGGTTTTAAATAACTCTACTTCAAATGAAGGGGAAATAGAAATTAGAAAAAAATCATTTTCCGTAGCTAGTTACGAAAAACAGTTATGAAAATGGATCGAACTAAAACGTCGTACTAACGGGAACCATTATCGTGACCCAACGAACTGGGTAACGCCCCAAGCTTCAGCTATGCCGTTACGCAGCCACCATTTTGTTACTGTCTTTGTTTTTGTTGTAAATAGTACATACAATTGTTTTCTGCACAAATCTAGATTCGACAATGTGGTCCTTAAAGATGTGCACCGTGACGGATCTCATCTTACAATCGTCCTGATGGAAACTTGGCGCAATCGCATCATGGAAGCAATTCATAACATGGCTGTATTGAAGGTAAATATTTCTTTAATAAGCCCACTGCAGGATCATAGCGCTTGTATATACATAACTTGCCTTTGCCCGCGGCTTCGCCCGCGCTTACTTTATAGCCTATGACACTCACAGATAATGTGGCTTTCTATTGGTAAAATAATTATCAAAATCGGTTTAGTAGATCCAGAGATTACCCCCCACAACCTCGAAAACTCACAAACTTTACTTCTTTATTATATTAGTATAGATGTACTAATATTTGTAATTTATTTGAAAAATCAGTGAATGAAATGTTTACGAGTACATAAAAAACAATTAAGATTTTTTCAATAAGAAATTACATCCCAAATACTTGCGGCCACATTTTGCAAGGCAACCCTGTACATATATATTCTCCTTTTCATATAGGTAATTATGTAAAAAAAATGGTTTGAACTGTGTTTGCTATGATTGCTATGATCTTTCAAAAAGTGCCCGAGCCAAAACTCTGCGTAAGCTACGTAGTGGGCAGGCTTTTTTATTTAGTTATAAGGCGATTGCAAGCCTACTACAACGCCGCGCGATGCCAAAGTGCTCGGTTACAAGCACTAATTTGGTGACATAACATCGAGATTCTAAAAAACGGGTCATTGTGAATTATTCAATGTGACATTTTTTTACTACTTTCACTTAGGGACTGTGGCTCTGTAGATATTTGCTCGAAGGCTACTGTCTTGTAGTGTTTTGTACCTCATACAAGAGGCACTTCAAATGTCCCATACAAAGGAATGAATTGTCCCATCACCTCAAATACTTATTTTGTACCACTACAAACTCGTTGAGGTGTTGAGCTTGTGTGCAGTGTGAAATTGTGGCTCACTCGCTCACTCCTCAAGAAATAGTAAATGAATGAGCGAAGTTCGAACGCGCGCTTAGCATTTTGAAGTGTTTTCACCTACTTGCACTTCTCAAGTTCTCATGCTTAACAACAAGGTGATTGAAGTGAATGAAATAATATCCGTTACATCTTTTGTCTAAAGTTTGGAAGATCGTTCCGTTATTTTTATAAAAGGACTAGCTTTTACCCGCGGCTTCGCCCGCGTTATATTTTGATTTTGGCTAATGTTTATGTCGGCTGCGAAACCTAACCTAAGCGACAAACATCAAAATACCTTAGTGTAAGATTACAGACATAATTAATATAAAATACTGTTAAAGTTCTAGTTAAGTTCTACTTATTTGTAATCTGTGGTGACGAGCATCTGTCTGATCTGGGTATATTTTAGAAAGGCTAATACTGGTAACACAGACAGATACTCGCCACTGACACTGACAAAGAATCTGTCGGATTTATGTTATTATTATTCGATGTGTGTAATAATGGAAAAATGGAAAGTAAAGTGCAAAATATGTTTTAAATCCTTGTTTTAATTCTGAGTTTAGAGGATAAGACAACATCTCAGAACCGGGATAAAGAAAACACACCCACGTTTGTATCGAAATACGATATACTTACCTAATAAGGATTTTTTTTACCACTTTGACAAAACAACTTTAATGAGCGAAGGAGTCGTTTCCGAAGATATTTGAAGGCAAAAGAGATGAAGCTACTTTTAAAAGCATCCATGGATTCGTACGTTGAGGTACCGTTCGTCTTACGTATGTACCGTCGTGAATATGAAATTAGCAATCGTAGATCGAATGAAACTGAACGTCCCAAACGTAAGAGATAGTGAGAGAGACACGCAGTGAGTTGACTCGCAGAGTGTGGCAAGTGAGGGTGCTGAGAGAAGCCGTTCACCCTCGCGGGTGCCCTGGGTACTCGCACCCTCCCAATAATACCCCGCAGGTTGCTACCCGAGTCATCCAACCATGGAAGAGAGCAGAAACTCGAGTCCGTATCCTCACTCCGGCAAAAACGAGGGGATAAGATCAACTTCAGAAAAGAGAATAAGAATGAGTCATAGCCGGCACCGGTGCAAGTCGACGCAATGGATTGGAATGGGTCTGGTGATGGCCCATAGAGTAACGGTGCTGGTGATCTGAACACTAGTGCTTCGGCGGTCTGGCGGGCGCTGTGCCGCGGCTGCCTAGCGGACGCTGTGCTATCGCGACTAGCGCTGCAGACCGTGTGTTTGCCGCCCCGTGGGCACGGCATGTGCCCTCGAGGCTGCGGCGGGCGCCTTGCAAGCCATCTCGGCTGGATGTGGCTGCAGATGGATGGAGCGGCCACAACCGCGGCTACAGTGGCCACTGCGGTCGTCATTGTCGGCGGTGTTGACAAATGGATATGTGAGTGGTTTGATTTTCTTAGATCAGCAACAAAATGCAGTTCAACAACAAAATCAGTTATTCAATACAGAAAGGATAGCTGACAGGTATTCGATTCACCAAACATTAGAATAGTGAATTATAAATTATTGAAATTTGCATGACCTGTAATTTGAAAAACATGAATAAGGTCAGCGATTGTAAGCTGATAATAATTTTGGTAGCAATAGTTACATAGATGCTCTGTCTGTCTCGCACAAAACATAGCATTCTAAGGCAGACAGACACAATATGACGTTATAATTTCAGGTAGTTTGCTGTGGTCTAGAAAGATTACAATGCCTGTAACTTTTGGATGTTATTTTTTTCTAAATATATTTTAAGTATTTGCTGTCATTGATTGATTCCAGGTTTAATGTTTCATGTGAGTATAAAAAAAAGAGAAACACAATATTCACTTGTGAATATATTATCCATGCGATGATGATACTAATGTGTTACATTTTTCTGTTACTAATAGTGCAATAGTAAGTTTTAGTCGCTTGTGCCTGCCTGCAACCCGTGGGTAGATGATGCCAGAGAATTATATCACGCAATCAGTACCATCATAATACATCACAACAAGTAAATGCAACAAGATGCCACTTGTGTCATATTATTAATACTAACTGTTTTAGATCTGATGCTTGATTGATTTTTTATTTTCAGCATAATCATGTAGGTCTACTGGATGTAGTCAACGACATTAATAAAACATTTTATTAACATTGTTGGACATAGTGATATTTGCCAAATTGCCACAGAGGATCAAATGCCTTTTTTTTTTTTTTTTTTTTTTTTTTTTTTTACCAGGGGAAATCTTTTTTAGATACCACCGCACCTCGGGGGCAGGCGGGTGGTTATGTGGGAGTCCTGCCGACTGGACAGTATACCCACCAAAACCCCTGGGTGTTCCGCCACTGCGCTATGTGTCGGGGCTACGGGCACGCTTGCGCACTCCTCCGCGGCACCCGACAGCGCTGGCCCAACTTGGGCCCCACCACGGAGCTTCGGCTCCCGCCAGAATGACGATGTGTCAAACACCAGACACATCGCCACCCACCACCTGGGACCAACCAGCACTGGGCGTCAGACAGCGCCCGTATCCGACAGCCCTGGTCCCGATGCAACGGGTCAATTAGAGTGGCCCCGCGCCTGCCACTACGGCTGCAGAGGATAGGGAGAGCGGCCGTCGCGATACCGACACTCCTCTTCCCCTGCAGCCCCACCGCCTCCGCCAACACGTTGGCGGCACCCGTTAGGGCCGCTGGCAGGACGGATAGACAGCGGCACACTCGCCGCCCGTCCATCCCGTCGCCGCCCCCGCCTCGATGGGCTCGGCCGCGGTATCGCGACGAGCGCGACACCGCAGTCCACCTCAGTCGACTAGCGACCTACTGGCCAGCCTCCGCACGGGCTTGTCGAGGCCCAAGACCCGGAGAGGCCGGCCCCACCTCGGGTTCCTCTTGGTTCACCAGGCTGGCGAGACCTGGCTACTAAGCCCCCCCGCCACGACAAGGCGGGAACCCACTTGGGGGGGATCAAATGCCTACCGTGTGTTCATTGACTATGATTATGGACATTCTGAACCCGTTGCTTACAATTATTTTACTTAGGTAACAGAAACTGAGGTTTGTGAGATATTTATGATTACCTTTTAAATAATTTCGACTATCTGTAGGTCTTAAAAACACATATATTTCTAATTCGTACATCAATCGTTTGAGTGGATTACCTACTTATTGCAAAATATTTTAATCTCAAGTAGATTGACTGATTTAAATAATGGTTACTAGTTATGGCAGCATAATTATATTATTAGTTAGAGCCTAACTTATGAAAACAAGGCTAGACGGTTGAAATGATCGGGCCTACAATTTAGAGTGCCACGGTGGCGCTTGGCTGGAGGTGCCATCTGCGGTCACCCATCCTAGGGCTGACCGTACGGAATGTTGCTTAATATAAAGATAGAAACATTGTTGATATAATTAATATTATTTTGTCCACAAAAATGGCACAACTGAATCCAATCATTCGCGAGCTTCGTATGGTTGACTCGAATTGATGTATGTATACAATTTTTACACCATTGATTATTATTTTCAAAATATTTTTTGACAAAATTGAAATAAGACCACCTCGTGAGTACCTATAACTTCTGCACTAAAAAAGTTTTCTTTTTAAAAAAATAAAAAAATTAAAAAAAGATCTGATCACAGTTATCGAAAATATTGATGAATAAAAAAAACAAATACATTAAGACGAACATAAAACCTACTTCTTCATTTTGGATATTGTTTGAAAGGTAGTCATACTCGTAACAAGACTTGAATCGAATTTCACAGATTCGAATAGGTTTGTCCTGATTAGAATCAATTGTTGTGCTTAGTTCTGAAATATGAGGGAATTTGACATGTCGGCGCGTCGGAAATAGGGCACGTGTGAGTGAGAGGCAAGTTGAAAATGAAAATGAAAAATAATTTATTTATTTCTTTCAGTACAATACATGAAATATGTAGCCATGGCCATCAAACTAGGTGTGAGAACACCTAGTTTGTTAGATGCACACTGTTTATTATACCAGGTAATAGTGCGGGCGCAGCCGTGCATGCACATTGCACAATACAGCTATAGGTTTTCTTTTTATTGTGCTGCTACCGCAGCATAAATAGATTGGTAGTATCTTGTGATACAGATACCTGCTAGCTTGGCATGCGACCACGAAAAGCCACGAAAAGAACTCTTTTGACTTGTAAAAAAAATTGACAGATATATACTTCGCCATAACTATGTCTTATTCTGACACGAAATTGATCAAGCCAGCAAGGTACATATTTGTGCCGTAATAATCGACGATTATGAGTAAGCATATACAAGTATCTCTTTCTTCGATGGAAATAATGGACTGTAACCATAAGTAGTACAATGCATATTGTATTACTTATTGAACTACTTTACTGCTATTGAACACCAATTTAATTTAAATTATTTATTCAATTAGTACCGCATTCACGAATTACACTAATGATAAATTGAAAATGATTAAGTAATTAATTATGAGTCCAAGAGTCATAGTTCGACGAAAATATTTGTAACATTCCTTTAGTTAGACTATAAGTAAACCAAGGGGCGCTCTGGGTTATTCGTAGTTAGTCTTATCAGACAATATTGTGCTAGCTAGATGAAGGGACACCCGACGTATTACAGATTATGAGTCTCGAAAATGATTGAATGTAAAAGAGGAAATACTTGAGCTGAGTATATGGCATCAACCCCATTAATGATTATGGTTAGCACGGAGATGATAATTATTTGTTTTGCAATAAAGAATAATATTATTTATCAATTCCAATTCAGTGTAGTATGAATGGTCGTACATTGTTGCCAAACACCTATTGATTTGAAATAAGCCCTAAAAGTAATGACCGTCATTTGCTTTATCGTTGAGTAATAGTAAATGTGTCTTGTGTACGCTAATAATTTTGTTTTACAGAGTCGATGAGAGACAGATATTATAACGGAGATCCCGAAGCGCGGGTTATGAGCAATCAGTGCACAAGCATAGATGGTTGTAGATCGTAACAGACTGTTATGAGCAATCAGTGCACAAGCATAGATGGTTGTAGATCGTAACAGACTGCAAGATAGATAAATAATATCTATTACAGATTTTGTGATATCAGCTTTCAATCTTCTTGTTTTCCAAAAGTATCCCTGTTTGATTATTTATTTTACAGATACAGAGATTATGACGGAGATCCCGAAGCGCGGGTTATGAGCAATCAGTGCACAAGCATAGATGGTTGTAGATCGTAACAGAACAGACTGTTATGAGCAATCAGTGCACAAGCATAGATGGTTGTAGATCGTAACAGACTGTTATGAGCAATCAGTGCACAAGCATAGATGGTTGTAGATCGTAACAGACTGCAAGATAGATAAATAATATTTATTACAGATTTTGTGATATCATTTTCTATCTTCTTGTTTTCCAAAAGTATCCCTGTTTGATTATTTATTTTATTAGTACTCATTTACCAGTCTAATTTACTGTCGTCGGCTTAAATAATATTGTCTGTTTTGTGTATTTAAACTACGTATGATGAGAATTCATTAACCCATTGACATCTGTCTCCGTTGTTCACATATTTTTAAATTGATTAATGAATAAACGGAAAAAAACTGCCGTTCGAGACACAGTTAAAACTGATTCGGACCGTAGAGTAAATCCTAATCTTTCACAAAGCAGAATTAGAAACATTGCCTACCTTGTTTCATTTTAAGTAATGTTTGTAATACGAATTACGATAATAACTCTATCATTACTTCGATGTCAATGTGTTCTTAAAATGTACCTACTAAAACTTGTTTGATTAATACATAAATAGATTGATAGATGCGTGAGTTATGAGCAATCAGTGCACTAGCATAGATGGTTGTAATCTTAACATACTGTGTAAAATAGATAAGATTTATTTTATTCCCTTTATTTATTATGATTTATTGTATTGCGATAGATGCGTAAGGTACGAGCAATCAGTGCACCGGCATAGATGGTTGCAGATCGTAACTGACTATGCATGATAGTGAATAAGTAATTCCCTACTGTACTTACTGTATTAATATTATGGTAATAATACGTAAAAAAAGACAAAAGTTGAGCCACCTTATACGACAAGACATTTAATGAAAACCGTTATAGTAATACAACAATAAAGAACCAAGATGAACATTCCTATACAAAAGATAAGGTGGATGTCATGTCGTAAGGGGAAATGAAACAGCATAGAACCAATAAACGTAAGCACAGTATTATATATTTACTGTGACGTAAGAGAACTTGTCTCCAATGTTTTTAGTAGATCATTGAATGAATAAATGCCAATGAAAAATAATTTTATCGATTTGTACTAAATGCAATTATTATAACAGTTGTAATTCGGTCACATTAATTGTATGAATGATGAATAGCTTTCGAACGCATTAATATTAAGTAGTTGAAAAATTGTTTAAAGTTAAATTCTAGATTTATCAGTTTATCTTATGTCTAAGATAGCAGTTTATATTGCAATGTTTTCAAAATACGGGTAGTACATTAAACTTAAATTGAATAATTGCTAAAACTTAGAAACAGAAATGTTAAAAATTGCGAAATTAATTTATGCATTTCAACCGAAGGAAGACTGATGGTCGTAACTCAATCAATTTTGTTGGTATATTTACTGTGTGGTAATTGATTTTCAATAGTTTTGTAAGCATACATATTTTTGAATGTCATAAGTTTAGCACTACTTCATGTTCAGTCATTCAGTTTACCTCCAGTATATCTTTTTATTTTTATTTTCTTTTTCTTTTCTATTCCTTCCAAATAATGTTGCTAAATGTGAGGACACACAATTGTTATTAACGGATGGCCGAGATGTAAGATTACAGACATAATTAATATAAAATACTGTTAAAGTTCTAGTTAAGTTCTACTTATTTGTAATCTGTGGTGACGAGCATCTGTCTGATCTGGGTATATTTTAGAAAGGCTAATACTGGTAACACAGACAGATACTCGCCACTGACACTGACAAAGAATCTGTCGGATTTATGTTATTATTATTCGATGTGTGTAATAATGGAAAAATGGAAAGTAAAGTGCAAAATATGTTTTAAATCCTTGTTTTAATTCTGAGTTTAGAGGATAAGACAACATCAGAGCAATGCTTTTGTTGGTTAAGTTACGGTTGGAGTGTATTTAAACCCCCCTGTGTATTCCCGCCTTGTCGTGGCGGGGGAGGTCTAAGGCAGCTGAAAAGGCGGCGCTCGAAGTCTCCCTCTTCTTTGGGTCTTTCCCCCAAGGCAGCTTAGAGGCCGGCACTCGTTGTTCAGCCGCTTTTAACTAAAGCAGCTGAGAGGATGGCCGGTAGGTTGCCTGCCTTATGAGGAGTGTTGCTTCTGAGGCGGGCTGCAGTGCCGCTCTTGTGACGCTGCAGCCGAGGATTAGGGGCTGCGGTGGGATGGAACTGGTTGTGTGGGTGCCGCCACCTACCTTACCTTCCGCTAGGCCGTCAACCTTTTGGCAGACGCAGTGGGGCTGCAGGGGAATAGATGTCGGTATCGCGATGGCCGTTCTCACTGCCCTCTGCAGTTGAAGAGGCAGGCGCTGGGCTACTATGACTGACCCGTTGCACTAGGACCAGGGCGTTTGAATGCTGTCCGACGCTCAGTGCTGGTTAGTCGCGAGTGGTGGATGACGATGTGTCTTGTGCTCCGAAACACTCCGTCATTATGGCGGGAGCGCAAGCTCCGTTATGGAGCCCGAGTCTGGGCTAGCGCTGTTGAGTGCCGCGAAGGAGTGCGAAAAATGTAGGAACGTCTTAAACTTGAAATGACAGGTTATTTCTAGCACTTAGACGCCTGCTACCGCGGCCCGCTCGCTTAGTTTTTATCCTATCCTACGGGAACTGTTAAAGTTTTTGGGATAAAAGTGGCCTATGTCACTTTTCGTCTTTCAAACTATATTCATGCAATAAGTCAAGCCAATCTTTTGCTCCGTTGCTGCGTCAAAGAGGAACAAACCAACAAACTTTTCGGATTGATAATATTAAAGTAAGATGATTCTGTACGATAAAGGTAGAATAAAGAAACATGTTAAACCTCTAATGATGGAAGATTTAAAAATATTTTTAATGTCAGACGAAATGACGGCCTGGTATTAAACGTCATAGTAACATGTAGCATGCAGAGGGAAAAAAACTTTTTATCCAATTTTAATGTCAGTTGTCACTTTCAATCCATACTTTATTTCCTCTTCAAGGGGATATAATGGTGGAAAAACAATTTGTCCCCTTGCCATGCTACCTGTGATTTATAAAAGTCTGCAGACAATGTCACCTGTCATCTAATTACGTTTCGCTGTGACGTTTCGTTAATCCATATTAGTGTCATAGAGGAATTAATCACTCTTTGTGATAGTGGCGACAGTTTTGCTTTCGATAGTTTTTGTGCTGTCCTACGGGAACTATGCAATTTTTTGCTTAACGTCTAACGCTTAGCATCTAAAATTCGACGCGCTTGATTTTGCTCTTGAGTCTCAGCAGTTCTTTGCGCTGCGTGATGCTCGGCATCTAAAAGTCGCCGCGCTTGACTTTCTCCTTAAGTCTCAGCAGCTCTCTGAGCTGCGTGAAGCTCGGCATCTAAAATTCGATGCGCTTGGTTTTTTGCTCTTGAGTCCCAGCAGTTCTTTGCGCTGCGTGATGCTCAGCATCTAAAAGTCGCCGCGCTTGACTTTCAACTTCAGTCTCAGCAGCTCTCTGAGCTGCGTGACGCTCAGCATCTAAAATTCGACGCTTGGTTTTGCTCTTCAATCTCAGCAGCTCTTTGAGATGCGTGGCGCTCGGCATCTAATGTCAAACGCGTTTAAGTGTGCTCTTCAGACTCTTGGCTTCTAGCAATATTCTTCACGCGAGCTCCGCTAGAACTACGCGCTAGATTCGATTTGCGTTTTGTAGGCATACCTATTAGAACGAAAACTACGTAATTAAACTTAAAAAATACATGTAACCTTATCTAAATTTAACAGGAAAAGATTGATTGACTTTGACATTTGCAATTTGAACAGCCTTGAATGGGCATTGGGCATAGAGAATGTAATTTGGAAAGTCAAGATGCAAATTACCATTTGTCATGGTAGAATATAAGTTTTTTCTTCTAAGATTCTAGCCAATGCGTTTTCATCCCCCGTTTTCAACCCTTTAAAACTATTTTTGTGAATCAAAAAGTAGCCTATGTCCTTTCTCAGGCTCTAGACTATCTGTGTACCAAATTTCATTCAAATCGGTTCAGTAGTTTTAGCGTGAAAGCGCGACAGACAGACAGACAGACAGAGTTACTTCCGCATTTATTATATTAAAAATATAAAATTAAATATATATTAAATATTAAAATTAATAAATAGTAAGGAAGTAAGGATTAGTAAGGATTTCGTTTGTATAATTAATAAGTATTTAATATGTAAAAAATTGCACTGAAATTTGATAATTATTTTATTAATTAAGATATCAATCTTTTCAAATTATTTTTTTATTCAATTTTATGTATCGCAAGTACCAAAACACTTCAAACTCAAGTCATATAGTTCGTTACTTCATTTGCTATAATATACCTACTTAATCTAACGCAACACACACAACCCTCTATAATATACCTAATTAAAAAACCCCCGACACAAAAATATTTGATAACAAACTTTCAATTGACAGCCATTTTGGGCACATTTGTAGAATTTTGGTTCTTCCATCCCCACTTTAACCCACCATAACTCTTGAACGGCTCAATCGATTTTTATAAAACATAGCTAAGAACACTCTCGATTGAGTCTCCTTTCATCCAAAAAAAACTAAACTGAAATCGGTTCAGTGGTTCGGGCGCTATGATGCCACAGACAGACAGACACACAGACAAACAGACACGTCAAACTTATAACACCCCTCTTTTTCGTCGGGGGTTAAAAATGCGAGATGGCCTCATTTTGTGTATACTTCTTCTTTTGAGGACCACCTCAATTGAGGTGGTACATTGTCCTACCTCATTTCCCAAAATGAGTACCTCATACAAACTCATTATTTTGGTTTGTCCTACCCATCACTACTGTCTTGGCTACAAAGTCTTGGCCGACTTTACAAGATCTTTGACGTGTCTTTTCAACATTGCAGAAGGACGGAACATTTTTGGCACTGGACGATGAGACTGGCATCGACATCCTCGGTAACCTGGTGGAGTCAACCGACTTGTCCGTGAACAAAGACTACTACGGGAGCTACCATAATGAAGGCCACGACATGATATCCGTGGTCCACGATCCAAACGGTTACCATGGAGTATGTACAATTGAACACCTTTTGTCTTCACTATTTTGACTTTTGGCCTCTTTGATTAGTACTTCGTAGAACTCCAATTATCCGAATTAATGGGGACCGGGACCCATTCGGATAATCAAATATTCGGATAATCGGAGTTTTTTTTTACAATGACAGGTGCGCCGTGACTGCAATGCGCCGGAACTGGAGTGGGGACTCATACCACGTGTTGTGCCTACACTGACTTCGCGGAGGGAAGGACAATAGTGAGCGAACGCGCAAACACTGGCTTCGCGGGGGGAAGAATAATAGCGCACTTAGACTTTTTTTGGACAATTTTTTTTCTGAAAGTGATTCGGATAATCGGCGATTCGGATAGTCGGAGTTCGGATAATTGGAGTTCTACACTTTCAAATGTAACGCGTAATTTGGTATAAGTACACGAAAGCTTTCAAACAGTGTCCATACCAAAAAATCATGTCGATTCATGGCTCCGTTGGTGCGTGAAAGAGGAACAGACCAACAAACCAACAAATTTACTTTCGGATTTCTAATGTTCATATTATTTATTGGTATCAAAAATATAAAAGATACACGTCAATCAATTATAATAATTACATTCGTTAATATTAAAAATAATATCACTTATAATATTATCATCTTTGCTATGTAGCAAATAAATAATCGTTCTGAATTGAAACATATTACAAAGCGTTTGTTTTTATAAACAACAACAAATAATAACAGTAATCGATTTACAATATTATAACGAGGGCATCATTCCATAGGGGCGTATCGACAAAAATGCGTTTTTTTTTTTATTTCATCATTGAAATATACAGCTGCGGACCCATGTATTTGCCTAACATACATATTTTTAAGTATCTTAGTTTTTTTGATATTCGTGTAAACGTAATGGGCGTATACGAGAAATTAAATAAATCTGTCGTGGCATAGAGGCGTATGAGCTAAGAATGATATAAAAATTAAGATTATTTACTAGGTGTAGGAGTCAAATTATTGTCATTGTCAAAATTAATCGTTTTATATCAAGTTATTTTATTTTATCTTGCATAATGTGAACTTTTATTTGAAATCAACTACCCAACTCATAAAAATATGTACGTATTCTAGGTGATCTAACGCAAATTGTACCGTTATCCTCGTTCTCTTCTTTTAATGTTTATTTTTTTCTGCCTATTATTTCTACACTTACCTACTTTTACATGTTCTTTTATTTATCTTCTATCTAGCTAGCTATCACTGATATCATATTTTTATGATTTTCCTAATTAATTCCCTAATTACGTTCGATTTTAAAATAAGCCTAAATTAAAGTTGACAATGTTGTATCAAATCAGTCACGTCATCGTCTTAAGAGCATTTTTTTATGATTCTACAGGGTGTTAGGGATTAGAAAATTTACAACGTGTGTATAGATAACCTAAAAACTACACTTAGAAAAAACAATACCAATCCTTAGCTACACTTTAGTGCTTGGATGTAAAATATCCGAAATTCCCCATTCTGTCATTCGATAAATATCTAAAGTAAATGTTTTCTTGTGCATGTTGGTTGCTGCTATTTTTTTGTGATTGTGGGTTGGTTTTATAGTACCTATAAATAAATAATTCATAATGATAAAACTTTTATAAATCTGTAAGTCTCTGCTCAAACAACATTCTGTATTTAACCTTCTATTTATAGGTTTAATAGGAAAAATATAGCTATTAAGATGAACCTGAGCATCAAATTTTAAAAAGTAAACGTTTTAAGCTTTAAGTTACTAAATTCCAAATAATGTAAACTTTGTTTAATGAATTTCGCTAGCAAGATCTGATTTAAGTACGACCTTGCTAGCGCATTTTTACGATCGCATTTTTTTTAATATATACGAGAAGTTAAAATTACATAATATTTAAAAATAATCGAGTTAAGCGCGAGTTAGTCTCGCGCACGAAGGGTTCCGTACCGTATGGAAGCCCCCCTAATTTATTTTATTTTTATTTAGTTATTGACCGAGCTTTAGCGAGGTCTCTGAGTCTACTGGGACGAGCCGGCACTTGAGCTGTCAGATGTATGTTTGTAAGTTTCTTTGTTCGACGATAACTCAAGTACCGCTCAGCTGATCTCCATGAAATTTAGCATGCACGTAGTTTATATATATATATATAATTTTTAAGTTCGAATATGAGCATCTTCTGTTCAGTGATGTCGAAGATACCAGGACCGGTGGTAAAAAGAGGCAAAACGGCGCCACTTTCTACGGGAGTTGCGGAGTAATATAACTGCACGCTCGAGTATTTTATTTAAAATTGTAAGAATAACCGCTCATGTTAACGCAAAATTCAGAATAATATTTTGTTTGTAATTGTTCAGGCAAATTTCATGATAATTTAATTTGTAAAAATATTAATGTAACATCAAGCCAATTTTGGACGCCTAGCGCCACCTAGTGCTATCAAACTGTAAACTTCACTTAGCGGTTGTTTTTGTAACTCTTTACTCAGGTCGATGTCAGAATAATTCATGTTTGGGCAGTATTGCATGGTGTCGCCACTTTGTATGAAATAAACTCATAGCTTGCTTTAGACCGAATCCGCGACTGTTCGGAATTAAATTCATTCTTATCTCACGTCCGCACGGGTAGCATGGCAAAGGGAACAAACAATTTTATCCACTTTTAATGTCAGTTGTCATTGTCAATCCATACTTTATTTCCGCTTCGAGGGGATATAATGGTGGAAAGACAATTTGTCCCTTTGCCACGCTACCCGTGCAGGAGCGTTCAGATAGAGTACGAATTGTCGCAAACATTACTGTTCTATGAAGCCCGATATGCTATATTATGCGACTTCTGTGAGTGTTAGATTCCATTCAGTATGACCAGTGTAGCATAATTCAAACATTGTAGCAGAACAATGGCAATTTTAGGCAGAAACTTATATTTTAAATATTTCACCTAATTTCGCTTAAAATTGTTTAAATAATCGTCCAAGTACGAGTACGACTCGCGCACGAACGGTTCCGTACTGTACGAAACCCCCATTAAATTATAAATAATATATATATATAAATTAAATATTTATTTTATTTTAATTTAATTATTTATTGTTAAAGTGAATATACAACTAAATATGCTGTGAATATTGCAAGCATTTACCAGTTACCATTATTAATATCGAGCGAGAAACGGCTAAAAATGCAGGTTTGTTGTATGGGAAAATAAATATAAATTTTCAGCTTTCTAGCTATAACGGTTCATGAGATACAGCTTGGTGACAGACAGACGGACAGCGGAGTTGTGGATATGTGGTGGTGCATCGGCGGTAGGTTGCGTCGTCGAATAACAACTCACTTTACGAATATTACGTATTTATTGTCTCCGCATAGGCTTAACACACCATACAAATAATTGTAAATAATAGGAGTATGATGAGTGACAGAAGGCCCCAGTGGAGTCTCGGAGAGATGGCCCGTCCATCACAGGAGAGCCGCCGGATCCCACCCTGTAGCAGTAGATACCACAGGAACTGGAAAGGTCACTGCAGGAGACCCCAGTGATAGTAGAAGCGTTTGAGAGCTCGTCCGTCGACAAAATGAGGCGCGTTGATTTGCACGCGATGCTCAGTTAAAGTGGGGTCGTGCCGATATTCAAACAAATTACATATACCAATGACAATCACATTTTTACGAGCACTTTCAATGTTCTGTTGAAAAGAAACCATTAAAATCTTCATAGGTTTTGCAGTTGCATCTATATGAAATCCGAGAAAATTTTGATGTTTTGACAAGTTGTCAGAAATGTCAGAGTTTTAATTATTAGGGTTTTTTTTTCCTTATTCAGAGGTTTTGAATAATGAGGTACTATTTATTGCCAGTCGGATAAGAATGAGTAGTCATTTAAAGTAGGATAAAATTATATGAAACTGTATTTGTGCATTTTCATCGAAATTAAAGGAAGCGGATCAAATATCAATTACTAGATTTGACCCAAAAAACAGACGGGTAAAGTTAAATAAAACAGTTTAACATTTTGATAATAAATAATTAATAAACTTTTTTTGTAAGCAAAACCTTATTAGTTGGAATTGAACATTAATCTCAGAAAAAGGAGCAATAACGCAAGCACACATTAAATAAATGTTGCTTTTGACTAGCGTTGTTGCGATAGGCGATAGTTTCGCTATCGATAGTCTGTCAAATTCAGTTAGCCGATAGTAGATAGTTCTATCGAAAATATCGAAGTTCAGCAGTTTACTATCGATAGGTAATAAAAATCATGCAATAGTTTTTAATATTGGCAATGCTATCGATAGTATCGAATACCTACTGTACTAGCCTTTTTAATAGTTCACTGCAGGACGTAGGCCTACCCACGAAAGGTGATCGGGCCATATTTACCACGCTGGCACAGTGCGGGTTGATGGATTCACATACGCCATCGAATTTCTTCTACGGACTTATGCAGGTTGCCTCACGATGTTTTCCTTCACCGAAAAGCCAGTGGTGTGAAAATCCGTCCATAAATTCTGAATAACTCATTTGACAGACGGACAGACAGACGGACAGCGGAGTCTTAGTAATAGGGTCCCGTTTTTACCCTTTGGGTACGGAACTCTAAAAAGAAGTCGCCTAACTTTCATACCAATAGGTATTAGTATATTTTTTTGAAATCACAGTATTTATGATATAAAATAGGAATAGCGCGAGGTCCACGTCCGGGGCGGACTACTAGTTTAGTTCTGAAGGGTAGATACAACTTAATATTCTGTGAGTCCTGTTGCCGTTATTAATACCGAGTAAAGAATCATGTTATTTGCTTGGGAGCCCCCCTTAAACAATTAATTTTATTTTAAATTAATTACTTGTTTTTGGAGTGTATATTTAACTTAATATTCTGTGAATATCTCAAGCATCTACCTGTCACCGTTATTAGTATCGAGCAAAAAATGGCTAAAACTTCAGGTTTGTTTAATGGAAGTCCTCCTTTATATTTTTTTTTATGTTTTTAGTATTTGTTGTTATAGCGACAACAGAAATACATAATCTACAAAAATTTCAACGTTTTAGCTATCATGGTTCATGAGATTCAGCCTGGTGACGGACACATGGACAGACGGACATCGGAGTCTTAGTTATAGGGTCCCGTTTTTATTATTTGGGTTTTACGAAACCCTAAAAATAACCTGAATAACTTTCTTGCGATAAAATTAACTAGTAAAACATAAAAAGGTAGTATTTAATCGTTGAAAGCACCTGTATCTATACTAGACTGCATACACCAAAATCTTATGAAATCCATTATTTGCGATCTTAGCACTAAAATGAGTGACAAAGTTATATTTTTTTATTATTGTTTTTTAAATAATGGTTAACTCAAAATCTACTATATTTTATCCTGCATCACTACATTTAAATCTACACGATACCCATCCTTATATGCTGGAGTAAAATTATTTATCCATTACGCTAAACACTACATATGTATATAAAATCATATTATATTATTTTTACAATAAACTGACATTCAAAAAAAATTAATTTCTTCTCAATATTACTAAAAATACCATGTCATTAGGCATGTAACTTATACGCCCTAACAGAATTTAAGAGATTATTCCATAATCTGGTCGTGCCAAAGAGGCGTACAAACTAAAATATTTTGACATCTAGGCTACTTAAATAAAAACTGTCTAGCTGATAATTCATGTCATAGCGTTTATATATTAAAACATTGAGGTAAAATTTATTGAAAAAATATATTTTATGCTATATGCCCCAATATGAATAGCAAAACGGAGCCTATTTGTGTAAAAAAATATTCCGAGCCATAGAGGCGTATGAACGAAATCTACTAGAAAAAACTCAAACACATCAATTTACATAGTACTGTAATATCCGGCATCACTTTTGATAATTATACTGAAAATCTTAGAATTCTACGAAGTCTCAATAAAAAGTTAAACAGTTTTTTGTCTCTCCTGAAAAGTGGTCAAAAAGCGATACGGCCCCTCTGGAATGATGCCCTCGATAAAATAACAATGAAATGTCAGAATTAAATAACAAAATTAAATTCATGTCAATAGTAATATATAATAATAGTTCCAATGTCAAAATGAATATGAGTTAGGTAATAATTATAACATAACAATATTTTCCCCAGGAAGATTCCACCATAATGGGCGACACAGCCACCGCAATAAGAGATCCCATTTTCTACCGCTGGCATGCTCACATTGACAAGATATTCTTTTCCTACAAAGACAAGCTTACTCCGTATGAACATGACCACGTAAGTTTGACTCATGGATGTTTTACATAAATAACGTATTAAGGTTAAAGCTAACATTTAGCCTTTCCACCAGCCCCTTTTTTCGATCGTACGGTTAGAAACATGCGAGCAAAGTTCCACCCTCTTATGGTGGACCTTCCGCGCGTTAGAACCAAGCATTTTGAATCCACATTCCTCATACGAACAGCCAGAATGTGGAACGCTAAGTCATTCTTCTCGCTAAAGTACAACGTGGGTGTCTTCAAATTCCGAGTAAATAGGTCATAATTCATTTATTCTGCTTCCATAAAGCACATGATGGTAAAAATATAAAGAGTGCAAAGTGGCATATGGACCCCGCCGGGCGCAGCAAAAACAGAACAGAGGAAGGCACCTTAAATAGGTCATATTAATTGATATTTCATGAAACAAAAACACGATATGGTAAGTAAATAAATGTCCACTAAAAGTTACAAATTAAAATGTCAATGAAACCATAATAGGTATATTATAATGTCAAAAATACTACAAATAATGTCAATGTTTTTCATTTAATAATTCGTGCACTGTATAAAGCTTTAGTTATTAGAAATTGTTTTAAATTATTTAAAATATTGTGTCCTTATTTTCGGATTTTAATTCATTAGGCAATTTGTTAAATATATTTATCGACATTGATAGCGTTCCAGAAGAGTGTATGTGAAGTCGTGACTTGGGTAGCATTAATCTATTACCGTGACGAAGTGAACGATTTGTGGGTAAATCTTTTCTTCTTACATATAAATGCACGTTATTGCGGACAAATTTACAAATTTCGAATAAATACAAGGAAGTTAATGTCATGATTCTATATTTTTTGTAATATGGCTTACAATTATCAGTCTGCTCAATGTTTGCAAGGATGCGAATGAGTTTCTTCTGAGCAGTGAACAGTTCACTCGCAGCAGGGCTATTGCCCCACAGAATAATCCCATAACTCAACCTCGAATGGCAGTTGGCATAGTAAACTGAAATTGCAGTTTTCAGGTCAGTTGTTTTTTTAATTTCGCGAAGCGCGTACGTGAGTGATGACAATTTCGATTTAATTTTCATAACACAACATAGGTAAATCTTATGTAAACGTGCTACACTCTAGATCTGGTTAAAATCAGGCACTATGTAGTTAAACGCAAACCTATCTATACTATGTATAAAAATGAATCGTGGTTGTTAGTCTCGCTTAGTTTAGGCTCAGTTAAACTCGAGAACGTCTGTACCGATTGGGCTAATTTTGGTCATGAAATATTCGTGAGAGCTAAGGGAAGCTTTAACCGATGAGAAAATATAAATATGTAGTGGGTAAAATATTACAAACATGAATTTAATTTTCTTGCATGTAAAAGTTGTCATTGACAGATGGTGAGATTAATTTCACCTGGTAAGAAATAAAAAATAATATTTAAATTACAGTTGGCTTTCCCGGAGATCACCGTGGCTTCGGTAGAGCTGAAGGGCGTGGATGGAGAAGATATCGACAACAGCTTAAGCACGCTGTGGGAGCGCAGTGACATAAACCTGGCCAATGGCTTGGACTTCTCCAGGAAACGCGAGGTGTACGCGCGCCTCACTTATCTGCAGCACGCGGATTTCCAATACGTGTATGTATTTTATTTGTTGCATTAAACCTCAGACCAAATAAAAAATAAAGACGTAGCGTCGTGAACAAACACGTGAGGATAGTTTTATAAGCATGAGGTGAGTGCGTCGGTATTGCGCTGCCAAAGTTCGACTAGCCAAGGCGTAGTTTTGTAGTGCGTGTTTGTGTGTAATTGTGTCTGTACAAGTGTAGGTACACGGTGAAGCGTAGTTTTGCCGGCCTCTATTTTTTGTTCACAACATTCTGTCTTGATATTTTCATTTCGTCTGAGCATTAAACGTGGAAAATTTCTATGGCATTAGTAAACATTGAGTAAACTCAAAGTAGTCCAACTAGCTATGGAGAGAGGGGTTGTAGAAAAATGGGATTAAAAACTTCTCGAGTAGAAACCATGAACTGCGGAACTTTTTAAAACTGCAGAATCATGTACTGTAGATCGCTGCATGCCAGCTGCTTTCAACTGGTCTAGAAGGTAGGGGTGGCCTATGTCCTGCAGTGGAAATCCAATGGCTGATAGATAGATTTTATTTGTTTCATCAACGATATGGCCAGGGATGATAACTATCTGTTCCGTATGTAATATTGGGACTGTGACTTGCTCAGGTACAGTCGTGTACAAACTAATTATCCAGAATTTGTAAATCTATTAAACGTTTTATAAACTTTTGAGTATCTATTATCCAGACTTTGTATATTTATTACAAACCAACATGGTTTCTCAAGGCTCATCTTTAGTGGCACCGAGTATACACGGCGGAAGTCGTTGGTGCCATTTTTCTTTTGCGAAACATAATAACTATTATAATGTTTTTAGCCTGCATTGTCCCACTGCTGGGCAAAGGCCTCCCTTTCCTCCTTCCAGACTGTGCGATCTACTGCTTTGGTGGCCCAGTGTTTGTCGTGCGAGCTCAGTTCGCGCCACCTGCGTCTGGGTCCGCCCAAAGTTCGTTTAGATTGTGGAATCCAGTCATATGTTATTTTTTTTTAACAGGATCGAAGTAAACAATAACACGGGGAAGCCCCAAATGGGAACAGTCCGCATCTTCATGGCGCCAGTTCTGGACGAAAAGGGAGTAGAGCTGCATTTCGAAGAACAGAGGAAGCTCATGATCGAAATGGACAAGTTTTCGCACCCACGTGAGTTACCACAAAATATATGAATAAATGATGTCTTTTTAACATCTAACACACGGTCTCTGACCCCCCAAACTAAGAAAAGCTTGCGACATGGCTGCCAGAGACTGATGCACTACATATTATAAATTTTTTAAATTCATAATTGAAGTGTTCGTATCGATAGGCGACTACCTATTAGTAATACAACCGTTCCGTGTAACATACTGTATATTACTGGCGAAAGGCACCCACCAGTTTAAAGAAACACTAATGTCGGTACATAACTATTAAAACGAGTATCTACCTTACATGCAAATAGGTACATACTCATCAATAATTATGTAGGGTTATTGGTAATCCATTAGCATCCTTTTAGGGACTTATTTTGTACATTAGAACTAACAACTTTTGTTCCGCGACTATTGTCAAAACTCGAAAAAAAAAAACAGCTGATACATACATTTTATCGAGGGTAAACGAAATTTTTCTATGAAACAACTTTTTTTTTGAGATTCGGTAAAAGTCGTTGAACAAAAGTTGTTCGTTTTGATGTACAGAATAAGTCGATAAAAGGATTCTAATTGCTTAACCCTATATAGATAATAACATTCAGACAGAGAGCAAACACCAATGTTCATCATATATATTTTATACTAGCCTTTACCCGCGGCTTCGCCCGCGTTATATTTTGATTTTGGCTAATGTTTATGTCGGCTGCGAAACCTAACCTAAGCGACAAACATCAAAATACCTTAGAGGAATGCTTTTGTTGGTTAAGTTACGGTTGGAGTGTATATACAACCCCCCTGTGTATTCCCGCCTTGTCGTGGCGGGGGAGGTCTGAGGCAGCTGAAAAGGCGGCGCTCGAAGTCTCCCTCTTCTTTGGGTCTTTCCCCCAAGGCAGCTTAGAGGCCGGCACTCGTTGTTCAGCCCCTTTTAACTAAAGCAGCTGAGAGGATGGCCGGTAGGTTGCCTGCCTTATGAGGAGTGTTGCTTCTGAGGCGGGCTGCAGTGCCGCTCTTGCGACGTTGCAGCCGAGGATTAGGGGCTGCGCGCTGCGGTGGGATGGAACTGGTTGTGTGGGTGCCGCCACCTACCCTACCTTCCGCTAGGCCGTCAACCTGCTGGCAGACGCAGTGGGGCTGCAGGGGAAGAGAAGTGCTGGTATCGCGATGGCCGTTCTCACTGCCCTCTGCAGTTGAAGAGGCAGGCGCTGGGCTACTATGACTGACCCGTTGCACTGGGACCAGGGCGTCGGAATGCTGTCCGACGCTCAGTGCTGGTTAGTCCCGACTGTCCCGAGTGGTGGATGACGATGTGTCTTGTGCTCCGAAACACTCCGTCATTATGGCGGGAGCGCAAGCTCCGTTATGGAGCCCGAGTCTGGGCTAGCGCTGTTGAGTGCCGCGAAGGAGTGCGGAAAATGTAGGAACGTCCTAAACTTGAAATGACAGGTTATTTCTGGCGCTTAGACGGCTGCTACCGCGGCCCGCTCGCTTAGTTTTTATCCTATCCTACGGGAACTGTTAAAGTTTTTGGGATAAAAAGTGGCCTATGTCACTTTTCGTCTTTCAAACTATATTCATGCAATAAGCCAAGGCAATCCGTTGCTCCGTTGCTGAGAAAAAGTTATTGTCTTATCCTACGGGAACCGCATTTTTTTCGGAATGGAAAGTATACTATGCCACTTTCCGTCTTCCAAACTATGCCCACCCCAAAAATCAAGTCGATCCGTTGCTCCATTGCTGAGAAACCGTTATTGTCCTATACCATGGGAATCACGAATTTTCTCGGGACAAAAAAGTATCCTATTATCACTTTCTGTCTTTTAAACCATAGGTATCCATACCAAAAATCAAGTCAATCTTTTGCTCCGTTGCTGCGTCAAAGAGGAACAAACCAACAAACTTTTCGGATTGATAATATTAAAGTAGGTATGATGATTCTGTATCTGTACCATAAAGGTAGAATAAAGAAACATGTTAAACCTCTTATGATAGTAGATTTAAAAATATTTTTAATGTCAGACAAAATGACGGCCTTGTATTAAACGTCAGAGTAACATGTGGCATGCAGAGGGAAAAAACATTTTATCTAATTTTAAAGTCAGTTGTCATTTTCAATCCATACTTTATTTCCTCTTCAAGGGGATATTATAATGGTGGAAAAACAATTTGTCCCCTTGCCATGCTACCTGTGATTTATAAAAGTCTGCAGACAATGTCACCTGTCATCTAATTACGTTTCGCTGTGACGTTTCATTAATCCATATTAGCGTCATAGAGGAATTAATCACTTAGCGTCTTTGTGATAGTGGCGACAGTTTTGCTTTCGATAGTTTTTGTCCTGTCTTACAGGAACTATGCAATTTTTTGCTTTACGTCTAACGCTTAGCATCTAAAATTCGACGCGCTTGGTTTTGCTCTTGAGTCTCAGCAGTTCTTTGCGCTGCGTGATGCTCGGCATCTAAAAGTCGCCGCGCTTGACTTTCTCCTTAAGTCTCAGCAGCTCTCTGAGCTGCGTGAAGCTCGGCATCTAAAATTCGATGCGCTTGGTTTTTTGCTCTTGAGTCCCAGCAGTTCTTTGCGCTGCGTGATGCTCAGCATCTAAAAGTCGCCGCGCTTGACTTTCAACTTCAGTCTCAGCAGCTCTCTGAGCTGCGTGACGCTCAGCATCTAAAATTCGACGCTTGGTTTTGCTCTTCAATCTCAGCAGCTCTTTGAGATGCGTGGCGCTCGGCATCTAATGTCAAACGCGTTTAAGTGTGCTCTTCAGACTCTTGGCTTCTAGCAATATTCTTCACGCGAGCTCCGCTATAACTACGCGCTAGATTCGATTTGCGTTTTGTAGGCATACCTATTAGAATGAAAACTACGTAATTAAATTAAAAAAAAATACATGTAACCTTCTCTAAAGTTTACAGGAAAAGATTGATTGACTTTGACATTTGCAACTTGAGCAGCCTTGAATAGGCATTGGGCATAGAGAATGTAATTTGGAAAGTCAAGATGCAAATTACCATTTGTCATGGTTGAAAGTTTTTCCTTCTAAGATTCTAGCCAATGCGTTTTCATCCCCCCTTTTCAACCCTTTAAAACTATTTTTTCGAATCAAAAAGTAGCCTATATCCTTTCTCAGGCTCTAGACTATCTGTGTACCAAATTTCATTCAAATCGGTTCAGTAGTTTTAGCGTGAAAGCGCCACAGACAGACAGACAGACAGAGTTACTTTCGTATTTATAATTAGTCAAGATTAGTCAAGATTTTCTCCGGGTGGAAATCGAATCCACTCCTCTTTGGCCCAGGGGTCAGGGTCACTAACTGTTAGGACAACCGAGGCAGTCGTCAAAAATTATATTTTTAAACTTTCACGGATTTCATTAACGTTTTATCATCATTGTGAAATACTTTTTCCAAGAGACCAACTCCTTAATTCGTTAAAAAAAACGGCTGTACCATACATTTTGTCGGGGATCAACAAACCCGTACAAATAATCTAATTTGCCCCGTATAAACCTGATGGCGTACCAGAACCACTAGCTACGGGGCTCCCACACATCAAATATAATTTTTTTGCCGTTTTTCGTTCGATATCAATAACAGTGACAGGTAGATGCTTGAAATAATCACGGAATATTAAGTTAAATATTCACTTCAGAAATAAATAATTAACTTAAAATAAAACGTATATTTAAGGAGGACTCGCAAACAAGAATCGTATTTTTTTTGCTAGATATAAATAACGGCATCAGGTAGATGCTTGAAATATTCACAGAATGTTTAGTTCTTTGAAAAATAAATAATTTAATTGAAATAAAATATATTATGAGGTGCTCCGGCTCCCATATAGTATGGAACCCTTTGTGCACGAGTCTGACTCGCACTTGGCCGATATTTTTTTCTTGTTATTAGCTGTAGTACTCAAATTAAATTAACGTTCTTTCATTCTTAAATTTCGAATGAAACTATTTGCAGTTACAACCGGAAAAAATATTATCCACCGCCGTAGCACCGAGTCTTCGGTGACCGTTCCTTACGAGCGAGTGCTAAAGGGACGGAAGGAGAACGTCTGCGCAGTCGAGGCTAAGAAGAGCTTCTATTGCGACTGCGGCTGGCCTCAGAACATGTTGGTGCCCAAAGGAAACCAAGCTGGGTACCAAATGGTGCTGTTCGTAATGGTTTCCAATTGGAACGTGGATAAGGTGAGCCATCTATCAGTTACAGGACGTCTATTGCTGGATATAAGCTTTTTCTATGGTAGTCGTTCGTCATCATCGTTTCAGCCATAAGACGTCCACTGCTAGATATATGCCTTATCCCTTATAGGTCTTCAATAAGACCGGTTGGTAGTGGCTTGCATCCGGCGCGAAACTGTGGTCTTAATGAGATCATTCGTTCGTCTTGTCATATGCTGTTCTTGCTGGTACGTGGTCTCCACTCGAGAACTTTTCGAACCCATTGGTCATCAGTGCTCCGAGCTATGTGCCCTGCCCATTCAACTTGTCAATCTGCTTGGCTATGTCGGTAACTTTGGGGGAGCTTTCCCTATAGATCTCCAATGAGACCTGTTGGCAGCAGTTTGCATCCTGCGCTATCTGTCGGTCGTGATGAGGTCGCCTGTCCACTTTGTGGGTAGTAATGCCTACGCCATGCTTGCCGATACGTCGTCTGCACTCGAGAACTTTTCCCATCAGTCTTTCGTGATAATCATTGTTTCAAAACAATTGATGCTATTTTATAGAGCCACTTATTGTGTGTAATTTGATCTGAGCTCGAGTTCCTAGCTTATCATTGATTTGTAGGCTGAAGCCGAATAAAATACAAAAAAACTTTGGTTTCTGCCTGAGAACAACTTATTTACATATTTATTTGCCAGGTGGATCAAGATGAGCCGAAAGGTTGCAAAGACAACGCGTCGTACTGCGGCCTCCGCGACCGTAAGTACCCGGACCGCCGCGCCATGGGATTCCCCTTCGACCGGCGCGCGGGCGCCGCCTCGCTGCCGGACTTCCTGCTGCCCAACATGGCCGTCCAGAGCTGCACCATCAAGTTTACTGACATCATCGTTGATAAAGATGGAAAACCTTTCTAATTGATAGTAAACTGACACCCCAAAATGAAATTTGGCTTTTTTTCTATAACCTTAAAATAAACGCTTCAGAATATGTTGTTTTTATTTATTTTAATTATTTAAATTTGTGTTAATATTAAGCAAATTAACTGTTAGGCATGACTTAATTTATTTAAAACAAATATGGCTAATAATAAATAGTCTTAGTACATCTCATAGGTATAGAAAAATAATTCTAATTTCACTCAAGAATTGTTTGAACTGCGCGATGAACATTGTCAAATCAAAGTCGTGCATTTGCTTTTTTTAAATTTAATAGAAATAAATAAATAATATTTTAAATCGATGAGACCTTTCATACAGGATATCTTGAAATCGCTTTTAGCTATTGGGCCGCCTTTTATGCCTCTTTTCTTATTTTTTTCTTACTTTGTTCATTTTCGTGATGTCAATAAAGTACATAAGTAGGTATGTACCTATTTAAAAATATGTATTTGTAGTATATGAGTATATCGATATCTGGCAGTCATCACAACCTTTGATTAGTTTAGGGGTCAGAGGCCGAGTGTAAGATGTTCCCTGAATACGTTCTGAATATTTATTAAACAGTTATGTTACAATTATATGCATAATAATTTGTCATAATTACAATTTAAAATTACGCTGAACTTAATAACTAGGTAAAACGAAATTAATAACATTGTTACATTGTAATTTTATTTATTTACTTACAAATTATATTTAATACAAGATGACTAATAATAATTATTTTTCGCAAGAAAATGGCAAAACCGCCTTCCATCGTGTACAATATTCGAATATTTCGCTCGAATTAGATAAATAAATTAATGTTGATTTTTCAAAAACGGTTCAGCCGAATTTTGTAAAGTTTAAATGGGACCACTTTGGGAGTAAGTATATCCTTTCACACTAAAAAATATTTTTTGATTCGGTTCACAATTAGCAAAATTATCGATGTACATACATACATAAAAATACATACACACGAACAGAGAATCTCCTTCTTTTTGAAATGGCTACGAGCGTGTCCATACCCTCGTATCCGGTTGCACTTAAATAATAATCGGGTTTGGTCTCACAGTAGGTACCTTTGTAAATATGGATGAAAAAAAATCAAAAACTATTTGTTTAATATTATCCATTGCAGGAAAATGCAGGGTCTATGTTATTTATTCCTATGTCCTTTAAATGATCTTACCTAACGAGAAACTAATATAGGTTACTAACGGGAAAAGGATTTGTTTTTAATTTAATTAAACATTAAATGTACATAGTTGATTGAACGTTTTATTTTTAACTTTCAGAGAGAAAAACTATTAAAATAATATAAACAGGCATAGTAAATTAACGCCACATTTTACCATTTACTTACTGTGTTTATTTAAATGACATTTGGTTGAATTGTGAGCTAATTATAAATCTTTAGAGTGGCCTGTGTCCAGCAATGAAAGTCCTAAGGCTGATATTGATGAATATTGTGAAGAGTGAGCGAAAAGACAAAAAATATATTTCAGACCTTGTATCCACCATGTTTTAAATTAAGCGTAAAAATATGCCGCAAAATCTTACTACAAAAGATTTAAACACGCTTTAAACACTGCTTAACCGTACAATTTGTACCGTTAAACAGTGTCTAAAGCGTGCTTAAATCTTTTGTGGTAAGACCGATGGCTTCCCTGGCCGTCTAAAATGGTTGCCAGATCCCCAAATCTAATCACCCACGAGCCCTGACGCCCGTTTCTATCAGCTTTTACTATTAGCTATATACAGACTGCCTCGGTGGCTCAGTGGCTTGTGAACCTGACTTCTAGATCAAAGAGGCGTGGGTTCTATCCCCACCCAGGGCAAGCATTTATGTGATGAACATACGTGTTTGCTCTATGTCTGGGTGTTATTTAGGTACTATAATGTATAATAAGTATGCATTTAAAAAATAAGTATATGTAGTTTAACAGTCTCTGGCAGCCATATTACAAGCTTTGCTTAGTTTGGGGTCAGAGACCGTGTGTAAGATGTCGCCCAATATTTATAGACTTTCCAAAACTGGTGTACTAAGTCGAAAAGAGGTGATTCAGACCATCTCTCTGAATAGCTTTTACTATGGGGCCAACCCGGAATTCAAGAAAAAATGTCAGCTATACCATAATTACAACTCGGAATCAACAAAATGTATGGAATAGCTGTTTTTTTGGCGGATAATATTTTTTTAAACAGTGTTAATACTGGTGTACTAAGCCAAAAGGAAGGGATTAAGACCATCTTTGTGAACAAATTTTAATAGATAGCTAACCCGAAATCTGCGAAAAAAAATCAGCTAAGTATTCCACACATAGGTTTGCAATTATGGAACAGCTGACTTTTGTTCTCGATTTCCGGGTTGGTCCCGTAGTAAAAATCCTACTAATATTATAAACGTAAATCGTACTAATATTAAAACTACATGCGGGTCGCCGGTTTGCTCGCGGCATTCACGCAGTGCACTGAAACTACTAACTTAGACTTAGATTTAAACTAACCGCTCTCTATAGTACAGTCGCATTCTTTAAAATGTAACTACTCAACAAAGGGCACAGATCCTGGAGTCTGTGGGTCAAAAAATTAAAATTTAAAAAAAAAATGTTATAAACGTGAAAGTCTGTAAGGATGGATGGATGGATGTTTGTTACTCTTTCACGCAAAAACTACTAAACGGATTGAGATGAAACTTTGCAATTATATAGCTTTTATATCAGAATAACACACAGGCTATAAATTATAATGATATTGCGTAAATTTTCCATATTATAACAATAAAGTGGTAAGTGGGAAAAATTCTGCCATCTTTGAGTTATTACAGCGTGCGCTCCAAGAAATGTCAAAAAAGAACTATCGAATCGAACAAATGTCAAATGGTTTTATTTTTATTTTCCAACTCCTTTATTAAGGGTGGTAAGGTAAGGCCTCGAAATATCTTGCGGGCGAAGCCGCGGGCAAAAACTAATTGTTCATAATGATGATCTTCACCCTTTCGTCTTAGTACCGAGCAAGCAGGTAGCTCTGTGTAAGTTTTTAAGACGCCTGTACGTACGTGACGTGGTTGAATAGTTAAAACGACGCACAGTTTAGGAATATCGAAGCCGTGTTTTTACACTTTCACTCCAGAGGCAATTCTGAATTGTCAACTTGGTCATACAAAAACGATAAGCTGTTATCTACCTCTAGATACATATCCGATTTGAGTGATTTTTCATGTAATCAGCACTTCAATAGCTAAGTACCTACGTCTTAGTTTTTACAGTTTTTTAAACGACCTTAAAGTTATAAGCTTCTAAAAGTTTAAAAAGTCATATTTTACGCAAAACTTTGGCTGAAAAGTGTACAGAAACTGAAAACTTTTCTGAAAAAGATAAGACGCACGCGCGTTCTATATATCTTACCTACTTCTTACAAGCGATTGACACCAAAAACATAACATTTTGTATCTACAAATCCTTGTTTTGAATAAATATTTAGTGTATTTCCGCTCTGTCGTAGTCATATAAGTTAAGGGTACCATTCAAAATCCAAATTAAATCACAAACAAAATTAGTAATTAATCATCAACCTGTATCATGGTTTGACTATGGTTAGGCTAAGGTTAGGTCAGGCCAGAAAAAGAAAAAAAAAAAAAATGTTAGGTTAGGCTTAGGTATGTTTACAAAATATTAATGAACCTGAAACAAAATTATGATTAATCCGTTAAAAATAATAAAAAATAATTAAACCTGTAACAAAAATAGTGATTAGTGATCTCTTTAAAAATGTAGTAAACCTGAAAATAATATTTAATTAATATGTTAAAAATTACAACGGGTTAGCCGATTTCTGTAAAATTTAAATGGAACCTTGGAAGTATACCCTTCCGAACTAAAAATTTTTTTTCTATTCGGTTCACAATTAGCGAAATTATCGATGTTCACCGTGTACAAAATTTAGATATTTCGCTCGAATTGCTTACATTATTGTTGTTTTTTTTTCAAAAACGGCTGAGCCGATTTCTGTAAAATTTAAATGGGATCACTTCGGAAAAATACCCTTTCGAACTAAAAAATATTTTTCGATTCGGTTCACCATTGGCGAAATCATCGATGAACATACACAAAAAAAAACATACACACGAACATAGAACTTCCTCATTTTTGGAAGTCTGTTAAAAATACTGTTCGATTCAGAATCGATCGATTCCACAGATTAATTCCATTGATTGCTGAATCGGTTCGATTAAAAATGCACTATTTAAATGCACAGTATTACAAAGATTAGGTAGGTATGTGCTTTATTTTTGAGTCTATTTTTCCCGTCGACATATTTTACATTCGATGTAGCACCTGTAGACATAACTACAGTAGAATTACAAAGATATGCAATTAGTTTTTCCCGTCGGAATATTTTATATTCGAATCAACATTGATGATTTAATTTTATGCAGGCATATTCCTTATAAGGTCTATAAAACTTAGGTCGATCCCAGGTCGGTACAGTAAGAGCTTTGGCTCACTTACTACACGTACATACATACTCTTTATCAAATAATTCATTCGATTAATCGATAATCGAAATCCATAACCCGTTTTCATTGATATCGAGTTTATTTAGTAGTTTTGAAGTCCTGAAAATTTGGTAAGTGGTTTTCAAATATTTAATTTTTCTTTGTAGCTCTACGCGTAGTTTCTTTAGACCAAAGGAATATTTTCTGGGATATTATTGTAAGCATCATTATGATCAAGTTTTATTATGGGACCAAGCCTGTAAACCCAAAAAATGTGCTTTCGTAAATTATGTGGCGATTGCTGGATATTGTGTTGATTATGTAATTCGCGATTTCCGAATTTATTGTGCAGTAAAATATGTTATCATCAGGATAGATTGACGATTTGAAATATTATGTAGCGCTTATAGCGTAGTTTCACTAGGTGTTTGATAGTGATCACCGAAATTAAGCAGCGTTCGGAACGGTCAAACTACGGATGGGTAACCGCTGGTTGCATTTACAACTGAGCGCTACCGTGGCTAGGACTACACTTTAAATTGTAGGTCTTGGTTGTATTCAACCATTTAGCCATGTCAGCAGCCTTCAGGCGGATTAAAAACTCCGACAACAGGCCTAGCCACCCGGCCGATACGAACTTACTTACTTTTAGTTGGAATTCAAGTCTACGACATTAGTGTGTGGCATTAGCATTAGCGTTTGAACGAAACCAATCTCTAAATTATTGTCTTGTGCATCAATATAAAAAAGTGCAAGTGGAATCCCTCCGCGCGGAAGAAGTGAAACTTCGACGCAACAGTGCTTTCATACCCCTTCCATCATCGTAGCATTAAACGTTTAACGCAACCTTGTTGAAAGTCGCATTAGAAGTTTCACTTCAATAATTTATTAATTGTAACGTTTGAGCTAACTGGTACCGCTGTCTATACCTTCGAAACAGACTCCTCAAGGCAGGAGGCATTTTTAAAAACGTACCGTATTAAGTTTTTTTGTCAAAATTCTTATCTTAAAAGTACCAATTTTTTTTTTATGTTTTAGACTTCACAGTTTTTTAAAACGTGAAGCCTGAACTTAATTTTTTATTGAACCTATTGAGATTTTTGTCAAAATTCTTATCTTAAAAGTACCAAAAATAATTTGATTAATTATTTTATATTATGTAATTTTAGGCTTCACATTGTTATCTGCATTAAAACAATCATCAATTACTTACATACTAACTCAGACTAAATGCGTCATCTTTCTAAGGAAGCACCACATGCAATAATATCTTTAATTCACACATGCACATGCAAAAACAATCTTAACAAATAGCAAAAATAATACTAAACAAAATTACTTATACACAAAATATTGAATATTATTTGTTAAACTCTATTCATTTTTTTAACACCATAGAAATTAAATTTTTACAACATTATTTGTTAAAAAAATGTATTAAAATATTATAAAATTAGTTTAATTTATTTAGTTCTTTTTTAGATTGACTATTATTGTGTGCTGTGAGAAGAGAGTACAATCTTTACAAAGTAGCAAAAATGATACTAAACAAAATTAAAAATTACAATTACACAAAATATTGAATACTATTTGTTAAACTCTATTTATTTATTTTAACATCTTAGATATACAATTTTTACATTATTTTTTGTAAAAGTAGCAAAAATAATACTAAATAAAATTAAAAATTACAGTAGCACAAAATATTGAATATTATTTATTAAACTCCATTTATTTATTTTAACATCTTAGATATACAATTTTTACATTATTTTTTGTAAAAAAAATGTATTAAAACATTATAAATTTTAAATTTCGATGCAATTTTTGTCTATATCTTTTATGTATTCTTATACTTCGTCTTCTGTTTCTGGGTACGTGAAAGGTTGTCAAGCATAAGAATCCCCGATAAAAATAGTCGGCTTGAAGCTAACTGATAAACAGTACACAACCCTAAAGAAGTTTTCATTTCAAAAAGAACTCAAATTCCCGTATCAATAATAGCACTGATCAAAAGTCCTGGATTAAAAGGAGGAAAATACCATATCATTTAGTCAAGTGATCGGACCGTCGTCCGGCACCTTTGAACCACATAATGTGAGAATACCCTCCTACATAATTGTACAATTGAATAATTGGCGCTACATTATTACTCGTATTTGCAACCGTGATTGACCTGATGTCCTGACTTTAATGAATCCAATTGAAGTTAGGTGTTATGTGAAGATGTTTTTTGGAGTGTTTTTCCTTGTTGGGATATTTTTTTTATTTCGTATAGTTTTGCGTTTGACAACATACTGCCTGATGTTAAACAGATTACCTGATTAATGAATCCAATTGAAGTTAGGTGTTATGTGAAGATGTTTTTTGGAGTGTTTTTCCTTGTTGAGTTTTTTTTTTTATATATTTCGGATAGGTTTGCGTTTGACAATATACTGCCTGATGTTAAGCAGATTACCTGATGTCCTGACTTTTATGAATCCAATTGAAGTTAGGTGTTATGTGAAGATGTTTTTTGGAGTGTTTTTATTTGTTGAGATATTTTTTTTTATTTCGTATAGGTTTGCGTTTTACAGCATACTGCCTGATGTTAAGCAGATTATGGTATTTTTAGATATTTTTCTAGAGCTATGACATATTTTTTTCTAGATAGACAGGATGACTAGGTAAAAACTGTCTCGTGTATTTCTATATCTGTTTAATAATTATTTTTTCCGTCTTACCATAGTAAAACCATCATAATTATAATCCACAGCGCAGCTAACGCTTAGGGAGCAGGAGCAAGAGCTTCAAATTTTAACACATATTTTAAATTTTAAACCAACTTTCAAAAAGGAGGAGGTTCTAAGTTCGTCTGTATGTTTTTTTTGTGTATGTTCATCGATAATTTCGCCAATTGTGAACTGAATCGAAAAATTATTTTTTAGTTCGAAAGCGTGTACTCCCGAGGTGGTCCAATTTAAATTAGTAATCGGCTGAGCCGTTTTTGAAAAATCAAAAATAATGTAAGCGATTCGAGCGATATATTTTAGTTAGACCATATTTAAACTTAACAAAACTATTATTGTTTTTAGGGTTCCGTACCTCAAAAGGAAAAAACGGAACCCTTATAGGATCACTTTGTTGTCCGTCTGTCCGTCTGTCAAGACCCTTTTTCTCAGGAACGCGTGGAGGTATGAAGCTGAAATTTATATCAATTACTCAGGTCTACTGTCCCTTGAAGCTGTGAAAAAATCAAACTTCTAAGCCAACGCAATCAAAAGATACAGCCGTTTATGCCGCAAATTTTCGACACTTGCAAGGGAATCAAAACCTACAGGGTGCTTCCCGTGAACTCAGAATCTTGAAATTTGGTACGAAGCAACGTCTTATAGCATAGATAAAGGAAAAATTACGAAAACTATAAATTTTTAGTTACATCACATAATATATTTTTTTTTTAATAATTTTAACCTTACTACACATTTCCTCATAAACGCGTAGAGGTATTAAATTGAAATTCATACCAAATACTCAGGTCTATAATACCTTTAAGCTGTAACAAAATCAAACTTCTATGTCAACGCAATCAAAAGAAACAGCAATTTAAGCTGCATATTTTGAAACTCGCAAGTACTCGCAAGGGAATCAAAACCTAAAGGGTACTTCCAGTCGACCTAGAATCTTGAAATTTGGCATGAAGCAACGTTTTATAGCACACATAAAGGAAAAATTCCGAAAACCTTAAATTTTTAGTTACATTACAAAATATATATTTTTTAATAAATATAAACTTATTACTTTTTTTGAAGAACTTTGAACTTAGAACTTTGTAAACCTTGCAGGTTTGTACGGAACCCTCGGTGCGCGAGTCCGACTCGCACTTGGCCGGTTTTTTTAGCTAAGAATTTTTAATTACCAATACCGGACGCCCATACTCTATACAAAGATTTGGCCAGGCGTTTGGTAGAGGTGACACGTGACCAGAGTGCTGGCATCTATTTCGCCCAAAAGCTGAGTATTGCTATTCAGCGAGGCAATGCTGCCAGCATTCTGGCCACGTTACCCTCTGCCGAGGGGCTTTTAGATTAGGTTTTATTTTGTTTTGTGTTTTTTTTTAGTTTAAGTTTTAGTATTAGTTTAGTCATAGCGGAAAGTATTATTTAAGATTTTTTTTGTTTTGCTGAAAAGTATATAAATATAAACTTGATTACCAATAAATATAATAATAAAATATAATAATATAATTCATAATGTTGTAACTATTAGGAAGGCTATGCATCAAAATACAGATGTTCTCACACCTAGTTTGATGGCCATATTTCATGTATTTGCACTAAAAGAAATAAATTATTTTCATTTTCATTTGAATTTTGTACACGATGGAAGGCGGTTTTGCCATTTTCGCCAAAAATCATTATAACAGCTGTACCTAGGCCAAAAATTCCGTACATTTTTGTGCTGAAAATAGTCCTCAAGTGTCACTCATGTTAGGATTCTAGTAATTTTCATTCTGTGATGGTATATAACTCGCGCTTGTGTTTTACAATGAAGCTTACCTAGTCATGCCAGCAGCAGCATTAATAGGGCTCGTTAAAACATTCGTTGAATGTCTTGTATTCTCATCGTCATGACAAGACCTAAGAAACTGATCTCCCGACTGACTGCTGCTAACTTAGCTAGCGTCTTTTTTTAATTCTGAATAGGATCGATGTGAAGTCGGTCATACTTTTTTTTGCGAAAACTAATTATGTCTATCTAGCATTCAACCACCGAATAACGTTAGAAAAATTAGTTTTTATCATCATGATAATCGTCACCATCTACGGGAGCCTATCATACGCATGTCCCGACACGCACTTGACAACTTATTTACCCCTTTCGTCGAATTTCCAAAAAGTCATCATTGCATTGTACAATAAAATTATTATGTCCACGTTTAAAGGTGAAGTGATTTGAGCTGAAGTAATTTATAGACCAAATCTCAGTCGAACACTCGCGCCAAAATCTTTTGTCAACGTAGACTACAAACATATGTATGCAATTTATTTTTTATTCGGTTTTCCTGTTTGAATTCGGCTGCACATTGTGGCTTAACCCGCCGTTTGTGACCTATATGTCTCAGAGACTGGGTAGACAGAAAAAGCAGAATAAAGATCGTGATCGATTTGAGCTGGAATTTCGAGTAGCTGCCTAATGAAGGATGTCGGCAGCTCATAAGTACATACGAATACCTGTTATATACGAATACACCCATTTTCTCTCAATTACTCTATTTTAAAAGCACATATAATTATTAGAAAAGATGTTTTGCTCCATGATTACAAAAAAAAAAAAGTTATATGACCAGGATACTGTATTGGATTATTATTTTAAGTATAGGTATATTTCATTATATCTCCGATAATGTAAAAAAAAACTCGGATCTCAGTTTTGTTTCTATAAGACCTAATAATTGACAAGTAAAATAGGTAATGCTCATGTTAAATATTAATAAAACATGGGTTTTTATGACGTTATCATTTAAAATAGGATAAAATTACTTTAATACAAAAAAATTGTGCTTAAAACCCGGTGCAGACACCGTGGTCACAAACGATGTAAGTCAAATCCAACAAACACATTTTCGTGTGAAATTGAGCCAAGACTAAATCACAGTTCACACTATCAAAAAGCTGTCAGATCTCACGTAAAGCCAAGCTTCTAAATCTACACGCCTTACTCTACAAGTTCTTACTTCACAAACTCTATAGCTTAGTCAATATATGGATATGAATTTCACTTCTTTTTGTATTTTACTACAAGGAGTAATTTACTTAATCGATTTTCCAATTTCTAGCTGCAAAACTTACGGAAGTCTCATACCAACTTTTAACCCCTAGTTTTAAAGGTTAGGGAGATTTACTAAAAATCTTGAAATGCGTGTTTTATTATTTGCAATAAAGGGTCCCTTTATCAATTTTATATTATCATCTATTACAACGAGTTCTTTTATCCATTTTCTGATTTCTGGCATCTAAAGTTTCGAAGGGGCATACAAATTTCCATTCCCCAATAGGATATGTACCTAGTAGGTATATCCCAGTCGAATTTAAGGGGTTGGGGGCTGATTTTTTAAAAATCCTGAAATACGTTATTATTTCTAACAGGGAGTCTTTAAATCAATTTTTAGACTTATAGCATGAAAATTTGTAGAAGTCTCATACAAGCTTTCATCTTCTATTATATAGGGTTGGGGGGTAAAAGTTCAAAATTTTAGATTTTTTCCTTTGTATATGCCTAATAGTCTACCTCGGTGCCAAATATCAAGTTTCTTGGTCATCTGGAAGTGGGTTAGGTTTTTGATCCATAAGTCAGTGAGTCAGTCAATTAAACGTTCTAAAGGTCGTTAAAGGTTTTTAAACGTTCATATTTCAATAACAGTTGAAGTAAAATTAGTGAAATTTTGTATCGTAAGTAGTTAAGCTAGAAAGTTTTAATAAATTTACTAAATTTCATGTATATATATATGGTTATAAATAATTTTCGAGTTCGTAAGGGTCAAAAGTGGCTCGAAATGGTTCGTGTAACACACGTCGCGTCGCCAGTTCCCTTTTATTAGTCTTGGCTGGACACGTTTTCGCATGTCTAGATTGACGTCACAAACGGCGGGTTAATTGAATGTAGGTACCTATGTATGTTCCAGATGTCTATAAAAGTCAGGTCATCCACAGCTCGCTACAGTCTGAGCCCTGGCTCTCTTGGGTACCACAAGTACCTACACCCTGATTTGATTATCGATAATAATCTAAATTCGTTACTATTTTTTTTTATAAAAGATTATAGAGTTTTGTAGTTTTTTTGAGTCCGGGAAATATGGTAAGTTTCTTTTTTAACTGACTTCCAAAAAGGAGGATGTTCTATGTTCGTGTGTATTTTTTTTTGTATGTTCATCGATAATTTCGCCAATTGTGAACCGAATCGAAAAATTATTTTTTAGTTCTAAAGGATATACTCCCGAGGTGGTTTCGTTTAAATTTTACAGAAATCGGCTTAGCCGTTTTTGAAAAAAAAAAACAATAATAAAAGCAATTCGAGCGAAATCTCCAAATTTTGTACACGATGAACATCGATAATTTCGCCAATTGTTAACCGAATCAACAAATTCTTTTTTAGTTCGAAAGGGTGTACTTTCAAGGTGGTCCTATTTAAATTTTACAGAAATTCGCTGAACCGTTTTTGATAAATCAACAATAATGTAAACAATTCGAGCGAAATATTATAATTTTGTACACGATGGAAGGCGGTTTTGCCATTTTTTGCAAAAAATAATTAGTAAATATTCATTTTTACTTCATATACGTGTATATATGTTTACTTAGATCAAATATTTTTTTAGAATACTATTGTACGCGTATGTTTTTGACCAACTTTTGGGTACCATGGGACTAATCCTAAAATAAAAAAAAATGTGTAAGTAAATTTTCGTGAAAATGTGTCGATTAATAAGTAGGGATGTTTGTTGGTTTTCATCCCATCTATTCGAATTGGACGACTTAGTTCGCCTTTAAGTGCATTCAAAGGTGGTGCTAAAAGTTTCATATAGAAAACTATAAGAAACTTTTAGCGGGCAGTTTAATAAATTTTAATCCTCTACCGTCTTACCAAAAAAGTTTAACGCACGATTTAGACACTGTTTAACTGCACAAAGTTTTTGTTTAAAGCGTGTTTAAATCTTTTGCGGTAAGGCGGCTAGTATTTATAAGTGCAGTGCCGCAGTTATCTTTGCCGCGCACTTTTTGAATTTGGAACATGTTAGTGGTCAGCGCTAAAGAAATCGAACGCAAATATTCTCATAGTTGTTTTATTATTAGATACTATTTAATTTCAATGTAGTTGTTATTCTATGTTTCATTAAATAAATATATTACAATTAGCAATCCACCCTGGCTTCGTACAGATTAGACATATAAACCTTCCCCTTGAATCACTCTATCTATTTAAAAAACCGCATCAAAATCCGTTGTGTAGTTTAAAGATATAAGCATACATGGGGACATGGGGACAGCGGAAGCGACTTTGTTTTATACTATGTAGTGATACTATTTAATAGCACCAATGGTCCAGTGAAATAGGGCCAGTTACTAGTATTACTCATACTATTTAATTTTAAATAGTAGTTATTCTGTTTCATTAAATAAATATATTACAATAAAATATGATCTACTCTACTCTTTGGTCTGGATTCAAAAAGCACCCTCGTTGTAAAAATATTACTTTGCTTCATTATGATACAATCTACTATTGTACCCTTTCAAGCACTCGCGGATCTAGACTAGATTCATCATAGAAATAGTTTGAAGGTGGGAGACAAGGCTACTTATTATCCCGGAAAAATGTAAGGTTCCTATGGGATAGCACACAAATTAAAATATCATGCCTGCAGAGCTGCAGATAGAAGCTGGATATTTTATATTCCTTTTTTTAGGGTTCCGTACCCAAAGAGTAAAAGCGGGACCCTATTACTAAGACTCCGATGTTCGTCTGTCCGTCTGTATGTCTGTCAACATGCGGTATCTCATGAACCGTGATAGCTAGGCAGCTGAAATTTTCACAGATGATGACATGTATTTCTGTTGCCGCGATAACAACAGATACTAAAAAAAGAACAAAACCAATATTTGAGGGGGGCAAATATTTCCCATACAACAAACGTGACTTTTCAGAAGTGTTTGGCTCGCAAGAGTAAAGGGGCTAAGGGGGCTCCAACACGGTGCGGAACCCTTGGTGCGCGAGTTCGACGCGCACTTGACCGATTATTTCCATTCTTGTTTCTCAAAAAGAGTCGTTATTCAGGTCAATATGGAGGATATACGCAAATACCTGCTGCTATTTTTCGACCGACCCATGGTGCCCTGCTTCATGCCCAAAGGCGTGGACAATTTCGCATTCAAGATACCTGAACGCTATTATGTGAGTATTTTAGAAGTTGAAAATAAAAAAAAAAAAATATTTCTTTTAGTACACAATACATGAAATATGTAGCCATGGCCATCAAACTAGGTGTGAGAACACCTGTATTTTGATGTTTAGCCTTCCTAATAATTGCATCATTATGAATTGTACAGTTTTATATTTATTGGAAATTAAAATTCTAAACTAAAAAAGTAAAATAATTTATGTTAAGTTTAATTATGGTCTGGGCCTAAAAGTCATATTACAGTGTTGTTTATACGTTACAGATTAATTAAATGAGTTATACAACGCATAGGCTGAATCAAACTTCTAGGCGGCTGTGATGTTATACAGGGTTATTCCTAATCAATTACCATCCTTTTAGGGGCTTATTGTGTACATCAAAACTAACAACGTTTGTTCTGTGACTTTGTCAAAACTAAAAAAAAATTGTTGTTCCATAGAAAAATATCGTTCACCCGCGACAAAAAGTATGGAACAGCTGAATTTTTTAGTTAGTTTTGATGTACAGAATAAGCCCCTAAAAGGATGCTAATTGATTAGAAATAACCCTGTATGTGTAACTATAAGCTGCGAAAATCCCAATCCTGACTGAAGCTCATTCAAAAGCTGCGCGAGGATTAGATGCCGAGCAGGTTCCAGCTAAATTCACTAGTGTTGTGTACCTCATACAAGAGGCACTTCAAATGTCCCATACAAAATAATGAATTGTCCCATCACCTCTAATACTTATTTTGTACCACTACAAACTCGTTGAGGTGTTGAGCTTGTGTGCAGTGTGAAATTGTCGCTCACTCGCTCACTCCTCAAGAAAGAGTAAATGAATGAGCGAAGAGCGAACGCGCGCTTAGCATTTTGAAGTGTTTTGTCCTACTCACACTTCTCAAGTTCTCATGCTTAACAACAAGGTGATTGAAGTGAATGAAATTATATCCGTGACATCTTTTGTCTAAAGTTTGAAAGATCGTTCCGTTATTTTTATAAAAGGATTTTGTTTGTATAATTAATAAGTATTTAATATGTAAAAATTGCACTGAAATTTGATAATTATTTTATTAATTAAATATGAATCTTTTCAAATTATTTTTTTTATCCTATTTAATGTTTCCCAAGTACCAAAACACTTCAAACTCAAGTCATAGTTCTTTACTTCAATTGCTATAATATACGTACTTCATCTAACACAACACACACAATCCTCTAAAATACGAGTTGGCCTCATTTTGTGTATACTGCTTCTTTTGAGGACCACCTTAATTGTCGTCACTTATGCTATTTATACGTTACCATTTTGTTTCAGGCAAAGTACTACGATATACTAAGACTGTCCAAGAAAGTCGGATCTGTATCGGGTTCCTGTCAAGATGAGGGGGGTGTTGTGGCACGCTACATCGACGTTCTCGACATCGATCTGCCCGATCTATCGCTGCCACTGCAACTGCCCCGACACGGGCATTTCTCTATATTCCTGCCCAAGCACCAGGAGATGGCGGCAAGACTGGTTGATGTCTTCTTGGGCATGAAGAACCTTGTTTCTTTGCTGGCGGTCGCTGTTTACTGCCAGCTGCATATAAACCCGTTTTTGTTTATCTACAGCTTGTCCGTTGCACTTCTGCACAGGTAAGAATGAAAAGTGTATTTTAAACTGTCTATATGCATAAATTTTGCAAAGCTTTGCACTTTGCAAAACAAGGTTTAGAGACCTTCAGGCGGCTTAAAAACTGACACCAGAGCTAGCCGGCCCATACAAACTTAACTAAGTATCTTCTAATAAATGAAATGATTTTTTAATTTCACAGTGCATCCCATGCTAAGTTTATCTCAAAGAGTTATTTTTGTGATAAGCATCTCAAAAATTCGTCGCAAATGCTGGACTCGAACCTGAGCCTTCTCATCACTAGCCCGACGCTCTCCCACTGAGCTTATTCGCAGTCCTGACTTTGCGTCAAATTTGTGAAGTGTTTATATCTTCTAATAGCTGCTCGTCTCGACTTAGCCCAATCAAGATTGTTTTAACTGCAAACCTTCTCGTTGAAACACTCTAAAAGATATTGAAAACTGCATTCAAATCTGATCTGCAGTTTAGAAGATATAAGCGGGTACACGATCCGGCAGACAGACACAGAGAAATAGCGACTTTGCTTTATAAGTAGTGATGATGTTCATTCAATATTTTCAATCTTTTTAGGCCAGACACCAAAGGGATAGAGATCCCAACCTTCGCGGAGACATTCCCTGATTTGTTCGTGGACAGAGTAACGATGAACCGTGCCATAGAACTCATCTATGTCCTTCCAATTGCAATCAAGGTAATTTTCGGACCACGAGTATAGCTTATAAACTTTTAGAGAGATAGAATATTTTTTGGAGAGAATGGCCATGACTGGGAAAACAATCCTTATTAAGTATTTAATTAGTGCGCTAGTTAGATTATCAAAATATATTGAACACGTATTTATTCTTTTGTCAATCAAACGATAAAGGACAAAGGTAGGGCCATGTATTCACTGAGCAACAATTGTTTATACACTCTTTATCAGGAACCAAATTTACGTGTTTTAGAAATAAAAAAAAATGTTTCAGAGACAATTATTTGGTTTCCATGAACATTGCGTGTTTACCGTTAAGCCGTGTATTCACTGAGCAACAATAATTTTATTGTTTATAAACTCTGTATGAGTTTATAAACAAAAAATAAGAAAGGATTGCAAAACGCATATTCTACTCAGAACTTGAAAAAGGGAAGCGAAAAAGCGGAGGCCAGTTTCTTAGATATAAAGATGTCCTGAAGAGGCATATGAAGGGGTGTGGTATCGAACCCTCATCGTGGGAATCTCAGGCTGTCGACCGTACGTCATGGAGACAACAAGTACATACCAACGTGTACGCATTTGAGGATCAAAGAAGGCGTGATTTAGACCTGAAAAGAGAACATCTCAAAAACAAACCGCCGTCCAACATTACATACAACTACATAAATGGAGTCCTCACATGTAGTCACTGTCATAGGACATTCACCGCTAAAATTGGTTATATCAGCCATGTGAGGACCCATCAGTAACCCACATACGGAAAATGGTCGCCGAAGCCGAAATCGGCGTGGAAGCCATCATCATGAGAAACAAAATCTACGTGCTTCCGAAACAAAAAATATTGTTTCAGAGACAACCATTTTGTTTCTGTAAACACTACGTGCGACAGGGAGCACCGAAACATCCCGAATGTTTCGGTGCTCCCTGTCGTGATGTTTCAGAAACTGTATATCCGAAACAATGTTGTTCAGTGAATATATGGCTTTATGTTCTGGTGCTCCCCGCTTGCGACGCAGAACACGGAAACTAATCAGTTCCTGTAAAAATCTACGTGATGTTTCAGAAACTATGTATTCGAAACATTGTTGCTCAGTGAATACATGGATTCAACCTTGCCAAAGTTCGGGTCAAAGTGGGGGCTCGTGACGTCTCTTCTCTGTCAAAAGTCTACATTTTGTAGTCTAGTCGTGACTCGTGACGTCAAGCAGAACTTTAACGCGCTATATGTTCATCAATTTTTGTTTAACTGGCAGAAGAAAAAAGCCGTGTATAATATTTTTTGATTAATTATCTATCTGACGGACTAATTATATTTTTTTAGTCACCTCGCTTATTACTACCTCGGTGGCCCAGTGGTTAGTGACCCTGACTTTTAGGCCAAAAAGACATTGGTTCAATTCTCCCTGATGAAGCAGTACTAATTAGTAACTATTCCAAATGGTCAGGCGCACAGTAGCTTGAGCGTTAAAAACCACCTTATCCTATCTATGTTAAAATGAGTTCTATCTGGGTTTTATTATAAATTATTGACTCACGCGAGTTACAGTAATAGTGACTCTGTATTTATTGGCTATGACTTAAGTTCTATTAAAACAAATACCTATATATCCTACAGAGACCTATAGTCGAAGTCGACCCGCCAAAGGTCTACATCCCCGAGCAGCGAGTGGCATACTTCCGTGACGACTTCGGCATCAACTCGCACCATTGGCACTGGCACCTGATCTATCCCGGAAACCTGGGCTCAGGAGTTATCGTGGACAAAGACAGGAGAGGAGAGCTGTTCTATTACATGCATCAGCAAATTATCGCCAGGTATGTCTTCGCAATCGTAGAATTTAACTATCGGCACCATAGGGTAGTTTGAGTTGGCATTTTTTACCTTAGTGATCACCACTGTTAAGCAATTTTCGGCACGGTCAGGCTTCAGATGGGTGACCGCGGGCATATACAACTGAACACTGCCGGCTTGGTGGCGTCGATGTGTGGCAAGAATAGTTTAAAAAAAGCTTTACAGTTCAGATGTCAAGAAGTGAAAATTCAGTAGTGCCACGGGTAATGAGCAAGTTCACGAGTAATTGGATTGCATAGACTTAAGCAGCTATAGAAAATTGGTTGTGCCACGGGAGAGAGAAATTTCCTTTAGAACTACTAGTTGAGCCAAACAGTAGAGGCACGGGAGTTAAACGGAATCTGAGTATAAAATTTTAGCGTTTTGTTACTCTTCGCGTGGCTGCATTTTGTTCTATGGTGACTAGAGAAAAAAATGATTGCTGTAATAATACTAGATTGAGTGCCAGGTGCTAAAAAATATATTTCAGTGCAAGATAATTTGATAAGAATTATAAAATAATCTTATTGTTTTTTTATAATGCAGATACAATGTGGAACGATTCTGCAACGAGCTGGAGCGCGCAAAGCCATTTAAGGATTTTCATGAAAATATCGACGACGGGGTCTTCCCCAAACTGGACACCAAGAACGCCAGCCGCTCTTGGGCACTACGGTACTGTTGTTTTAGCTCTAGTAGTGCAGCGCTTATATTTGTGTAACTAAAATATGTAGCCTATAATATAATTATAATCTAAGGTATAACCTACCTTAACGTCCTAAACTATTTGGTTCCTCTCTTTCAGTGGTTTTGTTTTAGATAACTACTATTTTGATAGAATATGACTAATTTTGACTACCCTTTTTTATTTGGTAGTTCATACTTTAGGGGTTTATTCATTTCAATTTTATCGAAATCAGCTAAGTGGTTTTAAAAAATCAACTATAAACTAAAAATTAGTAAAACATTGATCATACAATACATTGAGTCGTGCGAACTATTCGAATTCTGTACACGGTTGACACGGCTATGCCATATTTTGCGAAAAACTTGCGAAAAATAATTTTCATATTTGATATTCTAGATTCGACAACGTAAAACTTCAAGACCTAGACCGTGTAGACGATGGAACTAAGGTCACGCTGGCTATGATGGAAACTTGGCGCGGCCGCATCTTGGAAGCCATTAATAACATGGCTGTCGTAAAGGTAAAAATCTTTAAAACATTTGCTCAAAAAGTGTAGGTACTTACGTAGGTACAGTCTGTAAACAGTGTAAAAAAAATCAACATGAAACAAAATCACGTATTTACCTATTTAATATTCTGTTCAGTGCCATTTGAGTCGCATAAAACGGTTTCTAATCAGTAATACCTTTTTGTTTCGCATTATCTAGGAACCGTTGACATCTTCACTTTGTTGACTGTCTCAGGGGCCCAATGATCTGACTACAGATATCTAAAGCCATGTATTCACTGAGCAACAAAGTTTAAAAACTCTGTATCAGAAACAAAATCTACGTGTTTCCGAAACGAAGAATAATGTTTCAGAGACAATTATTTTGTTTGTGTAACGTGAACACTACGTGTTTATCGTTATGTTTCGGTGCTCTCCGCTTGCGACGGGGAACACGGAAACAAACAGTAGGTACCTGGAAACATCTACGTGATGTTTCAGAAACTGTGTATCCGAAACATTGTTGCTCAGTAAATACATATAGACTTAGTATTTATAGAGGTAAAGCTACCGAACAAGGATAGAAAGTGTAATGTTTAGTAAAAGACGATCTATCGCAGAATGAAAGTCTTTGTTATGCACATACGAATGTATATACAACGTACCATATGTGGGTAGTTAATCAAATAGTATCTACCCTATATCTTATGAATACACTACAGAAACCTTATTTCTGTTTTATACCACTTCTTTCAAGGATCATTCTTGCTCGTATTTCAGCCGGATGGAACAAGCATGCCACTGGATGAAGAGACTGGTATCGATATTCTTGGTAACATCGTGGAGGCAACTTCACTATCTGTAAACGAGAAATACTACGGAAGTTTCCATAATCAAGGACATAACCTCATCGCATTGGTGCACGACCCTAAAGGATACCATGAAGTATGTATTTATTTATAAGAAATTTCTATCAAAACGTTCAACATACAGTGTGTTCCAAACAAGTGTTTAAACTAAGTGTGCTGAGCAGTCAGCATACATCAATATCTACAGTGATACACGAGCAAATATCTACAGAGCTACAGTCCCTAACTAATTGAAAGTAGTAAAAAAAGTCCGAGCGCTGTCATACATACCGACTAGATATTTACATTACGACTTAGATATTTACATTAAATAATTCACAGTGACTCGTTTTCTCAAATCTCGACGTTATGTCACCTAATTAGTTATTGTAACCGAGGACTTTGGCATCGCGCGGCGTTGTAGTCGGCTTGCAATCGCTTTACGACTAACTAAAAAGCCTGCTCACTACGTAGCTTGGGCAGGGTTTTGGCTCGGACACTTTTTTTTGACGATAGTGACTCTATAGATATTTGCTCGAAGGCTGAATTTCAAGTATTAGGCAAATTGTGTAAAAATAGGTTTCAAATACCTAAGTGTAAATTCAATGAGCCAAAGAACATTTCGGATTGGCTCGCAATTACAGCTATTGGACGAAACCAGATTTCAAGAAAAAAACAGCTATTTCACACATTTTGTCGGTTCTGATTCTGAGTTGTGACTTTTTTTATTTCCGGGTTAGCTCAGAAAAAAAAATTGTACTATATAGGTATAAAAATGGCCTTAATCCCTAATATAATAATTTTTTTTACCCAGACAACCAGCCCGATTACAGAGGCGCCATCGTAATTACATTAGCTAAATAGCATAGTTCTCTTTCTTTTTCACTTAAGGCATTCGATAGAGAGAACGCTTTTTACGTTGCTATTAAATTTACGCTGGCGCCTCTGTAATCGCGCTAAGCTAAACATGCCTACAGCTTGGCTTAATCTAAAAATAATATTTTTCGTAGGAACAAAGCACCGTGATGGGCGATACAGCAACTGCGATGAGAGACCCATTTTTCTACCGCTGGCATACCTACATAAACGACATCTTCGTAGCCTTTAAAGACAAGCTGGCTCCGTATGAAAGTGCTAAGGTAATTTAGAGACTTCTTTGTCATATAGGATGGGCCATTTCTTCTTCTTCTAGTGCCTCTCCATTACTGAAAGTTGGTAGTCAGCTTTTCCCTTCTTCAGGGAAAGCCTAAATAGTGGTTCAACAGTCTTAATGCCTGACGGATTCCTGGATGTTCGGAAGCCATGACATCTTCCACATTCCACTCTTGACATTGTAGACCATTCAGGAGTTTTTTTTTAAGTGAAAACTTCTTTAGCGGCCTAGTGCACTTTTTGGGATGGGTAAAAAATGTGTGGTGGTGGACCGATGACCTCATTAAAACTGCAGGATCACGCTAGATGCAAGCCGCTTCCAACTGATCTTTGGAGATCCATAGGAGGCCTATGTCCAGCAGTGGACGTCCTATGGCTGATGGATGGATGGAAATGTAGTCTATGAATCTCTGGCAGCCATTTCACAAGCTTTACTTAGCTTTGGGTTAGAGACCGTGTATAAGATGTCCCTTAACATTTTTTTATCTGTCAAGTAGTAAGTATTTATTCTCTTATTCTTGTAGCTTGCTTTCCCGGACATCACCGTGTCTTCGATATCCGTGAAGGGCGCGGACGGAGAAGACATCGACAACAGCTTCAGCACGCTGTGGGAGCGCAGTGTTATAAACCTTGAGAATGGCCTGGACTTCGCTCGGAAGCGCAGTGTGTATGCGCGCCTGACGTATCTTCAGCATGAAGATTTTAAATACGTGTATGTGTTTGATTATTGTAGTACAATAGTGGTAGAGTTCTTTTTGTATTTATTCATCGATATTTTCGCCAATGGGCATGATGTCTAAAAAAATTTATTAGTACGTCAGATAGACTATCAAATAAATTAGACACGTATTTTTTGGTTAATTAAACGAAAATTGATGAAGATAAAGTCCGTTAAAGTTCCGCATGACGTCAGATGTGCCATACAAATGTATAAACTTCTGAGAGAGAGGTGACGTCACTCCCAAACTTTGACAAGGTTTATCTTTGTCATTTGTTGTTTGATTGACAAAAGAAAAAATACGTGTCCAATATTTTTTGATCATCTATCTCACGGACTAATTATAATAATGACTTTTTTACCCAGTCATCATACATATTATTGTGAACCGACCACAAAAAAATTTGAATGCCAAAATTAGTTTCGTGGTTAGTTCAAAATCCTCACATGGTGGTCTCATTTAAATTTCATTGAAATCTGCTAAGCCGTTTTCGAAAAATCAACAATTATGTAAAAATTGCAGACATCGATTCGAGCGAACTATTCGAATTTTGTACACAATGGAAGACGGTTGTGCCATTTTTTTTCGAACAATAATTTTCATTTGAATTTCAACAGAATCGAAGTAAACAACAACACGTCTAAGCCCCAGGAGGGCACGGTCCGTATTTTCATAGCGCCGACGGTAGATGACAAAGGAGCCCCGCTTTGTTTCGAAGAACAGAGGAAACTCATGATCGAAATGGACAAGTTTGTGCAACCACGTAAGTACCTACATTCAGTAAAAATCAAAATTATTTTATAGGTCCCCAAAAACAAATTACACCATTCTTCGTAGCTCCTGATCGACGTGCAAAAAACTTCGACTTTAAAACTCGGTTTTAAAGAGTCGGTTTTTAAAACAGGTTTTTAAAACTTGTTGTAAAATCGACGACATTTTGATTTCACGCTTTCCATTTGAGGCTTTCTTCTTTTGTAGTTTATTTCTAGTACATTTCTTTTAAAATATCCATATCCAGTACTAAAGTATTACGTGAAAAATGTGTTTCAAATATAATTAAAATCATCAATTTCACGCAAATATATGTATAGTATATGGCTATTCTAATCGAAATGGCAAATTGCAAAAGAGGAAAGCGTCAAATGGAACATCACAAAGTCATCGATTTTAAAACCGAGTTTTAAAAACCTGGTTTAAAAACATACCGTATTACCACAAAAGTTTTACGCACGCTTTAGACATTGTTTAACAGTACAAATTGCACTGTTAAACCGAGTTTAAAGCGTGTTTAATTTTTTTGTAACATGGCGACTAATCTTTAGAACCGAGATTGAAATTCGAAGTTTTTTGTACATCGATCATCGGCTTATCAACTACTTCACAATTACACATAAGTAAGAGCATCAAAACAACTTCGCAATCATCTATCAATGTGAAGACATCCATTGCTGGACATAGGCCACCCCTATGGGTATCCAATAACACAGGTTAGAAGCTGGATTGCATCCAGCGCGATACCGCGGTTTTAAGGATGTCATCAGTACACCTTGCGGGCGGACATCCTATGCTACGCCAACTGGTACGATACTTCACACTATTATAAAAGCAAAAGTCTGTGACGTATATATTTTTACGGGAGTTAGCCTTGATTCCAGAGTTTTTACGCCGTCTGAAGACTTCTATGATATGGCTAAGCGGTTAAAACAACCCGGACTGGCCTCTGAGTTACTCACTTGATTTATCTCATTTTGGTGCTAGTTTTATTTATCACTCGTTTTTGCCCGCTGCTTCACCTGCGTGGTATTTAAATTTTTGTGCTTTAATCTACACCAGTATTATAAACAGGAAAGATTTGATTGTTTGTTTGCATCAAATAGGCTCCGAAACTACTGAACCGAATTGGAAAATTCTTTCACTATTGGAAAGCTACAGATAGCGCGCGAGTTGAATGCAGTCGGGGTCTGAGGTAAAGAGCGGGAGCATCTCCCCCCGCTATCCGCACGCCCCACCGCACGCGCCTGGGCGGGTTGGGCGTGCGGATAGCGGGGGGAGACATTCGCATTCCTAAGCTCTGCATTCAACTCGCGCGCCGACAGTACACGATCCCCGGTGAACATAGGCAATGTTATATTTTCTACAAAATTAGGGATCCTTACTATTTGTCTTCTTTAGCCAATACCAATAGTACCCGGGCGAAGCCGGGACGGGCAACTATTATATTATACAATATATTATAATACAATTTAAATTTTCTCAAAGTCAATCCGTTGCTCCGTTGCTGCGTAAAAGAGGAACAAACCAACAAAGCAACAAACACATTTAGAAAATTAGTAAGTAACGATTTATATATAAATATAAATGAATCTCGCTAAAACTCGAGAACGGCTGAACCGATTTAGGGAAGGTTTAAACGGTGAGAAATGTTATAACAGTTGCGAGAAAAATAACAACAACATGGATTTCATTTTCCCATACAAATTTTTCCGGCATGTACAAAATTGTCATTGACACTTGACAGATGGTAAGATGAAGTTCACCGGGACCGCTAGTTATGAATATTAAAATTTATTATCAAACAAAATATTTCTTTTTCACAGTATTTATACACCACCGACCGTATTTCTATTTTTCGTGTCCAGTCCATCCAAAGGTTGCCTGGTAGAAATCGCCAAAGGCGATAAGGCCGCCCTTGTACAACATTTTTTGTGTAGTTTCTATTGTACCTATATTACTGTAATTTTGGTGTACAATAAAGATATATTTATTTATTTTTATTTATTCTTTTTAGTTAAGGCCGGTATAAATACTATTGAACGCCGTAGCAAGGAGTCTTCAGTGACTGTTCCTTACGAGCGTATTCTCCGCGAAGAAACCGAGAAACTGGTCTCAGCTGAGGCTGAGAACAACAACTACTGCGACTGTGGCTGGCCTCAGAACCTGTTGCTGCCTAAAGGAAACCAGGGAGGGTACCCTATGGTACTGTTCGTCATGGTTACCAGCTGGAAAGAGGACAAGGTAAGCCACACACTTTTTCCCCCCGCATACTGTGCATGACGTAGACCAACCCACGAAGGGTACTTGGGACATATCCACAATGCTGGCCCAGTGCGGATTCGTGGATTCACATACTCCATCGAATTACTGCATGGACGTATGCAGTTTGCCTCACGATGTTTCTCTTCACCAAAAAGCCAGTGGTGTCTAAATCCTTACTTTATTTATTATTTATTATTATTATTATTATTTATTATATTATTATATTATATTATATTATATTATATTATATTATATTATATTATATTATATTATATTATATTATATTATATATTATATATTATATATTATATTATTATATTATTTATATTATATTATTATATTATATTATCCTTACTAATATTATAAATCCGAAAAGTTTGTTGGTTTGTTGGTTTGTTACTCTTTCACGCACCAACGGAGCAACGGATTGACTTGATTTTTGGCATGGACATAGTTTAAAAGGCGGAAGGAGCTTTAGGATACTTTTAATCCCGAAAAATTGCATAGTTCCTGTAGGACAGGACAAAAACCATCGAAAGCGAAACTGTCGCTACTATCACAAAGACGCTAAGTGATTAATTCCTCTATGACGCTAATATGGACTAACGAAACGTCACAGCCAAACGTAATTAGATGACAGGTGACATTGTCTGCAGACTTTTATAAATCACAAGTAGCATGGCAAGGGGACAAATTGTTTTTCCACCATTATATCCCCATGAAGAGGAAATAAAGTATGGATTGAAAATGACAACTGACATTAAAATTGGATAAAATGTTATTTTCCATCCGCATGCTACATGTTACTATGACGTTTAATACCAGGCCGTCATTTTGTCTGACATTAAAAATATTTTTAAATCTTCTATTATTAGAGGTTTAACATGTTTCTTTATTCTACCTTTATGGTACAGAATCATCATACTTTAATATTATCAATCCGAAAAGTTTGTTGGTTTGTTCCTCTTTGACGCAGCAACGGAGCAAAAGATTGACCTGATTTTTGGTATGGATACCTATGGTTTAAAAGACAGAAAGTGATAATAGGATACTTTTTTATCTCGAGAAAATTCGTGATTCCTATGGGATACGACAATAACTGTTTCTCAGCAATGGAGCAACGGATTGACTTGATATTTGGGGTTGGCATAGTTTGGAAGACGGAAAGTGACATAGGATACTTTCCATCCCGAAAAAACTGTGGTTCCCGTAGGACTTAACAATATTTTTTTCTCAGCAACGGAGCAACTTGCCTTGGCTTATTGCATGAATATAGTTTGAAAGACGAAAAGTGACATAGGCCACTTTTTATCGCAAAAACTTTAACAGTTCCCGTAGGATAGGATAAAAACTAAGTGAACGGGCTGCAGTAGCAGCCGTCTAAGCACCAGAAAGAGCCTGTCATGGCAAGTTTAGGACGTTCCTACATTTTTCGCACTCCTTCGCGGCACTCAACAGCGCTAGCCCAGACTCGGGCTCCATAACGGAGCTTGCGCTCTCGCCATAATGACGGAGTGTTTCGGATCACAAGACACATCGTCATCCACCACTCGGGACCAACCAGTACTGAACGTCAGACAGCATTCCAACGCCCTGGTCCCAGTGCAGCGGGTCAGTCATAGTAGCCCGGCACCTGCCTCTTCAACTGCAGAGGGCAGTGAGAATGGCCATCGCGATACCGACACCTCTCTTCCCCTGCAGCCCCACTGCGTCTGCCAACACGTTGACGTCCTAGCGGAAGGTAGGGTAGGTGGCGGCACCCACACCAGTTCCATATATCCCACCGCGGCCCCTAATCCTCGGCTGTCATATCAGAGTCCAGGAAGCAGCCTTGCTTTATGAAACTAAGAAAGGTTATTCCGAGCAAGTAACTGGAGATAGAGAGACAGAAAAGAAGCCACACCCAGCGCAGCAGGAGGAGCTGGAGTTCATATGCCTGGCAGGCGGAGCAGCACTAGAGCAAAATCTTAACCGAGAAATTAACATATTTACAGACGGCAGCAAAATTAAAGGGAAAGTTGGGGCGGCATTATCCATTTGGGATGATGCCGCTGAGATCAGTACCCGCAAGCTGAAATTGGCCGCTTGGTGCTCCGTGTACCGGCCGAGTTATTAGCACTTCTTGAGGCTACCGAAAAAGCAAAAATCTTTTGTGACTCCAGGTCTGCACTGGAAACGGTAGTTGGCGTATCTTCCCTCAATCCCTTAGCAGTAAATTCAAAGCTAACATAAAGTTACTACAAAATAAAATAGTGAAACTTTATTGGATTAAAGCGCACGCGGGGATGGAGGGAAATGAGAGAGCGGACCAGCTAGCAAAGGAAGCAGCACTGCACTCGAAGTGCAGACCTATTTACGACAACTGTCCCGTTTCATTCGTCAAGCGAGAAATCCGAAAGGACTCTCTTGACGAGTGGAACCGGCAGTATCAGGATGGACACACAGCGGCGGTAACCAAAACATATTTTCCGGATGCAAGGGCGGCATACAAGATCGTAAGAGAAATAGCACAAGTGGGAATCATAACTCAAGTGCTGACGGGGCATGGTGAGTTTTCCCAACACTTCCATCGATTTAAGTTGAGGGAAAGCCCATCGTGCATCTGTGAACCCACAAAAGAGGAGACTCCACTGCACATAATCTTGGAATGCCCAGTTTATGGAAAGCAGAGATTTGATTTAGAACAAAAAATTGGAATTAATCTAACACGTAAAAACCTTAGAAACAATTTTATCGAATTTTTGCACTAATATTTATAAAAATCAAAATCAAAATATGCTTTATTCTTTAGACATTAATTAGAAATGCGCTTAGAATCGTCTTTTTACAAACATAATATAATTATAATAGGTGCAAATTTACATATTCACCAAATTATGAATACCTAACAATTCAATTAATTACATATAATAATTTACTTCAAATTCAAACACCCTAACTTAAAATAATCTAAAAAATTAAAAACAACATAGTAGGTATCTGCAATAGCATCGTCATAAAAAGATCAAAAGTAAATAAAATTAAAACATAATTCAGTCAAGTCAGTATAAAAAAGCAATATACACTCCAACCGTAACTTAACCAACAAAAGCATTCCTCTAAGGTATTTTGATATTTGTCGGTTAGGTTAGGTTTCGCAGCCAACATAAACATAAGCCAAAATCAAAATATAACGCGGGCGAAGCCGCGGGTAAAAGCTAGTAATATTATAAATGCGAAAGTAACTCTGTCTGTCTGTCTGTCTGTCGCGCTTTCACGCTAAAACTACTGAACCGATTTGAATGAAATTTGGTACACAGATAGTCTAGAGCCTGAGAAAGGACATAGGCTACTTTTTGATTCGAAAAAATCGTTTTAAAGGGTTGAAAACGGGGGATGAAAACGAATTGGCTAGAATCTTAGAAGAAAAAACTTATTTTCTACCATGACAAATGGTAGTTTGCATCTTGACTTTCCAAATTACATGCTCTATGCCCAATGCCCATTCAAGGCTGATTGAGTTGCAAATGTCAAAGTCAATCAATCTTTTCCTGTAAAATTTAGAGAAGGTTAAATGTATTTTTTCAGTTTAATTACGTAGTTTTTATTCTAATAGGTATGCCTAGAAAACGCAAATCGAATCTAGCGCGTAGTTCTAGCGGAGCTCGCGTAAAGAAAATTGCTAGAAGCCAAGAGTCTGAAGAGCACACTTAAACGCGTTTGAGATTAGATGCCGAGCGCCACGCATCTCAAAGAGCTGCTGAGACTCAAGAGCAAAACCAAGCGCGTCGAGTTTTAGATGCTGAGCGTCACGCAGCTCAGAGAGCTGCTGAGACTGAAGTTGAAAGTCAAGCGCGGCGACTTTTAGATGCTGAGCATCACGCAGCGCAAAGAACTGCTGAGACTCAAGAGCAAAAAACCAAGCGCGTCGAATTTTAGATGCTGAGCGTCACGCAGCTCAGAGAGCTGCTGAGACTTAAGGAGAAAGTAAAGCGCTGCGACTTTTAGATGCTGAGCATCACGCAGCGCAAAGAACTGCTGAGACTCAAGAGCAAAAAACAAAGCGCGTCGAATTTTAGATGCTAAGCGTTAGACGTTAAGCAAAAAAATGCATAGTTCCTGTAGGACAGGACTAAAACTATCGAAAGCAAAACTGTCGCCACTATCACAAAGACGCTAAGTGATTAATTCCTCTATGTATGGATTAACGAAACGTCACAGCGAAACGTAATTAGATGACAGGTGACATTGTCTGCAGACTTTTATAAATCACAGGTAGCATGGCAAGGGGACAAATTGTTTTTCCACCATTATATCCCCTTGAAGAAGAAATAAAGTATGGATTGAAAATGACAACTGACATTAAAATTGGATAAAATGTTTTTTTCCCTCTGCATGCCACATGTTACTATGACGTTTAATACCAGGCCGTCATTTTGTCTGACATTAAAAATATTTTTAAATCTACTATCATTAGAGGTTTAACATGTTTCTTTGTTCTACCTTTATGGTACAGAATCATCATACCTACTTTAATATTATCAATCCGAAAAGTTTGTTGGTTTGTTCCTCTTTGACGCAGCAACGGAGCAAAAGATTGACTTGATTTTTGGTATGGATACCTATGGTTTAAAGGACAGATAGTGATAATAGGATACTTTTTTATCCCGAGAAAATTCGTGATTCCCATGGGATAGGACAATAACTGTTTCTCAGCAATGGAGCAACGGATTGACTTGATTTTTGGGGTGGGCATAGTTTGGAAGACGGAAAGTGACATGGGATACTTTCTATTCCGAAAAAATAACGGTTCCCGTAGGATAAGACAATATTTTTTTCTCAGCAACGGAGCAACGGATTGCCTTGGCTTATTGCATGAATATAGTTTGAAAGACGAAAAGTGACATAGGCCACTTTTTATCCCAAAAACTTTAACAGTTCCCGAGGATAGGATAAAAACTAAGCGAGCGGGCCGCGGTAGCAGCCGTCTAAGCGCCAGAAATAACCTGTCATTTCAAGTTTAGGATGTTCCAACATTTTTCGCACTCCTTCGCGGCACTCAACAGCGCTAGCCCAGACTCGGGCTCCATAACGGAGCTTGCACTCCCGCCAAAATGACGGAGTGTTTTGGAGCACAAGACACATCGTCATCCACTACTCGGGACTAACCAGCACTGAGCGTCGGACAGCATTCCAACGCCCTGGTCCCAGTGCAACGGGTCAGTCATAGTAGCCCAGCGCCTGCCTCTTCAACTGCAGAGGGCAGTGAGAACGGCCATCGCGATACCGACACTTCTCTTTCCCTGCAGCCCCACTGCGTCTTCCAACAGGTTGACGGCCTAGCGGAAGGTAGGGTAGGTGGCGGCACCCACACAACCGGTTCCATCCCACCGCAGCCCCTAATCCTCGGCTGCAGCATCGCAAGAGCGGCACTGCAGCCCGCCTCAGAAGCAACACTCCTCATAAGGCAGGCAACCTACCGGCCATACTCTCAGCTGCTTTAGTTAAAAGCGGCTGAACAACGAGTGCCGGCCTCTAAGCTGCCTTGGGGGAAAGACCCAAAGAAGAGGGAGACTTCGAGCGCCGCCTTTTCAGCTGCCTTAGACCTCCCCCGCCACGACAAGGCGGGAATACACAGGGGTGTTGTATATACACTCCAACCGTAACTTAACCAACAAAAGCATTCCTCTAAGGTATTTTGATGTTTGTCGCTTAGGTTAGGTTTCGCAGCCGACATAAACATCAGCCAAAATCAAAATATAACGCGGGCGAAGCCGCGGGTAAAAGCTAGTTTGTACATAAATTCCAAATAACTCATTGGTACGGAACCAATAGACTCTTAGTATGGCAAAGGTATTAAACCATTTTATTCTTTTTAATGTCAGTTGTCAGCATCATTCCATATTTCGTTTTCTCTTGGAAAAGATAAGTTGGTGGAAAAGTAATTTGTCAATTTGTCATGAAGGAGGTGCTGATGTTTTGGGTAAAATTTGGAGCTAGTATTTCCTATCTGAAATCTCGACTGCCGCTATATACGAGTACAGTATCGAAACTGCAAATTGTAGTGCACCTGGGACTTTTCGATTTGCCATGCAGTTTCGATACTATTATGGTAAACAACCTTATTTACCATTGAATAGTATCGATTCTTACTGTACTTTTCTAAATATTATAGCTCAATCAGGAAAAAGAAAATTACCTAAAAACAGGCATCATTATGATGGTATTACTAAAACTCACTACTTCGTGTAAGTAAATGTAATAAGTGTTCTCCTGTAAAGTAAATGGTTTGTAGTTTCGATACTGTTCGTAGCGGCAGTTGACCTGTCCGATAATAATTCATGTCCTCAATACAAAAAGCATAAGTTGAAGCATGAATAAGGATGAGAAGAAAGCTACTTACTGTCATCTTCTCTTAACTCTGTTCTGTGGCTGAAGTCATGTTCAATGTTCATAATGTTCATGAAGTAATGTTCATGTTGAATAAGCAATACGCTGAGAAATTGACCTTTGACTAAACGTATAAGTTCCATTGTGTCCCTACCACACAAAAGTTAATAATGTCCTACGGAAAGCTAGATTAATTTGTAAAGTAATAATTATTTCATACATATCAATATATCAATTCATATAGATAAGTTCAAGATAGCCCAACGTGCTATGGAAAAGGCTTGGCTCGGTTTTCCTTTGCGAGATTGAATAAGAAATGAGGATATCCACAGACGAAACAAAGTTGGTAATTTAAAGTGGCTGTGGGCAGAGAACATAGCTCGAAGAACGTATGGCCGCAAGGGCCGAAAAGGTGTCGAATAGAAACCACGAACCAGCAAGCGCAGCGTAGGATGTCCATCGAATAGGTGGACTGACGATAAAATTAAGATCGCAGGAACGCGCTGAATGCAGGTCGCTTCTTTAGTAGGCTTTATTGGAAATCCATGGGAGGACTATGTTCAGCAGTGGAGTGCCCTACGGCTGATGTATGGATGGAAATATTTAATAAATGATAACTAAATTTTGCGTTATTTACTTGACAGGTGGACAAGGATTTGCCAAGAGGTTGCAAAGACAATGCGTCGTACTGCGGCCTCCGCGACCGCAAGTACCCGGACCGCCGCGCCATGGGATTCCCCTTCGACCGGCGCGCGGGCGCCGCCGCGCTGCCGGACTTCCTGCTGCCCAACATGGCCGTCCAGAACTGTACCATTAAGTTTACCGACATTACCATCGACAGGGAAGAAAGGAAGGGAAAAGGCGCTGTGCTCTCAAAAGTACTTGGCTAGATAAAATGTTGTCATATGTGCGTTAACTGTCACCATCGACTTGGCATTTTTTTTATATCGCTTTTTTATTACTCTTATTAATATACGCAATAAACGCTGCAAATTGAAAAGTCTTGTTTTTATATCAAAAGATTACAAAATCCTCAGTTCACTGCGTTTTCCTGTGAAATTATGAAGCTACAGAAAATAAAAATAAACTCTTTCTCGTATGAAGCTATCAGGTTCTCGATGGTATCTTATTTATTTAAACAAGAAACACCAACAGTATATTTATTACGTAGGAAAAAACAGTTTCATAATATAGTTTATCTACACTAATGTTGTAACATTCTACTTATGTTTCCAATACTTGACTTATAATGACTACTGTTATAGCACAGACAACATTTAAGCAATTTCACATGATGTTATAATATCCACATCGATATCGTAAAATCTCATTATAACATCGCGCGCTCGCTCCTGATTGGCCCTGCGCGCGCAGCTGCGCTCTCATTGGTTAGATTTTAATGGCGCCAAGTTCACTGTGACAATACACGTACGCGTGAATTTAATGTTTCGCAATATGTTTTATTTTTATTTTTATTAGTGAAGATAAAGTAGTGTATGCAACTGCATATAACACGATAATACCCGTGAAAAATAAAAGTAAAAATGAAAATAAAAAAAAACATATTGCGAAACATTAAATTCACGCGTACGTGTATTGTCACATATGACAGTTGCATAAACTACTGTTACAGTTCTGATATATATACCCCTAATGGGTGTTTACAACATTCTTTGAATCCGTAGAACTATTTTATACAACATAAATAATTTGATAGATTTTTATTCTCTTATAACTTGTACTTAGTACTATTGACCGATTTGGTTTATACTCTCAAATCTTGTTAGAATTTAGATGTTAAATAATCTTACCAAATATTATCAAAAGCAGCTGTCGCGCTATCCTCCTCCAGTCGATTTCCTCATGTCTGAGGGTCGTGACCACCTGTGTGAGAAGTACTTCTCTTCTCACACAATAGCAGAGTGTGGTTAGTATTAAATAGACACAATACAAATATAATAAAGTTATTTATTATATTTTATGACTCTACATAGTAAATTTCACAACACGACACACTGTCAAAGTGAAATATAAAAGAACACCTTTCACGCTCTGTTCAAACATACTTCACGCTGTCATACCAGCCAGTCTGAAGGTAAACAATTGCAAACCTCTTTCTAACACTCCTCCTCAATCGTTTCCATCAGACTTCCTCACCGATTCATGCTCCTCGTACTCAGCTAACAGACAGCCCTACAATCACTCATATGCAATGACATACACCCATCTCTCTTCGACAGAACTCGTGTTTCCCTTTCAAAACTGCCTTGGTTAAAACATCAGCAACCATATACTTGGTCTCTAAGTATTTTAGTAAAATAATACCATCTTCCAAAATTTCTCTAGTAAAATGGTATCTAACATCAATGTGTTTAGTTTGCTGATGATTCACAGGGTTCTGTGCAATTGCCATTGCTGATTGGCTATCACTGTGAATCGGTATAGGTGACTCCTCCTTACCCGTTATTTCATCGAGAAACCGTTGTAAGAAAACAGCTTCCTTTGCAGCTTCAGACATGCTCACATATTCAGCCTCCGCTGTAGATATGGCAACACTCCGCTGTTTATTGCTTAGCCATGAGCAAAGAAAATTATACTCAAGGGCCATGAGATAGGTAGCTCCATTAGCCATCTTAAAAATATAACCTGAGTAAGACCTTCTGTCTACCAGGTCACTGGCATGATCTGCATCTGCAAATACTTGTATTCCTCTACTTGTATCTTTAAAATACTTAAGTCCCATCGTTTTAGTTCTCTTGAGATACCTTAAGATTTTTTTTTTTTTTTTTTGGTTGCAGTCCAATGAATCTCTTCATAGTTACTGCAGAACTGACTCATGTAGTTCACTGAGTGAGCGATGTCTGGCCTCGTGCAGACTGCAAGATACATCAAAGAACCTATGAGTTCTCTGTAAGGTATCGCCTCATTAGGTGCTGAGTCTTCTGGTTTTCTAAAATGCTGACCAGGAACTCCAGGAGTTGAAACTGGCTTACAGTCCACCATTCCAAATTTGCGAAGAAGTTTTTCGACATACTCCTCCTGATCAACAGTAATGCAGCCATTTTCTTGTTTGAGCCTCATGCCCAAAAATAGCTCAGCTCTTCCCAAATCCTTCATTTCAAACTTGCTCATAAGTTCCCTTTTCACATTCTGCATCTCCTGCTGATTATTATAAAATATAAGAATGTCATCAACATATACTGCTAGGATAATTCTGTCATTGCCAGTTGTCCGCGTATACACACAGGGTTCGTTTTTGCACCGCTTGAAGTTCAAACTCTCTAGTTCTGAATGTAACTTCAAGTTCCAAGACCGAGGCGCTTGTTTAAGACCGTAAAGAGATTTCTTTAATAAGCACAAGTGATCTTCTTTTCCTTTTGCTTCAAACTGGGGTGGCTGCCGCATGTATATAACCTCATTTACATTCCCATTTAGGAACGCCGTTGTGACATCCATATGATCAACCTTTAACTCGAGGTTGACTGCTAAAGCAAGTAATAATCTCAGTGTACTATGCCTGATCACGGGAGAAAACGTTTCGTCGTAGTCAATACCCTTACGCTGACTGAAGCCACGTGCGACTAAGCGTGCCTTATAACGTGTTTTATTTCCCGCCTCTTTCTTGATTCTAAATATCCATTTCGAATCAACAACATTTACCGCTCGCTCAGGCTTCACCAAAACCCATGTTTCATTTTTATGAAGTGCATCCAGTTCTTCTTTAATAGCCGCTCTCCAAAATTTTGCATCTCTACGTGATAGTGCCTCTTGCACTGTAGCTGGATCACTTTCCTCAGAAAAAGTTTGGTATGTAACATAATCAGGGTATTTGGTAGGCCTTCGGTCTCTAAGTGGATATCTCCTTTCCACTTCAGTTTCTGGTACTCTATCATTTTGCTCAATTTCTAAAGATTCTTGGTCATCCTCTTCATTAAATGACGTCCAATGTTCATTTTCATCTTCAACTGTTTCAGGATTCTCATCAACTCGATCTCTCTCATGCAAGTTTTCTTCCTGAACTGACTCTTCAAGTTGAATAATGGCTCTTTGTGGCATTGATTCATCTCTTATGTTAAGATCTTCATCATTTTGTAGGTTGAGAGTTACTGTCCTATTTTTCTTTTCAGTTTCAGCAACCTTTTTATACATTTGGTTTTCAAAGAACACTACATCTCTTGCTCTATGAAGCTCTCCATTTACTGGGTTAATTAGTCTGTACCCTTTTGACTCTGTACAATAGCCCACAAATACAAACTCTTCGCTTTTCTTATCCCATTTGGTCCTCTTCGCATCTGGGATGTGAACAAACGCTCTACAGCCGAACACTTTTAAATGACTCAAGTCAACTTTTCGTCCTGACCATGCCTCCTCGGGAGTCATATTTCTGACTGCTACGGTCGGACTTCTATTTTTCAAGTAAACAGCCGTATTTACTGCTTCAGCCCAATAAGAAACGGGTAGACCTGCCTCTTGCAGCATTGCTCGTGCTTTCTCAGCTATTATACGATTGGCACGCTCAGCTACTCCGTTTTGTTCAGGCGTATATGGAATCGTCAATTGATGTTCGATGCCATTTTCCCTCAGGAACGTGTTAACTCTCTTGTTAACATACTCAGAACCATTGTCGGTCCTCAACACCTTCAGTTTCCTACCGGTTTGAGTCTCCGCATGAATTTTAAACACTCGAATTGTTTCAAAAGCTTCACTCTTTTGTTTTAAAAAATAAACATATGTTTTTCGCGTATAGTCATCGATAAACGTCATAAAATATCGTTTACCGCCCAAAGAATCATTTGACATAGGCCCGCAAATGTCAGAATGTACAAGCTCTAAAATATCTTTGGCTCTGGTAGCCTTATTCCGTTCAAATGGTTCTCTAGTTTGCTTACCCAGAAGACAAGCAACGCAGTCAAGCTCACGATTATTATGTTTCGAAAAACTCACCCCAGTTGCCATTTTGTCACTCAATAAGGAAAGATTGTGCAAACCCAGGTGCGCTAGCCTTTTATGCCACAACTCCATGTCACCACTAGCCGCTGCGGATGCAAACACACTCGCCTGTGAAGAAGATTTAAGTTTGTAAATACCTCTGTCAACCTCTCCTTTCAAAAGTGGTTTACCCTCAATTTTACAATCACTCGCATTGTAAATTTTGCACTCCTTTCCTGTAAAAACAGCAACTTTATTTTTATTAGTAATTTTACTAATACTCAAAAGATTTGATGAGAGACCAGGTACATACATGACATCATCAACCGTAATATCAAGCTTCTCACTTGCTACCCTCCCGTATCCCTCACCATAAATCTTACCTCCATTCGCGCAAGTTACCTCTGTCTTACGATCAACCTTTACAAAATCATGCATCCAATCCTTCCTGCAGCTCATATTTTCCGAAGCTCCAGAATCCAAAATCCAGGAATCATCTTGAGCAGGAAGTTCCTCTTCATACGTCGTACCAAGTGCTGTTGCTATATTAACCTTCTTGGTATGCCTAGGATTATGTGGGCAATCACAAGCTTTGTGTGGTTCTTCGCAAATAAAGCATTTGATAGGCTTCCCTGCCTTTTTCCTGTTATTGTTCCTCTGAACATTCTGTCTCGGAGACTTTGGTTTCACAGTAAGTGCAGAACTTGAAGAATCTGTAGCGCTCGTGCTTCTGCATGGTTTATCTCCATCTAGTTGTAAAAGCTTTGTCTTTATAAAATCAGTAGTTAGTTCACTGTTAGTGCTTTCTAGTGCTAATCGTAAAGGTCCATATTCCTCAGGTAGGCCTTGTAGCATTAGCGCCGCTAAGAGTTCATCATCAATCTCTTTTCCCAAATCTGAGAGTTGATTGGCTACTCGCATTATCTCTGTCACATATTCAGTTATCGAATTAAACATACTCAGCTTCAGACTCACTAGCCTTGATAGTAGCCTGCATCGGTTATTGATGCCTTTATCCTCATAAGCTGCCTTCAAATTGTTCCACGTCTCATACGCAGATGTGGCTTTACGCACATGAACCTTGCAGTGATTTTCAATTGACAGACAAATTTTTGAACGCGCCTTTTGATCACCACGCTTCGCTGCAGCATCTTCTGTCTTAGGAGGACTTTGTACGAATTGCCATAAATCATCATGGATAAGTACGCACTCAAGGTCAAATTTCCATGTATCAAAATTGCTACTCCCTTGCAATTTTTCTATGGTCGGGTGACCGGATCCCGCACTCGATGTGGTCGGTGTGCTCATGTTTTACTTTTCTATTTTACTCGCGGCGACAACCCATAACCTGTGTGAGAAGTACTTCTCTTCTCACACAATAGCAGAGTGTGGTTAGTATTAAATAGACACAATACAAATATAATAAAGTTATTTATTATATTTTATGACTCTACATAGTAAATTTCACAACACGACACACTGTCAAAGTGAAATATAAAAGAACACCTTTCACGCTCTGTTCAAACATACTTCACGCTGTCATACCAGCCAGTCTGAAGGTAAACAATTGCAAACCTCTTTCTAACACCACCACCTTCCACCAATTTCTCCCGGATGATTTTCTTCCACTCTTTCCGGTCCTCGGCGACATGCAGCGCGTCGTACACTGAGGAGTCCAATGTGGTGCGGATCTGGTCATACCACTAGTGGTATGGTGGGACTTTTAAAGTTAAAACGGTACCACCGAAAGAGTGACCCTAGTGATGTGCTGATTTTTATGACGAAGTATAAATCTGTCACTTTTTCACACGTCGTAAAACACGTCGTGGTCGCATGCTAAGGTGGCTGGACAGACGAAAGCAAAATCGCTATTTCGATCAATAAAGTTTATTTTTTTTTGTGAATGTGTCACAAATATCACAATGATAAGCAATTAGAAAGCGATAGAGTTTTGTTTCGTACAAAAATACTTATTCTTTAATCTTAATTTTCTTTTTCTCAGTAATATGTATCTACATACTGACTAATAGTTCTCCGAAAAGTTGACCTGAAGAACTAAGGTCCAATTTGCGGCACATCTAAAAAGATGATCATTCAGTAAAAAACTGAATGTTCATAATCCTATATCCCACTCATTTAACTGATTTAGTTTCTATATTACAGGCATTGGGTATTTTTACTTGGAAAGTTTTCCGGGAGTTTTAAAAATTGGCAATTTCATCTCGTAATTTTTAGTGCGCGATTAGTCCCGCAGTACATAATAATAATTTGAGGAGATCTTTTTGAATTTCAACTTAGCCACCTCATATCTGTGCCGCTCGCGCCGCCATATTGGAAAAATGGCGCCTAAAAGCAGTTTTTTGAAAATAACTCCCTTCCGACGCATTTTACAGGAAAAACATAATATGTATACAAAATAATTGTAGAGAAAATTCTTACAATTTAAATCATAACCTATTTTTTCTAAAATACGCGCATATTTTGTTAGACTTTTGACATCATAAGTACTTATACAATCTTGCTATCAAAATTGGTTGATGAATAGCGCTACAGGTTTCTCCTCCTTATTAACCGACTTCCAAAAAGAGGAGGTTCATGTTCGTCAGTATGTATCTTTTTTGTGTATGTTCATCGATAATTTCGCCAATTCGGAACCGAATCGAAAAATTCTTTTTTAATGCGAAAGGGTATACTCTCGAGGTGATCCATTAGAATTTTAAAGAAATTGGTTAAGCCATTTTTTAAATATTCGAATTTTGTACTTACTTACACGATGGAAGGCGGTTTTAACATTTTTTGCGAAAAATAATTATTAGAGAAATAACCCACGAATCTAAAATCACCGACGATCAAATTTTATTTAAATTTTAGAAATACTTATATACCTATACAAGGTTATTTCTAATCAATTAACATTCTATCAGGGGCTTATTCTGTACATCAAAACTAACAACTTTTGTTCTAAGACTATTATTAATTCTCAAAAAAAAAATGTTGTTGTTCCATAGAAAAATGTCGTTCACCCTCGACAAAATGTATGGAACAGCTGATTTTTAGGGTTCCGTACCCAAAGGGAAAAACGGGACCCTATTACTAAGACTTCGATGTCCGTCTGTCCGTCTGTATGTCTGTCTGTCACCGGGTTGTATCTCATGAACCATGATAGCTAGGCAGCTGAAATTTTTACAGATGATGTATTTCTGTTGCCGCTATAACAACAAATACTAAAAAGAAAATAAAATAAATATTTAAGGGGGGCTCTCATACAGCAAACCTGATTTTTTAGACGTTTTTCGCTCTACATTACTAATAATAACAGATAGATGCTTGAAATTTTCACGGAATGTTTGGTTTTATATTCACTTCAATAATAAATAATAAAATTAAAATGAAATAAATAGTTAAGGGGGGCTCCCATACAGTACGGAACCCTCCGTGCGCGAGTCCGACTCGTACTTGGCCGATTATTACTTTGAGTTGTAACAAAAGTCGTAGAACAAAAGTTGTTAGTTTTGATGTACAGAATAGCCCCTAAAAAGATGCTAATTGATTAGAAATAACCTTGTATAAATAAAACTAGTGTCAGTACTGTGTATCAACTTTACCATGGATACATTTTGAAGGATGCGACGTGAGTATGCGAGAAGCAACATACAAACTAACAGACATCTGAAAAGATGAAAAATAAATGCCAAAGCTTGTTTCAAATGAATGATCAAGAACCGTGAAACGTGATGTGAAGAGGGCTATGCTCGAAATCTCTCTGCGAGATTGAATCAGAAATGAAGAGATCCGTGGAAGAACCAAACTTACCTACATAGCCCAACGGATTGGCAAGTTGAAATGGCAATGGCCAGGGCACATAGCGCGGAGAACTGATGACCGATGGGGTCGAAAAGTTCTCGAGTGGAGACCACGTATCGGTAGCGTAAGACGTCCACCCACAAGGTGAAGTGATGACCGCAGGGTCGCGCTGGATGCAAGCCGCTACCAACCGGTCTTATTGGAGATCCATAGAGGAGGCCTATGTCCAGCAGTGGACGTCCTATGGCTGATGGATGGATGAATGAAAATGCCAAAGCTAATTTCAAATAAATGATCATAAACCGAACAATCCAATTGCAATAGCAAAATGTAATTGGAGAGGTGCCAATAGTATCACCGTTTATTTCTGCGAACTAGTGACAAACTAGTCAAAAAATGCGTCTAGATACCAGAGATCTAAAATGAGGCATTTAAGAGGCATTTAGGCACGCAAGATACTCATATATATGTACTCGTAGCAAACACGCAAATACCGCAACGCAAAATTATTCTATTATTCAAATGTTACACATTAGACGAATTTTCTAGAAAACATAATAATAAATCGTTCCTATACGAATCAAACGAATAATAAAATTGCCATACCCTTATCAGGGTCATAAATTATGTATAACTATACAAAACATGTTAATAAAGAACCGCATGTAAATTTCATATGTTGCAATAAATGATTTGACTTTGACATGCATAGTAATTTATTTTTCGCGAAAAGTGGCATAACCAACTTCAACCGTTTACAGAATTAAAATAAGTCAGTAGGTACATCTACCCTAAGTAATTTCTTGTTATCTGTGAGTAATACTTGTCTTTAGAGTAATGGGTGATTCAGGGTCATCATTTTCTATCTTTAATACGAAACGTAACGTGCCTGAGTATTTTTATTTTCGCAAATTTCTTTTAGATATTTTTTCTAACAGACCTTCAAGGTTCTGTGGATAAGCAAATTGCTTGTTGTGTACTTTTAGATTATTTGTCTTGGATTCGGTAGTAGTTAATAAAGGCACTTGCCCAATAAAAAAATAGTATCAGTAATGTTATTGGACAAAAAGGTATTTTGAAAGTTAACAGTCACGTGCATACGTTTGCTTACAGAATCATTCAACTAATTTTAATCAGTGAAGTAAGTCGGTAATTAGGTTAGCGCTACGTTGAAACGACATGTACTATCTATAGAGATCTGTGTATTAGACAAAATTGTCTGTTTGAAAAATAACTTTGGGAAAACCATCGATGTTTTCGAATGATATAAAAGTAGAAGTCAGTTTGAGTACTACTTTAGATGACAATTGATCTCTACACAGTGCACAGTGCACTTTTCTTATTTTTACACACATTTTAGTGCATTGTTTTATTTTTTTCAATTTTGGTGCTACCAAAAATATGAGCATGGTGAGTGACACATAACTGTTATTTCTTTATCACTTTAAAACAAAACATACAAATTAAAAAGTCCACGTTTATACAAATTGGTTCTTTTATGGGATGTTTATTTTTCTTTCTATCATATTACTATTTTAAAAGGCGTTCATTTTACATCAATTTCATCGTCTATACGTGGTATAAACAACTTTCTCTGCAAAAAATGGCACAACTGACTTCAATAATAACAATTTACAAAAAAAAATTCTAATTGTTCGTCCGAATCGATGTTTTTTTTTTATTCTTGTTGATTTATCAAAAACATCTAAGTTGATTTCGATATTCATGCTTCAGAGGTAACCCCATTTACATTTCATGGAAATCTGTTTTGTGGTTTTTGAAAAATCAACAAAAATAAAAACAATAAATATTGATTTCAGCGAGCTTTTTGAATATTGTGCTTATAATGCAATGTAATAAGTCGGTAGGGCCATTTTTGGGTAAACATAATTACATAGAACTTGTATACCTAATATGATACAGTTAATAATAGCTGCGCCCCGCGGTGTTACCCGCGTTAGCCCGAGATAAAATATAGCATATGGTGTTAATACAAGGTGTGATTTACTAGGTCTAAGCTACCTTCACACCAAATTTCATACAAATCTGTTCAGCCGTTTATGCGTGAAAGAAAAACAAACATCCATACATACTCACAAACTTTCACGTTTACAATATTATATTAGTAGGATTAGTAGGATTAAGTTCGGATAGGCCGGGTGGCTAGCCCTAGTGTCAGAGTTTTTAGGCCGCCTGAAGGCCTCTGACATGGCTAAATGGTTAAAACAACCGGGACCTACAATTTAACGTGTCATCCGAGCCACGGTAGCGCTCAGTTGGGAAATGCCACCTGCGGTCACCCATCCAAATACTGTAGGATTAGTATTATAGGTGGACGGACGACCTCATTAAGACCGCAGGATCGCGCTGGATGCAAGCTGCTACCAACTGGTCTTATTGGAAATCTTTAGGGGAGGCCTTTGTCCAGCAGTGGACGTCCTGTGGCTGAAAGGAAGGAATGATTAACCTAGTAAGTATGATTAACATGGAGTTATCATTTCAGGAGGTCAAAATAAGCGATATCCGCAAGTACTTGCTGCTGTTTTTCGACCGACCCATGGAGCCTTGCTTTATGCCCAAGGGGGTAGAAGATATCAGTTTCAAAATACCCCAGCGCTACTGTGTGAGTGTTTTACAGGATCACTATCACTACATTCCTAATATAAAACAAAGTAGCTTCCGGCTGTCTGTCCCCATGTATGCTTATATCTTTAAAACTACGCAACGGATTTTGATGCGGTTTTTTAATAGATTCAAGAGGAAGGTTTATATGTGTAGGTAATACACCTGTGCGAAGACGGGGCTGTTCGCTAGTACTACGTAAATGTGGTAATGAGACCTACCTTACAATCGTGAGGTCATGGGTTCGAATCCCGGTCCCGTATCAATGAATTCCTTGGAATTTATGTACGGAATTTCACACTACTGGCTTTTCGGTGAAGGAAAACATTGTGAGGCAACCTGCATAGTGCATACGTCCGTAGATGAAATTCGATGGTGTATGGGAATCCAACTAGGCTAGCGTGGTGGATATTGCCCAATCACCCTTCTTGGATAGGCCCACGTCCCACAGTGGACTATTAAAAAGGTTGGTATAGTACAGTACAGTACTACATAAATATGTATTAATTGTATGTGTGTATATTCGCTTAAATCTTGTAAATTACACAATAGATTGCAGAACGGTTTTTAATAGATGTTTTTCAAAATAATTCTTCCGAAAGGTTTAAAATAGCTACGATTCTTTCGTATCTACGCGAAGCTGGAACGTAGCTATAGCAGATAATATATCGGCATAACTAGTGATGTAATGGGTATATGACTAGAGAGAGTAATTTTTGACCAACTTCCAAAAAGGAGGAAGTTCTATGTTCGTCTACATGTATGTTTTTTTGTGTATATTTGTCAATATTTTCGCCAATTATGAACCGAATCTAAAAATTCTTGTTTAGTTCGAAAGAAAATATTTCCGAGGTTGACCCATTTAAATTTTATTGAAATCGGTTGAGCCGTTTTTGAAAAATCAACAATAATATTAATATTGTGTATCGATTCGAGCGAATTATTCGAATTTTGTACACGATGGAAGTCGGTTTTGTCATTTTTTGCGAAAAATAATGATCGTGGTACCTATGCAATTCAAAAATGTATCATGACTGCAGGATTTGAACCTGCATATTTGACTTACAGACTCTGGATTTATCCTGGTGCTAGACTCGGGCGTTGACATTAAATAAGTTGAAGTAATAATCACTACATAGTATAAAACAAAGTCGCTTCCCGCTGTCTGTCCCCATGTATGCTTATATCTTTAAAACCACGCAACGGATTTTGATGCGTTTTTTTTTAATAGATAGAGTGATTCAAGAGGAAGGTTTAAACCTGTGCGAAGCCGGGGCGGGTCGCTAGTTGATAATAATATCCATTGACGCGTTCCTGGTGATATAATTTTTATTACCTAGACATACGAGTAAATCACCCAGCTTCAAGATATTTTGAAAACAAAGCTACCAGGCTAATTAAAAAAAAAATTAATGACCATCACAAAGATAACTCTTGAGATATGCCTAAGTAATGTACACACAGTATGAATAAAATAGTGTCATATTTGCATGAGCATTCAGATAAATATTTTCACAGAATGCATCTAGCGATTACTCATTATTTTTTCAGGTGCACTCAGTGAAATAACATTTAATATAGGTATTGCTCATGCTAAAACAAACAGCTTATCACTCCGCTACCAAGAATGTGTCGCACTTACTACGAATTTAATTTTGATAATATATTTAACGACTCTTCGAGCATATAAATTCAGTTAACAGCTCTTCTTTTTTGCTAATAGCAAATAACAAAAAATAGACAGATTTAATTCTAATAGAAGTAATAGATAATGATAAATTTATTTATCTGTAATTGTTTACAATTTCAGTCATATAACTTATATAAAAATAATATTACTAGTCATTTTTAGGGTTCCGCACCCAAAGGGTAAAAATAGGAACCTATTACTTAAAACTCCGCCGTCCGCCTGTCTGTCTGTCTGTCACCAGGCTGTATCTCCGCTGTATCCACGTTGGAATTTTCACAGATGACGTACTTTTGTTGCCGCTATTATAACAAATACTAAAAAATATTTAAGGGTGGCTCTTACAACCAATCTGATTTTTTTGCCGATTTTCGCTCGCTATTAATAACAGTGACAGGTAGATGCTTGAAATATTTACAGAATAATTCATTAAATATTCACTTCAAAAATAAATAATTAAATTACAACAAAATAAATATTATTATTTAAGAGGGCTCCTTAACAAACGTGATTTGTTTGCTCGAAATTAATTACGGCAACAGGAAGATGCTTGAAATATTCAGAGAATAATTATCGATTTGTATATTCCCTTCAAATTTAAATAAAATATAAGGGAAACGGAACGGAACCCTTCGTGCGCGAGTCCGACTCGCACTTGGCCGATTATTTATTTGTTGTTTTTGGTAGAAAAAATAGACCTAGGCAGAGTTTTACGCTCTCGTATTATATTTTTTTTGCAATTCACAAAAATGTTAGTTCCTTAAATTGAAAACAGTGAAAAAATGATTTAATAGGGACTCAATATAACTGATTACCTACAACATTAATCGAAAATCTGTAAAGCATTGTCTGACCGAAATTTTAACTACCTACTAAATATATTTTTACATTTTTTGTAATTTGGTTTTAAATCTAGTGCTGGTACTGTAGCAGCCTTAATTTTTAATTATACACTACACGACGTGGGGTGATTGGGGCATATTCACCACGCAGGTCCAGTGCGGGTTGGTGGATTCACATACGACATAGAATTTCTTCTACTGTCGTATGCAGGTTGCCTCACGATGTTTTCCTTCTCCGAAAAGCCAGTGGTGTAAAACTCCGTACATAAATTCCAAGGAATTCATTGGTACGGGACTGTGATTTGAACCCACGACCTCAAGATTGTGTTGTGGCTGTCATTACCACTAGACCAAACAATAATCTCTATGCATAATAAAATTAGATGCTCTTGAATGACATGCACCTAATATAATATAATACAGAAAAATAATAAATTTTATAAAATTAAATTTCAGAAAGAGTATTTCGAAAAACTTGAAGCGACAGAAGATGTTGTAAGTGCAACGCTCAGCGTCGCACGCGACCTGGCAGCACGTTTTATTGACACTAAGGACATCACACTGCCCGATCTGACGATACCCAAGCAGCTGCCGAAGGATGGGGTGTTCTCCGTGTTTCTGCCTCAACACCAAGAGATGGCGTTAAAGCTTATAGAGATATTTATGGGTTTGCCAGATCTTGAGTCTTTAGTAGCCGTTGCAGTTTATTGCCAGCTGGTTCTGAACCCTTTCTTGTTCGTCTATTGCCTCTCCGTCGCCATTCTGCACAGGTGAATGGTTTTGTTTAATTATTTCCTTAACTAGCTTTTGCCCGCGGCTCCCCCGCGTGGTATTTTAATTTTTGTGCTATCCCATGCGACATTTTATTTTTCTGGATTAAAATGTAGCTTATATCACTTTCCGTCGTTCAAACTGTCCACGCCGAAAATCAAATCAATCTGTTGCTCCGTATGAAAGAGGAACATATCTACCAACAAACACTCATTCGGATTTATATTATTAGCAAGGATTACTCTACAAAGTCAAACAAAAGAAAGTTGATATTTTTGCAGAAATTAATCTTAATCTCAAATGAAACAAAGTCGATATTTTGCATTTCTTTGTTAGGAATATTTCTTTTTTCTTTCCGTAGAAAAAAGATAAGCATTAGGTAAACAGGGTTAGGTATTTCTAATCAATTAGCATCCTTTTAGGGGCTTATTCAGTACATCAACTCTAACAACTTATGTTCTGCGACTTTTGTCAAATATCAAAAAAAAATCGTTCTTCCATAGAAAAATATCGTTCACCCGCGACAAAATGTATGGAACGTTGTATTTTTTTTAATTTTGGCAAAAATCGTAGAACAGGGGTTGTTAGTTTTGAAGAACAGAATAAGTCCCTAAAAGGATGATAATTGATTAGAAATAACCCTGTATATACAGTGCCACAAACTTATCTGACCCGGTGCCCGAAAGAAAAACTAACGAACCATTTTAAAAGAAGGCTATTTAAAAAATAAAAATGGATGGAAAAACAATACATACAAACTCACGAACTTTCGCATTAGCGTGATTCATCTGACATTTTCACCAAATTTTGGCACAACATACAACATTGGAAACAATGTAAACAATGGCTGCGACGCCCCCACCGTGTCATATAAGTTTGTGGCACTGTAGTAATTATTACTCAGATATGACGGATGATAGAATGGAGGAAACTAACTTGCTAAACCAACGAGACTCAAACTTAATTTTAAACCATCCTTATGTACGAGTAAATGGGAAATAGAATGATAATAAACCTCGTCTTATTTTGTTATAACAGAAAAGATACAAAAGGACTGGAGATCCCGACCATTGCGGAGACTTTCCCGTCAATGTTCGTGAACCATGGAATATTGCGACGTGCACAGGAGCTCAACTTTGTTGTTTCTCCATTACTCAGAGTAAGGAACAAAAACCAGTTAAAAATAGGCACTAGAATGCACATTCTAGTGCCTAAGATAAGTCTGCGCGCGCCGGTAATCGGGAACTAATTCAGAGCTGCCAAAGCAGTCAATAAGCCCGATTACAGCGGCGCCAGCGTTAATTTAATAGCAACGTAAAAAGCGTTCTCCCTATCGAATGCCTAAAGTGAAAAAGAAAAAGGACTATGCTATTTAGCTATTATAATAACGCTGGCGCCTCTGTAATCGGGCTTAATGTGCTACAAACAAATCACTTGTGGCGCCTTTACTCGTTCGCGTATTTTTTTTTGCGTCTGCTCTAATATACACGTATTTTTTTTACGAAAACTTTCATTCTATCTACTTATCAAACTTTTTGGCGGCTGTAATGTTAGCTACAAGCTGCGGATAACCCAATCGTGACTGAAGCTCACTTAATAACTGTACGAGGATGTTTGATTATCAGCCTATACCTACTATAATGTTGGATTGACAGCACGACTAATGACAATGACTATGATAATAATTATAATGTCACTTAATTACATAAGGTGGTTTCAGTAGGTTAGCGCAAAAAAACATTTTTTTTTTTTGTTTTTTAGCAGTTACAAATAAGTAAAAAAAAGTCATTTAGTGGCCATAAATATACAGTGTTAACGAGGTATATATATTACCTACACCTAGAAACCAAAATAGCTGAAAATAGTTTGTGCACAAGAGTCCACTACCTAACTAAAAATTTTAGTGAAACTGACCACAATTTGGTTTTTAGGTGTATGTAACTTGTAAACGCTACATATTTATAGTCACTAATTGAGTTTCGTAAATTGAGTAGTTTATCTGTAAAAGGCAAAATACCCGAAAAAATTGAATTTCACGTGCTAACCAAGACAATCTGCCTTAACACTGGAGTACACGCGTGGCCTACTATAGTAGACCAGGGTCATATTATTGGCTATATCTTTTGAGGTTTACGGGTTACAGAGTTAAAACTCCAGCAAAGCCTCTTTTTTGAAATTTGTCAACCGATTAGTAACCCACAAGACGTATGTGAGTATACACATTTGTGTAATTTGGCGCCAAAACCGCGGGCACCACAGTAGTCCGCGCGTGTATTGGTGTACCAAAATTACATAAGTATTTGCTTAATTTTAAGTTTGTTAGGTTTTTATGCCATATTTCATTTTGTTTGATTGTATCCAAAAACTTGTAAATAATTCCATAATTTCAATTGAATTTGAATTCATTTTTACTATACAACTTACTTAGAGCCATTTCAAGAAGGCCTACCATAGTAGGCCACGCGTGTAGGTACTGGTGTAAAAAAGTGAGCGCGTATACTCTAGTGTTAAATTATCCTTCAGGAACGCATCGTAATAGATGTCACGTTGCCGAAGCCTAAAATACCTGAACAGCGGGTGAGGTACTTCCGTGAAGATATCGGAGTCAACTCTCACCATTGGCACTGGCACTTGATCTATCCCGGTTTTGTCTCTGGTGGAGTCACGGTAGACAAGGACAGGAGAGGAGAACTTTTCTATTACATGCATCACCAGATTTTGGCCAGGCAAGTTTCAGAAGAAACGTGGAATCCTTTTGTTAATTTTGGGAAAGACAAACTCTAAAATAATATAATTATTTTTTGCAAAAGATGGTATGACCGGCTTCAACCGGGAACAGAATTCGCAAATATTTCGCACGGATCGATCTAGCATTCTTCACATTATTGTTGATTTATCAAATATGGCTCAGCCGATTTCGATACAATTTAAATGGGACCAATAACAAAGTATACTCTTTCCAATTAAAAAATAATTATTGAAATCGGACCACTGCGTAAAAAGTTATGCGTGGTTATACATAAAAAAATGTACGCGTCGAATTGAGTACGTCTTCCGTTTCGTTGGTCAACAATAATGTTTTAATAACCAAAAAACCACACTGAATGACGACACTAATCGGTGTCAAAAATTACCTTCTTTTCTTTAAAACCAAAAAAAAAGTTGCAAGATGACACTAATCGATATTTTTAAACGCAGATACAACTCGGAACGATTGTGTAATGAACTGGATCGCGTGAAAGCCTTCAAAAACTTTCACGAAGTTATCCCCGATGGGTACTTCCCCAAATTGAACATCACAAATGCCAGCCGATCTTGGGCACCCAGGTAATTTTGCATACTTTTTACAAGCTTTTGTTTAGTTTCACCAGTCCCGTTGTCTGTAATCAAATCTTGCAAGTTAAATTTGATCCACTTCCCGGTTACCGATTGAGATGAAATTTTGCATACATGTGTAAATCGCGTGACAATGCAATATTATGATGACATGGTGCTGATCTGATGATAAAGCTGGAAGGTGGCTAAAGCCATAACTTAGCAATGAAATGACACAATCTCATCGAGTTTGTAAATAATACTACTTTTGTCCTAATAAATAACTGTTAATTCTATTGTTTTCTTCCACCTGTAGATTTGACGACATAGCTCTGCGCGATGTAGATCGTCCCGATGCTCAGATCACCCTATCTCAAATGGAAACATGGCGCAGTCACATCATGGAAGCTATTGAAGCCATGACTGTTAAAGATAAGGCAAGTTGTTATTTCATAAGTTAAGTAGTTATTTGCAAGATAGAGAGTAACACACACTCTCTCGATGTATTCCATCCATCCATCCATCCATCAGCGTTCACGTCCACTGCAGCCGGGCTAGTATGCGCCCTACGAAATATTTCTTTCGTAGTGTCAGAACGAGACAGCGTTATGGCAAAGTATATATCTGTCACTTTTTCACACGTCGAAATGAGTTCTTTTTGTAGCTTTCGTGGTCGCATGCTTGACTAGCTGGACGTAGGCCTCCCCTTTGGATTTCCAATAGGCCGGTTGTTAGCGGCTTGCATACAGCGCGATCCTACAGTCTTAATGACGTCATCCGTCCACCTTGACGTTCTACGCTGCACTTGCCGGCACGTGATCTCCACTTGAAAACTATTCGACCCCACTCGATGTTTTATGCCTACGGAATCCTTATACCACGCGTATTTAAAAATATTTGGGTACGGTATTTACCTGTATTAAAGTAGACAATGATTGTACAAAAATAACCAGAAACATGGTTCTACATAACTAAGACTAGAAAAAAAAATGTTTGTTTCACAACGACTCTGACTTTTATTGTCAAAAGAAGACCTGACGAACATATAAAAAAAAACATAACATTATGCACGCCGTAGCCGATGAGTTTTTATCCGCTACAAACGCAAAGAGAAAGACAGAATAAATCGCTTCAACTGAGCAATAACATTGTACACCACTTGGTAAAACTCCATAATATGGCTAGAGAAAGCTCACAAGAAAGAAATGTGTCGTATCTCGAATTTTTGTTATTGAGAGTGTAGAAAAAGTTACAACATTGCATGTATTAATGTTTCTGTTCTATATTTCAAAAGGACGGAAAATCTATACCACTGGACGAAGAGACTGGCATCGATATTCTTGGGAACTTGATCGAGGCGACCATGCTGTCTCCAAACTCTGACTACTACGGCAGCTTTCATAACCAAGGGCATAACCTCATCTCCTTAGTACACGACCCGAAAGGGTATCATTCAGTAAGTATCCATTGGGGTAAGCAACTTTTATAAGAATTAATGTGACATAATAATACCCTTGTATTAAAGTAGAGTCTGACAGTTCTGAGATTCTGTACACAATAAGCCCCTAAAAGGATGCTAAAGGATGATGGATGAGGATTAGAAATAACCCTTTATTTCTGATCAATTAGTATCCTTTTAGGGGCTTATTCTGTCCAGAATCTCAGAACTGTCAGATCTCGAAAAAAAATAAGCTGTTCAACAACATTTTTTTTTTAGTTTTGACAAAGGTCGCAGAACAGAGGTTGTTAGTTTTGATGTGCCCCTAAAAGGACGCACGAAATTGATTAGAAATAACCTTGTATAAATAATTATTTTTCGCAAAAAAAATGGTAAAACCGCCTTCCATCGTGTACAAAATTCGAATATTTCGCTTGAGTTGTTTACATTATTATTGATTTGTCAAAAAAGGCTAAGCCGATTTCTGTAAAATTTAAATGGGACCACTTCGGGAGTATACTTTTTTGAACTAAAAAAGAATTTTTCGATTCGGTTCACAATTGGCGAAATGATCGATGAAGATACAGAAAAAAAAAATATAGGCAAACATAGAACCTCTTCCTATTTAGAAGTCGGTTAAAAATTGAAAATAAATACATAAGCTGCGATTAGCAACTGATCATTCTAATTCGCTCAGTGCTCACTTGTTAGCGAAATCCGATTTTGGCTAAGATCAGAGTGTCAAGTGGGAGTTTTGCAAATCAAATCGAATTACTTTTACGTCGCGTTGACCGAGCGCGCCGGGCACACACGCGAGCACATTGACACACACGCTTGAGTTAGCCAATCACTGACGTTGCCGCGCTTGTGTTAAATCGGTTTGGCGCTACATTACCGTAAAAAATACTCACACTTAGCTATTCAGTTTTCTGTACGTGACACAAGATGGCGCTGTGCCATTTCCATAGAAATCACATCAAACGTTAACGCAATTGAGTTCGAGCGAGAAACTCCCACTTAGCCCTCAGAACGAAATGTGAGTGAACAGAGCTAATTGAACTCACTCAGTGAAGCGTGAATAGAGAATCGCACGGCATTATGTAATTTGTTCTATGATCAAAAGTTTTAAATTCAAAACCTGATTCTGTTCTGATAACACCATAAATAATAATCCAGTAGCATCAAATAAAGTAAGATTTATTTCAGGAATTCAGCACCATAATGGGTACGACAGAGACAGCAATGAGAGACCCCTTTTTCTACCGCTGGCACGCTTACATAGACGAGATTTTCACAGCCTTTAAAGACAAGCTTGCGCCGTATGAATCTGATAAGGTAATTTTACTAATAATAATTAGGTACATTGTAACACCTCTGTTAGATTATATTTGAAATGGTGTCCTTAACACGATTTGGTTGTAGCCTTGTAGCCAATTATATCTTCAATTTATATCCGGCATTTTCTTTATGTCGAAGCTATAGTAAAAAAAAACAGACTTCTTCTTTTTAAAAAATACTTATAAAGTAAGTATTAATATTAACATTCAACACCTATGTTTATCACGAAAATACATTCACAAAATTTGAACCCACATCTTTTGGCACGGGAATCAAGCCAACTAGCTATTGAGCCAACGAGGCCATCAAATATGACCATTAAATGAAATAAAATTTGATTTTTCAGCTAGCATTTCCGGAAATCAGCGTTAAGTCAATCGGTGTAAAGAGTGCAGATGGACAACAAGTCAGTAACAGCTTCAACACGATGTGGGAGCGCAGTGTGATGAACCTGGCCAATGGCTTGGACTTCGGCCGGAAGCGCAATGTTTACGCGCGCCTCACGTACCTACAGCATGAAGAGTTCAACTACGTGTAAGTATTTGTGTTTTAACGAATAATAATGCATATCTATCCATCCATTCATCCATCAGCCATAGGACATACATAGACATATATTCCCTATGGATTTCCAATAAGATCAGTTGGAAGCAGCTTTTGTATGCATAATAGGGCTACATTCCACACCACTGGCATTTCGATGAAGAAAAACATCGTGAGGCAACCTGCATACGTCCGTAGAATAAATTCGATGGCGTATGTGAATCCACCAACCCGCACTGGACCAGCGTGGTGGATATGGCCCAATCATCCTTCGTGGGTAGGCCTACGTCCTGCCGTGGACTATTAAAAAGGCTGGTATTGGCTGGTGGAAGATGGAGTATGTAGACCTAAAAGGTACCAATTCACTCTTAATTCAGCTTTAATCCAGCGTAATACTGCAGTTTTGATAAGGTCAGTGCAGTCAGTCAACATGTGCAGATCCAACTTCATCAGACCATGTGAAGTCTATCTTAAATGTCAACAGCCAAACTTATGGTCAGACCAAAATACAATATTACCTCAATTGGGAGCATTATGGAGTTTGTTGCAAGTCTTAGTAAAAATTATTTGACTGTACTGTACCAGCATTTTATAATAGACCACTGCTGGGCGTAGGCCTACCCTCAAAGGTTGATTGGGCCATGTCCACCACTTTGACCCAGTGCGCGCTGGTGGATTTGCTCTTCAATTTTTTTTACGCAGGTTTTCTCACGATTGTTATCTTTCACTGAAAAACCTTTGGTATGAAATTTTAACTCTGCACCTGCAGACGTTCTAATGAGATCAATATTATGGGACTGGGATTTAATTTTTTAGTGTTACTAGGTAGTTACCACTAGATAGTGGTCGATGGCTTGAGCATCTAGATTCTAGATGGAAGTCGATGGCAGGTTTGTGCGTTGTTCGAGGCGCCTTAAAATTACTCTGTTCAGAGAGTTTTGTACGTCCTTTTACACGAGCAGCCTGTGGGTGGAGTATACGCAGAATCAGTACTGCACCCTTCGTGTTCATTATAATAATGCGTTCAGGATGCTGCTGGGGCTGCTCTGCACTGCAGCGTGAGATGTTCGCCGCGTCGCGCGTCGATAATTTTCATACAACGATGCGGAAGCGGTGCACATCCCTGGTGCGCAGGGTCCTGGCCAGAGATAACACCATCCTGAGCGTATTTGCAAACTGCTGTGACCACAGAAGAGAGAGAAGGTTACTGTCAGTACATGAATCACATGAATCATTGTTCTATGATTCATGCACTAACAATAAACAAAAGGCTAAATGAGTGTAATTTAATATTTTATTAATTGTAATGCTCAATTTTACGGTATGGTCTAATGTTTGATCAAAATAAATGGTTATTTATTTATGAGCATCAATAAATAATCGGTGCTTAAATGTAATTTTATCGAAATAATTTGTGGTCCTAATAATAAATTGGTATTGTTTTGACAGCATTGAAGTAAGCAACAACTCTGCGGAGCTGCTGATGGGCACAGTCCGTATCTTCATGGCGCCGACGCTGGATGAAAAAGGAGCCGAGCTGACTTTCGAAGATCAGAGGATGCTAATGATCGAATTGGACAAGTTTTCGTACCCGCGTGAGTGCTTCTGAAGTATTTACAAACAAGCAAAGAAGATATAATAATACTACGTATACTCGTAGAATGGCCACTCGTTACCCTCCACCTGTTTGAGTCTTCCTCACTTCCACCCCGCGTCCACGGGCAGAACTTGTATTCTGCGTGCGGGCTGCACTGGCCGGTGGATTTTCTAATAAAAACTACTTGCAATAGGGAATATTTGTACTGCGTATGGTTGAATATTAATGATGCGTAACAAAACAAGACATTTTATTGTCATATTGACAACTTATTTTACATTATTTGGTAACTTCCTCTTGATATTTTCTTTCAAAAGAAGTAGATCGGTTAATTTGTGTTAAAATGCTTCCAAATTAAGTAATTGTTATACTTTTATAGCACTAGATTTATCTTCATTTTTGCGAATTGAATACGCAACTGTCTCACTCACACGGCATGTCGTCACGTCGTGGTGTTCGGTGACAGCTATAGACGTTCCGCATACAAATGCACGTGTAGCGACCGTGCGTATGTGTGTTGTGTGTGAGTAAAGTACTGTGTAGTGTGCGTAAGACAGCAGATTTTGTATGAAAAATCGCGGAGTGTCCGGGCTGAGTGCGAGTCGGAATCGCGAAGGGTCACGAAGGGTTCTGTATCGTATGGAAGCCCCCATTCACATATTTTATTTAAATTATTTATTTTTGACGGAGCATACAATTTTATTCTGTGAATAGTATTTCAAGCATCTTCCTGTTATTAATATCATGAAAAAAATCACGTTTCTATCTACAGCATATAAGCAAGAAGGATGCTTTTTGAGGAATCAACTAAGTTGTCAATGTCAAATTTATTTTGCTAAGCAAAATATGTATCTTTGGCATTTCCTTCGAGCAAATATCGAAAGCGTCACAATCGTACAAAAAAGTAAGCTCGGACACGAGCCAAAACCCTGCCCATGGTACGTAGTGGGCCGGCTTGCAAGCCGACTACAATGCCGCGCGATGCCAAAGTGCTCGGTTACAGGCACTAATTAGGTGACATATAACGCCGAGATTCGAGAAAACTGGTCATTTTGAATTATTTCATGTAAATATCTAAGTCTGTATAAATGACGGCGCTCATACGTTTTTTATTACTTTCACTTAGGGACTGTGTTATATATTATATCTTATAACGCTCTTTGTAACTCCATGCGTCTACTTTCTCCTACACTTTGGTACGACATATTATTATAATATTCTTTGCTTTCGTCGAGTTAGGCTTCAGATTTTGTTAAAAAATAAAATTCAGTAAGGTATTTTTCTTTAAATTTATTTGGGCCATGAATAGACCAACCAGGACAGTTACTACGATTACTTATGTATATAGTATGCGCACATTCTTTTTGTTGTCTGAAAGTTAAGCAAGCTGTGCAGAACCACAGAAGAGAAAAAGAAATCTGCAGTTCTGTGTGCAGAACCCATATTTCAGATGTCGGACCTGCGCATTATATATTCTTTGCCTGCGCTTACCTACGCTCGACTGGTGCCTGACCTCCGAGGCATCAAAAAGAATTTCCCGTACTACACCTTATAATATACAAACGTACGCAAATACGTATTGTAGCTATCAATCCTTATTTTTTCAGTTCAGCCCGGCGACAACATAATTACTCGAAAAAGCACGGCGTCGTCAGTGACAATTCCATTCGAGCAAATTCTCGGCGGTGAAAGCGAGAAGCAGTTGTTTTCAGAAACGGCTCTCAAAAACAACTACTGCCAATGTGGTTGGCCTCAGAACATGCTGCTGCCCAGAGGGAATGAGAAAGGATACCCCATGGTGCTGTTCGTCTTGGTTTCCAACTGGAAGCTGGATAGGGTGAGCAAGCCATTTCTTGTAAGCAGGCAGCTGCCTCCTTCTAGCGCTCGTAGCGTGATTCGACTTGAAATTTGTCAGCGATCACCGAAGTTAAGCAAAGCACTATCTGTCTTTAGATAGGTGACCGTGGGTGCCATTTCCAACTGAGCGCTTTCTTGTCTTATTGATGACACGATAAATTTTAGGTCCCGGTTGTTGTAATCGTTTGGCCATGTCAGAGACCTTCAGGTGGTTTAAAAACTCTTACGCCAGGGCCTATACGAACATACTAACTTAGCTGCCTTCTTTTGTCCACCCCAGAAAAACAAAATGACTTTCAAGTTTTATAGGTCGGTAAAAAACAAACGCCAACGGAAGAATTGTTTTTCACTTACCTAAAACACATTTTTCTATATTCAAGTGGGCATTGCTAATTGATTTATGTAGGGAATGCAATCCCGGTCGATATTTTCAATCATGGCGGGATTGACCAACCTAATCGATCTGGATCCCAATTCATCATGAGAAATACATAATTTAGAGCTTTTGGCTAATGTAAATTATGCTAACGTAGCATATTATGAAGCAGTAGCAATGCAAATTTCATCTTATGCTCTAAAATAATCCTCAATTTTTCCAAAAATCTTTGTATCAATTTCGTATTTAACACTAGACGACCCGCCCCGGCTTCGCACAGGTGTATTATACATATAAACCTTCCTCTTGAATCACTCTATCCATTAAAAAAAACCGCATCAAAATCCGTTGCGTAGTTTTAAAGATTTAAGCATACAGACAAACAAACAGACAAAAATAGCGACTTTATTTTATACTGTGTAAGGATAATATAAATGCACGTGCATAGCTAGACATTTTGTTGCTTTAATGATAATTTTTCACTGGTCTTCTACATTAATTAAAGTTCAATCTTGTAAGCGACTGTACGCAGCAGCAGGCTATGGTGTCGTTACGAAGACAAGCGCTGCTATAACTTACGCGTCGCCACACTACGACTAACTTTGTGATATTTTAAGCTTGATTTGTAATTGCGATTCATTAGTACGTTTATTAGGGATCATGGGAATAAAAAATCACTGTGAAAATGTGAAATTTGTGGGCACAGTGCCTAAAAATATGGCTCTACTTATTAATTTTTCTCGTTGTTTTTTAATTTGACTGTTAAAATTCAAATAACCGATTGGATTTTTTTTCTATTTTTCCGGGACTGGAGTGACTCCCCTCTCTACCCATGTCGGCTTGACGTTTAGTTCAAGGACACACTGTATATTCATATTCGCTGTATGTGTGTGTTATATATTTATATTTGCAATGTAGGTACATCCAAATGTGCTTAATCTGAACTGAAATTGAAATAGCCTTTCAAACACAATGTAGAAGCCATCTAACACACACAAGATTCTGTGCAAATTTATTAAACGCTATTTTAAACGTAATATCTTCGATTTTTGGTAATCCCGTCAATCACCGGGATCTCGGTTAAATTTCGACCGGGATTCAATCCTGGTAATACCAGTCGGGATCCGGGTATTTCGGGATCCTGGAATCCGGGTATTGCATTCCCTAACTACAATGTGTGGTCGGTACAGTCACGCATTAAAAATGTTGGTGGCGAGTTTGTGGATTTAGCAAGACACTTGTAGTTTTTTTTTTTTTTTTTTTTTTTTTTTTTTTTTTTTTATTCTGTATTTTTTGGGAGCTTTTGGACCGCAAGTCCATGCCAGCCCCATCGTACCCTTATAAGTACAAGCTTATTACATCTTATAGACACAGATATATTAATACATACTACGATATAATAAGCCAGCGAGGAAGTCTCGTGGAGTTGGCGTGATTTAGAGACTGGAAGAAGGTCACTTGTAGATTTAATGTACTTAGTCAAATTGATTTCACAATCGCAAGGCTTGCACCATCTAGATTATTAGCTTTGTGATTAAATAATAAAATATCTATATTATTTGGCAGGTGGATCAAGACATGATAGGCGTATGCAGCGACAATGCATCGTACTGCGGTCTCCGCGACCTCAAGTACCCGGACCGCCGCGCCATGGGATTCCCCTTCGATCGGCGCGCGGGCGCCGCCACTCTGTCCGACTTCCTGCTGCCCAACATGGCCGTCCAGAGCTGCGCTATCAAATTCACCGACGTGATCGTTGACCGGCCTGGAATCCGCGCTAAAACGCAATAGTACTCAATTACATAAAAATGTTGTTGTTTAATTCCGAAATAGAACGTTTTTTTTAATAGTGTCTTTTACTGTATCTTTAATTTACTTTTCATTACTACTTACTAGACAATGACTTCACACAATCACAAAATAAAACATGGTACGAAATTCTGATGTTAGAAGAGCATCTCTATCTCAGCTTTAAGACGTATAGCATAAAAACAGCAGGGCAAAAGAAAATACAGAATTAATTATTAATTTGTAGTAACTACTAGGACTAACTTATTAAGCAGGAATTAGGCTAAGCCCTCGCTAAGCCTATATCTACAAAATCGAATCAGGAACACGCTGAGTGTAAGCCGCTTCCAACAGAAGTAATACGTCCCCTGCTGGGCACTGGACAATTTTAATTCTTAAATTTCCAATAAGAATAAAAATTGGCCAGTGCCCAGCAGGGGACGTCTTACTTCTGATAATGATGATGAATTGAAATGATTCATAAGTATTGATATATTATTATCACCCAGTAGAATCTGTTTAAAGTTCATTATCTCGTTGTTAATCAAGGAATGTTTTAAACATTGGGTCAGTTAGATTGTATGACAAATGTACTTAACGTTACTGTTATAATGTTGTACCTAATGTTAAATTAATAGACATTTGAATTAATATTTGAAGTCACTAATTGGACTATTTTTACTTTCTGGTCATTTGTGATTCGACTATGGCTGTGATACGACAGGTAAGTGTTTCTTTTACAAATATTTTTTATTGTGATTAGTATTAAATTCTTTTTTTTCTGATAATGAACAAACTCATTGCTATACATACAGGGTCATAGGTATTAAACGCAAAACCTTTTAGTGCGGGTCTAGTCCATCTAGACAAACAACTTTTATTCTAGAAATTTTGGTGATATTTCCAAAATTTCTAAGAAAAAAGAAACAGCTTTTTTCACACAAAAAGTTCGTCAACGCGCGGCAAAATGAAAGGAGAAGCGAATGAATTTTTTTTTTGGGAATTTAAAAAGTTGTAGTACAAAATTTGTTAGTCTAGATGTATTGGACACGCCCTTAAAAGGTTTTGCGTTTAATACCTATGACCCTATACAGGTATTTACTTCTATTTTAAAAATGTTTATTCATTATATATCCCTCATCAAGTGTTTTATTTTGTACTATTTGATTCGTATCATCATCATTATTATCCGCAGCTTTATGTATCTCAGTCCCGGGTATCTATATAAGTCTCTCTCATGTAGTGCCATCTGTATCGTATTGTGTAGGTATAATGAATATTTCCAATTTTCATAAGGAGTGAGAACTTAGTAACTGAAGAAATTCGATATTTTTTTTTAATCCGTAGGTACTGCTTGTCTCATTTTCTCGCATTGTTTTCTAAAGACGTGATGATGATTAATGTTTTTTTCTTTCAGTTAATTTTGGTTTGCCTTTTGGCTATCTCTGTCGAGTGCTTCTTCTTGGCAAGGCGTCGGCATCATAACAAATTTAAACACTCACTGAGAAAAACTTACCAACGACGGGGTATCCCCACTTTATACCCGATTTACTTACCTTATGACAATATCCTTGGGTTAAACTCAATTATTCAAGATGAAATGTCTAACTACGATGTCATCAGAAAACGAATCATTGTAACAAAAGAGTATAAAATCTACGATGAAGAGTATTTCCCAGGATTCAATTTTGAAACAGTTGATTGGTGGAACAATATTCCTGACGATACTATTGATTTTTGTGATTCAGATAATGATTCAAATGAACAAAGTAACGAGAAGAGTTATGAAGATAATGTTGAAGTTTTTGACAACAATGCTAGCAATCAGGACATTGGTGTTAACAACAATAACAACAACATCGGTGAATTTGATAATCTTGTTCTTGATCAAGATAGTACTGTGAAAAACGATGATTCTAATAATAATGACGTAAGTTTACCATCGAATGAAGACAAAACTATTTCAAATACTGTTGTGGATAAAAATGACAATAACAAAGAACCTTTTGTTAACATTTTTGAGCCTGATGTTTATGCTGATGAAGCCGTTGAAATAGATCCAAGAAGAGATGAAAAAAATAAAAAGCAGTAAATTAAGAGTCTGGAAGTAAATGGATACACAATTCAAAAATTATAGCTTACTTTTGTTCATAAAGGCAAAATACGTCCGTGTCCTGAAATCCTCTTGCATGTAGACAAATTTTACAGGAGGAACAAAGTATTAACTCTGTTCCATAACTGCCTACAGAGGGCGTTAAAAGTATTTTTTAACACACTGTGAAAAATATATGATGTCCATGGACGTTGTAAACTTAGAAAATCCCGATTACAGAGGCGCCAGCGTAAATTTAATAGCAACGTAAAAAGCGTTCTCTTTCGAATGCCTAAAGTGAAAAAGAAACAGAACTATGCTATTTAGCTATTTTTAGCTAATATAGCTTATAGCTTATTGTATATTATTATCAATGAAACGATCGAAGTGTATACATTAAAAATAAAAGTCAAGTCTTTCAAAGTAGAATTTTTATTTCTCATAAAATTAACAAGATTGATTTAAAATATGATTTAATTTGATAACTAGAAACTATTGTGCGATATTTGTTAAGTGACTACCTCGTAAGGCGAAGGACTCGGAAAATAAATGCACTTTGATTTTTAGTTTTCTAAATTATCTGGCCTGTTGTCTAAATAATCTATTTATTCCAAAATCTGAGTCATAATTCATAATAGTCTTGTTTACTAAAAAAATATGATTAGTCCGTCGAATAGATTATCAAAAAATATTAGACACGTACTTTTTATTTCTTTGCTAAAAATTTACGAAGATGTAGCCCGTTAAAGTTCCGCGTGACGTCACTGGTGTACTACAAACAAACGTACTACTGACGTCACGAGCCCCACTCCCAAACTTTGACAAGATTTATCTATGTCATTTATTGTTTGATTGATAAGAGAAAAAAACACAAACACGTGTCCAATATTTTTTAATAATCTAACTAAGAGACTAAGTATAATTATGATTTTTATACACAGTAAACATGCCTATCATAGGAGTCTGCCAACGAAACTTGGGATTGGATACCAAAAAATATAAATAAAGTCTGATGGACCAGCTGAATTAACAAAACAAGAAATGTTTGAACATTAAAAGTAATAAAACACCCAACTTCTTTTATCAATAGAAAATAAAAAGATATTTCTATTTTTGGCCCAATATTTATAGTATAAACTATTGACAAAAACTTGGCAGACCTATTTTAACTAAACCAGAAAATTACCTTGACTTAGGCCATGAAAGTGAACTGTAAAGCCAAAATTCATTTTACAAAATCTAATAACCTACAAATATTTATTAAAAATTTGACGAATTATAATATAAGTATTTATTTAAAAAAATTACAATCAAATGTGTATTATTATTATTTAAATTTAAAAGCGTTCTATTCGTCTATCACAACATTAAAAGGCCTTAACATTTGGACCATACACTTGCAAAAGATAAAGGTATACTCAGCTCAGGGAGATAAGAAAATAGCTATTGAGATTGCGTGTGAAACTGTTCTCATATAATAAGAAATAAAATAGAATTTTTCATAGCATTATTAAAATTCAATCTCGGGAATTCCTTAAATGTAAAAGGCCACTCACCAATATTTTTCTGTATGTTTTTAAATTTCTATTCTCTCGTCAAATAATTGCGACGATTATTAGGTATTTAAAAAAACAACTCTTATTTTTATTTGGCCTTTTAACTCTTTTAACTTATGTTTGTGTCAGAAAACAAACTCACTGAATACTTATATTTTCGTATTTAATCACCATTATGAAAACAGTTTTTGAAATCTTCTGTCAGTTGGTTTTGCTTCACCAATATAAACTTTTTTTTTTTAAATTGAGATTTATTTTAATCATTTTTGTTTTTGCACAGTGAAATTCTTTGATTTGTTTAACTTTTCTAATTGTTTTCCATTAGTTATTTTTAAAGTTTATTCCTCTTAGAGCTCTTTTCTTTCATTTATATTACCTATGACAAGGAATTAAAAAAGGAAAATATAGGTAGGGTAAAAATTTAGTGAAATAATGTTTATGCAAACTTGGTGAACGTTACGGTGCGTACACATTGTACAACATGTCATAAAACATTGTTTTCTAACAAGTTTTAGAAATATGAACATATAATAACATATGTATATACGTTGTTGGCGTCGGGTCATCAATTGTTGGCACCAACTTATTTAGAAATTAAATAATTAATAAAGTAGTAATATGTGCGTTTTACTTCCTAATTGTTCCTACGGCAGTGTTGGAGGCTACACGGAGCTGCCAAGCACTAGGTGGTAGTCCGTGGAAAGGATACGACAATGCTTGACTCTATAATATAACTATTTTATTTTCCTTTAATATCCCAACTACGAAAACTTCCACACGTTACGACCCAGTGCGCAGTAACTGCGAGCGCCGCTCATACATCTCGCTTGTAAACAAAACCGCGAATACAGAGAACTCATCTAGACACGCGGCAGCGTGTCCAGCTAAGACTAAGAAAAGGCGACGCAGCGGCCGTGTGTAATATTACACAACAAAAACATTTTCATGTGGAATGTAGCCAAGACTAAAACAGTTCACACTATCAAAAAGTTGTCAGATCTCACGTAAAGCCAAGCTTCTAACTCTACACGCCTTACTCTACAAGTCCTTACTTCATAAACTCTACACCTTAGTCAATATATGCGGCTTGGCTGTTTCGCTAACTTGGCGTAAAGTGAAGATTAATTTTTAACTGTTCATTGATTCTGTTAAACAAACAGTTCTTGTTGTAACGAAACGGCCAAGTCACATATATTGACTAAACTGTAGAGTTTGTGGAGTAAGGCGGAGTTGAGGAGTGGACTTGTAGAGTAAGGCGTGCAGAGTTAGAAGCTTAGCTTTACGTGAGATCTGACAACTTTTTGATAGTGTGAACTGTGATTTAGTCTTGGCTACATTTCACATGAAAATGTTTTTGTTGGATTCATACTTACACGGTCCTACACGTGACGACGGTTTGACGTTCAAAGAAGATATTATAATAATACTATAACGTGTTGTTATAGCAAAGTTATACAACATGTTACTCAATATGTACGCACCCAGATTCATAATTTTGTGATAAGGGACCCTGTTCACTATACAATACTATCCATGCATATTACTTATAATTAGGAACATTTTGTCGGTGTCCTGCAAATTACAAGTACCTATAGGCAAAAATAAAGTGTTTTAAAAACATGTTTTCAGAATATTATATTAAAATCTATATGATTATGTCATTATATGAATATTAAAAATAAATATAACTGATATGATGATGATACGAGTAAATTGAAATAAGTATATGTTTTACTAGAGATCAACTCTGTCTCTTACCGTTACAAACTAAGATGTTATAAACAAAATTAGTAACGGTAATTAAATATATGAAATACTATTCTTTTCTAATCAATTACTAAGGATATTAAAGAAAGAATAGTAGATTATACATAATATAGGATATGTAAACTAAAGTTTATATATTTACGAATATTACACAATTTTAGGGGTATAAAATCTTTCAAGTGATTTAGGTACGTAATAAATAACAGATAGCTTCAATATCTGCTTCAAAATTGCGTTGCATGGTTTAACCCAAAAAAATATATTATTTACATACATACATTGCAAGTTAAACATAAACTTGTAAAAATAAACTTGAAAATCGGCTCGGAAAAATCGAATATGTGAAGTAATTAGTACCTATTTTTAAGCCCTTGAATTACCTAACAGTTTTAAATTTTGCTAATTTTATAATAGTTGTTTCTACCTAATCTGACCACTTGTGTTTATTTTCACTGAAAACAAGTTTATATAGGTACGTACTTTTAGGTATATTGTAATTCACCGACAAAATCTTGAGAACGAGTGCATATAAATATGTAAATAAAGCTAATTTGACAGTGAAAATTGGTCATTCGCTTAAAATATTTAAAATATTTACATCCCATATATGCCGCCTAAAATTTAATGTAAAACTAAAGTTATTACAAGGTACTAGCTAAAATGGTTGTAATGAGATAAAAATCTAGTTGGTTTTATAAACGGGGATTAATTTTTGTATTTTGAAACAACCTGAAACTCATACGAAGAAAGAAAAATGTCTATTCTAATTCAGATGTAGGTAGCTTCTAAAGATGCAATAAAAATAGAATCATTGTAGACATGCATATGTATGCATTACCTTGAGATGTATGAAATTTTTTCGAGCCATCGGCATCGTTAAGAACATAAAACGTATTTATAACATATTTGCTCGTAAAGTGGCTGTAATTACACCAATTTCAAAATCGTAATGTATTTCATTACGCACTTGTGCATTATTGTTATGTAAAACGCACGCCGCCACCGACTGCTGTCACTCTGTGGTCTCGTTTCTCCTACTTTCACGCGGCGAGTGGGAGAGACATTACGGCACTTGTGGGGTAATGTAATGTAAAACGCACGATGCTTCGACTGATGCACGACTTTCACTCCAAGTCAGAGTGCTCCATTCCAGTGCATGTCTTCTAAGAGTTTTATTCATTTCCTCGCAAATATGTTATAAAACGTCGTATGACATACGTGCGCGCGTGAAAATTACAGCCTCTGCTTCCTTACAGCCCTCTAGGGCTAGCAATATTGCCTCGGCTGTAATTTTCAACTTACCGCACTTATATCATAATGTACTATTATAGTATGCCATCGTTAATATTTACCATGTAAAAAAATATAATTATTTATTTGAGTGATATATTATACAAGAATTAATAAGAAACAAAAAAAGAAAAGTTTAACCAGATTTTGATAACTTTTAGGAGCTGATAGATGTTTTTTTGATATAAATTCTACTTAGAGTACCTATAATAATAATAATATAATATAATTAATTATATCTGAGCCTATATTACTCAGAGAAAGTATAAGAAAATACAGTATTTTTGCATTTTCTTGTGTTAAGGTGTTTGCACGCAAATAAGCATGTTTTCATATTATATTTTACAATCAAGCTATATTTACAAATTATTAGACATCAAACAAGCATTGAGCAATTTTTGTGGATATATAGGTAATCTTTAAAGAAAAAAAAAATATTTTAAAGTATTTAATGGATTTTTTTTAAAGGCGTTTCTGTTTTAGCTGCTAGAGAAGTTTTTAAGAATTTTGTAAAATTGCATATCATACATTGATATATACAAACAAACCAAACATTACTGATTTATTTATATCCATAATTTAGAGAATATATTATATTTTATCTATGTAGCTTAAGAAAATAAAGCAAGCGTTTCAAACAAAAAATATCAATTTTTCATCCTTATCACACAACATTGTTAATTCATTCCCATTTTATTTAAATAACTAATTTAATTTCTAGTTACGAGTAAATATTTTAAGTAGATACCACGTGAAATAGTCGCAAAATTACAAATATTGAAGTACTTACCAAAAAATATAATATTTAATTATAAATATAATATTTTATACCTAGCTAATCATTATGAGAATCAAATTCATATTAAATATTTTCGTGTATACTTATCGCTTCTATCTAAATGTTTGAATAGAAAAAGTCATTTTATAATTTGAAAATATTTACAGTTAAAAATTAGGTAAAAGTACTCTTAGTTTTCTATGTTTAGATGAAGAAAATATGTACAGTCTATGATAATTTCTAATTAAAATATAAAATTTATAAACTTTTAAGTGAAAGTATAGTAGGTGCACGGAGACCTAGGGTCATTTATAATAACATTTTTATAATTTTAACTTAAGACTCACCAACAAAACTATCAACAATTGTAAAAAAATATATACCTACACATATAAAGGTACCGAATATATTACATGTAAATAATACAAGTACCTACACTTTATTCAAGTCAATGTCAATACAGTTAAAGTTAAATATAGTATAGGTATATATATAATATTATTGCTGAGAAATCAAAATAGCTGCACTGTTACCAACCTTTTTGCTGTGGTACTAATTTGGAAAGAGAACCAAACTTTAAAGCAGTAGAATATTAAAGTTTCACATGTTCAGAAAAATGTACCAATTTAAATGAAAAAAAAAGAAAAGAAAAATACGATGACTACAAGAAAAGAGATTTCGGAACAAAATACCTAAGTATATAAAAGAAAATTTATATAAGGTTGGAAGAAAAAAAAAAACTGCTGTTAAGTTACATACTTTTTATCTAGCTATGTTTACTAGTATATCACCATCAAAATTAATAAGTAATTACTTATGAAATGCACATTATAGCTTAACCATAAAATTTAAGAAAATATGAAAAATGTACGCAAAACAACGTAGGTATGAAAAAAAAAAACAAATTATTTTTAATAGTCGCCCAAAATGACCTAGCAATGATTTTACTCAATAGAATCAACGTTTCGCAAAGTAACACCTAATTATATAACATTGAGCCATCTTAACAAGCTAACAAAACTAATTACAAAAGAAAACATTTCGATCAAATTATAGTAAAATAATAAAACTCACCAAAATATTCCATTAGGTATGGAAAAAAAAAAAACAAAGAATAGACAAAAAAGATAAATGGCAGAAAAAGTTTAGTAATCACATTGCAATATGTTTTGAAATTCTGACTCTTAACACTATTAAATTGGAATTTTATGAACTTTACTCAAAACAATCGATTAATCGAACTCGATGACAACTCGAATCCTGACCATCCACGGTTCGCGGGCAACGCTGCTCGCGCGAGTACGGTATCACCGCCCGCTTGTCGTCCCTTTCACTCCCTGCCCGTTAGTAACTGTCGATGTTACTGTTGATGATGTTAATGTTGACGTCACTTTTGATGAAGTTACTGTAGACAAAGATGAGGATAGTGCTGTGGCCGTTACTGATGATGTTGGTAATCCTGTTGGTGATGTTGGTGTTACTGGTAATGCTGGTGTCGTTACTGTCGGTAAATTTTCTGGTACTGTGGATGACGTTGAAACTATTGTTGAAGAAGTAGATGCCGTTTCTGCTGCTGCGTTTAAGCTGTCTTTCGGAGAAGTAATATCTTGACTCTGGTCACGGGTTTCTTGAACAGATTCCAAGCCGATGTCGAATGATGCTTGTCTGTAACATAAAAAGCTTATAGTTAACAACCTTTAATGTTGTACGCTGTAAGTTAAAGTAAACAGCAATGAAAAGAGATTAAAATATTTCTTAATTGCCTTATCACTTTCGAGCCTCGCCCCGCTACAAGCTAAGAGAGGCTCGTGCATGAGTGGGCTCGTCCTCAACAGTGGACTATTTAAGGATAATATATGGTATGGGTCTTAACCGTTTAGACTCACAGGGAGGAGTCTAGAAGCGAGTTTTTCTCCGCAAATCCCGGCGCAAATGTTGTGCGAATGATCTGCTTTCGATAAGCCTATATTCAACTGTAGACGACAATCAAAAGCTACAGTGTAGCTACCAATAATTCAGTGAGGTATATTTTGGGCGGAGAGAGTGAGGGGCACCTTCTTGTCAGCATGCCTCGCCCCGCCTCGTCACTCTTGGGGCTCGCCTCGCCACTTGTCGAGAGACTCTCTTTCAGCAAAAAATCTTAGTTTAAGACGAATACCAACCGTTCAGTGAGGTAGTTTCTTCAGAGGTAGGGTGCCTCGTCTCGTCTAGTTGCTCTTGGGGCTCACCTCGCTACGTGTCGATCGATAGCGACTCTCTTCAAACAGTATCTTAGTTTTTGTACTATACTGTACCAGCCTTTTTGATAGCCCACTGCAAAACGTAGGCCTACGCACGGAGAGTGTTCGGGCCATAACCGCCACGCTAGCCCAGTGCGAGTTGATGGATTCACATACGCCATCGAATTTCTTCTACGGACATATGCAGGTTGCCTCACGACGTTTTCCTTCACCGAAAAGCCAGTGGTGTGAAATTCCGTACATAAATTCTAATAAATTCATTGGTACAGGACCGGGATTTGAACCCACGACCTCACGATTGTAATGCACGTGTCTTTACCACGGTATTAGTCTTAGTTTTAGTTGAAGAAAAATATTTACCTTTCTGTGAGGTAGTTTCCAGGCGCAGAGAGCGAGCGGCCCGCTCTCGCTAGCGTGCCTCGCCTCGCCTTGTCGCTCTCAGGACTCGCCTCGCCACGTGTCGAGAGAGACTCGCGCCGAGACGAACTTCCTTCGCGACTTCGGAGGAAAGGATTCTGGAATAGAACACACAATTGTGTGAATTAATGCTATAAAGCAATTTACATTTTATATGGTAAATTGCTATCTTCCACAAATTAGACGATTACATATTTTGCGTAGGTAGTCGTAGATTTGTGACCACTTAAATGGCGTATAGAATTCATGATGAAGGAGTGTCATCCTTCATAATCATCATTATATCAACAGAGCCGAAGGACGACCTCTGCTGGACATAAACTTTTTCTATCGATTTCTTTCTTTTCTTCTATCGATTGAAGTTTTTTTTGGTTTGCATACCTTGTGGTCCTACGTTATTGATTAGATCTTTGGTTACCTAGTCGGCGAACGTCCTACGCTGCGCTTGCCAGTACGTGGTCACCATTAAAGGACTTGACAGCTTCATCAGCCATGTTTTATCTATACGGTACTGTACTGTTTAAGCCTTTTATTAGTATACAGGACAAAAGCCTTTTTTAACGTCCACTGCAGGACGTAGGCCTACCCACGAAGGGTGATTGGGCCATATCCACCACGCTAGCCTAGTGCGGGTTGGTGGATTCACACACGCCATCGAATTTCTTCTACAGACGTATGCAGGTTGCCTCATGATGTTTTCTTTCTTCTAAATTGGTGTGAAATTTCGTACATAAATTCCAAGAAATTCATTGGTACGGGATCGGGTTTTGAACCCATGACCTAACGATTGTAAGGCGAGTGTCAATACCACTAGATCACCATGGCTTAGTAAATTTGTAACGCACAGAAAAACTGTATTTCTTAAGTAATGGTCTTGATGAGAATGAGCTTGGAGAGGTTGGGGATGGAGGTGACGACCTGAGCTATGTCCTCTTCCGTCACCTCCACCAGGCGGCAGTTGTCTTGCTCCGACGACAGAGGTTCCTTTGCCACAGGCGATTGCTCGTCTTACGACTCCTATGGATTTCTAATAGGATCGCTTGGAAGTATGGCTTACATCCAACGTATTCCTTGGGTCTTCATTCGATATTTTATTATTTATTAGATTTGGTCCACCTTATCAACAAACCTCCTACGCTGTCCTTGCCAGTCCATGAAATAACTAAACAGCCTTTTCAGCTATTCCTTCTTCTATATACTCTGCCTTTTACAATTTCAACTTCCAACAACTTGCTTGCAGATCTCTTCATTCTTAATTCCATCTCGCAGAGTGTCTCTGAGCATAGCTTCCATAGCAGCAATTACAGTGCATGCATCGACTGAATCAAACTTCTTGGCGGTTGTGAAGTTAGTTACAAGCTGCACAGAACCCAATCTTTGCGCAGTTGTTATGTGAGCTTCAGTAAGGCTTGCGTTTTGCGCAACTTGTAGTTAACTTCATAAGTTTGATTTAACTTGTGAGAATAATTGTAACGTACCGAAAAGCTGTGTTTCTTGAGCATAGTCTTGATGAGTATGAGCGTGGAGAGGTTGGGGATGGAGGTGACGACCTGCGCCATGTCCTCCTCCGTCACCTCTACCAGGCGGCAGTTGTCCTGCTCAGATGGCAGGGGTTCCTTGCCGCCGGCGGTTATCCACTCGTGCTCCTGGAATAAACAGAACAAAAACATTTATCGACAATTCTTTTCATAACTTAAATTTTTAATTATGACTTTTAAGCTTGACTATTCTGAAGTGGACATTTTAGCATCAATTTTGAAACATGAGTTTAGATTTTATGGCTGATTATGTGTTGATGACTGAAATGTTATTTATTTGTGTATCTATTTGATTTTTTTCATGATGTCTTGTATGGTTTTACTCCATCCACCCATTCATTAATCAGCCGTAGATCATCCACCGATGGACAGAGACCTCTATGGATTTCTAGTAAGCCTGGCTAGAAGAGACTTCTATCCAGGGCGTTCCCTTTAGGTCTTAAATATATCGTTGGTCTACCTAATCAGTGGACATCCTAAGCAGTGCTTGCTTGGTATGTGGTCTCCATTCGACCCTATCATTTATCCGTTCTTCGCACTAAGAGTATATGTCCTGCGCACTGACATTTTAATTTGGTAGTAAGATGGATAGCTTGACGTCGTTTGATAGCTCCTCATTCGATCTTGCAGAAAAACGCCGCTATTTTGAGCTTATTCATAAGGCATAAATGCTTATACGTTGTACCCTAAATCTCAGTATGTAGTGTATTAATTACACTACATTTGAGATTTAGGGTCAAATAAGCTTGATTTTATTAGCTTGATCTCCTGCATGTTGATTCTTTTAGCTGGATCCTTCTCTAGGATCCTGCTGAGTTGATGCCATCTCATCATCATTTTCATGTCGTAATCTCAATAAGTGATTTTGGCACAGCACGTTTTTTTACGTCACTTCTTTCTGCAATACGTCGTTTCAAAGAGTTGTTGTTGATATACTGTTTTCTCTAGCATCCTATTATATTTATTACCTTGATTTCCTGCATGGTGATTATCTTAGCTGTATCCTTCTCGAGCATCCTACTGAGTAGATGCCGCGGTGGAGCGGCTAGAGAGCTGCAGGGCAATTCTGTCAACCATGTCGTCACCGAAGTGATACGCTCCCGAACCTCTCTCGCTTTACTGACAGTTTTGATAGCTCAAAGCTGTCAAAAAAACGAGAGAAGCTCAAGAACGCGTCACCTCAGCAACGAGATTGGTTAACAGAATTGCCCCGCTGGTGTCTTGCAGGGTTGGTTAGAGGTTCCGTCAGCACTATTTGCTGCAGCTCTGCTCCTGAGTTTCCGACCCTGGCAGTCCTCACGACCTATGATCGTGATCAATGATCATGCCGTACCGTTCATCATAATACCAGTACTCTAATTAAAGAAATATCTTTAAAAACACCATCCCCATCATCATTTACAAATCCTTATTGCAATCGGTGAATTCGACACAGCACATTTCTTTACGCCACTTTACACTGCCATTGTCGACTCAGAGTTGATAAACTTCTTTCTCTAGCATTCTATTATGTATAATTAATTAGATACCTTGATCTCCTGCATAGTAATTCTCTTGGCTGGATCCTTCTCCAACATCCTGCTGAATAAATGCCGCAGCGGTCTAGAAGGCTGGTGTCTCGCAGGGTAGGTCAGGGGTTCCGTCAGCACTCTTCGTTGAAGCTCAGCTCCCGAGTTCCCGACCCAAGGCACGCGACCCGTGATCATGGCGTAGAGTGTAACCCCTAGCGACCAGATGTCAGCTGCCTGAAATGTAAAAAACAAAAGTATAACAGTGAGGATATTGGTTGTAGATCAACATAAATCAAATTGAAACTCGGTTTGGTGATAAGAGTAGTAACGTGATGACAAACTTAACTTTGAGTAATAAAACTAAAGGGACAGTTTGCACTGGCGCAAAAATTGAGAAAAGATAAAAGTTTATGTCCTTCAGTTGCTCTAAAAAGTAAATTCGTATAGGTCGGTTGGCTAGCCCTGATGTTAGAGTTTCTAAGCCTCCTTTGACGTAGCTAAAAATGGTGGTATTGGTAAAAACACCAGGGGCTTTAATTTAACGTAGCATCAAAGCGACAGTACAACTCAGTTGGAAATGCCACACGCGGTCACCCATCCGAAGGCTGACTGTTCCGAACGTATATGGTAGCGAAGATGCTTATTATGATGGACACAAAAGGCTGACAATACTGACCTCCCCAACATAGTTATCAGTAGTACCAGAGGTAGCCACCTCTGGTGCTCTAAAGGCCGGCGTGCCAACAGCCTCTGAAAGCCGTCCCGCCAGCTTTCCACAGTCTCATATATCCGCCATTTGGACCCACCCGTCGTCTAAAAGTAGGTTCGTTGGCTTGCTAATTCGTTGTTTAGACCGCACACGATTGAAGGTAGGTGTTTTTAGTACCGTTTGTTTAGTTTGAAGTCACACTCCAAATCTCTCTCAACTAAATATAAAAATAAATAATGAATTATTATAAAAATATAATAATTTCAATACAAGTTTTTGAGATCCTGGATATAGCAGTAGCAGCAGAGTGCTAGCCAAGGCAAGTAAAACGAGCCCAGACACGACGGGTCTATCTTGTTCAGTACAGGATTTCCTATGGCCACCTTCCGACTCCATCTTCAGATCAGCTCCATGGTACCATATTATTGCATTGTCACGAAATAAACATAGGCGTGCAAAATTTCAGCTCATTCGAAAAAGTTGGTCAAATTGAACTTGCAAGATTCCACCCGAACTTACATACATACATAGGTACATCCATTGCAAGTTAAATAAAAGCTTGTAAAAACTGACCTCTCCAACATAGTTATCAGTGGCTGCTGCTGCTTCTGGTGCTCTAAAAGCTGGCGTGCCAACAGCCCCTGACAGCCGTCCAGCCAGCTCCCCGCAGGCTCCTAGATCTGCCACTTGGACTCGACCGTCCCCTAACAGGAGATTCGCTGGCTTGATGTCTCGGTGCGCGATGCGTTGGTAGTGCACTGAAATAAGGGTAGAAATATTCTTATTAGAAAAAAATACTGTAGGGAAATTTTGTCGCCTCTTTCGTCCTACAATACGAGACGGTAGATTAAAAGGTATTATACACTTCGAGCAACAATCTATGTAGTCACAATCGTGCAAAAAAAGTGTTCGATCCAAAACTCTGCCCAAACTACGTAGTGGGCAGGCTTTTTAGTTAGTCGTAGGCGATTGCAACTACAGCGCCGTGAGATGCCAAAGTGCTCGGTTTCAAGCACTAATTAGGTGATACGAGATTAGAGAAAACGGGTCATTGTGAATAATTTAATGTAGTGGTAAATATCTAAGTCTGTATGTGTGACGTCGCTCGGATTTTTTTTAATACTTTCACTTAGAGACTGTGGCTCTGTAGATTATTTGGTCGAAGATTATACACTACATTTATTTTCCTATAATTTAGTACGATTGTGAAAAGTCATGAAATGAGTAATTTTCACGATCAAAACTTGTCATAATATATTAGTTTATAGATGATTTTTAAAGCCAAATCTACGATTTAGTTAAAGATTGCACAATAAATAGTTTTCGGCCCCATTGCCGAGTTAATTTAGGTAACAAATTTACCGCTCTCTAAAATATGATGCTCTAGGCTTCAGCCTACTCAGCCTATGCGTAAATCTGCCACTGAACTCCGTACGAGCTAGAATAATACCCAAGTAATATGAAAATATCAAGACGCGACACCCGAGTACCCTTACCACGGGTTCTGGTCCCAAAGGAAAAATAAAATAAATACCTCATTTAAAATTACGACACGAGTAATAGGAGTGGTGTAATTTGAAGTGAGAGATAAATTTTATGAGAGAGTTAATTGAGTAGAGCACTTTATATTATCTGAAGCTCTGAAGCAAACTATGTTCCTCATTACTTAGTGTTTTTGGAGAGACCAGTATTTAATAGAGTCGATGGAAGTATAGATATTGTTACATTTTAGTTTCATGCACGGCTTCCTACAAGGGTTCCGTACCCAAAGAGTAAAAACGGGACCCTATTACATACTAAGACTCCGCTGACCGTCTGTCTATCACCAGGCTGTATCTCATGAACCGTTATAGCTACAAAGCTGAAATTTTCACAGATGATGTATTTTTGTTGCCGCTTTAACAACAAATAAACAGAACAAAATTATTTTTAAGGGGCTCCCATACTTGTACTTGACCGATTATTTTTAAGTAGTCTTTACCCTCTCAGAGTATTTGATTATATCCACGCAAAAAAAGTACAATCATTCAAAACATACCTATTCTATGACATTCTACTAATACTACAAACGCGAAAGTTTTTATGTATGGATCTTTGTTCCTCTTTCACGCAAAAACTATTGAATGGATTGAGATGAAACTTTGCAATAGTCATGTATAAACATCAGAACAGCACATACGCTATATTTACAAAAAAAAAAAATTCGTGAAACGAAGTTCGTCGGGTCAGCTAGTAACATTCCGACAAAAAAAATGGATCCATTCTGTGTACATGTCCTAAACAACATGTAATATCAGTTTCATATTATATCGGCAACCAAACTAAAATCATACAACAAATTTAAAGCACATAATATAATACATAAATTATAACTTGTCCTCCGTTTTTATTTTCTTCCCTTTCAACACAGACGTAGCAAATATTTGGCAACACGACGCCAAAGAAAAATAGAACAACACGATAAATTAGCATACGCAATCCAATCCTGGTAATACAGTGATGTGTAGTACCGCAGAGAGGCAGTAAGCCGCACTTATTTATTCAACACGCTGTGTACAAAGCCTGCGTAGAATGCCTAGGTAGTGAATATAAAACTGCCGAGGTAAAGTCACCTTACAATTTTTAGCGGAAAGCGACGAGAGATTTGCTAACAAGTATTATATTATTTTTATAAACAAGCGTTTTCTGAACAGGTACTCGCCAAGACGAATCAAACGAGTCGAAACTAGCTAGGGTTGCGTCGTTTCAATACAGATTTCCTATGAGCACCTTCCAGCTCCATCATCAGACCCTGGTTACCATTGAAAGACAAACTACTCGCCAAGACCATTCAAATGAACCCAAACTCGATGAGGCTGTGTCGTTTTATTACTAAGTTCCTTTGGCCACCTTCGAGCCCCATCATCAGATCAGCGCCATGTCATCATAATATTGCATTGTCACGCGATTTACACATATATGCAAAATTTCAGCTCGATCGGTTATCGGGAAGTGGATCAAATTTAACTTGCCTTATTCGATTACAGACCGACAGACAGACAACGGGACAGGTGAAACTAATAAAAGCTGGTAAAAATACTTTATGCGCCACCAAAACGGTCAAGTTCTTGGTGGCAAATACGTAGCTTCTTGTGGTCAACATGCTTGAGTCAAGCATTTCGACCGTCTATAACGTTGGTTTGATGCCAATTTAAACATTGAACATTTTTGGGTCAAGCAAAAATATACGTGCCAGCCATCAAAGCCATTGGTCGATTACCTACGTTATTAAATTTTTGGATAATTTCTAAGCACGAAGAAACTTGGTAGCATGGGGTTGGGACTTGTAGTGCAGTCAGACGTACTTATTTATTCGACACGCTGTGTACAAAGCCTGCCTACGTAGAATACCTAGGGTAGTGAATATAAAACTGCGGCGGTGAGGTAAAGCCACCAAGAAACAAGATATTCTTTGGAGTCCAGTTTTCGTAGAAGTAAAGAGTATAGGGCCTCCGTTCGTTACAATTAGCCTGTTTTTTCCTATATCGCCTAATTATCACTTACATTTTTACGAGCTAGCGAGCTGAGTCTCGATTAGCAATAATTATTCGGATCTAGCTGTGGTTCACAGGCTGGTCGCGGAAAATTTTCAAAAGGTTATTGGACTCGGAACTTGCGTACGTATTACATTATAACAATTGGCCAAGTGCGAGTTGGACTCGCGCAAGAAGGGTTCCGTGTCGTAAATAAATTAATTTATATGGAAACCCCTATAGCCCCATTTCAAGAGTCTATCTGTTGTCGTTATTAATATCGAGCAAAAACGGGAAAAAATTACGTTGTATGGGAACCCCCTTAAATATTTGTTTTATTCTATTTTTAGTATTTTCTGTTATAGCGGCAACAGATATACCTCATCTGTGAAAATTTCAGCTGTCTAGCTATCACGGTTCATGTGATATAACCTGGTCACAGGCAGACGGACAGACGGATGGACAGCAAATTCTTAATAATAGGGTCCCGTTTTAACCCTTTGGGTACAGAACCCTTAAAATGAATTAAAATTTGTTAGTCGTCTGAATTAGTTAAATTAATATAATATACCTATTTATACCGCAATCGCTTACATACGAATTGAACCCCAGTTAGCAATTATTGAGCGGATCAGCCGGTCCGTACGGTTTTACACAGTTTATTGGAGTCCGGACTTTCCGTACACGTACGGTGTTTAGAGCCCTCGTCCGGATTCCAGGAATTAATTTCGAATGCTTCTATCGAGCTCGATTAACTTCTTTGAATTTCTAAGTTGTTTAAAATATTTAAAAATATATCGCTTTTCTTTTACAATGAAGCTGAGCCTCAATTGGAAATAATTGAGTAGATCAGCCGGACAGTACACAGTTTTACACACGGTTTTACACAGTTTATTAGAGTCCGAACTTTACGTATATGTACGTACGTACGGTGTTTACAGTCGTTGGATTCTAGGATTTAAATTCGAATGGTTCTATCGAGCTCGATTAACTTGTTTGAATTTCTAAGCGTTTTTTTTTTTTTAATTTAGGTATCATTTATCATTACAAAGTCTCATTGTTATATATAAAGTTAATACAACAATGTCAAAACATAACATTAATCAAACAACCCGCCCTTATTGTTCCCGCTGCACCCGCCCCTAATTGTTCCTGGGGCAAGGTTGTTTAAAATATTTAAAAAAATCTGAATTGTTTTAAATTTTTACAAAATATATCGCTTTTCGTTTACAATGAAACTGAGCCTCAGTGTGCAATAATTAAGCAGATCAGCCGGTCCGTACGGCTTTACACAGTTTATTGGAGGCCGAACTTTCCGTACATGTACATATCCGGATTCCGGGATTAAGTTACGAGTGCCTCTATCACACTCGATTGAATTGTCGAAGTAGTTTAAAATATTTAAAAAATATATCGCTTTTCATTTACAATGGAGTTGAGCCTCAGTTAACAATAATTGAGCAGATCACCCGTCCGTACGGTTTTACACAGTTTATTGGAGTCCGGACTTTCCGTATATGTACGGAGTTTAGGGTCCACGTCCGGATTCCGGGATTTAATTACGAGTGCCTCCATAGAGCTTGGTTGGCTTTTGTTTGAATTTTATGGTCATCGCACTGGGTAAGCTCCGCCGAGCGCTATTCTGATAATTGCAGTGAATTTTCAGTATTTGAATAGGTTTGGTTATTGGAAAATTCTTAATGAATTTGCTTCGAGCAAATATTTACAGAGCCACAGTCCCTAAGTGGTAATATATTTATTGTATAACCACTATTATTGTACTACCAGGATTCATGCACCTACATTGGTAGTGTACTTTTGTTTTGTTAAAATTATGGTAAATAAAGGCTTTTTAAAACTGAAAAACTGAACTGATTCCCTAAGTGAAAGTGGTAAAAAAATGTCCGAGCGCCGTCATACATACCGACTTAGATAATATTTACATTAAATAATTCACAATGACCCGTTTTCTTGAACCTCGACGTTGTGTCACCTAATTAGTGCTTGTAACCGAGCACGTTGGCATCGCGGGGCGTTGTAGTTAGCTTGCAATTGCCTTACGACTAAAAAAAGCTTGCCCACTACGTAGCTTGGGCAGGGTTTTGGTTCGAACACTTTTTTGCACGATTGTGACTCTATAGATATTTGCTCGAAGTGAATTTGACAAAATGTAGGTATTATGTATTAATACTGGCTGTTTTAACAAACTTCCAAAAAGAAGGAGGTACTATGTTCGTCTGTATGTATTTTTTTGTACATTTTTATTGACATTTTTGCCAATTGCAAACCGATTTAAAAAAAACCTTTTTATTTCGAAACAATGCTCCCGAGGTCGCATTTAAATTATCGATTTCCCTGAATTTCCCGATTTCAAACAATAATGTATATTATGATGGATGTCACATCGATTCGTGTAAATTATTCAAATTCTGTACGCGGTAGAAGTTGGTGATGCCTTTGTTTTGCGAAAAATAATGATATTTAAGTACCTTGTAATCTCGGATAAAGACAGAGAATTCAAACACTGAATTACAATAGTTCTTTGAAGTGAGATACATAATTTTATCAGCCCTACCTACCTTTTTTTTTATTTTCATATAGCTATACGGAAGCTGTAAGTACTTACTATAAGCTTAAATTAGCCCAACGTGTTATAGAGAGGGCTATGCTTTGAGTCTCTCTGCGAGATCGAATCAGAAGATTCGATCAATCAATGAGAATATTCGCAAGCGAACCAACATTGCCCCGTAGATTGTCAAGTCTACATGTCGGTGGACGTCCTACGCTGCACTTGGTGGTACGTGGTCGTGAACATCATTAATAGAGATTTATGAACGACTAGCTGCGCCCCGCGGTGTTACCCGCGTTAGCCTGTGATAAAAAGATTTTTCAAAAAAAAGTTACTCCTTAAATCAGCTACCTGCCAATAAAAGTCCCGTCAAAATCGGTCGAGCCATTTCAGAGATTAGCCGGAACAAACAGACAGACAGACAAAAATTGTGTAAAAAATGTTATATTGTTGGATGTACCGTATTTATATTCATATACATGTAGTAAAAAAACAGTTATTTCAATATTACAAACAGACACTCTAATTTTATTTACATCCCAAGTAACAAAATCTGGTACTATAATGGCGTGGCCACATTATCGCCCTACGGCGAAGTTTTCGTCACTGGGGGCTCATTCATCTAATTCAAACGGTAGTAATTGGTTGTTCACGATTTGAACTACTACCTGAAGCTGGGCACACACGCTGCGATGATCGCATCTATTCATCAGATCAGTCCAGCGAGGTCCTAATATAGTTACATTGCCGGTAGGTAGTTATTGAGGAATCAAAATGACACCCCTATTTTAATCGAAAAAATTGATTTAACAAAAAAATTATTGGCATCAAAGTTGTAGAAAATCAAATTTTAAACAACTTTTGTTCCTATAACTTCTGCTGAAAAATTGAAATAACACAAGTTATTGAAGAAATGAAATGGCACAACCGGCTATTTGAAATAAATATCGATCCTACAAAAAGTTAATGGGAACTAAAGTTGTAGAAAATCAAATTTCAAACAACTTTTGTTCCCATAACTTCTGCTGGAAAATTGAAATAACACAAGTTATTGAAGACATGAAATGGCACAACCGGCTATTTGAAATAAATATCGATCCTACAAAAAGTTAATGGGAACTAAAGTTGTAGAAAATCAAATTTCAAACAACTTTTGTTCCCATAACTTCTGCTGAAAAATTGAAATAACACAAGTTATTGAAGAAACAAAATGGTACAACCAACTATTTAAAAAAAATATCGATCCTTCAAAAAGTTGATGGGAATCAAAGTTGTAGAAAATCAAATTTTAAACAACTTTTGTTCCCATAACTTCTGCTGTAAAATTGAAATAATACAAGTTATTGAAGAAATGAAATGGTACAACCAACTATTTAAAAAAATTATCGATCCTGCAAAAAGTTTATGGGAATCAAAGTTGTAGAAAATCAAATTTTAAACAACTTTTATTCCGATAATTTCTGCTGAAAAATTGAAATAACACAAGTTATTGAAGAAACAAAATGGTACAACTAACTATTTAAAAAAAGATCGACCCTACAAAAAGTTGATTGGAACAAAAGTTGTTTGAAATTTGATTTTCTACAACTTTGATTCCCATCAACTTTTTGTAGGATCGATATTTTTTTAAATAGTTGGTTGTACCATTTCATTTCTTCAATAACTTGTGTTATTTCAATTTTTCAGCAGAAGTTATAGGAACAAAAGTTGTTTAAAATTTGATTTTCTACAACTTTGATGCCAATTTTTTTTTGTTAAATCAATATTTTTCGATTAAAATAGGGGTGTCATTTTGATTCCTCAATAACTACCTACTGGCAATGCAACTATATTAGGACCTCGCTGGACTGATCTGATGAATAGATGCGATCATCGCAGCGTGTGTGCCCAGCTTCAGGTAGTAGTTCAAATCGTGAACAACCAATTACTACCGTTTGAATTAGATGAATGAGCCCCCAGTGACGAAAACTTCGCCGTAGGGCGATAATGTGGCCACGCCATAAAAGACCTGAGAACGTTTTGGAGCGTGCTAATTAGTGTTCATGATTGGCACTATAATAGTCTTGTAAACGTTTACAGAACCCCGAATAGGCCCTAGTATTATCACTGATTTATTCTATAATCATTATATAAAGGCTGTCACGGTGATAAATCAGCTCTGTAGTTGAGATGTAAAAATGATAAGAAACGCTTTTTAGTACTAAAATAGCTCTACTTGCAACGTTTTTGACATAAATTTGCTCTATAAAAGTAACCAAAAACCTATTTAAAGTGTTATTGTGCACCGAAAACGATTCCAATGATCTTTTTCATTACAATTGCTTGCAATTTGTGAGTTTTCTTCATGAAAACAAAAATCGGTAAGTTTATGTTTTATGTCACTACATCCATTGTAGATAAACGTGACACGTAATTAAAAGGACATAACTACAATACATGGACTATAAATCTGCAGTAACTTGCACTTGCGAAAATAATTGTGTCGCTAAAGTCATTATACTGATTTCAAATTTGAAAATGCGCCCTCATAATTTTCTTGTTTTAATTAATTTTTAATTATTAAAATAAGAACTTCTTCCGACTATGGCTGCTATAGTGCTTATTAGCTCCAGCCGTGCTGTTAATGAGCTACCATGACAAAAAACGTCAGCCATTTTTTTCAGCTAACACAAATTATAGCCCGGGAGGTAAGCGGAAAAAATGCAACTACTTCCTAAAAGCTGAATTTTTAGTATTACGCTATCAAGGTGGTGTACTAAAATACCACGGAGTCAGTCAGCTGGGACGTTTAGCGGTTGGAGGGAAAAACTGTATGAATTAATAAAAAAAAAAAACATGTAACTGAGCCTGTCAGTTAGGCTTTATTTAAAGCGGCGCTGCTTTAAGTCCTGACTGACAGAGATTGTAAGTAATAAAGTCTGTCAAGTCAAGCAGGCTTTAAAAGTATCAGGTAATTTTTGGTAATTAAACTTTTTTAAATTATTTTTCTACCCCTACACCAACCTATTAGAAGTAGTTGCAAGATACTTATTTTTTATTTTAATAATTCTAACGGGTATCCTCATCAAACGCTAAGTATTCTAGCTGACTGACTCTCGGGTATTATTGTACACCATCATACTCGTAACATACCGAAAATTCAGCTTTAGAAAGTACCTAGTTATATTTATTGCACTTACCTCACGGGCTATTAGTTTTGTTATCTAAATATAAAGTCCAGTTATGAAGTACTTGTCATTTAAAAGATACTGAAAAGCTAGTATAGATCTAATTAGTCCATTAATTGTAGATTTTAGTACATTTATAGTATGCTTTAGTTGTGTAGCAGTAACACAAACTCACTTATAGAACAATTTAAAATATAAGTTATTTAAAAGATGCGCCAGGAGTCCTTTTGGTACTATTTAGTACTATAGAAAAATGTTCATGGCTTTTACAGAACTAGCACCATAGACATATTTAGGGAGCTTTTAAAACGCTAAAACGTTACGAAATTGTTGTACAAGGTACTTTTACAGTGCAAATTTGTCTTGTAATAGAGTTTTTGACACTTCTACAGTACTAGTACTATAAAAGTAACTTTGACGCATTATTAGTGCCAAATAGATACATAAAAGTGTCCTTCAGGTTGTCTACAGTATTAAATAGCACTATAATCGCATATTTTACACTCATTATAGAACAACACTTTAAGTATTCTTTTGTATGGTCCTGTAGACGTTTTAAGAGCTAATTTATAGAACTTAAATGCTCTTTTATTTTATAGAACCAAACCGCTCTGTTGAAAACCTTTATAGTACAAGCAGTGATAACGGTTACCACTATAGGTCTACTATATTACTGTTTGGTGATAAAAAGCCCTGGTTATAGAAGCTTATGTTACTTGGGATGTATGTATGTATAGATTTATTGATGTTGTACTTACAATACTCAACGCCCAGTAGCGCGTCTCTGAAGTACCGTCTCGCTAGGTCTTCAGAGAGGGGTGTTTCAGTGGGGATGTCGATCACTGGGCCTCCTTCCAGCAGCTGGAACACCAAGTACAGCTGATCCTCTGCTGGATCATCCAGCACCTGAAATGGAAGAAATAATGTTCGAAAATTTAAGTCTCTTCAATTGACTTGACTCAAAAAACGGACAAGTGAAGTTAAAATTAAAACCGTTTAATAATTCGGTTGCAATAGGCCAAACTCCAAAACGCCATGCCGCATGTCAGAGCCAGGTCATGCGGAGTCTAGCATCCTCCATCAAGTTTATTGGCTCTATGAGCTGGGCATACAAGAGCTCTCGACGGAATCACCACATGCATGTGTTAGATTAATAATGTTATAATAATATTAATAACGATTACAAAATGTATTAAGTAATGTAAGACTAATTGTAAGTAGCTAAATGGAACTGAGGAATATCATGACGTCCGAATGTCGGCCATTGTTGTTAAAGTACACCATTTATTTAATACTGTGATTTCATAATGTTATAGATGACTTGAAACGTATCAATAATTGTTCTAATAATTCTAATAAGTATGAAATGCAGTTTAAGATGATTTTATGTTTAACAATTGTGTAAAATGGAGGCTACCACCGTGCCCGCCATCTTGCTCGTTCCATATTGGTTGTTAGTAATGTTTACATCGAGCAGTGGTGGTAAGGCATGGTGGGAGCTTGTGAAATCAGTATAAAACAGTCTGTTGGCGCGGCTTCGTCTCTTAAATATCTCTTAGTATCTTTGAATATCTCTTAGTGTTCTCCCGGTATTCTGATAATAACGTTGGAGTCTTGCTTAGCTAGTTATGCTGAGTGTCGGTACTTTTATATTCGAAGCCAAGTCCAGTGGACGTCGCCATGTTGCTAAAGTTAAGTACTTTGTGTAATATCTAAATTAAGGTGACTGATCACTGTACATTGTATCAAAAGATTATACTGATGGCGTCTTGAGTTTCTTGCCACTTCTTCTCAAAACGCCTAGGGCCTTGCGAACATGGCATAATTATTGCTATACATGGTGGTACCCTCGAGGGACCCATGAAGTATAAAAAATATACAAAGTAAACTTATTTACTTGTTTCCTTTACTAATTTAGAAACCTCAAGTTAGGTAACTACCCTCACAAACATTTAAAGGATCAGATTGAAGAGTTTCTTTGTTATTAAGTTAGAATCAGGGTTGCTTCATTAGTCTAAAGTGAGATTTCCATCCTAACAGTAATATTTTGGTAGAAAATAGATAAAGTAACCGCCTCTTTTGACCCTGATCTAACACATGCACGCTATAATACAGGGTAATTCGCATAAGCCTTGCCAATAATCTTGTATAGCTGAACACCATAGGGTATACTAAGGCGAAAAGGGGTTACTCAAACCTACTATGAACAACTTTTATTATGACACCGTGGCCGTGGTGGTCAAGTGATATTGACACGGTCGTCGGTTCAAATTGAGTTCTTCGGAATTTATGTGCGGAATTTCACATCACTAGCTTTTCGGTGAAGGAAAACATCGTGAGGCAACCTGCATATGTCCGTAGAAGAAATTCGATGGCGTATGTAAATCCACCAACTCGCAATAGGCCAGCGTGGTGGATATGGCCCAATAACCCTTCGTGGGTTGGCCTACGTCCTACAGTGGACTATTAAAAAGACTGGTACAGATTATGACACCAAACCAGGATAAGAGTAAAACACAGCTGTGCATGAAACTTTGTCAATTTGATTAGAATGGGATTATTGAAAAGTTGTTTATAAAGTAAAGTTATCCAATTATAATTTCGAGATGCTTCAGCTTATAAGACCCCTTCCATTAAAAACCTGTATTGTGTGACTACTTGTGTTCTTTTATGTAATAAAAAATCAAAAGTCATCCAAGTCACTCTCAGCAGTTAAGTAAGTTAGTTCGTATATGCCGGGTGGCTAGCCTTGGTGTCTGAGTTTTAGGCCGCCTGAAGGCTTCTGACATGGCTAAACGGTTAAAACAACCGGAATCTACAATTTAACATGTCATTCCGAGCCACGGTAGCGCTCAGTCAGAAAATGACAGCCGCGATCACCCATCCAAATACTGACCGTGCGGAACGTTGCTTAATTTCGGTGATCTCTGACAATCACCTATATAGTGTATGTATTATATTATGGTCAAAATACTCTACGAGCGCTACAGTTAAAATCGTTTTGTTAAAAGGCCAAGGAGAACAGATTGTAAAGATTTCCAGCGTTGTCGTAAAGCGTCAAAAACGGCACTTCAGTCGTGTTCAAGACGCCGTATACATTTTTAATCGGTTGTAAAACATACAATTACTGCCTATTACATTGTTTTATGTAAAACCCCTGTGTTAGGAACTCTTGCAGTGGCGGAAGTTGATCATTTACGGAGTATTTTTATGAATTTTATCAAGTGGCTTAATGTAGCTCAAGTTTTAAGAGAAAATTATTTCACTGCAGGCAGATTTTGAACCATGCATCCAAATAATCGCAAAACTACAGCGAATAAATAAACTGCCAGCAAATTGGCTCTTAATGCTTATTTACTTATAGAAAAATGTTTTCTTCGCCAAAATATCTTCTTAGGGCGCTTCTGTTTCAAAAAAGCAGGCCTTATTTTACAAGCTTTTTTTAACTTCCAATGGATGTACCCTGATGTATTTAAGTTCGGGTGAAATATTTCAAGTTAAATTTGACAAACTTCCCGGTTTCCGATCGAGCTGAAATTTTGCTCGCATATGCATATCGCGTGACAATGCAATAATATGGTACCATGGAGCTGATCTGATGATAGAGTTGGAAGATGGTTGGATAGATACTCCTGTAGTAAACAAAATAGACCCTTCGTGTTTGGGCTCGTTTTACTTGTCTAGGCTAGCACTTTGCTGCTACATGATATCCAGGATCTCAAAAGCTTGTTTTAAAAAAGGTTTTTACCTATAATTTACTACATAGGATGGTCTAATTTTAGCACATTAGAGCAATACGGTGGTTTAGAGCAATAGAATAATTAGACATAATAAGACAAGATATACCCCCGGAATAAATCGTCGACGACAAATAAAATCCTTTAATATAATCTGTGTACCAAGTTTCGTCGCGATTTCTTGGAAAATGCGACCTGTAGACAAAAACCATCATCTAGACAGAAGAAAGCAAAATCGCCGTGTTGAAACGAAGATCCCTGGCACTTCATTTCCTCGATCAATAAGAATGTTCTTTCAGAACTCTCAGAAGAATGACAAGTCATCACCAGTTGAAATGTCAAAATAGTTAAAATTTGACTCCACTTGCTCATTTGTCTTTTTCGGAAATTTGAACCCTTTAATGCCAGTTAGAAAGTTCAAATCTCTGATCGATTTACCTTCCTACCTTTTACCTTTTTGAATTTGGACACCCGAGATAGGTATATGCTAGTTTGTGAAACCCTTTGAAATTACGTAAGTTTGGGATCTTTTTCTAACACCTTTTTAATTTCATATATATTCATATTTCATAAAATGGGACAAAGTGGTGTATTATCTCTTGCTATTTTAGTACTGTTTCTATTACATTAGTTCTTATTCTATGGTCTAACTTCACAGCGGTTTTACCTCTACTAGTTTCACTACATTAGGGTGGTCTAGTTTCTTGAGCACGGCGATCTCCCGGTAAACCCTCTGCAGTGGGTCTGGAGGAGGGCCGGGGCCGGGCCTCCGTGGGGGCGCCCTCCCGAACAGACCCGCTCTTCTCATCAGCTTGCGTTTTGAGAGGATCTTCATTGCCTGAAAAAGAAATGCACAGATTTAGAATATCAGCTATATTCGTTAATATAGGTAGTCGTTTTTATTCAGGTGTTTATTTGGCTCAACTCATAGCATTGCCATTCAGTGTAGCAAAGCAGCCAGCATGCTGGGCACGCTGCCAACTGGCAGTGGGTTTGAGCATTTGGATTATCTTTAGACCTTCAAAGGTCTGTGGATGATCCAATGCTTTTTATGTAGTAGTAGTGTAGGTAGTTTTAGCATGTATAGTATTGTTTTTTGTTCTAGTTAATAAAGGCACTTTTGCCCGTTAAAAAAACTATAGTCGGTGCCGTAGAAATTGACAATAAAGTGCGTTGACCTTTCAGTGGTCTAGCAGCGGTGACGAACCGTTTATAACAGTGGCTAATGGCTATAATTAGTTATTTTATTTTTTAACCGACTTCTAAAATGGAGTAGGTTCTATGTTCGTCTGTGTGTATTTTTTCTCATGTAGGTTTATTGATAATTTTGCCAACTGTGAACCGAATCGAAAAAATCTTTTTTAGTTCGAAAGGGTCGGTTTAACCGTTTTTGAAAAATTAACAATAATGTAAACAATTCGAGCAAATTTTGTATAAGATGGAAGGGGGGTTTTGCCTTTGCGAAAAATAATTATTTATTTAGCAGCATGTTTCTTGTACAGAAGTTCTTGTTGGTAGGTACCTACTAACAGAAATATCAAATATTCTGCCGCCAAGCAATACGAGAGGTCAACGCACTTTAATGCCAATAAATATGGCACGGAGTATAAGTATACCATCCTTACTAATAATATAAATCCGAAAGTGTTTTTGTTGGTTTAATTGGTTTGTTCCTATTTTACGCGGCAACAAAGCAACGGATTAAATTGATTTTTAGCATGGACATAGTTTGGAAGGATTTATAGACCACGTTGAACTGGGTACTGAAAGTAGATGATGTCAATATCATAAAAACATTTATCTACACTAATGTTGTAACATTCTACTTGTTTCCAATACTTGACTTATAATGACTACTGTTATAGCGCAGACAACAAAACACTCAATTTAAGCAATTTCACATGATGTTATAATATCCACATCGATATCGTAAAATCTCATTATAACATAGCGCGCTCGCTCCTGATTGGCCCTGCGCGCGCAGCTGCGCTCTCATTGGTTAGATTTTAATGGCGCCAAGTTCACTGTGACAATACACGTACGCGTGAATTTAATGTTTCGCAATATGTTTTTTTTTTAATTTTTATTAGTGAAGATAAAGTAGTGTATGCAACTGCATATAACACGGGTATTAAAACACGAGTGTGAGTTTATGAAACGAGCGCAGCGAGTTTCATAATAGTAACGAGTGTCTAATTTCGTTATATGACAGTTGCATAAACTACTATTATTATAGATTTAAGGTTATTACAAATTATAAGAAAATTCTATCAAAAATTTAATCTTTCGTGGTAGGCCTATGTCACGGTAATAATATCTAACAGTATTCTGTCTTCATACAAACGGCCGACGCAAATCATACCTACGCGCCTCGGAGTTTAGTATGCTATCAGCATGCTAATCAATCGCGGCTCCCCCGCGACGTAGTGATGAACGAATGTGTGGATTTGCAACTAGTAAGCGTATGATTTACGTTGTATGGGTTCCTCGTTTTACTGCGGAACCCTGTTATTTAGTTACTATCTATATAAGTATGTATTTGAAAATAAATATAAGTAGTATATCAGTCTCTGGCAGCCATATCACAAGCTTTGCTTAGTTTGGGGTCAGAGGCCGTGTGTAAGATGTCCCCTAATATTTATTTTATATATTTAACATCAAGAAACATTATGTATTTTTATTGAACGTTTCTCCTTTTATACACAACGAATTTGTTTTTTACAATAAATATAATAATTTTACATCTTTAGATGAAAACTAGAAATAATCTCAAGTAGGTAAAGAGTAAGTAGATGAAATTAAAGGCGGCCAGCCCTAGCGTGTGATACGTTCTGCGTGACCACGCAGCGCTGTAGATATATATTTCAAGGGCAGGGCTGAGTCACAATACTATTAGATACCATAACCGTGTTTATGGGCATCAGCACGGGTAGCATGGCAAAGGGGAAAAATCATTTTATCCACTTTCACTCGTAATGTCAGTTGCCATTATCAACCCATACTTACTTTATTTCCTCTTCGAGAGACAGAAGAGTCACTATAAATTAGCAGATGCTATATCTGACAAAACCCTGTTTAAGAATGTTTACTAATTGTACTATAATTTACTACTTAAGTTAGATATTATTACTGTTGACGATGCTATTGCTGATACCTTTTGATTGTTTTATTGTTATTTTGATTATTGCTCCTGTGTGTTCAGTTATTCTGTAATTTTATAATTTGATTTTATTGTATTGACGATTCTAAGCACATGTAATATGTCTATTGAATAAAAACATTTTGAATTTGAATTTGAATTTGAGGGAACAAAATAGTGGAAAGACAATTTGTTCCTTTGCCATGCTACCCGTGCTGTCATGACTATTAAAAGGCTGATCCAGACACAGTAAATACAGTAGTGAGATAAAGTCCTTACAGCTAAAGAATTCAAACACTTCTTTAAACGAAAACGCAAAGAGAAATTACGAAGTATAACTTCTTGTCTATATTACCTTCCGGAACAATGTCTTTTGTCAAACTTTCATTAAAAATCCAATTTCTCCCGACTATTTCTCATGAAGACTAAACCTATCCTGTTTTATGCGTAGTTAAGCTTTAGCAGCTACTTTCTAGTATTTTTTGTTCTTATTTTGTTTTGGAGGCTAATGAACATTATGCTTTTAAGATTACGTATTATTTTCATGTCAAAATGTTCAGAATTAATGGATATAAAATAGTGGTACAAGGTTTTGTATGTACTTGTAGCTAGTATAAAATATGAAATTGTTATCGTATTTGCCTCCTACTTTTTCGGAGGAATATTTTCAAGGCATAATTGGCTACGTCAGTTGCTGTCCGTAGGGAAATTTGTGAATAAATAGAAACTCAGCTAAAGTAAAAGTACGTATTTCACTTAAGTACTTTCGTACAGAAGGTAAATAATATTTTTTTTGTAAAAACTGGCAAAACCGCCTTCCATCGTGTATTGTTGATTTTTCAAAAACGGCTGAACTGAATTCTTTAAAATTTAAATGCGACCACCTCAGAAGTATATCCTTTCGAACTAAAAAAGAATTTTTCGATTCGGTTTACAATTGGCGAAATTATAGATGAACATACAAATTAACTTTAAATTATAAATTAATTAAATTATAACAGATAATTTGTATACACAAAAATAAACAAACAAGCGAACATAGAACTTCCTCCTTTTTTGGAAGTCGGTTAAAAAGTATGTAGGTACCTAATTTAAAAAAAGATGTGTATAAAAACACGATTTTCACATTAAAATTAAATAACACACCTAATCTTGGAACAAGTAACTAAAATTAACGCTCAATCAGTATTTGACGTCAAAAATACGCAAGAAAATTCGAAGAGAGATAATAGCAAAGCTAAAATCCTTTTAGTTTTCATTCTAAAATCTAATTTCTCCGACGACGTACCGACTATTTCTCATGAAGACTAAACACAAACTGTTCCTATTTAAACATGTTTATCAGCGTCTCCCTCACTGATTTTGACAAGTTGAAAACACATCCAAACTTTCACATTAGTAAGCGAAGTTCGATAATCGAGAGCCATCCAAGTTTCATGTTTAACCGCTGAAAACTATATTTTATACGAGCTTTAACTTTCCTTGGGACAACTTAAGAGGGAGACAGTGTTTGACAACTATCTCAATCGCTTATTCGTACCTACATTTTCTACCATAGAACAATTATTATCACTGTCACTACATAGCATAAAACAAAATCGCTTTTTTGTGTATCAGTCTGTATCCGCTTATATCTTCCAAATTAGACAATAGATTGCAATGCGGTTTTCACTATCTTTTAAAATATTTCTTCTGGAAGGTTTATAGCTATAACTCATCCGTATCCAGGCGAAACTAAGACGGGCAGCTAGTACCTAATAGATTTAGTTCTCGACAATGTAAAATTGGCGGAAATAGAAATGTTAATAAATTATGATTTATTGTTTAACTAGCTAGTTACCGCTGTTATAGTTCGGCCGTTCAGAGAATGCGTTCCTGACACGTCATCTTGAAAAAATGTTTTTGGCCGATATCTCGGAAACTATGTACTTATTTTTTTTTTTTTTTTTTTTTTTGTATGTTCGTCAGACTTCTCCAACACAAGTCGGAGACGTTAGCAACAAACACTATTACATCATCTTGCGATTTATGCAAATTTAATATGGTATAAGTCGAGCAAAACATGGTTTTATAAACGTGTATGCTATTTTCGTGGGATGGGATGAAATAAAAGACGCAGTATTTTTTTTTTTTTTTTTCTCGTTTTTCTTGATTTCTTTTTTTTTTTTATTTTCCTTTTTTAACTTTTTTTTTTCTGAATTTTTTATATCCTTTTTTTTAAGTGTATTTTTTTGTAGCTTTTTTTTTTTTTTTTAATTTTTTTTCCTTTCCTTTTCTTTTTTTTTTTTTGTTTTTACAATACATAATTATTTGGTTACTCTTAGTATATACTCATTATATACTAAAGTTAGCCATTGATTTCTATTTATTCTTATTTATTACTCGTGATGCTACAGTTGTACAATATTTCATAAATCTACTTCTATATTCTATATTACTCACTAGTGTTGTAAAATGTTGTACTTTGATTTGCATTCCTAATTCTATTTCTATATTAATTCTATCTACGCCAAATATGGGGCATTCTGTTAATAAGTGTACAATAGTTTCTTCCTTGTCGGGATCACAGGGGCATGCCGGGCTATCCTTGCGCTTGAATCGGTTCAAGTATGCAGAGAACCCGCCGTGCCCCGTAAACACTTGAACCATAATTGGAGTAAGCTCCATCCTCTTCAGTATAGGATAGGCCTGTACAGCGTCCGGGAAAAAGTGTTTTGTGGTTGAGGCGGTGTGTCCCTCCTTGTAGCGCCGGTTCCATTCGTCAAGCGTATTTAAACGAATCTGTAACTAACTATGTACTTAAAGGCAAAAAACAATAAGATCATTATAGTAGAAAATAAAATTTCGCATCTTTTGTTTTCAGTAAACTTTTTTGTAAAACTTACCGTTTAAGATTTATGGCCCATTTAATGTTTTAAGGTCCATTTAATGAAATTTCATTAAATGGGCCATAAATCGTAAACGGTAAGTTTTACAAAAAAGTTTACTGGAAACAAAAGATGCGAAATTTTATTTTCTACTATAATGATCTTAATGTTTTTTGCCTTTAAGTACATAGTTTTATGTATTACATTAATAATAGCTGCCCGTCCTGGCTTCGCACGGTAACGGATGAGTTATAGCTATAAACCTTCCAGAAGACACATTCTAAAAGATAGTGAAAACCGCATTGAAATCTCCTGTCTAGTTCGGAAGATATAAGCAGATACACAGACAGACACACAAAAGTAGCGGTTTTGCTTAACACTATGTAGTGATGTAGGAAAAATATCAAATTAATTTATTAAAAGTAATTTATACAGTAGAAAAGCCGTGGTGGTCTAGTGGTAATGACACCCGCCTTACAATAGTGAGGTCGTGGGTTCAAATCCCGGTCCCGTACCAATTAGTTCTTCGGAATTTACGAACGGAATTTAACACCATTGGCTTTTCGGTGAAGGAAAACATCGTGAGGCAACCTGCATGCGTCCGTAGAAGAATTTCGATAGCGTCTGTGAATCCACCAACCCGCACTGGGCCAGCGTGGACATTCTATGTCTCAAAGAGTTATCTTTGTGATAAGCATTTCAAAAATCTGAAGCGAACGCATGATTTCGCGGACATTCCGCGTGTTAGAACCAAGCGTTTCGAATCCACATTCCTCATACGAACAGCCAGAATGTGGAATGTTTTGCCTGGGTCTGTCTTCCCGCTAAATAAAGTACGACGTGAGTGTCTTCAAATCCCGAGTAAATAGGTACTGTACTGTACTGTATCAGCCTTTTTAATAGTCCACTGCAGGACGTAGGCCTACCCACGAGGGGTGATTGGGCCATATCCACCACGCCGGCCCAGTGCGGGTTGGTGGATTCACATACGCTATCGGATTACTTCTGCGGACGTTTGCAGGTTGCCTCACGATGTTTTCCTTCACCGAAAAGCCAATGGTGTTAAATTTCGTACGTAAATTCCGAAGAACTAATTGGTACGGGACCGGGATTTGAACCCGCGACCTCACGATTGTAAGGCGGGTGTCATTACCACTACACCACGACGGCTTTTCTACTGTATAAATTACTTTTAATAAATTAATTTGATATTTTTCCTACATCACTACATAGTATAAAGCAAAACCGGTAATTTTGTGTGTCTGTCTGTGTATCCGCTAATATCTTCCAAACTAGACAACAGATTACAATGCGGTTGTCACTATCTTTTAGAATATTTCTTCTGGAAGGTTTATAGCTATACTAGACGACCCGCCCCGGCTTCGCATAGGTGTATTATACATATAAACCTTCCTCTTGAATCACTCTATCCATTAAAAAAAACCGCATCAAAATCCGTTGCGTAGTTTTAAAGATTTAAGCATACAGACAAACAAACAGACAAAAATAGCGACTTTATTTTATACTATGTAAGGAAGTCATCCGTAACCGAGCGAAGCCAGGACGGGCAGCTATTATTAGTAGTACTGCTAGACCACCACGGCTGAGAAAATAGGTATCTTCTAGGTAACCGTGCTACACCCCAACTTTACAGCCGCCATTAAGTTTGATTCAGCATATTATTTACTTTACGAATGTCCGAGTGAGATAGCTGCCAAACCCTATCTTCCCCTTAACCGCTGAAATCTATGCATATTTTATTCGTGCTATAACTTTCCTTGAGACAACGTGAAAGTTTTCAACTTTGTGCGGATCTGGGGCAACGCTGCATTTATGGAATTGAGATTCATTTTAGGGTTCCGTACCCAAAGGGTATACACGGGACCCTATTACTAAGACTACGACGTCAGTCTGTCCGTCTGTCTGTCTGTTAACAGGCTGTATCTCATGAACCATGATAGGTAGATAGCTAAAATTTGAACAGATGATGTATTTCTGTTGCCGAATAAATACAGAATAATTTAAGTATTTAAGGGGGTCTCCCATACAACAAACGTGATTTCTCAGAAGTTTTTTGCTCGCTATTAATAACGGCTAGAGGATTGGAGTCCGACTCGCACTTGGTAGATTTTTTAATGAAAGAAAAGTTTTTGTCATACATTTTAGGGAGGTAGGTAGGTGTCAGATTTAAATGGATTTTACTTGAGTTTTTAAATAGGCATTTTTCGTGAAAATATTAACTTAGCTTATTGGGTTAAAAATGTAAAGAGTTTTACTGTATTACTTTCATAGAGTCGAAGTTTTGTTTTACTTTTGAAGTCAAGTAAGTCAAGGTTGGTAAAAGTCTAAGTGAAGGTTATGAAATTTGGTTTAATTTCAAAAACAATGCTAATAAGAAACTATTTGAAATTAAATTTTAATTGTAGGTCCTGTTTATTTTAACCGTTAAGCCATGTCAGAGGCCTTCAGGCGGCCTAGAAACTCTGACACCAGGGCTAGCCACCCGGCTTATCTAGACACGCGGCAGCGTGTCCAGCCAAAGTGTTCTACAGAAAACTGGCGACGCAGCGGCCGTGTGTAATATTACACGAACCATTTGGAGCTACTTTTGACCCCCTCACAACTCAAAAACTATTTAGCCTACATACATGAAATTTGGCACATTTACTATTTTTTTTTAGTTTATCAAGAATCCGAAATTTCAAAAATTTTGCTCAGTCAGTTATTGATATATAAACGTTTAAAAACTCGTGTTTCATTGACTGATTCACTCACTGACTTATAGATCAAAAACCTAACCCACTTCCAGATGACCCAGAATCTTGATATTTGGCACCAAGGTAGACTATCGGACATAAATAAAGGAAAAAATCTAAAAACTGAAAATTATTGATAATTAGTACTATTAACAAAGTAATTGTAAAATTTACCTAACCAATACTCCAATAAATGCCGGTAGCGTCGCGAGGCACTGAGATTTTCGATAGGTGAACCATGCCATTTGTGATAGTAATATAATAAATACTAGATAACTTTTTCAGAGACAAGTGTATGATAATCATGATGTAACTAATAATTATTTCTGAACAAAAAGTTATGATATCTTATCAAAAACATAAATGTGAAATGGGAGCCAAAGTGTCGCCACCAAAAGAATTGAGATCTAACACGGGGGCCAAGTGTTCTGTAGAAAATCCTAAAGTTTAAGCTACAAGAATATACCTACAACATTTAAAAGAAATTTACTTATGTAATTCAAGCTCAAGATTTGATTTGGCTAGTTTACACGTACAGACAAATGCTTATTTGCACTGTACTTATTCTTAAACTAGCCAAGTCAAATCAAGAGCTTGAATTACAAAAGTAAATCCCTTTAGAATGTTGTAGGTATGATCTTATAGCTTAAACTTTAGGATTTTCTACAGAACACTTGGCCCCCGTGTTAGATCTCAATTCTTTTGGTGGCGACACTTTGGCTCCCATTTCACATTTATGTTTTTGATGAGATACGTACTTACTTTCTTACTTTTGTAAATTATTGGTTTATGCACAGTTGCACACATTAGTTTCTACTTACATAATGTGTGTCATCTTCTTCATTGTAGGCTAACTTAACAATGCCGTATGATCCCTGAAACAAAACAAACGTTTTACATGATCATTACGATAATGATTTTGAAGTAAAACTTCTAATGCGACTTCCATCAAGGTTGCGTTAAACGTTTAACGCTGCGATGGAGGGGTATGAAAGCACTGTTGCGTCGAAGTTTCACTAATTCCGCGCGGAGAGACTCCACTATTTTTTTTTTTATATAACTTCGGGTGCACAAGAAAATAAAGCAAACGATACAAGTCACGGAGTGCACGCCTGGTACGGGGCAACTATAGCCCTAGGCAGTCTGTGCACCGAGCTAGGTTAGCTTTTGTATCCACTCACAATTTCCAGATGACTATTGTTATAACTGTTCAGATTGTGTGATGTCACCTTATCTGTCCAATAGACTCGAGTAACAGGCACATGATGAGCTGCTAGTAGCATGCCGACTGCGTAAGTGAGCGCGTCACGACTTGCGGTGCACACGAATGGCGCGGGGCGGACGCTCTCCGCGCCCTGTGACTCCTTGGTACAGTCTTTTTTTTAAATATATTTTGCCGATGTTCCCCCTATATACTTTTCTTGTTACTGTTCAAATAGTGTTACTAAAGCTGCACGTAGCCACTTGCACTAGCAACGCGTGGTGAGACTCGTGGGATGCACGCCTGGCTTAGGGCGACTGTGGTCTTGGTCCGTTGTTTGCGCTACTAGCCAGGAGACTCTTGTTACCGCACAGCAGTTTCACTGCTTATCTGTCCAATAGGCTCGAGGAGACGGTATTGGTTGAGCTGCACGTAGCCTGTAGCCTGCGCGAGCGAGACACGGCGCGACTCGCGAAGCGCACGCCTGGTGCGGGGCGACTGTGGTCCTAGGCCGAACTCTTCGCTACGAGCCAGTGACTCTTATTACTGTAAAGTTAGTGTTACTGATCAGGTGATCAGTAAAACTAACACTAATATTAGACAGGTATCCAATAGGCTCGAGGAAGCGGTACTGGTTGAGCTGCACGTAGCCTGCCCCCTGCGCGAGCGAGACACGACGCGACTGGTGGAGCGCATGCCTGGTGCGGGGCAACTGTGGTCCTGGGCCGCACTCTGCGGTACGAGCCAGGTGACTCTTATTACTGTAGAGCTAGTGTTACTGCTCACCTGTCCAATAGGCTCGAGGAAGTGGTACTGGTTTAGCTGCACGTAGCCTGCCGCATGGGCGAGCGAGACGCGGGGCGACTCGTGGAGCGCACGCCCAGTGCGGGGCGACAGTGGTCCTAGGCCGAACTATTCTTACTGTAGGTACTTTTCTTACCTAGGTGACTCTTATTACTGTAGAGCTAGTGTCACTGCTCATTTGTCCAATAGGCTCAACAAAACGGTACTGGTTGATCTACAGGTAGCCTGTGCGAGCGAGACACGGCGCGACTCGCGGGGCGCACGCCTGGCGCGGGGCGACTGCTGTCCGTGCTCCGTATCAAGTGACTTTTGTTACAATTCAACAAGTGTACTATTCACCTGTCCAATAGGCTCGAGGAGACGGTACTGGTTGAGCTGCACGTAGCCTGCCGCCTGCGCGAGCGAGACGCGGCGCGACTCGCGGGGCGCACGCCTGGCACGGGGCGACTGTGGCCCTGGGCCGCACTCCGCGCTACGAGCCAGGTGACTTTTGACCAGGTTTGCACGCCCACCGCTTGCCTGGTATGTCGACAGTCTGGAATAAAAAAGACCAGTCATTATTATATTTGCGAGTTTCATTGAATAAGTTCAGTGAAATGGAAATTTATCTGGTGTAATCTAAACTCAAGTTTTAAAAAAGCCGTGCGCTTCACTTGATTTGTTTTGAGACCGCTTAGTACTCAGTAGGGCCCCAGATCTTTCATCATTACAGTTTTTCAGTCCTTACAGTGTAGCTAATTTAGTCAGACTAAAGTAAATGCACGCTTATTATTTCATATTGCTCTGTCTTGGTTCATGCGCGTGTTTTTACTAACTGCCATTTTTTTATGTGTAAGAAAACATCTCAAGGAAATATAGCGTATTAAAGAGTATGATTTCGAAGATTGAATTTAAAAAAATATATTTAATCGTGAAAGGTTAAATAAACAGTTGTTAATTGTTTATTTAGACTAGCGAGTAAAACTGCTAACGGTACAAATTCCTTAAATATGGCGCCGAATTTTAAATAGGTACACACAATTACATGCTAAAGTTAAAAGTACGAGTACATTTTGTACAAAAATATCTTGACCAGTGTATTTTCACTTATCCAAGTCCTAAAAATACAAAAAATATGGCGCCGCCGTAATAGAGACCTGAATATCGGCACAAAGAGGCATAAAATGCGTAAATTTACGGAGATGCTCGTTCTGGATTTTTCGCTACACTACGGGGTGGTAATTCAGTTACCAAGACGAAACTGAACACCCGGCCTATAAGAATTTAATTACATACGGACCAACGCTATTGTTGCAAATTGTTGCTGAACTACTCATCTTGGATTTACTAAAACTGATTTTGCGGTTAAGGTCGTGTTAACACATGCACCAAAAATAATCGGCCAAGTGCGAGTCGGACTCGTGCACGCAGGGTTCCGTACTACATAGCCCCTTTTAATATATTTTATATTCATTATTTATTTTTGAAGGGAATATACAACTTAATATCCGTGAATATTACAGGCATCTTTTTAATTATTAAAGAAATTACAAATCAATAATTATCACTTTTCGCCAAAAATTGCACAGTGTATGTTGTTATAGCGGCAACATAAATACCATTACCTGTAAAAATTTTAACTTTCTAGCTATTACGGTTCATATATATATAGCCTGGTGACAGACAGACAGACGGACAGCGGAGTCTTAGTAATAAGGTCCCGTTTTTACCCTTTGGGTACGGAACCCTAAAATGAAATTAACGCGCTGATTCTAGCATCAAACCTTAATCCAGATTCGACTGATATTAGGAGAATCGGGCCGCAGGTATATGTACCTCTAGGTTCGGGGAAGTAGGGTAAGATAGGCCAGGGATTAGGGGAGGAAGGGATAAGGCGGCAATCGTGGTGAGCGCATTATAGGGACTTAGTGGAAAGATAGTGCCTGAAGTGTGACGAGAAACTATCGATAATATCATTTATTTTTTCTGTTATTTATTTCTTTTTAACCGACTTCCAAAAAGGACGAGGTTCTATGTTCGTGTATATGTATTTTTTTGTGTATGTTCATCGATAATTTCGCCAATTGTGAACCGAAACGAAAAATTATTTTTTAGTTCGAAAGGATATACTTCCGAGGTGGTCCCATTTAAATTTTACAGAAATCGGCTGAGCCGTTTTTGAAAAAAGCAACAATAATGTAAGCAATTCGAGCGAAATATCCAAATTTTGTACACGATGAACATCAATATAATTTCGCCAATTGTGAAACGAATCGATAAATTATTTTTAGTTGGAAAGGGTATACTCCCAAAGTGGTAACAATAATGTAAACAATTCGAACGAAATATTCGAATTTTGTTCACGATGGAAGGCTGTTTTGCCATTTTTTGCGAAAAATAATTATCTGTTAGTGATGACTTATGGCACACAATCGTAGTCTCTCTCACTATAGGCCTTATTAGTAAGCTCCAAGTAGCCCAACGAGCTATGAAGAGGGCTATGCTCGGAGTCTCTCTGCGAGATCGAATTGGAATGAGGATGGGCAAGTTGAAATGGCAGTGGGCAGGGCACATAACACGGAGGACTGATGACTGATGAGGTCATAAAGTACTTGAGTGAAGACCACGTACGTACATGCGCAGCGTAGGACGTCCATCCACAAGGTGGATGGATGACCTCATAAGGACCGCAGGATCGCGCTGGAGGCAAACTGCTGCGAACCGGTCTTATTGGAGATCTTTTGGGCCTATGTCCAGCAGTGGACGTCTTATAGCTAATTATAGCTAATAATTTTAAGGATGCACGAGCACCAATGGCGCTTTATTCGGCTTACGTACGTAGTAAACTCGAGTATAACGCTGCTATTTGGGATCCCCACGAAAAGAAGTATTGCCTCATGATTGAGAGAATTCAGCGCAAGTTTGCACGATATTTGTATAAAAAAAGTCTATGGTTTTTACCCTTACTTGTATCCTTCCTTATTTGTCTCCGGAATGTACCCTGGAATTACGGCGTAAGATGCAATTAATTATTCATTATTATCTTCTTCTCCACAGCAAAATCTATAATCCTAATGCGATAAGTGAGCTACGCTTGCTTGCACCTGACGGCTACGTGCGCGCGTGTGAGCGAGCGCGCGGCTCGCGGCGGCCGCACCGCCTGCTGGCGCTGCCGCCCGGCCTGCACAGCACACCGCTCGTGCCTATAACGCACCTACTTCACGATTCATTGTGCTCTAAAATTTTTATCTCAACAACCTGATCTGGACATTTTTTGTAATAACTTGGGCAGTTTTAATAATAGAATTCTTGCTCATCTAAATTAATGTATGTAATGATTTGGTCTATGCTGTTAATTATGTACTAATTGGAAATAAATAAATAAATAAAATAGCTGAAAAGAAGAAGATTTCTTTTCAACTGACTTCCAAAAAGAAGATCCTCAATTGGAAAACTTATAAGTTTCTTCTTTGTTTAACAGTAAGCCCGATTACAGAGGCGCCAGCGTAATTATATTAGCTAAATAGCATAGTTCTGTTTCTTTTTCACTTTAGGCATTCGATAGAGAGAACGCTTTTTACGTTGCTATTTAATTTACGCTGGCGCCTCTGTAATCGGGCTTAGTGTCTACCTACACAATGTGTAAGCACATTTTATTATTCGATTGATTTATAATATTTCAAATATTATATTGACGATTTTAGCATGAAACTTACTAAAGGTGATAACGAACCAAAAAATACTCAACTAATCTCAGTGTATTGAAGTCTTAGCTTGCTTTTTAAACAATAACTGTTTATTATAATTGAAATGGAAAATATGAGTGCTATAAATATTTCACTAATGATCAGCGGGTTGCTGAAGATAGAGGACGATGGAAGAACATAGTGAAAGAGAAGCTTCTGGGAGGCGGAGGTCACGACCCTCAGACACGAGGAAATCGACGCGAGGAGGAGGAATGATCAGCGCATAAATTATGAATTAAAATGGTGGCATTTTGGCGAAATTTCCCAAATACTAGACAAAGAATTAACCTGGAATTTTTTTAACTACGAAATATTATACCTAGCTAATAGCCATCATAAGCATTTATGTAATATGCACTTACAGAATCTACAAATAAATAATAAGTCAGAAAATTTCACTGCGATAGAAAAAAAACAATAAGTTATTTTAAACTTTTACCGCCTTAACACAAAAGATTTAAACACGCTTTAAACACTGTTTAACCGTGTAATTTGTACAGTTACACATTGTCTAAAGCGTGCGTTAAACTTCTGTGGTAAGACGGCTAAACTTTCCCGGTTTGAACAATGGATCCAACAAAAGTCGTGTTCTGGTAGATCGTGTTTAAAAGTAGTGTCCTGCGTGTCACCAGTCGGCTATTTTTTTGCGAACCTTAGTTCGAACCAATCCCAACTTTCGTTATGAATAATTTAAACCCAACACTAGCATGTCTATAGGCTACCTCGGAAATGATTCGTATTTTGAATCATACATTGTTTTGTTTTGAAGTAGGGCCCGCCTTACAATAGTGAGGTCGTGGGTTCAAATCCCAGTTTTCGGAGTACGGAGTTCTTTGGAATTTGTAGAAGGAATTTCACACAACCGACTTTTTGGTGAAGGAAAACATCATGAGACAACCTGCATACGTCCGTAGAAGAAATTCGATGGGGTAGTGTAACCATCAACCCGGACTGAGCTAACGTGGTGGAAATAACCCAAGCAAGTACTATTAAAAAGGCTGGTACTGCAGTACAGCACATAACTTGTTTATCGTGTAGAATTTGTTCGGAGTTCCTGACTTTTCCTCATTATTTATTCGTAGGTAGGTACACAAATAAGAAAATGTCGACACGGTATTTTCCCACAAAGATCGACGGCAAACCTATCACATCCCTCAAAGCTAGTTTACCCTGAATTTACCGACTATATTTTTCTTATAATACGTTTAGTTCAAAATCCGACTATATTTTCTTACATCTTTAGTCCGATCATAGCTGCGGATGACAATGAGAATATTTCTGCCGAATTCAGTATATTTGGACCTCTGGTTGTGGACCGATTTAGCGCGCTATTCTTACGTGTATCGAACCGTTTCACCTTTTGCTTTTTGTGTATTTGTGTGTAGAAGTCTATCTTATTTTTTATGAGTTTTTAAAATGGAAATAAATGCCATTTGTAACTGACTTAAACAGGCTCTGGCTTGTTTTAGTTGCCAGGAGTATTTGCCAAATTCAATCTCACTCGCGCAATTAGACTAAATAAAAAAATTGTGTTATATTAAGTCCATTCCATCCATCCATCCATCAGCCATAAGAAGTCCACTGCTGGACAAAGGCCTCCCCTATGGATCTCCAATAGGACCGGTTGGAAGCGGTTTGCATCCAGCGCGATCCTGCGGCCTTAATGAGGTCATCCGTCCACCTTGTGGGTGGACGTCCTACGCTGCGCTTACCGGTCGTGGTCTCCACTCGTGAACTTTAAGTTCGTTAGGTACGATTAATTATTATCAATATCTTTTTTTCAAAAATAGCATAACCGACTTCAGTATTTGCATTCTACGTTTACAAAATTCAAATAGTTCGTTCGAATCTATGTGGCCATGTATTTACTGTTGATTTTTTTAAATCAATAAACCAATTACGATAAAATTTACATGAGACCTATTTCAAAGTACATACCTATACCCTTTGCAATGAAAAAAAAAAAAAAAACAAAATCGGACTACTCTGTAAAAAGTCAGTTTAAAAAAAATATATACACGTCGACTTCAAACCCTCCTCCGTTTTTTTGTCGGTAAAAAAATATTGGACAGTTTTTGTTTAGTTCAAAATCTCAGAGATATAATAAAATAAGATATGATTTGTCATATCTTATTTTATTATATCTCTCTCTCTATCTAAAAAAAGATGTCAAAGTTCAGGAGTCCTTGACGTCCTTATTATTATCCGTATCCGTATTAGAAGTGAGGTGGTCTTCATTCGAAAACTTTGAAAAAATACAGAATTCTGTATTTTTTTCTGCTATCAATATTCAAATGATATTTTGTACCTGAAAATGTAATTATTCAGGTAGAAAATATCATTTGAATATTGATAGCAGATAATAATCCGAAATATTTTCCTAAAGAGGAAATTCTGTAATGAAAAAGTAGAATTCCAAACATATACAAAAGTTTTTTTCTTGTTTCGAACTTTTTGTAACGAAATAAGGTTGTTATTTAAAGTGCGTTCGCCAAAAAACATACAAATTGAGTTATGAACTTTTCAGGGTCAGATGGAACGGAGAGCTTGAAAGCAGCTCATTTTTAGGGTTCCGTACCCAAAGGGTAAAAACGGGACCCTTATTACTAAGACTTTGATGTCCGTCTTTCTGTCTGTCTGTCTGTATGTCTGTCACCGGGCTGTATCTCATGAACCGTGATAGCTGAAATTTTCACAGATGATGTATTTCTGTTGCCGCTACAACAAAAAATACTAAAAATAGAATAAAAATAATATTTAAGGGGGGCTCCCTTACAACAAATCTAAATTTCTGTGAAAATTTCAGCTTTCTAGCTTTAGCGGTTCATGAAATACAGCCTGGAGACAAACAGACAGACGGGCAGACGGACAGCGGAGTCTTAGTAATAGGGTCCAGTTTTTACCCTTTGGGTTCGGAACCCTAAACAAGCCCACACTAGACCAATTGAAGAACTCTTGTTTAAGTTAAACGTGTGATTACTAACTGTCTTTAAACAATGGTTTTTGCTTATTACTATATAATTATGCTATGCTTCCCAAGCCGTTTAAAATTTAACTGACGGTTAACAAAATGGTACATCTATTGGTGAACCCGGGTCTAAAACTCAAGTTTAACCGTTGTTTGAATACAGTAATCACACGTTAAAATTAAACAAGCCTTAGTGAACTCGGGTTTTATTCCTATTTAGATAAAAGATATCTATTAAATTGTTTAAAAAAGTAAATACCTACTATTGTTATGCCTACATTAAAAACTAATTAGTTTCCAATTTCAATTCAAATCAATTTAATTTATAGCTGAAGTTTTTTTTCGAAAACTACTGCCTTGTACGATGTCTTGCTTGAGTTGATAATACTGTATTATACACTAATTAGTTTTATTGAATTTAATTAAACAAACAATGATGAAGATATAGCTCGCTAAAGTTTCGCATACCGGTCTTATTGAAGATCCATAGGGGATACGTCCAGCAGTGGACGTCTTATGGCTGATAGATGGAAAGTTTCTAGAAAGTTTCAACAAAAGTTAATACTGAAATGATTTTATCGTGCTTCACTAGGTTTTAAAAGATATGTTCTTTTTGTGATAACCATTTCAAAAATGGCCGCGCTCGCTGGATGTGATCCTGCATCTCTCTGGGATTCCGGCCCAGATGCTTTGTCCAATTATTAAGCTAGAACACTGTACTGCGAACTCGCTAAATTAGTGAAGTGTTTATCATTTTACTACCAACTTCTACAGTGTTGGAAGCAGGTTGAGCATTAAATTGTTTATCATAAAAAAACAAAAGTATATACTTTTGATAGAGAAGAAGTCACCCCCTTTCGGCTAGTATAGAACTGTTCGAAATAGTCCCGTTTAGATAGAAAACATCCTCCTAACAAGTATTGATGTTTCTTGTTTGAACATTGTTTCTGGCTTTGCCTTGTTTTGAAGATTTCCCAAAAGTTTCACCGTAACACGAGATTTTACATTTCCATCAGCAAACTCCTACGCTATGCAAAGTATTCAACTGTATAGAGCCTCTTATTCAGTTATATTGAATCATTAGAATGGCTGAATGGCCCTTATGTCACTAGGTGGGTCGGCACGAGTTTCCTTTTCCTAGTGCATAAAATACAGGGTTATTTCTAATCAATTAGCATCCTCTTAGGGGCTTATTCTGTACATCAAAACTAACAACTTTTGTTCTGCGACTTCTGTCAAATCTAAAAAAAACAGCTGGTCCATACATTTTGTCGCGGGTGAACGATATTTTTCTATGGAACAACAACTTTTTTTGAGAATTAATATACTTAAGTCGTAGATCAAAAGTTGTTAGTTTTGATGTACATAATAAGCCCCTGAAAGGATGCTAATTGATTAGAAATAACCCTGTATAGAGCCTCTTATTCAGTTATATTGAATCATTAGAATGGCTGAACGTATGCTTAAATTGTTACGTATCCGAGTAAGAGCAGGAGCGAGCATTGAAAATCTATGCTTGCGCGAATGAGAGGGAAAAGCATGCGATCCTTTGCAAACGATGGAAATGACTGTAACGTTTCAGAATTTGGGCTCCACACGTCGGAGGACCATGCAGCGGAAAATAACAGATAAAAATGTACCTACCCTTAAAAGACCAAAAACTTGAAATATGTGACAAATGTTTATTTTTTGTAATCACCTTTTAAATCCCATTATTTTAATATCCTAATGGATAGCTTTTGATTTTTATTTATTCATTTATTCAGCTTTTGGTATGATACATCTGCCAGTGTTTACTGAGCCACCGAGGTCACTAACCAGCGACTCTAACTTCTGGGTCAAAGAGGCGTGGGTTCGATCCCCACCCAGGGCAAATATTTTTGTGATGAACCGTGTTTACTCTGTGTCTGGGTGTTATTTAGTTACTATTTATATAAGTATGTATTTAAAATATGTAAATGTATTATATCAGTCTCTGGCAGGTATATCACAAGCTTTGCTTAGTTTGGGGTCAGAGACCGTGTGCTAGATGTCCTCTAATATTTATTTATTTATTAATATTTAATTTCAATCCGGCATTTTATGTTTGGTCTTTATAACACCTATCTTAGGACACTTGCGGTCTTACCACAAAAGTTTTAAGCACACTTTAGACTCTGTTTACCGGAGCCAATTGCACGATTAAACGGTGTTTAAAGCGTGTTTAAATCCTTTATAGTATAACTGTGAGATTTTTGAGACAAATCTAACGATACCTTAAGTGTCGAGATCCATCCAGCCTTTTGAAAGATAAGTTCGACGGAATAAAGAAATAAACAAAAATATAAGATGCGCGCGAAAAACAATACCCTTCCTTCGCAGTCGGGTAAAAGATGCTAAAACATGAGCGCCAATAAAAGTTGTTCCAAGAAGTTTCTGCTCTGACATAGTTGCAAAGAGCCATAGGAAATATTGTAGGCGACACGAACGGTGAGGTTATAGGCTGAGCCACTCACGAGATTAGTTTGCTGAGTTAAAGGCTTGTGGGAGTTTCTAGGGCGTGCTTTCTACTTAGCACGCCCGTTTTTAGGGTTCCGTACCCAAAGGGAAAAACGGGACCCTATTACTAAGACTTCGATGTCCGTCTGTCCGTCTGTCTGCCTGCCTGTCTGTCTGTCACCGGGCTGTATCTCATGAACCATGATAGCTAAGCAGCTGAAATTTTCACAGATGATGTATTTCGGTTGCCGCTATAACAATAAATATATAAATAATAAAAACAAAATAAAATAAATATTTAAAGGGGGCTCACATACAACGAACCTAAATTTTTAGACGTTTTTCGCTCTATATTAATAATGGTACCAGGTAGATGCTTGAATTTTCACAGAATATTTAGTTTTATATTCCCTTCAATAATAAATAATAAAATAAAATAAAATAAACATTTAAGGGGGGCTCCCATATAGTACGGAACCCTCCGTGCGCGAGCCCGACTCGTACTTGGCTGATTATTTTTCTATTTAGGTCACAGAGCTATTACAACTAGAGAGACAGCGCTGTTTTCGCTTGAGGCAATTCTCAACCACAAAAATATATGGAAAAACTTGCCCAGAGTTGTAAAAGCTATTAAATATGAATTGGAATTTGACACCACTGAGAGAAAAACACGGCAAATGGCCACTGTATCGAGATGTTTTTATGTCTCTTTCTAACTCGTGCCAATTTAATAAATCATTGCATCTCTTTCTTTCTTTTCTCAATATACAACATTACCCTCTGGTGTCTCTGTGATTTAGGTCATAGGGAAATGTGGTGTTAAAATGAGATGGCGTTATTATTATCATGATAAGGTTGAAATAATCAGCCAATTGCGAGTCAAAAACCACTTAATATATTTTACTTTATTTTAATTATTTATTTTTCAAGTGAATACACTTATACCTAGATATTCTGTGAATCTTTCAAGCATTTACCTGATACCGGTATTAATATCACATCAGTTAATTTAATCACGTTTCTTGTATGGTAGCCCCCCTTAAATTACTTTTTATTAAGCAACGTTCCGCACGGTCAGTACTTGGATGGGTGACCGCGGGTGGCATTTTCCAACTGAGCGCTACCGTGGCTCGGATGACACGTTAAATAGTAGGCCCCGGTTGTTTTAATCGTTTAGCCATGTCAGAGGCCTTCAGGCGGCCTAAAAACTCTGGCACCAGGGTTAGCCACCCGGCCTATACGAACTTACTTACTTACTTATTATTTTTTATTCTGTTTTTAGTGTTTGTTGTTATACCGCCAACAATTACCGCTTTTTTGTAAAAATTTCGATGTTCTAGCTATCACGGTGAGATACAGCCTGGTGACAGACGGACAGCGGAGTCTTAGTAAAAGGGTCCCGTTTTTACCCTTTGGGTACGGAACCAAACGGAAAAAGAAGTTACATGTTTGTAAGTACCTATCTAAAATCTAAATCCTTACAAAATTGGTGAGTATGAACAGAATCGGTCCAGAGCGAATAAAAATATACCTAGGCTTTTAAAGATTCAAATGCAGCTACTTATATCTAAAATGCGAAGTCTACTATCGTTCACTGCTTGTGGTTTCAGGTCATATTAATGTATGAAGTTGTTTACGTTTTTTGTCACAAATAATTAGTTCGAATTCAGTAGATAATAAAAGGTGTATCCACACTATTAGATCAATTTAATCGCCGAATCCAACTCGGCTGGGCAGCGTTCGGAAAACTGCTTTAGATCTTTTTGAGATCAGGCCGTTTCAAAACCGGGCTCATTGGAAATCCCTATGGATTTCCACTTATGGGAGGACTATGTCCACAAGTGGACGTCCTACGGCCGTAGGACGTCCAAGTCCAAGTAGGACGTCCGATAATGATGATAATGCTCCACACTGACCTGTGCGTGTCTGTCTCGTTCTGCCATCGCGTTGCGGAAGCGCCATTAGTGACGTCCACTGCCGAGTGCCTGCGGACAAAAAATACGAATTGATTTACGAAACGTTAACATATTTATAAAGAAATCTTACAAAAAGCGGTTTTATTCAACATTTCTGATTCGTACCGCCAGGGAACTGAACAGTCATCCTGCTTTCCTGTTTCCTAAGAGATATAATCTAAAGCATTTCAAGATCAGAGTGAATAGGTATCTTCTAGGTCTGCGTCAACGTCGCTTACCATCAGGCGAGTTTGTGGTCAAGCGCGGACTTATTCGCGATAAAAAAAACATATCTTCTTCTTAGTCATGTCGATGATCCTCAACATTATATAATTCTCTCCCAGTACTCAGCTACACTCGTCCCGCCGGGGGTAGCCTGGTAGAGGTCCCGCATTGTGCACGCATTCGGGCACTGAGAGCATGACAGAAGGTGCTACATAGTCTGCGCAGGCGCTCCGCAGTCGCATTGCACCGTTGCAGTGTCCGAGTATCCCCACTTGGCCATGTACAAAAAAAAAACCATATACCTACATTTGATTAATCTGCGACATTTCTCCAGAAACGTCGGGATAATGAGGTACCTATACGTATATTTATCTTGTATTTTCAGTGCGCTACTATAGTCTCGTAGTATGTAAAATCACGAAAGTTTGAAATTATAATTTTAAAAGACTTTGCTTATCGCTTTAAACTTAAAATAAATACTTACGTACTTAATTTACTAAAGTTGTTCTTAATACTTAAGTGCCTCTGAATGTCTGTGCAATTTGCAAAGCAATAAGTAGTCTGTAGAATAATAAATAATAAAATTTAACTGTTATGTTCATGTAACAAATATCTCATATCTATTTATAGAATCGCTGTAAAACCTTCAGTCATCCCTTCCATTGGTTACATAAAGTTAATTAAAAGTCGTCATATTAAACCACCGTAGAAAACAACATAAGGTACATTACGGGACCGGTTCAAAGGGGTCGGTTTCCGTGTTTGTTCCAGTTCCATGGGCTTGAAACATCGGCACCTCTCTCTGAAGCTAAATTATATAAATGTACCTAATCATAATATATTCGAGTTTGTAATCATGGCATGATCGAATTTGTAATCATGACATGCTAAACATTGTACTACACTATTCCATTCAACGCCTTGCCAAAAAGCACCCTGAGCAGAAAGATTCGAAACATAAATTGTACACATGAGAACGGTGGTCATCCGACATTAATTTCACCCGAAGAGAATTGAAAAGAAAAAAGAAACTTCGCTAGCTGCTAGATTTACCTTTGCAATTTTTAATAACCACACATGACTGAATATATGCCACAATTAAATATCCTACCAATATTATAAACGTGAAAGTTTGTAAGGATGGATGGATGGATGGATGTTTGTTACTCTTTCACGCAAAAACTACTTTTCGGATTGAGACGAAACTTTGCAATTTTATAGCTTATTCATCAGAATAGCACATAGACTATAAATAATAATAAAGTAAGTAAGTTCGTATAGGCCGGGTGGCAAGCCCTGGTGTCAGAGTTTTTAGGCCGCCTGAAGGCCTCTGACATGGCTAAACGGTTAAAACAACCGGGGCCAACAATTTAACGTGTCATCCGAGCCACGGTAGCGCTCAGTTGGAAAATGCCACCCCCGGTCACCCATCCAAGTACTGACCGTGCGGAACGTTGCTTAATTTCGGTGATCGCTGACAATCACCTAGTCAAACTACGCTACGAGCGCTACTAATAATAATTATATTTCTTAAATTTTTCATATTATAACAATAATACAGAATACAGAATACAGAATACAGAATTTTTATTTGCAACAAAAATAAGAGGTACAATACATAACGACAAAACAAATGATAAAACACAAAAAAAACAACAGTATTTTACCTAGTATTTCTGTCACAAAACTGGTCCCAACTCAGCGTAATGCTGGTTGCGCTTACGAGCAACCAGCGCTGATATTCTGTTGGAACCAGCAAGTGACATTACGACCGATAAAAAATGCGTGGACAGAAATAAAAAGATAACAAACAGAACAAAGAAAAGAAACAAACAAAGTCTAAACAATGAACAAATGACAAATTATACATAATAAGACATATAAATATAAATGAAAAATTCAAACAACAACGAATAACCTCGCCAGACCTATCGGCATACACGCTACACGCGCTGAAATATTTTTATTATATTAAATAATTAAATATTGGTATATATTTGAAATAACTATACTTATAAACAGCACTTTTAAATAACACTGGTGTCAGTTTTCAGGCTTTCCTCACTTTTTTGATGGGCAAGAAGAAAACTTTTAAGTTTACATTTAAAACCATGAATACTTTGCAGGTTCCTAATGGGTGGTGGTATATTGTTCCAGCATTTCGTTGCTGCATATCTGAAGCTGCCCCTAAACACAGTTTTGCTGTGGCGCTCTGTTCTGAGCAAAGACAACTTCTGACATGCACGTACTGAGTGAGGATTGCGACCTTTCTTCCATGATAACTTATCAAATAGATAACGCGGAGTTTCATATTTTACTACACCGAACAGGAGACACGCTAAATGCATCTTACGCCTATGCATCATCTTCAAGAGGCAATGCTTATTTAAATATGGAGTCACGTGAGACCTGTACGGAATATCAAAACAAAAACGTGCGCATGCATTTTGTACCCTTTGTATTAGCCGTTTTGTCTTAGATAGTAACCTGGGTCCGTATACCGCATCCATATAGTTTAGCTTAGATAACACTAAAGACTCCACTAACTGGACTCTCAACTCCTCTTTTAGAAAACGTCTAGTCCTGTACAGCACCTTCAATTTATAAAAACAACTTCTTACGCAATTTATAATGTGTTTCTCGAAACGAAGTTCACAGTCCATATGAAGTCCAAGATTTCGAGCTTCATATACTCTTTCAACGGGTTCACCCATAAGTGATACATTTATAGATGGATGTACTTTAGCAAGTTGGTGCCTACTACCGAAAATAATATACTTAGTTTTAAGTGGATTAAGTACAAGACAGTTATCTGTCGCCCACGCAGCTATTCTGACGAGGTCCTCGTTCAACTTGCTAATAGCTGTATCAATGTTAGACGGATTGCAAGAAATGTAAACTTGAATGTCGTCTGCGTATATATGGTACTTGCAGTATTTAATATGTTGCGTGACATCAGCAGAATACAAGGAAAAGAGGACCGGACCGGCAATGGAACCCTGCGGTACTCCTCTATTTACATACTCCGAATCAGATTCCATTGACAGTCCACTTATCCTTACCGATTGTGAACGATTTGAATGGAAACTATTAAACCACTGAACAGCATCAACATCAAATCCATAATAGCTATACTTAGACAGAAGGAGGTCAATATTTAGGGAATCGAATGCTCTAGAAAAATCGAGCAACACGAGAACCGTACACATTCCGTCATCTTGCGCACAAAGAATGCTATCTGTAACGTCCAGTAAGGCGGTAGTAGTACTACGGCCTTTTCTGAAACCTGACTGAACATCCGGTAAAATTTTGTTTTTCTCGAGAAACTCTGTAAGCTGGATACAAACTGCTTTCTCTAACATCTTTGACAAACAAGGCAAAATACTTACAGGTCTTAGATCCTTCAATTCAGTCGGACTTGAACTTTTTGGTAATGGGCGAACGATAGCATGCTTCCAAATATCTGGGAAAACATTTGTTGTAATGGAGGTATTTATTAAGGCCAGAATAGTATCTATTGTATACGGAAAAGTATACAATAGTATCTATTGTATACTTTTCCGTATACAATAGATACTATTCTGGCCTTAATAAATACCTCCATTACAACAAATGTTTTCCCAGATATTTGGAAGCATGCTATCGTTCGCCCATTACCAAAAAGTTCAAGTATTATCAACATATCCAAGCTTATCCCGTCACAACCTTTTGCATTCGATTTCAAGCTTCTGATAATTTTAAGTAGTTGATACATAGTAATTTGGTCAATATGAAATACTGCTTCACTGTACTTATGATGTTCAAAGTATGTCAATTGTGATACAGATGCGGTAGCCGAACCAGGGATGGTCAAAAAGTGTTTATTTATGACGTTAGGGTCATCAAAGCAAGATGGCAACTCAATATCGTCATTTGGTAGTACTGCGCTCCGAAGATTTTTCCAAAGAGTTTTAGGGTCACGAATATTTTGATTAATATTTCGCTTAAAAAACGCAGATTTTTCATAGTAAAGAGCTCTATTAACAGTAGTTTTCAAACTTTTGTAGTAACTCTTTTTACTTTCAGTTCTTGTTTTCTGATAATCAGCTGCTGCCTTATCACGCAAACTCATCATAAGCTTTATGGTGTCAGTTATCCACGGGTAAGATCTATCTCTAATAATAGCTGATGTAATCGGCGCATGACGGTCAAACAAACTTACTATATTTTGATTGAAAGCATGTAACATTGCATTAACATCTGTTAGCTGGGAGATAAGATCCCATCTGATATTCTGTAGATCAGAATTAAAACTGTCTAAGTTAATATTTTTTATTGGCCTAAAGTTAATAATACGAGGCAAGATTTTCATCCGCTTAATGTTGAACTCACAAGTGACAAGGCTATGCCCAATTACATTCCCTACTAAATCAAGCGTTATTCTATTTGTAGGCAGATCCGTGCAAACCAAATCAATCAGTGTTTGGCTATTATCAGTAAAATGAGTCGGTTTTGTTACTACTTGCTGCAAGTTAAAATACTTAAGAAAGGATGTCAATTTTATAGTACTACTATCAGTATCACTTAAAAAATTAATATTTAAGTCAGCCAAAAAAATTATATGGTCATACTTGGGGCTTGAAGTAATGGAATCTGTGATGGCGTCAAGAAATAAATCCACATTCACCCAACGGGGCCGGTATCCTGTGCCTATTAATAACTTTTTTCCATTAACGGTCAATGTGAGCCACATTTGTTCGACTGAAGTATGTAGCGGGTCAATCGGATGGCGCCAAGTACGAACATTAATACCTTTTTTGATGAAAAACCCTACCCCTCCACCACGGGAGCGCAGCGATCGTGGTCGTGGCACGTGTCTCAATCTATAACCTGGAATCGCAGGAGAGCGACCTTCCTCTCCAGCCTGGATCCACGTTTCATTAAGTGCCAAAATATCTACTCCACTCCGCGTCACTGAAGCTACAATGTTATCATGGTTAGTACCCAAGGAACCTGCATTGTACAGACCAACTATCAGGTTTTTATTAGCCATTATGACATAATACAATAAAGAAAGTACATAACAAATAAACCAGACAGACACACAGTGAGTACATTTTGTTGAATTGAACAGTGCCTAACTTCCTTAAATATATACAAAATAAATGAGAACTTTTTAGTATTATATATACTTAAATGATTACAATCCTTACTAATATTATAAATCCGAAAAGTTTGTTGGTTTGTTGGTTTGTTACTCCATCACGCACCAACGGAGCAACGGATTGACTTGATTTTTGGCATGGACATAGTTTAAAAGGCGGAAGGAGCTTTAGGATACTTTTTATCCCGAAAAATTTCATAGTTCCTGTAGGACAGGACAAAAACCATCGAAAGCGAAACTGTCGCCACTATCACAAAGACGCTAAGTGATTAATTCCTCTATGACGCTAATATGGACTAACGAAACGTCACAGCCAAACGTAATTGGATGACAGGTGACATTGTCTGCAGACTTTTATAAATCACAAGTAGCATGGCAAGGGGACAAATTGTTTTTCTACCATTATATCCCCTTGAAGAGGAAATAAAGTATGGATTGAAAATGACAACTGACATTAAAATTGGATAAAATGTTATTTTACCTCTGCATGCTACATGTTACTATGACGTTTAATACCAGGCCGTCATTTTGTCTGACATTTAAAATATTTTTAAATCTTCTATCATTAGAGGTTTAACATGTTTCTTTATTCTACCTTTATGGTATACATCATACTTTAATATTATCAATCCGAAAAGTTTGTTGGTTTGTTCCTCTTTGACGCAGCAACGGAGCAAAAGATTGACCTGACCTTTGGTTTAAAAGACAAAGTGATAATAGGATACTTTTTTATCTCGAGAAAATTCGTGATTCCCATGGGATAGGACAATAACTGTTTCTCAGCAATGGAGCAACGGATTGACTTGATATTTGGGGTGGGTATAGTTTGGAAGACGGAAAGTGACATAGGATACTTTCCATCGCGAAAAAATTGTGGTTCCCGTAGGACTTAACAATAAATTTTTCTCAGCAACGAAGCAACTTGCCTTGGCTTATTGCATGAATATAGTTTGAAAGACGAAAAGTGACATAATAGGCCACTTTTTATCGCAAAAACTTTAACAGTTCCCGTAGGATAGGATAAAAACTAAGTGAGCGGGCTGCGGTAGCAGCCGTCTAAGCGCCAGAAATAACCTGTCATGGCAAGTTTAGGACGTTCCTACATTTTTCACACTCCTACGCGGCACTCAACAGAGCTAGCCCAGACTCGGGCTCCATAACGGAGCTTGCGCTCTCGCCATAATGACGGAGTGTTTCGGAGCACAAGACACATCGTCATCCACCACTCTGGACTAACCAGTACTGAACGTCAGACAGCATTCCAACGCCCTGGTCCCAGTGCAGCGGGTCAGTCATAGTAGCCCAGCGCCTGCCTCTTCAACTGCAGAGGGCAGTGAGAACGGCCATCGCGATACCGACACCTCTCTTCCCCTGCAGCCCCACTGCGTCTGCCAACACGTTGACGGCCTAGCGGAAGGTAGGGTAGGTGGCGGCACCCACACCACCAGTTCCATATATCCCTCCGCGGCCCCTAATCCGCGGCTGTCATATCAGAGTCCAGGAAGCAGCCTTGCTTTATGAAACTGAGAAGGGTTATTCCCAGCAAGTAACTGGAGATAGAGAGACAGAAAAGAAGCCACACCCAGCGCAGCAGGAGGAGCTGGAGTTCATATGCCTGGCAGACGGAGCAGCACTAGAGCAAAATCTTAACCGAGAAATTAACATATTTACAGACGGCAGCAAAGTTAAAGGGAAAGTTGGGGCGGCATTATCCATTTGGGATGATGCCACTGAGATCAGTACCCGCAAGCTGAAATTGGCCGATTGGTGCTCCGTGTACCAGGCCGAGTTATTGACACTTCTTGAGGCTACCGAAAAAGCAAAAATCTTTTGTGACTCCAGGTCTGCACTGGAAACGGTAGTTGGCGTATCTTCCCTCCATCCCTTAGCAGTAAATTCAAAGCTAACATAAAGTTGCTACACGCACAAAATAAAATTGTGAAACTTTATTGGATTAAAGCACACGCGGGGATGGAGGGAAATGAGAGAGCGGACCAGCTAGCAAAGGAAGCAACACTGCACTCGAAGTGCAGACCTATTTACGATAACTGCCCCGTTTCATTCGTCAAGCGAGAAATCCGAAAGGACTCTCTTGACGAGTGGAACCGGCGTTATCAGGATGGCCACACAGCGGCGGCAACCAAAACATATTTTCCGGATGCAAGGGCAGCATACAAGATCGTAAGAGAAATAGCACCAGTGGGAATCATAACTCAAGTGCTGACGGGCCATGGTGGGTTTTCCCAATACTAACATCGATTTAAGTTGAGGGAAAGCCCATCGTGCATCTGTGAACCCACAAAAGAGGAGACTCATGTGCAGTGGCACATAATCTTGGATTGCCCAGTTTATGGAAAGCAGAGATTTTATTTAGAACAAAAAATTTGAATTAATCTAACACGTAAAAACCTTAGAAACAAATTTATCGATTTTTGAACAAATATTTGTAAAAAAGCAATAATTAGGAACAAGTAGGTATAAACTTTGCTGTACCATTGTAATGTTTATTATAACTGCAAACAGCCAAAAACATTGAAATATAGGTATAGTTTTTATTCATTTGTAATTAAGACCCCTGACCCTTGCATATACACTCCAACCTTGCATTCCTTTAAGGTATTTTGATATTTGTCGGTTAGGTTATTAGGTTTCGCAGTCGACATAAACATAAGCCAAAATCAAAATATAACGCGGGCGAAGCCGCGGGTAAAAGCTAGTTGAACATAAATATACCAATTAAAGCCACCCCATTATTCGATTTTTTATCATTAAACTGATTGTAAGATTTTATATTCCATAAAACCACCACAAACGAAACAAAAAACGCAATATTTTGATGCAAAACATGAAACCTCCACGACCTACTATTTCTTTTCAAAAATCTTTTTAAGCTCAACTTCTGACCGCACCCTAAAGACCGCTTTACCCGGCTCTCGACGTATTAAGATACGGCCTTCTTTAGTCCAAGCGAACTTCCACTTGTGTGAAAGAACCTCTTCTCGGGTCTTAAAGAAAAGTATCCTGTTCTGTCTTGTCAATCGCTCGTTCACAAATATCTTGGTCGGCGGAGCTGTTAATTGTAGGCCTTCTGTAGTGGTTCCACGGCGTACGCGCGCAGCCTTCAGGTATGCAACCTGCAGTTGCTTGCGCCCTAGGCGCGCTACGATAGGTCGCGGTCGTGACGTCATCGCCTCACCGCTATCCGAGCGGGAGCGGCGGGCGCCAGCCCGCTCCGCGAAGACCAGATCTCGCTCATCCAGTGCTACTCCTAACTTTTCAGCGATAGCATTGACAAGATGCAATGTACTTTCGCCCGGTTCTTCAGGTACGCCACTAATCTCAATGTCATTCTGGAATGATTCCTGCTCTCGTTCATTCAGCTGCATTTTCAACTGCTCAACCGTTGATATGAGATACTCAACATTAATAAGTGTTAAGTAAGTAGGAAAAATTCTGCCATCTGCGAGCTATTCTAGTGTGCGCTCCAAGAAATGTCAAAAAAGAACTGTCAAATCAAACAAATGTCAAATCGATTTTTTTAGTTTTTTTATTTTTCACCTCCTTTATTAAGGGTGGTAAGGTAGGGCCTCGAAATATCATGCGGGCGAAGCCGCGGGCAAAACCTAGTAGTACATACATTATTTTTATTTTGTCTGACTTACCCTTAAATTGTACCAAATACATTCTTTACTTAAAGTTTATTCGAATCTCCATACTAAATCCAAATAGCCCCAAATAAATGTACGCCATATTTTAGTTAGAAATTTTATAGAAAAATAATCCAAGAACTGTTTATTTTTAAATGGTTGATATACGCTTTTATGGTTCCAAATATAGCACGACTAGTTCAAATCATAACTCACTAAAAACTTGGACAAAATGTATTATTTTTGTGAAGTTTCAATTGGAACAGCACTTTTGAAAAGTGATATCTTTGGAATTTCATTACGTATACGAATGGCAATACCGAGTGGTATTGCCATTCCATGCTGCCATGCCATGCCACTAAGCAAAGTTACCGTTAAGATCTGTTAAAATCAGTTATTTTGACACAATTATCTCAAAGACCCTTGTTAATACTAATTTTTCAAAAAAATTTGTACCAAACAACCCCACTTTACGGTATAAGTAATACGAGGTTGTCCATTGTTTTACAAGTGACCCCGTAGACACTAATCAAATCCTATCTCGACTACAGTGTCGCGAAAACATCATATTACCTATTACAAATTGCAACCTGATCGTCTAAGCCCTATGATTACAGTTGATAAATCATCTAGCAGCGGTTTAAGTATCTCAAAGCCGGTAGTTATCATATTTTAACCATAATACACCAGTTCACAGTGGAAATTAATCTCAAGGATAATTTGCTTAACCTCTTGAGAGCTGTAATGATCCCTACGTGACTATTATGGATCAATGGACAAGGTTTATGAAGTCAAATTGCATTATAGTTAAATTGTTTATAGTGTTGCGATTACTTGCGATGTTTTATTTTCCTGTAAAGTTAGATTTCCTTTATTTTCGAATGAAACTCGACGTTATGTGTTTTTCGTTGGAATAAGCCATTTTTTTAGCGTTCCGAACCCAAAGGGTACCTACTATGACTCCGCTGTCCGTCCATCTGTTCGTCTGTCCGTCTGTCACTGGGCTGTATTTTATGAACCGTGATAGCTTGAAAACTGAAATATTCACAGATGGTGTATTTCTGTTGCCGCTATAACAATAAATACTAAAAACAGAATAAAATAATTGAAGAATGTTTAAAAATAAATATAATATAAAGAAAGGAGGCTCCCATACAAAATTTTTTTTTGCCGTTTTTTTGCTCGATTACTATTGGCAACAAGTAGATTCTTGAAATAGGCCTAAAGGGCCCATACGGTACGGAACTCTTTGTGCACGAACCCAACTCGGACTTAACCGATTTTTTTCGAAAAAAGAGGAGTTTCTCATTTCGTACCTATGTAACTTATTTTGTTCAATTGGTACTTCATTTTCCGCTATTTGTTAGCCAATTCACGTGTTAAAAGAGGATTATTGTGATATGGGCTCATCAAAATTTGATTCATTTTGTTTCAGAAAGCTGATGAAAATTGCAGCACCTGCGTAAATTCATCGAATACTTAGCTAATGAAAGTGAACAATTGAACACAAATGAAAGTATAACTTCGGGAACATTAAACATCACTACATAGTATAAAACAAAGTCGCTTCCCGATGTCTGTCTGTCTCTATGTATGCTTAAGTATATCTTTAAAACTACGCAACGGATTTTAATGCGGTTTTTATATAAAGTGATTCAAGAGGAAGGTTTATATGTATAATACACCTGTGCGAAGCTAGGGCGGGTCGCTAGTTCATAATAATTTCATAATATTTTTTTTACAAATACTCTGTCGGTATGGTCATTTAATTCGGTTTTTGGATTCATTAAATATATCAATGGAAAAAGAGACTATCCGCCTTACCACAAAAGATTTAAACACGCTTTAAACACTGTTTAACTGTGCAATTTATTAATATCAATTGTTAAACATTGTCTAAAGTCAAAATTTTGTGGTAAGACGGTTAATTTTTAATTTTGTATTGTGTAAAATAATAATTGGTAACGTGGGCTTTGGGCTTATTGTCTTCTAAAACCAAATTATTAATATTTTGCTAGTAGGCATAATTATATTATGAAAACATAAATATTCTGTAGACTTGTTTTAGCTAACACAAAGAAAATGGGATGATTAATAATTTGATTACCTTTTAATTTGTAGAATAAACGATTTTAGGTACTATAGCCCCAGGATATTTAATAATGAATAGTTAGACCGGCTCGTTAATCCTCTATTAGATATTCATAGAAACTTTATTAGTTTTAGATTAGATCTGAAAAAGGCGCGTTTTATTTAAATATCTCCTTTTGTGGGCCACCACGGTGTAATATTTATGCAGTACTGCGACTCGGTCCTGTCCTTGAAATAAATATCTACAGCCCCGCGTGGCCACGCAGTACGTAACACACGCTAGGGCTGCCCGCATGGTAGGTACATCGCACGCTTATGGACCGGCTACATCTGCGCCCTACGGCGAAGTTATCGTCACTGGGGGCTCATTCATCTAATTCAAACGGTAGTAATTGATTGTACACGATTTGAACTACTACCTGAAGCTGGGCACAAACGATGCGATGATCGCATCTATTCATCAGATCAGTCCAGCGAGGTCCTAATATTTGTTGCATTGCCAGTAGGTAGTTATTGAGGAATCAAAATGACACCCCTATTTTAATCGAAAAATATTGATTAAACAAAAAAATTATTGGCTTCAAAGTTGTAGAAAATCAAATTTTAAACAACTTTTGTTGCCATAACTTCTGCTGTAAAATTGAAATAACACAAGTTATTGAAAAAATAAAATGGTACAACCAACCATTTAAAAAAAAAAAAGATCCTACAAAAAGTTGATGGGAATCAAAGTTGTAGAAAATCAAATTTTAAACAACTTTTGTTCCCATAACTTCTGCTGAAAAATTGAAATAACACAAGTTATTGAAGAAACAAAATGGTACAACCAATTATTTAAAAAAAAATATCGATCCTACAAAAGTTGTGCCCAGCTTCAGGTAGTAGTTCAAATCGTGAACAATCAATTACTACCGTTTGAATTAGATGAATGAGCCCCCAGTGACGATAACTTCGCCGTAGAGCGCTGATGTAGCTATAGCATTACTGATTTCAAACCCATACCACGGTAATGATACCTAACCGTTTTGTGACTCGACCCTGTCCTTGAAATATATAATACCTACAGGGCCACATGGCCACGAAGAATGTCGCGTGAAAAACTTGAGTTTCATTCTAGTTTTGAATCATATTGTACCTGTTATGATGTAATATTATTATAGGTATAACAAAAAAAGTTAAAAAAGGAAATGTTGAATAATAGTAGTTTATGCAACTGTCATATAATGAAGCGGCATTTTTATTTTTATTAGTGAAGATAAAGTAGTGTATGCAACTTGTTCGGTATTCACCGAACAATAATAACTCATTTTTATATTGTGTAATAATCTTTATATATTTCTTCCAATAATTAAATTTATATTTCGCTTGTAGTTTGATTTTTAGGTTAGTTTTTAGATAGATGATTCACGTTGAAAGGCTGGTAATCGAATGTAATGGAATGAGTGAGTGAATGCAAAGGTGAAAGATGAATGAATGGTTGAATGATAGTAGGTCGCGAAGACGGCGCGGACACAACTGCATATAACACGGGTATTAAAACACTCGTTACTATAATGAACTCACACTCATGTTTTAATACCCGTGTTATATGCAGTTGCATACACTACTTTATCTTCACTAATAAAATTAAAAAAAAATCTAAGGCCATTCTAAAATCTCGCGCAGGGCCAATCAGGAGCGAGCGCGCGATGTTATAATGAGATTTTACGATATCGATGTGGATATTATAACATCATGTGAAATTGCTTAAATTGAGTGTTTTGTTGTCTGCGCTATAACAGTAGTCATTATAAGTCAAGTATTGGAAACATAATATTGCAGTTTTCATTGTTTATCGTCTTACAACGGAACCATAGAAATGTAAATCGCAGGCTTACTAGTTACAATCTCACACGTTCGTTCATCGTGGCTGACTAGCATACCGAGAACATACCCCGCTCCGAGGCGCGTAGGTATGATTCGCGTTCCGACCGTTTGTATGAAGACGGAATACTGTTAGATACCATGTCCTCCGTGTTAGATATCATGTGTACCGTGCCAATAAGTTTGTTCGTCACTACGGCGCATTTGTGACTGCTCTGTACCTAAGTTAATTCATGTTCAATATTTTGACGTGACAACGTCTTATAAATTGGTTTGCCGGGTGACACTTCAAGAAACTGCGTTACGCTCCCCGCTCACACTTCATGCGCTCTCATTCGTCTCATTCGTCTCAAAGTCGTTGTCACGTAAAACTTTCGCCCGTATACCGACTTTACAGGCAACTAATTTTTTTTTTGCAATATATCTGTCCATGACGACTGTCATGCTTATTTGTAAACTTATTGTAATCATGCTTAACCTTTGAATAGCTTAGAAATAGTTTAAGTAATAATTTTGTAAGTACCGTCTTTCTAAATTAAATAGCTTACTATGAAATATGTATACTTTAAATTCTTCTTATTTTTGATATGTATGATTTAAACATTGTTACAGCTGGAAAACCAGTGCAAATAGGGGGGAGGGCGCTGTAAGCTGAAACACAGGCTCCGGCCTAGTTCGGCAACAGATACCTTTTATAATTATGTGTTCAATTATTCTAGCTTAACTAAGATGCAATAAGTATGTAAACATTGATTTGGTCGAATTAATTTATTTATTAATTAACTAGATTCCGACATGCTATGTAGATTTTAAGTGTCCCTTTCATTTTACGAACCAGCTGTAAAGTGGCTAGCAATAGAATATTTCACAGTTTACGAGTTTAGTCAGAAGCCTTAAAAGGGCCCGGATTAAAGCGATGGAAGCTTTCACATGAAATTCATGTAAAATATTTATATTTCTCGCGCCTTGAGAATTAAACGGAGCAAGTCGAGTGGTTTCTTACAAATAAAACGTTTACTTTACAGGAATAACTTACATATTTTACGGTTGGCTGTTTTCACGTAGAATGTAACTTCTTAAATTATTTATAGAATGTGAGATTTCTCCCCCGAAAAGATTAATTATCCATCCATCCATCAGCCATAAGAAGTCCACTGCTGGACATAGGCCTCCCCTATGGATCTCCAATAAGACCGGTTGGAAGCGGCTTGCATCCAGCGCGATCCTGCGGTCTTAATGAGGTCATCCGTCCACCTTGTGGGTGGACGTCCTACGCTGCACTTGCCGGTACGTGGTCTCCACTCGAGAACTTTCCGACCCCATCGGTCATCAGTCCTCCGCGCTATGAGCCCTGCCCATTGCCATTTCAACTTGCCAATCCGTTGGGCTATGTCGGTAACTTTGGTTCTTCTACGGATCTCCTCATTTCTGATTCGATCTCGCAGAGAGACTCCGAGCATAGCCCTCTCCATAGCTCGTTGGGCTACTTTGAGCGTACTAATAAGGCCCATAGTGAGAGACCACGTTTCTGTGCCATAAGTCATCACTGGCAACACACACTGGTCAAAAACTTTCGACTTATCGAAAAGATTAATATTCTACATCAATATTTAAATAAAGGTACCAATGTATTGAAATGAAAAAGCAAAACGCTGTGCACACAATTAAAATGATGAAAAAACCTATGTTATTTACTTGAATTTTTAATTTCCCATAAAGAATTAATAATTTTCGAAAGCAATTCAATTCAATTTATTAATTTAATGAGTGATTATTTCATCCAACATATTTTGTAATTGTTGATACGAATTTTAAAGCTACTAAATATTTTTTTAACCGACTTCCAAAAACGAGCCTCCTCTATGTTCGTTTGTATGTATTTTTTTGTATATGATAATATCGCCAATTGTGAATCGATTTCAGAAAAATATTTTTTAGTTCAAAAATTTAAATTTTTCCGAAATCGGCTGAGCCGTTTTTGAAAAGACAAGTATGTAAAAAAAATATACATGATTCGAGTGTACCATTCAAATTTTGTGCACGATGGAAGTCGGTTTTACCATTTTTTGTGAAACAATATTTATTGTTCTTTCGTTAGCATAATAGGATGTTTGACACGTATCTCACGACATTTACCTAATTGTAGTTACAAAAACATTTTTAATACATGAAACCAGATGCTTTCCATCATAAGGCAACTGGTTGTATGCTTATTTGGTAAATTTCTTTTACTACCTCCGAAAATAAGAATAAGAAAAAAGAAGAATTCCAAATAAAAAAAAACTGGATCTTATTTTCCAGGCTTATAAAAAGTCGACCAAAAAGCACTTTTTGACTAGACTACTGCCTGACTCGGTGGCTCAGTGGTTAGTAATCCTGAAACCTGGATCAAAGAGGCGTGGGTTCAATTCCCACCCACGGCAAGTATTTATGTGATGAACATAGGTGTTTTCCCTGTGTTCTGGGTGTTATTTAGGTATTAACTATAGTATGTATTTAAAAAAATGTTATTGTATTATATCAGTCTCTGGGAGCCATATGACAAGCTTTGCTTAGTTTGGTGTCCATGTGTAAAATGTGTAAGATGTCTCCTAATATTTATTTATGATTATTAATACTATTTCTATCAACACACCGTTTGTATCGGAAAATTGTACTAACTATGTATCTAGATAAATAATAATAATAAATAAATATTAGGGGACATCTTATACACGGTCTCTGACCCCAAACTAAGCATAACTTGTGATATGGCTGCCTGAGACTGATATACTACATATACATATTTTAAATACATACTTATATAGATAGTACCTAAATAACACCCAGACACAGAGCAAACACCTATGTTCATCAAACAAATTTTTGCCCTGGGTGGGGATCGAACCCACGCCTCTTTGACCCAGAAGTCAGGGTCACTAACCACTGAGCCACCGAGGCAGATACATAGTGTGATTTAACAGGCTTCAGATCTCTTTGACAATTTCCCCGAAAACCTCCGTCCTCTAAATGGGCTCTTTGATACCCAATACACAGTAATATCACACAAGTAGTGATATCGACCTGAGAGTAGCTAGGTATCACTTGAGTCAGCCACTGTAAAGGTGAGACCATAATGGAATAATGTTTCGCCAAAACCAATATTAGAAAGCATGACGTATTCCTTGGTGTATTGCTATACGGCGCACATATTATAAAATATTATTATAGGTATATATGGACCTATTTCAATGACCTGCTTTTAGTTTTTTTTTTTTTAATTCGTATAGGTTTGCGTTTGACTACACACTGCCTGATGTTAAGCAGATATGCGGTCTAGGCTGTACCACGCTTACCTAGAAGATACCTATTTACTCGGGTATTTGAAGACACCTACTACTTTAGACACCTACTACTACTTTAGCGGGAAGACAGACTCAGGCAAAGTAGTAATCGCTAATACACGTTTATTCACATCGTTTTTCTTCGCCGTTCGAAGCCGTTGGAAAAAACCGGACAAGTGCGAGTCGGACTCGCGCACGAAGGGTTCCGTACCATGTTGGAGCCTCCATAACCCCATTCCTCTTATCGTTATTAATAGCGAGCAAAAAACTCCTAAAAAATCACGTTTGTTGTATGGGAGTCCACTTTAAATATTTATTTTATTCTGTTTTTAGTATTTGTTGTTATATGTGTGCGGCAACAGAAATTAATCATCTGAGAAAACTTCAGCTGTCTGGCATGGTTCATGAGACAGACGGACAGATGGACATCGGAGTCTTAGTAATAGGGTCCCGTTTTTACCCTTTGGTTACGGAACCCTAAAAATACATTATTGTGCTAAAATATTTATGTATAATTGACACGAAAATTAGATAAATACCTATACGATCATATTTTCCCTTCTCACTTTGCTAGAGATAACGAATTTGAAAATTGGTTTCTAGTGTTTCTAATTAATTGTATTTTTAATTGATTTGAACGTTCCTAATTTTTTTATTAATCCAAGTATTTTATCTCTAAAATTTGATCAGATATCTTTTTGACGCACGCTCGAAAAAGTGTCATGTTCCGCCTGAGTCGAGCAAGCGAGATCGCGGATCAAGAGATAGATCATGATCACGTTCAAGTCGAAGCCGCCGTTTCAGTTGTTGATTCAACAATGTTTTCTTATGACTTCATCACGTAAAATTATCGTCCGCAAACCGACTTTACAGTCAACCAATTTTTTCGAATCGAAAATAAGTCCGCGCTTGACAACCAACTCGCCTAACGATAAGCGATATTGTGATCGAAAAGCACATAGACTTGGAAGATGGGATCTCTTAAATGAATCTGCTGAACTTCGCTGCCATACTAGATAATCTAGATATTACGCAGCAGGCACATAGTGGCCATGGCCATTAGCTAGTAATATCTTACACGTAAGGTTTTTGAGATGCTATTTTACGTATATTCCCAGTAGTACCAGTAAAGTAGTCCCATGGTGATATTACTGGTGTTTTTTCCCCACAAAATCTATTAATTGGACTACTAGGCTTGTTTACTTAAAAACTATTTACTCTGCTTTATAAATCTAGTGTAAACGCAGCTTTAAAACCCTTTTAGTGATGTATTGTACCAGGGTTTCAACGGATATTGTTACAAAATTATTGGGAATCCGTAATTTTATAGCAACTGGTAAAGGTGTATAGGGTCAAACAACGATGGAAAAGTACTTAAGGGTTAAATTAGTCGATGGGGGAAAAGGGAGGTCAATTCGTGGAGAAAAGGTGAGGTCATTGAAAAGAGAGGTCAAGTCTCACAAGACTGACAAGTAATAGAAGTATACTCAAATAAAAACTACGTTCCAGCTATCTTATTCATATCTGGTTATACAGCATACGCAGCATTAATAACGTTTGAAAAACATATCGCCAGAACAGGCGGAATCAAAAAGGCGCTTAGAGTACTCAAAGACCACAAAGAATGGATACCTAATTTAAAAAATAAAACTGGAATATGTGCACGCAGAAGACCAGACATACTAGAGACAGCTACTGATTTCTACCGGGACCTCTATAAAAGTAAGAGCACTGTACCAACTACTAATTTGTCAGATGACGATGAAGTACCACCAATAATGCAAAGAGAAGTAGAAAAGGCTATCGAAACACAAAAGAGAGATAAAGCACCAGGTCCCGACAATATAACTAATGAGTTCTTATTGGCAACGAAAGAGGTAATCGTCAACATTCTTACCCAAATATTCAACGAAGTGCTAAGCAGCGAACAAGTCCCAGAACAATGGCTGACATCTACAATAACATTACTGCATAAAAAAGGCGACAAGAGCGATATAAGTAACTATCGACCCATAAGTCTAATGTCGAACATTTACAAAGTCTTTTCCAAAGTACTACTAAACCGCCTCACAAAAAAGCTAGACGAAAATCAGCCAAAAGAGCAAGCAGGATTTAGGAGAGGATATTCGACAATAGATCATATTCATGTAGTTAAACAAATTATCGAAAAAAGTAAAGAATATAACATGACTTTATACTGCTGCTTTGTAGATTATAGCAAAGCCTTTGATTCGCTGGAGCACGAAAAAATATGGCTAGCGCTCAAAAACCAGGGCATAGAACATAAATTTATAAGGATAATTAGAAACATCTACAATAATTGTTCAGCAAAAGTTAAATTAGAAAAAGAAGGGAAAGAGATAAATATAGAAAGAGGAGTACGCCAAGGAGACCCTCTATCTCCCAAGATATTCTCAGCGGTCTTAGAACAAATATTCCGTAACTTAAATTGGGAAAAATATGGAATAAACATCAACGGAGAAAATCTTACCCATCTAAGATTTGCAGATGACCTGATACTGTTAGCTAATAACCCATCAGAACTAATGTTGATGATTAGAGATTAAGAGACCGAAAGCTTCAAAGTGGGACTATCGATGAACCCTCTCAAGACAAAGATCATGACAAACAGCAAAATGGAGCCAATTATAGTAAACGGGAAGAACATAGAATATGTGCAAGAATACACTTACCTTGGCCAAGTTATTTCACCCTCAGATCAAACTACAAAAGAAATTGAAACAAGGATCGGTAATGCTTGGAAAAGGTACTGGACCTTTAAAGAAATCATGAAAAATAAAGAAATGAGCGTAAAAATAAAAAGAAAACTTTATAACACCTGCATTCTCCCTGTTCTAACATACGGGTGTCAAACTTGGGCTTTGACTAAAGCACACCTAAAGAAACTGGAAGTCTGTCAGCGAGCAATGGAGAGAAGTATGTTGAGTGTGAAAAAATCGGATAAAATCAGAAACACGCTGATCAGGAAAAAGACAATGATACAAAATGTTACGCTAGTCATAAAAAAGAACAAGTGGAGATGGGCTGGTCACACACTTAGAGGGGTGGAAAAATGGAGCAAAACAATTATAAACTGGCTTCCGAGAGAGAATAAAAGGAAACGAGGAGGCCAATTCAAAAGATGGAGCGACGATTTGAAGGCTATCGCTGGAAAGCTTTGGCCAAGAATAGCCCGAGATAGAAAAGAGTGGAAAAAGTTGGAAGAGGCCTATGCTCAACCAGAGCAAACGGATACAATTATTAATTAGTTATAAGTTAGTTTATTTAAGTTTAGAATCAATCGTATATTAGTATCTGAAATAAAGGCTTTTTATTTTTATTTATTTATTTATTATATACAGCATACGCGAGAGTGGAACAAAAAAACGGAATGTCTGTCGCATACGTCAAAATCACCAGTTGGAATGTCAAAATAGTTGGTTCCACTGGGTGTTTTGATTTTTTCGGAAATTTAAACTCTCTATCTCAAGAAAGAAGGTTCAAATCTCTGATCATTTTATCTTCCTACTTTTTAACTTTTTGAATTTGGACACCCAAGATAGCTCAATGCTAGTTTGTGAAACCCTTCGAAATTACGTAAGTTCGGGTGTATGTGTATCTTTTTCTAACACCCTTAAAATTTCATATTTAAAATGGGACAAAGTGATGTATATCTTTTGCTATTTTAGTAAGGGTTCTATTACTTTAGTTCTTATTCTATGGGTCAAGTAGACCGTCACGTTCAGCAAGATAAAATTGACAACTCCTATGGGACAGTGCCTTAATATTATGTACTTAGCAATAATAAATACAAAACATAATTCGAAATAAGATTAAACAATAAAATGAAATATATTCGACTTGCCAATATTGGCTGACAACAAAGCTAAATTGAAAATAAAAACATTTGTTGAACAATAAAGTATTTTCCGGAAAAACATCAACGTATACCGTTAATTTCCGGAATTGGATGTATACGATCCGGAATTGGCCTAATTGTCCATTAAAAGGAGTTATTGAGCCTCACAAATGATACAGTTATTATTTAAAAATGGTTTTACTTAGGGGCGTAATGGAAATATTCATATTCTGTTCTCATACCTTGTATGATATTCAGTTAAAAATGTAGTGGGTACACTACATTTTTTTGTAAATATTGAGACTATAATATAGCCTATGTTCACCGGGGATAGTGTAGCTATAACAGTGAAAGAATTTTGCAATTCGGTTCAGTAGTTTCGGAGCCTATTCGATGCTAACAAACAATCAAATCTTTCCTCTTTATAATTTTTAATATTGTCTTTGGACGTCCTACTGACGTCTGCTTTAATACCTTCGACAAGTATTAAGAATTTAAAAAATGCAGGTTACTTAGTTATGTACAATTTTCTAAAACAACATTTTGGAGCAACCTGTAGTAACCTATCTAAACATAGGTATTTTGATTATTCTAATGTCAAAAAGGCATAAATAAGTTTATATAAGTATGAAACAAAAGTTTTCAGGGTTCATATTATGTGTATATACCTATCTTGTATTTTTATCTTCTACTCAAAATTGTGAACAGGTAAATCGACTTAACTTTATCTTTATCTTTTTAGTTTACTTTGTTGCTAAATGCTTACTTTTTTTTACTTCTCAGTTTTATAAAAGGGTGTTTTCTATTTGAATGTATTTTATAAATAAATGTTCAAAAGTCCTTAATGTTTGCATTCAATTTTACTTAGAGCTTTAAACTAACTTAATTTACTTAAAGGTTAAGTACAAACAGTTTTTCATTAATGCTATTTCTCTAAGGACTTAATATGACATAAATATCGTAAAAGCTTTTCAACAGGATCACTCGAAAATATCTTTAAAAGAAAAAGTATGTATTTAAAGGAAAAGTCGTGAATTTAATAAAAATGAAGGACTCTAATATAAAGTTGTAATGGTCACTTTATTTAATTACAGAAAAAGTTTTAGCTGTTCTAGGCGATAAATCAGTCTAGCCTTCTCAAACTTTTTGCTTGTGCAGATACATTATTGGTAAAATAATTTGTCAAGTGCGAGTCGGACTCGCGGACAAAGGGTCCCGCACCGTATGGAAACCTCCCTTAATATACTTTATTTTATTTTACTAATTATTTTTGAAAGGAGTACCTATACCACTTAATATTTCAAGCATCTTCCTGTTGCCGTTATTAAATTAAGGGGCGCTCCCACACAACAAATCTGATTTTTAGCCGTTTTTCGCTCGATAATTATTAATGAAGGTGACAGATAGATGCTTGAAATATTCGCAGAATATTTATTTAAATATGCACTATAAAAAATATATTTTAGGGGGGCCCATTACAAGTACCGTGATTTTTTTACTCGGTATTAATAACGGCAACAGGAAGATGCTTGAAATTTTCACAGAATATTAAGTTGTGTTAAAAATATATATTTAAATTAAAATATATTAAGAGGGGCTTCCATAGGGTGCGGAACCCTTCGTGCGTGAGCCCGACTCGCACTTGGTCGATTATTGGAGTAAAATGAATCTTTACAATTTTAGATCAATATAATAGTATAAAGGTGGGCATACACGATGCGATGATTTGATCAAATTTTCGCTTCATGCCAACTGGGAGCTCATTCAGTTAATTCAAAGGTAGGAATTGGTAGTTAACTATTTGTACTACTACCTGAAACTGGGCGCACAGAACGCGATGATCGCATCAATTCATCAGATCAGTTCAGTGGAGGCCAAATATAGGTAGTTAACTATAGCTGGTTAGTAGTTATTGAGGACCTTTGAATTAATTGAATGAGCTCCCAGTTGGAATGAAGCGAAAATTTGATCAAATCATCGAATCGTGTATGCCCACTTTTATACCATATTTGAAAAACCTTGACAATCACAGACCTATAAAAGTTGCTATAATGCCCAGACGAAATGTCGTGTTGTACACCACTAAACCTTCGCAATGAAATAAATGTCCATTCCGTGATTTCTTAATATAAGTCCGGGATATTTTCCGTGGCGTTTGAGGTTTGACACGAATAACACAATGTTTAAGGAATTTTACCTTTTCGTGCCTTATTTAGAGCTTGTTCTGTTTGAAGGATAACTTAATTTGGAGGTCAATCGCCGCAACTACTTAGATTAACTTTAACCTTCTTACCACCCCTACCAATGGACTACTAAAAAAGTGTGTACGAGAGAAAGGAGTTTATGATGACGTATGATAGAGTTAAGCGGCGAAAAGAAACGTGCAGTGCCGACCCCACCTAGTGGGATAAGGGCAGGATGACGATGACGTAAATACAAAGCGATTTGACTCTTAACTTGATGTGATCTTTTTATTTTATTTCGAATAGGTTTGCGTTTGACTACACACTACCTGATATTAAGCAGATATGCGGTCTAAGATGTAACACGCTTACCTAGAAGATACCTATTTGAAAATACTAAAAATAGAATAAAAAAAATTTAAAGGGGGACTCCCGTACAACAAACCTGAATTTTCAGCCGTTTTTCGCTTGATATTAATAATGGTAACAGGTAAATGCTTGAAATAAACACAGAATATTTAGCTGCATGATTACTTTAATAAATCACTAAATTGAAATAAAATAAATACTTAAGGGGGGCATACAGTACGGAACCTTTCGTGTGCGAGTTCGGCTTGCATTTGGCCGATTATTTCTTGAAAATGTGCTAGAGTTGGTGTAAGTACTAAAATCTTAATCAACTATTCTTATTCAAAAGGTTAACGCTGGCTGCCATGTACGAGTAAGACGAGTACATTTTATAATTAATCTACTTTTAAACTAACAACACAGCTTCAGGGCCAGATCAACATTAACTATACAATTCGCAAGGTAAGGCCACTACAGCTCTCTCAAACGAAATTAAAACCACCTCTAATCCATCTTTAGTTATACTATTCGCTCACGTAAGTACCAAGGTAACATGGCCAGTCTGCACAGCCGAGTTCTCTGTCCCTGTGATACTGCGGTTAGTCCTATCCAAACAAAACCTTCCTACCCTCAGAAAATTAGTTTAAACGTATTTTTCAACCCCTAGTAATTACGGGGAGCACACAAGAGTCCCTTTGTAATTTATGCAGAGGAGAAGATTACGCACACCTTGTGTAAAGAAGGGCATGTTAAAGCTACAGTAATGGTATCTATGCAGTATTCTGTCTTCATACAAACGGTCGGAACGCGAATCATACCTACGCGTCTCGGAGTTCGGTAAGTAGGTACACAACATTCGGGCTTATTCCACAAATCCCCGGCTTATTCCACAAATCCCCTTAGATGATCCCCTGCGAAGGGGATAAGTGGAATTTTTGTCCATTTATCCTCTGCGGTTTTGCGTAAGGGGATTTTTGGACTTTTTGTCCACAAATCCCCTTCCGCAATGCCGCAGGGGATTTTTGGACTAAAGGTCTACAAATCCCCTTAATCAATATTTAAACACTTTTGAAATAAAATACCAGAACGTAAATAATCGTTTTTTTTGTACATAATATACGAGTGGAGAACAAAATAAAAAAAATCATCTTCGATAATTTTGTTTCAGTGTTGATATATGTAATGTCTCATACACATATTTCCAAATATAACAATATTTGGAATAGTTAAAATATCACAAGAAATTATATTTTCACATGAATCACAGATTGTTTGTACAATAATAATGAAGATTTTAAACCTAGATGAGTTACGTTGAAATGAATATAGGTATAAGTGGTAATGAAATACAATAAGTAAAACACAGAAATCATATTATTACATAAATACTTTTAAAAGTAACTTCTACAATCCCAGATTATAATAAAGATTTGTTACTATAATGAAGACTATTTAAATATGTTAAATGACTTCGCAGGGGCGCACCGTAGTGACGAATGTGTGGGTTTGTAATCGGTAAGAGTGCGATTTTTCTACCAGGCGAGCAGCCCTAGCGCGTGTTACGTACTGCATGGCCTTGCGGGGCTTTAGGCATTCATTTCAAGGACAGGGCCGCAATACTGCACAGATACCATTACCTTGGTAAGGCAAAGGATAACGGGGTACCGTTCCTTACTTTGCCCCGAATTGGCCCACGTTACCCCCAGTGGGACAAAGCAGGGTAAAGCGAGGCAAAACATGCGTAATACGAACTGTTCAGGTTTTTGCATGCAAAACATTGTAGGACCTGAGTTTATAATGTATGAGATGTTCCTGAATGTAGGCGAAGGTCGAGTCTTTAGGGATGGGCGTTACAGTCGTTTTCAAGACTGATTTGAGATACTCGTACATTGGGTGGTAGGAAAAATATAAAATCATCGTAATGTACCTACATATATTATGGTCTTAGGAAAAATACGAAGTAGACTCACAAACTATAGCGAAGTTTTAACATACAGTTTATTGAGCTTAAGAAACAAATTCGTGAGATTTAAAAGTACAGAAAATTGTTTTATATTTTAACTAAAACTAAATATATTTTTTTAAGAAACATATTATTTTTAACAATACTTACCTAGATGAGGCTTATAAAGTCATATTTTTAGCACCCAAAATATCATACAAAACGTTAATTGACTCTTAACAAAAAATATAGAGCAGCTGATAATTTTCGTGAGTTTGAATGTGGTCCCATAGCAAAATCGCTTAAAACAATGAGCATAATAATATACATCTTTGAAAATCTCAGAATTTGTAAAACACCTATTTGTGGAAACTGTAACAAGCGAGTCTCGTCTTCAACACGCAGCCTCTGCTGCGAGTGTTTTTTTTTTCAAGATTTACCTTTTTGAAACTTCAAAACTGCAAAACCAGCCCACCTCTTAGGACGGGTTTTTTAATATTTAAACTGGTACATGTATGTGGGCTTATGTAGGTTCATTCAAGCGCAGGAGATGAAACCGGCCTTTTATCGCGAACACACAAAAAAAGGGCGAAAAATGGGAAAAACTAGAATTAATAAGCTCTAAATATTTTTCCGAGACTGACTTAGTTATAGTTTCACTTCGAGTCTGCTGATTTTCCGAAATAGACTCTCCGACTTGAGACTTCAAGACTGCAGAATCAGCCCTCCTCTTGCGAGGTTTTTTATTATTTAAACTGGTATATGTACCTATGTGGGCTTGTGTAGGAATATTCGAGCACAGGAGATGAACGCGGCCTTTCATCACGAACGGTTGTCACAAAGCGGAGCAAAAAAAAAGGATAAAGTAGAATTTATGAGTTCTAAGTAATTTTCCAAGACTTTAAGTCTGCTGATTTTCCGAGATAGACTCTCCGATTTGAGACTTAAAGACTGTATAATCTGCACAACTCTTACGAGGTTTTTTATTATTTAAACTGGTACATGTATGTGGGCTTATGTAGGTATATTCGAGCACAGGAGATGAAAGCGGCCTTACGTCACGCGTGATTGACATAGGGCGGAAATCGTGGGTTTTGTGACCTCGTGGAAATTCGCGCTTTATAAGCCCACGGAGATTTGCTATAAATTGTGTTCGGGATAGAAAATAATTGTTTGGGTAAATAGACGTAAGTAACAAACGCGTGAAAGTTGGGATAGATTGGTCTTTGTAGACATTAGAAAAAAGGTCAGTCTCAATTTCCGTTCTATAGGATTTTTCGCTCATCGTCCCTGTTTTTCGTGGATTTGTTTGGGGGGGTTCGTTAGCTTACAAATAAAAAACATCATGACTTCGGACTTTTAGATTTTCAAAAACACGTAAACAATAACTTCATCATTACCAACATACAACTATTAATGTATATGAAAAAAATTGTAACTATTTAGTCGACACATTTGAATTTGTCGCCCTTTTGCGGTGGCGGGGGTGGCGGCGGCGGAACAGGGGGGTTGGGGTTCACTTCATTGATATAGTCTTTGGGGTTCTTTCTCTTGCTCATACGGTGCTCGTGCTCTACCCACTTGTAGATAGCAATTCCAGTTATCAAAGCTGAAATGCATAAGGTTGCTTCTTGAGTGAGCTGTGCAAGGGTGCGTAGTTGTAAAATGGTGTGTGGAGTCAGTATATTACTGATATACAGTTCTATAGGTTTATTGGCATTTCAAACGAAAATAAAAAAGTAACAAATCTATATACGAAACACAGGTACTATATGATACCAGATGTATCTAGATAATGACCAAATCTTAAATTATAATAATTGTTTTAACTATGGGGCGAAATCGCTTCCAGCGATAAGGACGGCGTTTGCTTTAACTAGTTAAGTGTAAATTGTATTGTATTTGTATTTATATTTTTGGTGTGAAACAATAAAGTATTATAGTTATGGGACGTCTACTTCCGGCACGTACAACCCGGTCAGAATATCTGTGCACCTCGCTGGAATGCGGCGCCTCTCCCGCTTCCCCTGTCACCTCTCCGCGCACTCCCCGGTGCAACAGTACGGTTAGCATCTTCGTTGCCGACACACGTCCCGATAATAATTTACGTCCGGACGGTATACTAGACGTCCGGTAATGTATATACGTCCCGATAATTCAATATGACGTCACGAAGTCAGGTGCACAGATATTGTGACCGGGTTGTACCTCCTCTTTAGATATGCAAAACCCCAGCACATAAGGAAATGCCAGGGCATGACATGATGGCACCATAGCTCAGGACTGATGAGGTTGTAAAGTTATAGAATGGAGATCACAAATTGGCAAGCGCTGCGTAGGACGTCGACTCTCAAGACGGAAAGATCATCTAATTGAGACCGAAGTTCGAGCTGGATACAGGCCGCTTCCGATCGGTTTTATTGGAGATATCTACTGGAAGTCTATGTCTAGCAGCGCACGTCCAACGGTGGAAATGACAATGATGATATACGGCCTGATCACGCAATTAAGGGCCCGAAGAGGCCCGTCTTAACGCCCGCCGAAAAAACGTAGCGTGGAAAACGCCCGCCCACCAAGTACCAAGTAAGATATACGGCCTGGGGCCAAAAGTATTCGGCACTCCATAAAACACGTACAATTCATACAAAGTTAAGAAAGACGCCTCACAACCACCATTACTCTGTCGATTTTCCTTCGATACGTAGGTACGAAGCGGTTTGATTCAACATTTCTGATTCGTAACACCAGGGAATGGAACAATCTTCCTGCTTTCCTGTTTCCTAAAATATATAATCTAAAGATTTTCAAGATCAGAGTGAATGGGTATCTTCTAGGTCTGAATGCTTCATCTTCGACCACAACGTCGCTTACCATCAGGCAAATTGGTGGACAAGGGCGGACATAGACGCGTTAAAACAATTTTGCTAAACGATAGTGTTTAAAGCAATGTTAAACGTTTATTTCAAACTATGTACCTATTGATAGTTTTGAAGATAAAATTGTCGACTCGTAATAGTAGTTTATGCAACTGTCATATAATGAACGTGTTATATGCAGTTGCATACACTACTTTATCTTCACTAATAAAAATAAAATTAAAAACATATTGCGAAACATTAAATTCACGCGTACGTGTATTGTCACAGTGAACTTGGCGCCATTAAAATCTAACTAATGAGAGCGCAGCTGCGCGCGCAGGGCCAATCAGGAGCGAGCGCGCGATGTTTTAATGAGATTTTACGATATCGATGTGGATATTATAACATCATGTGAAATTGCTTAAATTGAGTGTTTTGTTGTCTGCGCTATAACAGTAGTCATTATAAGTCAAGTATTGGAAACATAAGTAGAATGTTACAACATTAGTGTAGATAAATCATTTTTCCATCTTCGTTGTGCTAAGAAAGTAGGTACTGTGTGTATTAATTATGCAGTTTAATATAATATAAATTATATCTGTATAGGTGTCTAACACTTTTGGCCAAGGATGTACAAGTAGCGGCACGCAAGTCTAGCGCTGAGAGTACTGTGGAAGGGATGGCTGCGCATGTTGACCGCCATACTAAACTCATGCGCAGCCACCCCCTCCACACTTCGCTCAGCGCTAGACTTATATGCCGCCACCTGTATGTGTATTTTGTTGCTTGGAAGAGTCATTCTGCAATCTTAATGAAGTCATCTATCCACTTTGTGGCTAAGATAAACGCTGCGCTAACTGTTACGGGAACAACAGATATGTGGTATATTCTTACGTGGTAACCAGGTTATGATGGTGGCCATGGTCCGCCTCACTACATTGGCCGGACCATGTTTGAGCATCCCAGCCAATGCTTTCTGTTCAAAAGGCGATAATTTGTAGTACACAATGCCGCGTAAAAAAGCTAAATTGCCAAATTCTTTTCCCATGTCGAAGACCTAGAAATACCAGGGATATTTTAAAATAAGCTTATTTTGATTTGTAAATATACAAAATTTGACAAAACACAAAGTTTGGTTTTCGTTTGGAATTTTTGACATGGGATAAACCAGAAATTTTCCTTCCGATACAATTTTGCTTGTTATTGACAAAGAGGTTGGTTATAATCACAGAGGTGGGTATAATACTAGTTGGGAGATCTGAAGTTTCAAACTTTCAAAGTTTTGTCTATGAAAGTTTGTATGAAGGGTACAACGCCAATACTAGTATTCTAACTAAGTTCGTATAGGCCGGGTGGCTAGCCCTGGTGTCAGAGTTTTTAGGCCGCCTGAAGGCCTCTGACCTGGCTAAACGGTTAAAACAACCGGGGCCTACAATTTAACGTGTCATCCGAGCCACGGCAGCGCTCAGATGGAAAATGCCACCCGCAGTCACCCATCCAAGTACTGACCGTGCGGAACGTTGCTTAATTTCGGTGATCGCTGACAATCACCTAATTAAATATTCACCACAGTATTCTAACTTATTATTATAAATCCAAAAGTATGTGATCGACGTTAATTTATGCATGAATATAGTTTTAAGGATGGAGAGTGCCATAGGTTACTAATTAATATTTGTGAAAGGTGAAACTGCGAGGTAAAGGTAGTATCACATATCTACCTGATCTGGAATCGAAACCAAGGCCTCTTAATTCAAAGGCAGACGTATTACACCAAGCTAGGATCTTCAATTACTTAACTCCAGTTGCAAACTAATGCACACCACATTTATGCTCGTTGCTTGCTTAGAGAACTTAAGCTAATACACGTTAACGGTTCAACGTTGCATTAATTAACTATATTTACTGAGTGGTGGATAATGTATTATCTTAGTTGGTATTGTGTATTTTGAATGTGCAGCCATTGTAACGTTGGTAAATACAACATTTAGCTTTGCACAATGTGAGGGACCTACAGGATAAATACAGTCTGCTGATTGCAGTGTTGGACTTACATTTTTTAGGTACATAAATAGTTTGACCAGGGGCGTAGCTACCGCCGTATATGCCGTATCAATTATACGGGGCCCCCGGGACACAAGGGCCCCCGACGGGAGTAAGCAAAAATTAATTTAAAAAAAAAAACAATTTTCTTTTATTTAATTGTGGATTACATTGTAATACAATACAAACAATTGTTCTTCTGATTTAGTAGTACTAGTAGATTTAAGAAATAAGTTTGCCGAAATAAAGGCAAGGAAATGTACATTTACATTGGATTGTTTGTTAAAATTTTGGAAAAAAGTAACAGATAATTATGATCAAATAAATATTTCTTTTAATTTTATGCAATCTTTACCCTTCATAAGGAGGGCCCCCAAACAATGTTTTATACGGGGCCCCGCCTAGGCACGCTACGCCACTGAGTTTGACTGCCTCGGTGGCTCAGTGTTTAGTGACCCAGACTACTGGATCAAAAAGGCGTGGGTTCGATTCTCTCCTGCGGCAAATATTTATGTGATGAATATAAGTGTTTGGTATGTAGTCATGTCGCCAGCCACCGGTCATGGCATATTTGTCTCGTAAGCATATCATGTTTACGTCTGGACACCCACGGCAAATGGCGTGATCATGAGACCACCGGATGCTGACACAGCGACTTACGACCACCCAATAAGTTAGACTAAGCTCTAGATTTAAATAACATTTTATTTTCGTCATGCTGTATTCGGTCACTGCGTGACACACTCGCCTTTTATAATTAATTGAATTTTAATTAAAATTAGTTTTTAAAAATACAAAGGGCGTTTCCCTAAACAAGTCTGGCGCAGCCTTGTGGATTTTCCACAATTTTCGCGAGTTACGGTGTTGCAGCTCCCCTAAATCGGTACGCGATACGGTGATTTCGCGAAGACGGAAAACTACGAACCAAACAAATACGACTCCCTGGGAAACGCGTGGACCTAGTGACCGGCACAGAATCAGGAGGACATGGGATCGAGCAGCCTAATGTGAGTAAACCTTTTCACATCCTGCTCTTATTTTCCCGTGACTTTTCCCAATTTTCCCCTCGATTTACATTATTGAGTGGAATAGCAGTAAGATTATCTGATTTTGTTTTACACGCAAATAGGTAATTAATCAGATTAGTTTTAGGTTAATTCTCTTAAATCACAATTATTAAGTGAATTAAAATATTAATTAAGTAAACTTTCCGCAATTAAAATTATTGTGCGAAATAATTTTAAGTAAGTTAAGTAACTGATTTGTTTTACACTTGTATCGGTAAAAATTCAGTGTAATTTAAGTAAGTAAAGTAACTTATAAAAATGGAATATAGAGTAATTCCCAAGGAAATTTTAGGTATAATTCCGAAGTATGACGGAGATGAACAGCAATTAAACTTATACCTTTCAAAATGTGATTATGTGGTCAACGGAAGTAGAATTGCGGGAAACCTAGCCCAAGAGCTATATATATTTCATTCAATTACCAGTCGGTTAACTGGTAGAGCCGCAACTCTACTTAGCGATCACCCAAATATAACCAATTATGAAGCTCTCAAAGAGTTACTTACTCAACATTTTGGCGACCCGCGCTCAGAAGAGTGCATTGCTATCGAATTAGAGACCCTTAAATTAAAAACCGGGGAAACATACATACAGTTTTGCCATCGCATACAAAACGTTAGAAGCTCACTATTTGCCAAAGTTAACAGACTCGCTGACGAAGGCATTAAAGCCGCAAAAATGATAGTATACAACAATACAGCTTTAAATGTATTTTTATACAACCTCCCAGAAGATATGATTCGCATTGTGAGGTTAAAAGGAGCCCCTTCATTGGAAGCTGCACTGAGTATCGTAACTGAGGAAGTTAACTTTTAGTTCCAATATGACGCCAAAAATAAATTACTTAAACAAGCCTCAGTACAGCTACCTACGATGAGCTCACAAGCTACACCAAAACCGTTCAGCGCACCTCCAGTTTTTAAGCAAAATATCAATCCGACGCCAATGCCGACATTTAAATTCGGCATTCCCCAGAACCAAGGTTTTAGACCAAATTTACCACAACAACCACGTTTCATGCCACCCATGCAAAATCCTCATAAATTCGGACAACCACAAGGTTTACCCCAACGTAATTTCGGCCAAACGCCCCCACAACGCGCACCGTTCCAGTACGGCGGCTACAGATTTGGTATTCCCCAACAACAAAATTTTAAATTCGGCATCCCGAACCAACACCACCCGAATGCCAATCAGTTCAAGTTCGGCATACCCAACCAGCAGATACAACCACCTAGACTTCAGGAGTCAGACGTCACGATGCGTACGGCACCTGTTAGGCAAAACTTTATGGTTAACGAACTGTTCTACGACGAGCCCAGTCAAGAACAAGCTGAGTATGGTTATGGTTACGAAGATAACGTAGAATACGCTATGAATGATTGTAATTATACTGAAAACGTTAACGAGTTCGACTATTCGTACCCTGTAATTGAAAACGATAGTAACGATACCGATACAGCCGCCCACGCGGAAAATTTTCAGGCAACAGCCTCGCAGAATGTGGTGAAATAATTAGTTTGAATTATTGCGATAGTATCCTTAAATTACCACACGTGGTAATCCCCGAAATAAACTCAAAATTCTTAATCGATACCGGAAGTAGCCGATCTTTTATTAGCCCCGCCAAAGCGCAAGAGTTTTTTGATGATTTTAGGTACTATGAACCATTTAAGGTGATTAGTACACACGCGCAAAGCACGCACAACGAAGTAATATATATACCCTTGCTGAAAACATTTAAAAGCACACTTCGTCAAAAATTTTACGTCTATGACGTAGACAAACGTTATGACGGCTTGATAGGGTCCGACCTTCTGTCGAGACTAGGCGCAAATATTGATATGCGTAACCAAATGTTGGTAACGCACAACGCGAAAATCCCAATTATCTACAATCCACCCTACGAGGTTGAGATTCCACCGCGATCTGAAATGAAAGTAAAAATTCCCACGGACTTGCAACATGGCGAAGCAATCTTAGATTTCTTACAATTTCAGGAAGGCGTCCGCATGCCAACCGCACTCGTCAAGTGTGAGAATTATTTTGCGGAAACAATTATACAAAACACAACAGAGACTAAGACCATTATAACGTTCAAAGAGCCTTTCCAAGTAACGGTTTTTGAAAACGAGGAATGTAAGGTAAACGTTATGAAAGATGACTGTGTGATTGATGAAATACTGAAAGAAAATTTAAAAAAATTACGCCTAGATCATACAAATAAACAGGAACGTGACGCTATTGCCAAACTATGCTACGAGTACCGAGATATATTCTATTGTGATCAACTACCACTGACTTTTACAAACCAAGTAAAGCACCAAATTAGAACAACCAATGAAGACCCGATATATATCAGACCATATAGACATCCACCGGTTATAAATGAAGAAATTCAAAAACAAGTAGATAAACTTTTGACAGACAATGTGATAGAAGAGTCTCACTCACCCTGGAGTGCACCTGTGCATTTAGTGCCCAAAAAATTAGATGCATCAGGCGAAAAAAAGTATAGAATGGTCATAGATTACCGACGTCTTAATGAAATAACGGTAGACGATAAATACCCTCTACCTAACATAACGGATCTTTTCGATAAAATAGGAAAATCCCAATACTTTACAACAATAGATCTCGCCAGTGGCTACCATCAAATTGAAGTAAATGAACGTGATAGGGCAAAAACCGCGTTTACAACACAAGCAGGACATTTTGAGTTTAAAAGAATGCCATTTGGCCTGAAAACAGCACCGGCAACCTTTCAAAGAGCCATGGACAATGTACTACGAGGCCTACAGGGTATGCATTGCCTGGTATATCTTGACGACATAATAGTATTCTCTAACAGCCTGGAAGAGCACGTCGAGAAACTTCGAAAGGTATTTGAAAGGCTTAGAAAGACAAACCTAAAGGTAACCCTGGATAAATGCGAATTTCTCAGGAAAGAGGTCCTTTACCTTGGACATACGATCACCAAAGACGGCCTCATGCCAAACGATGATAAAATAAAGGCAGTATTAAATTTCCCACTCCCGCGAACTGCTACGGAAATTAAGAGCTTTCTCGGCTTAGTTGGCTACTACAGAAAATTTATCAAAGATTTCGCCAAACTTACTCAACCCATGACCGCGTGTTTGAAAAAAAGAAATAAAATAGACTGTACCAAACAAGAATATATAGACGCATTCGAAAAATGTAAAGAGCTTTTAACAAACGCACCGCTCTTGCAATTCCCGGATTTCTCTAAACCATTCGTCCTTACAACCGATGCGTCAAATTTTGCCATAGGCGCAGTCCTTTCCCAAGGACCTTTAGGAAGCGACAAGCCCGTAGCCTATGCGAGTCGCACGCTAAACGATGCAGAAACACGATACAGTACAATAGAAAAAGAGTTGCTTGCCATAGTATGGGCAACCAAGCATTTCAGACCTTACTTATACGGAAAGAAATTTACCATTTATACAGATCACAGGCCGCTAGTTTGGGCAAAATCCATAACTGAACCTAATAGTAAACTAACAAGATGGAAATTGCGCTTAGCGGAATTTGATTACGATATAATACATAAACAGGGAAAACAAAACTGTAACGCCGACGCTTTATCCAGAATTAAGGTAAACGCACTAGGAGAAAGCGACAACGTTTCGATGAAAGTCAATATAGATAAAAAAGAGAAAAAAATTAAACGACAGCAACCTAGAGGCGAAACCGAACCTGTCCCCTCTACGTCACGAGAACAACCTACATCCATAATAGAACCGTCAACTGACTCTGAAGAGGTAATATCCATATGTAGCTCAGGCAGAAGATCTCCCTACTCGATTCCATCCGAAGGCAGCGTCACTGCAACAGCCTCTGAAGGCCAAGACGAAACAGATACTATAGGTACAATCCATTCAGCCGACAACTTAGACACCGATGGTATCCTTATATTACAGGAGGCTATAGACACCAAGCCTAATCAGATACTCATACACACATGGAATAGGAACGAATTGTCAGTCAAAGATTTGTCTAGAGATAAACAAAAGGTATTAGAAGTCCACCTACCCCTAAATAACACAGAACTGATTAAGCGATTCCTGAAAAATTATATCAGGCCCAAAATTAAATACTTTTTCTATTTTGAAGACCCAATACATCGCAGTCAGTTTTCGGAAACCAGTAGATTTCTTTTCCAAAAAGGAACAGTAAAGTTTTACGAGTGTACCAGGCGTGTAGTTTATGTAGAAGATGAGGAAGAACAGCGCCAAATTGTACTTAAATATCATGTAGGAAAAAATAGCCATAGAGGAATTAAGGAAACTCTGGTACACCTCAGACGCACATATTATTGGAACAATATGAGCGAAACAGTGTCATGCATCATAAATGCATGTGAATTATGTAAAAAAATGAAATATGACCGAAAGCCACTTAAACCGGAACTACAATTAACGCAAACACAAATCAGACCATTCCAAGAATTATTTATCGATACTTTCACAATTGATGGAAAATCATATCTGACAATAGTAGATGCCTTCAGCAAGCTGGGCCAAGCCTTTGAAATCAGCGCAAAAAGCACCCCTGAAGTGGTTAGAGCCCTTATAAAGTATTTCTCCTTGTACGGAACACCAAATAGAATCAGCGCAGACCCAGGTACTGAATTCAATAATGCATTGATGAAAGAAATGCTATCATTCCATAAAATAGATTTACACATCGGCACACCCCATAATCCTAACTCTATGGGGGTTGTAGAGCGATTCCATTCAACAATTATAGAGATATATCGAATTGCTAAGTACGAACAAAAGGTGACGGACGCTGCGTCTGTTATGAGTTATGCAATTATGTCATATAACCACACAATTCACTCTACCACAGGCCTCACTCCGTTTGAGGTAGTTTTTGGACACACTGAGGCAAACACGGCATTCCATGTAGACTTTAACAAACAATTTACGCAACAATTAGTAAAAGAACACGTGAGGCGAACGAAACATCTGTACGAATACTTAACCGACAAAATTATTGATACGAAAAAAGCCGAAATTAAGAAACGTGGGGGAGATACAGATTTTGACATAGATGTAGGCGATACGGTTTTTATCAAAGGGGTAAACGTTAGGCGAGGTAAAGACAAACCGCGATACCAAAAAGCTCAAATAACTGGAGCCATACATAGGAACGTCGTACCAGTTACTACTCAAAATCGAGCTACCAAAGTTCCTATTAAAGACATCAAGCGCCCTCCACAGGTTAATCCTCCTGGTGGCTCAAGCGGGAGCCTTCCAGCTGCAACGGATTGACAAGAACCCTGGACTGTTACCCATAAAAGAAGGTCAAGCAGTCGTAAGTCATGACACCTGGACTGTCATTAAGATCCTAGACTTAAAATCTTTATATGAGGAACTAGAATCTAATATTAACAATTACAAAAGTTTAAAAAACCAGGTAAAGAACTATTTTAAGGGCAACACCGTTGAAATAGACTTTACCGAAATAGAGAAGCAAACCGATTATACTATGAATATAACTATAGAAAAGTATAAAGAACTGATTCCGTCAATAAGATATAAGCGTGGCTTAATCAATCCCCTCGGTTCACTTATTAAAGCTATAACTGGTAATCTTGACAATGACGATGCTATAGAATACGAAAAATTGATTCAGGAAGTAAAGTCAAAACAAAATCATCTTGATACCAAAATGACGATAGTTGCCGAAATGTTGGGTACATTTACGAAAATGGCTAACTCTACCAAAAGCAATTTTGACCTCATTGAGGAAAGCATTCAAGATATCAATCGAAATCTCAACGACTCCAAATTAATACAAACCAATAACAGGGTTGTTCACATCTATAATGCATATATACATAATTTCCAAACCCTCTACTTAAAACTAAACGAGATTGAAACAGCTATTGCTTTTGCTAAAGTTAAACTATTACACCAATCAGTTATAGACACAGATGAACTAATCGCATTGTTAAAGAAAATTGAGAAAACTGAAAAACTTGTATTTACGGTAAACATGGAAAACATTGTTAAAATAGAGCAGTGTATAGAGATGAAAGCGTACATAAAACAAAATCAGATAAAATTTATTATGCATATTCCTTTAATACGAAACGAGGTTTTTAACTACATAAAATTGATTCCCTTACCCGTTCGTAATCCAGACACCGGCCTTACCTCTCTAATCATCCCTAGGCATCCCTATATCCTTGTGAAAGGGTTGAAAGCTAAGCCGCTCTCCCAGCCATGCCGTGAGGTCGACGAAGCCCGTTTCCTGTGTTTCGAAAATGACGCATCACCACTAATTGAAGACAAGTGCGTCACCGATCTAATGAAATTTTCCATGAATATTTCAAGTTGTCACCCGGTTCCCGTAATCATCAAAGACGTAAGAGCCGATTTAATACAACCCAATCGCTGGATCATTTACGCAAATTCCGACACACTCCTTACTAAATATTGCGAAGAAGAAACCACCCAAGACACCATAACCGGAACGTACCTATTAACTATGGACGACGACTGTGAAGTAAAGATAAAAGAATTGAAGCTCAAAAAACACCAAGATCAGGGAAAGAACGTTATTGACAGCAAGCTCATTCAATTACCTGCGACACTGCGGAACGAGTCAGACTGTACGCATGGGATGAGACCTGTCAACCTTAACGGAGTCGATCTTTCGGATACGCAGTTCCTGAATTATTTATTGCAGAAAAGTGGAAGTGAATTTAGTGATAGTGAAAGCCATTATAGTGCATTAGATCATAGGAGTGTTAGCATAGGAAACCTTATATTTTGTGTAATCCTTGTAATCGGCCTTTTATTAGTAGCATTTAAGCGTAAAATTAAGTTTTTATGTAAAACTATTCGGGATCATCCCCACCCTGTGGATAATCCCGAACTTGAGGAGGGAGGAGTCATGTCGCCAGCCACCGGTCATGGCATATTTGTCTCGTAAGCATATCATGTTTACGTCTGGACACCCACGGCAAATGGCGTGATCATGAGACCACCGGATGCTGACACAGCGACTCACGACCACCCAATAAGTTAGACTAAGCTCTAGATTTAAATAACATTTTATTTTCGTCATGCTGTATTCGGTCACTGCGTGACACACTCGCCTTTTATAATTAATTGAATTTTAATTAAAATTAGTTTTTAAAAATACAAAGGGCGTTTCCCTAAACAAGTCTATGTGTCTGGTTGTTATTGGTTATCTATCTAAGTATGTATTAAATAAGTATATTTAGTATTTCAGTTTCTGGCAGTCATATGGCTTTGCTTAGTTTGGGGTCAGAGGCCGTGTGTTAGGATGTTCCCTTATATTATTTTTATAGTTGTTAAATAATCGAAGATTATGAAGAACTTTTCTTTTTCGACCCCATAATCATCAGTTTAATCAGTCCTTCGTGCTATGTGCCCTGCCCACTGCTATTCCAATTTTCCAATTTGCTGGGCTATGTCGGTAGCTCTGGTTTATGTAGGGGGCTCCTCATTTCTGATTAGATCTCTCAGAGTAACGCAGAGCATAGTCCTTTCCATAGCTCGTTAGGCTACTTGGGGCTTAATAAGGCTAAGGCTTAATAATAAGGCCCATAATGAGAAACCACGTTTCTTTACTATAGATCATCACTATCAACACACACTGGTCGACTTCCCACTTGAGGCACTGAGGTGTGTCAGACGAGAAGACGTTATGCAAATTTTCTGAACGCTGTCCAGTCGAATTGGATTCGCTGATTGAACTCTTTCTTCAAATCGAACATAACAGTTAACAGAAATTTTTTTTTTACTAGGGTTCCATAATTCAAGAAAGGAACCATCTCAGAAATTATTTAAAGAAATAAATGCTTATTTTCATTCAGTAGAGAAGTTATTTCTCTAGAATCAATCTACTACCGTGGGCGTTTTTAACCAGAAAACGCTGAAGGGAGGGAATTGAATAACAAATTAGATCAGTTTGTTATTGAATTACTTCTTCTTATTGGATTTTGAGACACGCAATTTTGTGGCTTTTAGTAAAGTGTTTACGCGATGACCCGAAAAATTGGGTTTTTAGTTTACTGGGAGTTTGTTAGACTAGATTTGATATAGGGTGTCTAAAAATATGCCAAATGCGTGTAACTAAAAATAGATACGTGATTATAGAACAAATACGGATGTTTTGGCGGGAACGCGGAAAAATCGTGTCGCCGCATGGTATTATTTTGTTAAACTTGTGTTTTTATCAGTGATAATTAGTGAAAAATTGTGGTATTTCGTTGATTATGAGCTGATTCAAGTGCATGAGTGTAGGCATGTGATATAATGTGACGTATCATGTTGTTCCGTGTTGTTACCAAAACTCCATAGACGCCTCCAGTAAAGTCTCCACTGCTTTACCGAGGTATGACTTGGACTATGTTTGGACTTAACCGCGACTTTATTGGACTATGACGTGACTACGACTGACTATTTTGACCAAATATTATTAAAAAATATTAAAACTTTTTACTTGACACTGGCAAATGCACAACAATGCGACGCTAAAACGAAAAAGAAGAAGAACAAATACTGACACAATACACGATTGAATGTGTAAAATTTGTAAAGTAAGGTCTTGTAAGGTTAAGAGCTGTAGAGTTAGAAGCTTGGCTTTATATGACATCTAATAACTATTTAATAGTGCAAACTGGGTAATCTTGGCCCCATTTTACATGAACAAATTTTTGTGGGATATTAGTTTGTCATTTTTTTCTGCGCTCGATGTATTTGTGAGCCAACATAAACTAAAATGTGGTGTCCTATTCATTCGCCTAATATTGTTTGTCCTAATGTTGTTCTGCATACATATCTTGTCATAAAACTGTGTAGTCATAATATTAGATGCGCATAATTTTTCATAGTCATACTTGTATGTTGTCATATCAGAATTCTGGGGTAAAGTCATACATTAGGTCCGACGACGAGCGAAGCGATGAGGAGGATTAGGTTACTAGCGACCACAATGCCAGAACCAAATCGGCTCCTATTCAGTACTAGTAGTCTATATGCAAAAATATGGTTTTCGTATGTTATTATTATAAATTTTATGACATATGATACAAGGATTAGTGATATTAGGGATGCTGACTATTAGGAGCTACGAATATTAGGATGTAAATTTATATGACTTTCAATATTACAGCTAAACAAACAAATTATGCGAATCAATAGGGAACCCGAAAACGTTGCATGCGAATATAATAAGTACTAAATACAACCAGTAAATGGTGGTGCACCAATTCCAGAAAAAAAGTAGGCTGAATGGCTAGCTGGTATCAGAGTTTTTAAGCTGCCTAGTAGTCTTTGACATGGCTAAATGATTAAAACTAGCGGGACCAACAATTTATCGTGTTATCTGATCCACGGCAGCGTTATAAATGCCACCCGCGGTCACCCAACCGAAGACTGACCGTCTCAAACGTTGCTTAATTTCGGTGATCGCTGAGAAAACCTTGTCAAACCACGTTGTGACTGCTATAAATTGTATAAGACGAATCATACAAGTCGGCAGAAGTGAAGTTAGCTACAAGCTGCGCAATATCCAATCCTGACTAAATCCTATTAATATTTTAAACGTGAAAGTTTGTAAGAATGGATGGATGTTTGTTACTCTTTCACGCAAAAACTACTGAACGGATTGAGATGAAACTTTGCAGTAATATAGCTTATATATCAGAATAGCACATAGGATATGAATTATAATGATATTGCATAAATTTTCCATAATATAACTGTAAGTGTTAAGTAAGTAGGAAAAATTCTGCTATCTGCAAGCCATTCTAGAGTACGTTCTAGAGTACTTCAAGAAACGACAAAAAAAAACAACTGTCGAATCGAACAGCCGTCAAATCGTTTTTAGGGTTCCGTACCCAAAGGGAAAAACGGGACCCTATTACTAAGACTTCGATGTCCGTCTGTCTGTCTGTCACCGGGCTGTATCTCATGAACCATGATAGCTAGGCAGCTGAAATTTTCACAGATGATGTATTTCAGTTGCCGCTATAACAACAATTAACAAAAAAACTAAAAACAAAAAATAACAAAAAAACTAAAAACAAAATAAAATAAATATTTAAGGGGGGCTCCCATACGGTACGGAACCCTCCGTGCGCGAGTCCGACTTGTACTTGGCCGATTATTAATTTTCCACCTCCTTTATTAAAGTAGAACCTCGGGCTTGAAAGACGGAAAGTGACATAGTCTATTTTTTATCCCGGATAAATAAAGGGTTCCCATGAAATAGCACAAAATCAAAATTCATGCGGGCGAAGCCGCGGGTAAAAACTAGTCTCACATAAAGTTGCGCGTTGATTTGGTTTCGTGCAGCTTATAGCTAACTTCACATCCACCAATTTGTATGATTCGGATTATAGTTTACGAATTTAGCAAAAATGGCTTGTAAAAATGCTAATAGTCCCTCGGTAATACATACATTATTCAATAAGTAAATCCAATATCGTACATTGCCAAGTAAATTTGTGCGTTCGCAAATTGATACGAATTTCGTATGAATTCAATTCTCTAAATGATTTGCTCTCCGCTCGAGAGAGTCAAGAGTGAATGTCTAATGTAGAGCACTTCATTTGACTCTCGTCTTATTATCTAGAGAATAAATATTTATTGAGCTATCTTTATTTGCCAAATTCTCATTATAAAAGATAAAAAAAAAAAATTAATATCAAATAGTTTCCAATAAAATAAAATCTAAGGAAGCAATCACACAAATTTTGTTGGGAAAAAAGATGGCCAATAATTATAAGGGGACATCTTACACACGGTCTCCGACCCCAAGCTAAGCGAAGCTTCGGATAAAGCTGCCTAAGAATGATAGGTATACTACATTTAAACATTTATAAATACATACTTATGCATATAACTCCAAAAAACTAACTGAAATTAATGAATACTGATACAGAAGAATAATCAGTATTTATGCATTATTTATGCATTATACAACTCATAATAGCTCTATGCAGTATTTTATGATAAAATTACACACTTATTGTAGAAGTTTTCGTTTATATTTCGTTATTTGACGGAGTATTGTGTATATCCAAAAAAAAAACAAATCAAAATTTAATTTTCGATCTCATCTGTTCAATAAAGAAATATCAACTTTATTATTTTCGATACATTATACTCGTACCTACGTGTTATGGATCATGATTGATAAATGCTCAATATTGTTTTGAGAAATTCAACACCTATGTATTAACGAATAAATAAAAAAATAATCGTTTCTTTCAGACAATCGAATTGAATTCATAAACAAATGATCAAATAATACTAAGTAGAGTTTTATTATTCATAGTTATGCACTTAAACTTGCAAATGTAAAAGTGAGACCGCTGTGGCCGGCTGTAAGGACGTTAAATTGATAAGTTAATATAAATAATAGTAATAATATTTGCCACAGAACTAATAACTAGCAACCAGAGAGATAGCGCTGTTGTCACATGAGGCAACCTCAACCACAAAATTTATGGAAAATCTTGCCCAGAACTGTCAAAACTGTCAAATATGTATTGGAATTTGACACTGTCGGGAGAAAAACACGGCAATAGTCACTGAATCGAGATATTTTTTGACCGATGAACCACCGGAGAAGGTACTCAATTCGACGCATTTATATTTTTTTTTACAACGCATAACTTTTTTAATAGTAGTCCGATTTCAATCATTCTTTTTTTATTGGATAGAGTATACTTCGAAATTGGTTTATTTAACTACCCATTTAAATTTTATCGAAATCGGCTGAGCCGTTTTTGATAAATCATCAATAATGTGAAAATGCTACATCGATCCGTGCGTAATATTCGCGAATTCTGTACACGGGTGAAGTCGGTCATGCTATTTTTTGCGAAAAATAATTATCTAACTCATAAATCAATGCATCTCCTTTAGAATTTCCCGATCGACCACATTATCCCTGTGGTTGTAATAGCTCTGTGGTATTTGCGTAAAGTCAAACAGTATAATATTGACGCACGTGTTTTATCGCGTCATTCCAAGGAAAGAAAAAATCAGTTATTAGTTTTTGTACCATTTGTCATATTTTATGGTGTTGCGAATGAAAAAAAAGGGTATATATGACTTGAGTCACGTGTGTATTTCATTAGTTATTTAAATTAACTGTCATAAGATATTATCGTATTAAATGATTTGAGATTTATGCTTACACAATTTATCAATCTTTAGTAGGTATGTATATTTAGATTTATGTTTTACTACGACTTAACCTGACCTTTTACCGACTTCCAAAAAGGAGGAATTACTACGTTCGTCTGTATGTATTTTTTTGTGTATGTTCATCGATAGCGATCAAAAAAAAACTTTTTTATTTTGAAAGGGTATACTCCCGAGGTTGTCCCATTTAGGCTGAGTCGTTTTTGATAAATCAACAAAATTTACATAGAAAATGTATATCGTGCAAACTATTCAAATTCTAAATACGGTGGAAGTTGGTGGTGCCCATTTTTGAGAAAAATAAAATTATTGTGTGTCTGTGTGTGTATCCGCTTAGACCTTAAGTTTGTAAAATGAAACTAATCTATTAAACAGACTAGCAAATACAGGAGACACGTGACTCCAATATTCTTGCAGCTGGAAAAATATATTCACAGATATTTGCAACCACTTCAGTCGAAAAAAGTTTCTGCAATAAAATACGTCAGCTTTGCGTGCGGCATAACCCGCATAACTTACTTGTCTAGTTATAAATTTTCCGAAAATAAAGTTAGAGTTTTAGGCTAAGCGATCGTAAATAGTACAATTCATAACTTATCCAGGGAGCAATAACTTAGCAGAGGATTAAGTTATAATGGCGCGGCATTCTGACTGCAACTTATGTGCATGTGGCTTTTTCAAACTTTTTTATTTTACGGTACCAATATTACGCCAAATAAGGTTGCGCTTGCACAATGTGATAAAGAGTTTTGAAAATGGCGCGTTGATTTTTAGAAATAAGTACAAGTGACAACATAGACTGATGACTCGTCACCGACAGAAAATGGCGGTTGATTTTCTCCACGTGTGTCAAACAAAGCAAAGTGGATTAAATTGCATAATATCATTTAAATTCTTGTTTAATTTTTGAGTCTTGAGGCTAAGCACGCTACATAAGCGAAATAAGGGGTAAACTACTACTTATTTTTTTAAAATTTGTTTTCGAATTTAGAGTTTAATTTAATATAAGCAATTCTCATTGTGGTTTTTTTTTATTTCGTTTCCATTTAACTTTTTTGTAAAACTTACCGTTGACGATTTATGGACCATTTAATGTTTTAATGTCCATTTAATGAAATTTCATTAAATGGGCAAGTTTTACGAAAAAGTTTACTGGAAACAAAAGATGCGAAATTTTATTTTCTACAATAATGATCTTAATGCTTTTTGCCCTTAAGTACATAGTTTCCGAGATATCGGCCAAAAACATTTTTTCAAGATGACGTGTCAGGAACGCATTCTCTGAACGGCCGAACTATAAGTAAGTTCGTATAGGCCGGGTGGCTAGCGGTGTCTGAGTTTTTAGGCCGCCTGAAGGCCTCTATCATGGCGAAACGGTTAAAACAACCGGGACCTACAATTTAACATGTCATCCGAGCCACGGTAGTGCTCAGTTGGAAAATGCCACCCGCCGTCACCCACCCAAATACTAACCGTGCGGAACGTTGCTTAATTTCGGTGATCGCTGACAATCACCTAGTCAAACTACGTTATGAGCTAATTACGCTCCATTGATTTTTCGACAGTAGCGCTCAGTTGTAAATGCTACCTGCGGTCACCCATCCGAATACTGACCGTGCTGAACGTTGCTTAACTTCGATGATCGCTAACGACCACCTCGTCCAACTACGCTCTGAACGCTATGAGATGGCGTTAGATGCAAGTTGTATCTATCTATCTAGTCTTATTGGATATATATAGGATAGACATATGGCTAGCATCGGCAATCGTTCACTAGGTGAAATAATAACATAAAAATAATTTGTGTTTGACGAAATAAACTGCTTCTTAAAATAATAACAACGTGCTTAGTTTCTTCAACATCGACATAACAAACAAAAAATCACGTTGAATTTCATCAGAAGTTCTAAAAACGTGTTTGTGTTTCCTGCGTCGAGTTCGTTTTTGCTAATTAATTTTTGGCATTCATTAACTTTTCCTTCTAGTGGCTTCCCGGCCAAAGTTCAACTTATTTACGAAGTTTGTAAATATACCTAGAACTTGTGAAACTTCTTGTTTTGTACATACGGATTTCGTAAATCATTAATAAAAGTGCGCAATATTTTATTCACGTATTTGGTTATGTTTCGTCAGAATCTGAGAATCTAAATTATTATATGGTTTTGAGATTTTAGTTCTTTTATCCAAATATTTTAATATTTGGGTTGGAATAAGTACGGCTAAAATGAAGAGAAACTCGCCCAAAATTCGGCAAGCGTGATTTGCCGCATTTTTGATTTTCTTTCAACGGCCGATGTGTAAATTAGTACCCAAACCAACATTGCTCCTTGACCCAAACCAAAATAGTAGTTTATGCAACTGTAATATAATGAAGGGTATTAAAACACGAGTGTGAGTTTATGAAACAAGCGCAGCGAGTTTCATAATAGTAACGAGTGTTTTAATACCCGTGTTATATGCAGTTGCAAACACTACTTTATCTTCACTAATAAAAATAAAAATAAACATATTGCGAAACATTAAATTCACGCGTACGTGTATTGTCACAGTGAATTTGGCGCCATTAAAATCTAACCAATGAGAGCGCAGCTGCGCGCGCAGAGCCAATCAGGAGCGAGCGCGCGATGTTATAATGAGATTTTACGATATCGATGTGGATATTATAACATCATGTGAAATTGCTTAAATTGAGTGTTTTGTTGTCTGCGCTATAACAGTAGTCATTATAAGTCAAGTATTGGAAACATAAGTAGAATGTTACAACATTAGTGTAGATAAATATCTTATTGGCACATCCCTTTTATTGTCTAAGTGTGTTGGTACATACGTCTTTAAAAGAAATTCAATGGCGTATGAGCTAAGCTGTCGAATACGAATTCACCGTAAGGTTCAGTATGGGTTAGTGGATTCACCCACTAACCCATACTGAACCAGCGTGGAGGAAATGGCTTAGTCACCCTTCGTGAGTTCTACAGTTGAATATAAATAAGGCCACTACATCTTAAAATAAATCTTGAACTAATAAAATAACAAAGAATCAATTCAACAAAAATGATATTGTCTTATTACTTTTTACTTACTTTTTACGCGAGTGGAACTTCAATCTAAAAGTTGTTCCTTTACTGGAACATTGGAAACGAAATATCTACAAGACAATTTCGCGCTATCTTTAGATACATGAGCCTAAAAGCGTAATTTTATACGCAAAGGGCTACGAGAAACTTCCAAAACATTCCGTTTCGAATAAAACCCGGACTGTTGTAATTATTTCTGAAGAATTTCATTCAACAGACCTCTTTGTCAGAGGCAAAGAGAGGTTAATATTTAATTTTCCGGAGTTTTTCTCTTCACAGATCAAAGTGAAATGCGGTATTTGGGAGATTAGAGGTTTGTACCTTGAATTTGAATTATTGTTCGTGTTGGTTCAGGTAATGCTCGTAATTAGGTAATAGAAAAGAGGTTTTGTGACACAATTTTTGGTTAATATTGTGGTTCTTATGATGGACTAGCTGCGCCCCGCGGTGTTACCCGCGTTAGCCCCAGGTAAAAAACTTTTTCTAAAATAAACCTAGCCTAAGTTACTCCTTATTATATCAGCTACCTGCCAATAAAAGTCCCGAAAAAAACAGTCCAGCCATTTCAGAGATTAGCTGGAACAAACAGACAGACAGACAAAAAATGTAAAAAAAAATATTTTGGTGTATGTACCGTATATATATTCATATACATGTAGTAAAATACGGTTATTTCAATATTACAAACAGACACTCCAATTTTATTATATGTATGTATGTATAGAAGATGTATAGATATATACCTATAGATAAGAGTTCAATAGAGGTCGAAACCGACACTGGGCCATCGTGATGGATAATGGATATGACCCAATCACCTCTGGCGGGTAAGTCTACGTCCTGCAGTGGACTATTAAAAAAGGCTGGTACAGAAGCCAGAATTTAGTTGTTCTTGTCAAAACCTACCCCGTAATTCATGTATGTATTTTCAATTCTATATTCTATGAAAATGAAATGAAAATGAAAATATTTATTTAACACAAACATAAGAAAAAAAACACACACATGCTACATATAATAAAAACAATATTACTTATGTTTATGACAGTTTTATACAAACAAAACGTGGTACCGTGATTTCCGCACTAGGCTAGGCCAGTGTCGCGGAAATCTAATACGAATTTTCCATGTGATTTGGAACCTCTATATGTTGACATTTTTTTCTTTGCTTTTAAATTTCTGAATAATAAATAATAGTTTCTAATAGAGTAATAAATATAACTTTTAATATGGATTCACAGTAATTAGTAACCTGCTGAGAAACCTCAAAAAATCGTGAAACCGCTCACATTTCAATGGTGTTATGTCGTGGGCTCAAATTTAAATCCCGCACTGAGTTTTTGTAATTTATGTACGGATTTTCACATCACTGGCTTTTAAGTTAAGGAAGGAAACGAAGGAACATCGTAAGGCAATCTGCATCAATATGGAATGTAAGAGAAAAATTGGCATTTTTCTTGGCAGTCAATAGGCAATCTGCCTATTCCGGAAAAAAATCTTAGACGTATTCTATGTCCACCAATTACACGCTCTGAAACATTCTATGGCAAGTCGTTTGCTTTTCGGGCTGTCCAATTGTGGAAAACTTTGCCTGTTCCAATACGCAAAGCCCCATCTATTGCTGTTTTTAAGGAAAGCGTTAAAAAGCTTTACCTTTCACAGGTGCCATCGCAGTAGATATGTTGTTAAAGTTTATTCTATTTAATTGCTATATAGTTTTTATTTATATCAAATTGTATGTATTAGTGTATCTTATATTATTTTTATTTATGTTAGGATATACGTATTCGAATTTTAACTTGTTATGTAAGTATTTATTATTTGTAATAAGATTTTTTTGTCTACTCTCTTTTGCTACTCACTCCGTTTTTTTCTATTTTTATTAATTCCTCTCTAGATGAAAGGGTTGCCTGGAAGAGATTGCTATGAGCAATGAGGCCGCCCTTTGTTGCACTAGTTTTAAGTCGCTTCTTTTTTCCTTTCTGTATATTTCTTCTGTATTGTATTTTAGTGTCAACAATAAAGAGTTCATTCATTCATTCATACACCATCAAAAAGTAATCATGTTATATGCAATAAACATTACCTATATGGTCTCTCGCTATATTTACCAATACGTAGTCACCATTACATATCTTGTATTATCTTACTTGATAGCTTTTGTCCGAAGTTTGGCCCGAGTGATATTTTGGTTTCAATGTTCTTATAGAAATTATTTTATTATTCCGGAATAAAAACGACTATAAAGGATACTTTTTGAACTTTGAACTAAGTATAGTTGAATGCAAAAAATCAGGTCAATCTTTTTTCCGTTACTGCGTGAAAGAATAACAAACAAATCAATAAACCAACCAAGACAATTTCGGATTTATAGTAAGTAACTAAGGATTCTTCATTACACAGAGGCTAACTTTTATCCTATATATCCCTTACATCGCCATTAGTATGGCATTATCACCCTGAAATCAATTAAATGTTGACATTTGACTGCCTCGGTGGCTCAGTGGTTAGTGACCCTGACTTCTGGGTCAAAGAGGCGTGGGTTCGATCCCCACCCAGGGCAAACATTTGTGTGATGAACATAGGTGTTTGCTCTGTGTCTGGGTGTTATTAAGGTACTATCTATATAAGTATGTATTTAAAATATGTATATGTAGTATATCAGTCTTTGGCAGCCATATCACAAGCTCTGCTTAGTTTGGGGTCAGAGACCGTGTGTAAGAAGTCCCCTAATATTTATTTATTTATTCCTTGTTTATCTCCTGTAGTCTTCCTAAGACATGGAGATTTAGGAAAAATGAGCTATTTGAAAATCTGGTGCTACTTCAATTAGAATTCACATTTTAAGACATCTTTTCTGATCTTAGAAATCCGAAAGTAGGTTTGCTGGTTTATTGGTTTGTTTGTTAATTTTTTACTCAGCAACAAAGCAATGGATCGACATGATTTTCAAATAAATAAAGATCAAGGTCCGGAGAGTCTCATGGGCTACTTTTTATCCCGGAAAAATTAAGGATTCTGTGGGAAAACGCGGGTAAAGCCAGTCTCAAAGTATAATAGGGTTATTTCTAATCAATTAGCATTCTTTTAGGGGCTTATACTATACATCAAAACTAACCACTTTTGTTCTGCTACTTTTGTGAAAACTCAGAAAAAAAACAGCTATTCCATACATTTTGTCGAGGTTGAACGTTATTTTTCTATGGAACAACAACTTTTCTTTTTGAGAATAAAAAAAGTCGTAGAACTAAAGTTGTTCGTTTTGATGTACAGAATAAAAAGGATGCTAATTGAGTAGAAAAAACCCTGTATATCGTTTAGAAATATCAAAATTGGAAAGACAAATTGAAAAGACAATTTTTTTGTCCCGTTAATAAAGCAGACATTTTGATTTCCTGTAAGGACAAATCCGGGCAGATTATCCACTCTCCATTATTCATGAGGTCGTCAGCTTCCTTTTGGCTACTCTAAATACATAAAACCGTCATATTTTCTGTTAGTCTCGTGAGGAGACCTGCATTTACATAAAGAGCATGGAAATCTGGGCAAAATGAGCTATTTGGAGGTCTAATGCTACTTTGAGATCTACTCGTATCTGTGTACAGAGCGTTGAGCAGTTTTAATTCAGTACCTACTCGTACCGGTTCCTTCTCGATAACCGTTCTTTCGATTTTAATGGAAATTCAAACACACTAAAAATTCAAAAGAATCGGAATTACACATTCCGATTCTTTTGCATTTTTTTGTGTCTGAATTATGATCTTGAAAAAAGCTCTAGACTGGATGAGGTATTTAGATAGAGTTTTATTTATAACATAATTTATACGTACGCGATATTTTGGAGTAAATGCGTATGCCATCACAATCAGATTATCGTTTATTGCTATAAAACTGGTACATAAGTTGTTAAAAATCAGTCTATTTTTATTACCAAACAAAGTTCAGCGAGTAACTAGCAATCATGTGTTTTCAAGCCGACAAAAATGTTAAATTTCTGCAGTTTTTTGATGGTAGCATACTAAAAGTCCGTTATAGTTATGAATATATTTTTATTTGTGTGATGACATAGTAATGCGGCAATGCCTGGAGGAGACTAGCACAAGACAGGGATGATTGGCGTAAGGGGGAGGAGGCTTATGCCCTGCAGTGGGCCGAAATAAGCTGATGATGATGATAATATTTATTTATTAAAACTCTGCGTCTTCTAAAAATACATTCCGTATAAAATTGCAAAGAAATTCATCACTGAACACAGACAAATCCAAAGGAAACGACTTGTCTGCGACTACGTGACGCGAATCTAAAGAGACTTTGCAAGGTTTTATAAGAGTTTTGAATCGATTTAAGAAGTTAGCTGCCGTCTGCGAGGGAGGAACTTGTTGCTGATAATACGTGACAAATAGGTGACATGAAGTTGCCAATTTGTTTGCTTACGTGACTGCGTGACTTGAACATGTTTGAAAGATATTTCTCAGGTAGATTCGCAGGGCCGGACCGTGAGTTTAGGGGCCCTGGGCTAATTCTACTTAAGGGCCCCTTATTACTTAAAATATATGATAGTAATATAGAAAGAGAGAGTCTGAGAGGGAAACAGCAAAACAGAAAAATGCCAAGTCGATGGTAACAGCGGAGCATGATTGTGGTCGAATGAATGTGCAACGGCAAACATTTTAACTGACAGTTTGAAGTACTTACCTACCAACGCCTGAACGTCGTTGAAATAAAGGAATTGAATAGCCATACCCTTAAAGGGTCATATGTATTTGACATTATTATAACATGTAATCTAAGAACCGCATGTAAAAATTACATGTGATGCAATAAATAATTGAACTGAATTGAATGGGTTTCTATTAATTGCAGGATTTGCAGGGCTGTATAACTAATGATCTGTTTAATTTAGTAAAATTATAAATACTTTCGCATAATTGTCTATTTTTTACTTTAACTTGACTTAGCTGGAATCCTTGGGGCCCTGGGCCCTGAAGCCCAAATAGCGATATGATTGATCCGGCCCTGTAGATTTGTCGTTCGTCGTTGTTTTTTCTGCTATAGAACCTCAACTGCTAGACATAGACGTCCCCTATAAATTGTCAATAAGCGCAAAAGCAAAACGAACTAAGCAAAAATGTAAAAAATATCTACCAAAAGGCAAGACAATTGATTGGCAGTGAATATTTGTTATTTGAAATTAACTAGGGAATACGATAATATCTATGTGATATTTTGATCTCAATTAATAAATTCGCTTCTACTAACTGACTCCTGCAACGTCAACGAAATTTTGTAACAAAAATACGAGTATATCACCACATAGTATAAAACAAAGTCGCTTCCGCTGTCCCCATGTCCCCATGTCCCAATGTATGCTTATAACTTTAAAACTACACAATGGATTTTGATGCGGTTTTTTTTAATAGATAGAATTCAAGCGAAAGGTTTATATGCAGAATAAACCCTTGCGAAGCCGGGGCGGGTCGCTAGTTTAGTATAAATAACATCTTCACAGTTCATGTTCTCAGAATAAATGCTTCACCTGTCGCCTCGTTTACATGAACTGTCGTCATATTAAAATGTTTTATTCATGTAAAAGGTTGAAGAAAATTCCGGGAAATTCTCGCTTGCATTTACCACCAAAGTGGAACGGAGTGGAGCGGAACAACTAATAAACGAGTGTTTTTGTTTTTATTTGATTTGGACTAGGTAGTTTATTATTACTAAAGTTATTAATGAGTAGCGAGTGGTGAATTAAGGTACCGAGACAAACCGAAAGGTTTTTGGTGCTGTTATTTGTATAAGTATATTGTGTATTATGTATTTGTTTCAAATAAAAAAACTCAAATTGATGCATATGTCGGAGAGTAGCCCCTTGAGCTGATTTGCTTTAATTAATTACTGGCAATACACAGACAGATAATATTTCGAGGTGCATTTGACAGATGACTTTTCTGTCAACTTCAATGTCGTGCCCACGTCACACTGACGTACACATTGGCGGAAAAAGGCGTGGCTTGAGTCACTTTTTGTGTTGACGAAAATACAAGAAGATGTTGGAAAATCATCGGAGTGTTCAATTGTTTGATTCGAAGACAATTACTGTAATTTTTGAAGAATTACTCTGTAAGCAGAATAAAGTTGATATCGGAAATTCGCTGGTGTTCATATTTCATTAACTAGCACTATGATCAAGGAGGTTAACGAGACAATAATACACGTTTGTTGATCTCCCCGTCACATATATCTCCACTCGCTCTTGACTGACTTGGTTTATACTCGCAAATCTTGTTAGGATTTATTATTATTATTTATTTAGATGATAAACAATCTTGCCAAATATTATCGAAATCGGCTGCTTAATAGCGTGACAACAAATTCTCCTCCTTCTGAGGGAAATACCCTCCTAATTAAAAATCGCCGATGACAAAATAAATATCGGTTCATATTGGTCAAGAGCGAGTCGAGATATAGGCTTCATAGATAAATTTTCAGCTAATGAGAAATGTCGCGAGATCTACTGTTCGGAAAACTATGGATAATGTCGGATCGACCACGTTACACACAAGCCGATCAGCGGCTGGCTCTTCTTTTCTTCTTTTCAGCCAAAGGACGTCCACTGCTGGACATAGGCCTCCCCTAACGATCTCCAATAAGATCGGCGGCTGGCTCGAACCAAATCAAAATGTGTACAATATGTACGAGGAATTTAACTGATCAGTTTAAATGACCGTGTGTGCCCAGTTGTAGTTGCAAAAAAAATTCGCCTCGATCTTTGCACAGACAAAACTAAATTATCTGTAAATCGAATCGCGCCCGTATCTCGGGTGTCGATTGAATCGATTTATTTCGATTTGGGTCACAGAATTGACATCAATGAATGAAGATTGGGAAAATGAAATTTTTGTCTTCACTTATCACAAGTCTTGTTTTTTGTTACTGGATACGCAACTATGAATACTACTGCTTTCTTACCAATTGGTTTTTGTTTTAAGGTTTTTTTTTGTTCACTAACTAACTAAACTGACTGCCTCGATGGCTCAGTGGTTTGTGATCCTGAATTCTGGATCAAAGTGGTGTGGGTTCGATCCATTGTCATGTGATTAGCATGTCCGTTTGAATGGCTCAATAAATGTTTTTAATTTATTTTTAATTTTAATGTGGTTGCGCAGCCTCGTGTGGGATGCCACGTGTGTAAGCATTTTTGCATCCTGCCACCTTCCCGCTACTCAGCTATCGGCTGGTGCGGGAGCAGAGGCAGCTGCCCGGAGTAAGCATCCTAAGTATGCCTGCCTGGAATCAGCGTACGATTTTGTCCCTTTCGCCGTCGAGACTGCTGGATCTTGGGGTTCTGAGGCTAGGCGATTCGTCCGGGACCTGGGACGCCGTTTGAAGGACAGAGGAGGTGACTCCCGCTCAGGATGGTTCCTATTCCAGCGAATTTCCCTGGCTATCCAGCGGGGCAACGCCGCTAGCGTGTTGGGCACATTTAGCCGGGACTTGCGCGCGGGGGGGCCATTCGAGTAAGTGTGAATGACTCAATGTAAATTTTATAATTAGTGATATGTGTAAATAATTTGAATTTGTGATATGTTGTACAAACAGGAATTGACTAATAAGTATGTGTATTTAATAATTTTACAGACGTGTGTATGATAGGTGCATTCTCTTTGCATTTAAATACATAAATAAGTGGGTCAAAGATTTCCCGTATTTCAGCGCGGTCTACCAAACTCGAGCTCAAATAAACACTGTAGAATAATAAACCTTTAGTTAATGGTGCTCTACTTTCTGGTTTAAATTCATTTATAATTGAAATCGCCATTAAGGGTTGTTACCTATACTTTAATTATCGAGTTTTGAGTTATTAATATAACAATGTTTTCATATAAAGTCAAAGGTTAAAACAGTAACTTTTGTGTGGTGGTAGAGTAGCTTTCATAGTATTTTAAATAATAATTGTATTTTTGCTTTTTGTTGTAGACATAACTATAAATAATAGCACTTACCCAGACCAAGTAGAATAATAATCATCTAAGTGCGACTCGAACTCGCGCTCGGAGGTTTCCGTACTGTATTGGAGCCCCCCTTAAATATTTATGTTATTTTAATTTAATAATTAGTTAGTGAAGTAAACCTATAAATAAATATTCTGTGAATATTTCAAGCGTCTACCTGTTACTGTTAGTAATATCGAGTGGAAAACGGCTAATAAATCAGGTTTATTGTATGGGAGCCCAAATTTTTTTTTTTAATATTTGTTTTTATAGCAGCAACAGAAACACAGCATCTAGACAGTTGAAATTTTCACAGATGCTGTGTTTCTGTTGCTGCTATAAAAACAAATATTAAAAAAAAAAATTTGGGCTCCCATACAATAAACCTAATATCACGGTTCATGAGATACAGCCTGGTGACAGACAGACAGGTGGACGGACAGCGGAGTCTTAGCAATAGGGTCCCGTTTTTACCCTTTGGGTACGGAACCCTAAAAAGGAAAGAAAATAGACATCTTATTATTATTATTCACTTGATCAATGAGATTAATTTTGTAGTGCGTGGGACACTTTTACTATGGGGCCAACCCAAAATTCGAGAAAAAAAATCTGCTGTTTCATACAAAATTGCAACTCGGAATCGACAAAATTTTATTTACCGAATTTTTTGTTGCCCCCATAGTAAAAGTTGTTCATAATGATGGTCTGAATCACCCCTTTTCGGCTTAGTAAGCAAATAACCCTGCGTGTATGCCCAAATATCAGTCTATCAGTTAATCTATTGTTGCGTGAAAGAATAACAAACCAATAAACGCCACATCACCACCCCTACACTGTCGATTTTCCTTCGATACAGTTACGAAGCGGTTTGACTCAACATTTCTGATTCGTACCGCCAGGGAATGGAACAGTCTTCCTGCTTTCCTGTTTCCTAAGATTTATTGAATCTAAAGCTTTTCAGGGTCAGAGTGAATAGGTATCTTCTAGGTCTGCGTGCTTTATCTTGGACCACAATGTCGCTTACCATCAGCCGAGTTGGTGGTCAAGCGCGGACTTATTTGCGATAAAAAAAACAAACACACATACGGATTTAGCATCCACGTAGTTCTATAAACTACGTGCATGCTAAATTTCATGGAGATCAGCTGAGAGGTACTAGAAAACATGCTAACAGCTCTTGATTTTTTAAAATTACCGTCTATTTTCTTGGACAGCTTTCGTTGGCCAGACTCTAGTAAGGATGATGTAGTTACATAACAAAATGTTAATAAAGCATGACGCAGACGGTGACGACCCACGGCCCGGTTCTTGCGAACTTGTCTACAACTGCACTTGACATTGACTGAGGGTCTCCCGCGATCGATTTCAGATAGCTACACACTTTAACCTCCCTATACCCGCGTCAAATTTTGTAACACCTATACCCGCGCACGGTGTCACAGACCGTAACTTCAGAGCCCTATTCTAATGTGAGTAGAAGAAGCCATAATTATTTTTCGCAAAAATGGCGTGACCGACTTCAACCGTGTACAGAATTCGCGAAAAGTTCGCACGGATCGATGTAGCATTTGCGCAGAGTAGGACGTCCACCCACAAGGTGGACGGATGACCTCATTAAGACCACAGGATCACGCTGGATGCAAGCCGATACCAAACGGTATTATTGCAGATCCATAGGGGATGCCTATGTCCAGCAGTGGACGTACTATGGCTGATGGATGGATGGAAGTAGTATGGTATTTTGTTGTAGTACTGGTTGAAGTTCTAGGAAAGTTATTTCTTATTCCAAAAGCAATTCAAATTTCTACCAATCTCTGACTATATCCAATCTATACTAAAACATTCTTGTCCCACAATACCAACTGAATCGTCCTAGCGCAGATTGTTTGCGACCCCTGTCTCGGCTCCAGTACCTATAACAAAAGAGAATAATTAGCTTTGACCACGATCCGAGATAATAAATACTGAAAGCTATGGAAAACAGTGAGTGGATTTGTAAATGTTATTTCAATTCTTATCCTTACTTTCTTACTATACAGCGTTATTTCTAATCAATTAGCATCCTTTTAGGAGCTTATTCTGTACATCAAAACGAACAACTTTTGTTCTGCGACTTTTATCAAAAGTCAAAATAAAACAGCTGTTCCATACATTTTGTCGAGGGTGAACAATATATTTCTATGGAACAACAACTGTTTTTTTTGAGAATTAATAAAATTCGTAGAACAAAAGTTGTTAGTTTTGATGTACAGAAGAAGCCCCTAAAAGGATGCTAATTGATTAGAAATAACCCTGTATATAATTCGAAAGTATGCTTGTTGGTGTGTTAAGCCATGTATTATGTTAAGCCACTGAGCAACATTGTTTCGGATACACAGTTTCTGTAATATCACAACGGGGAGCACCGAAACATACCAATATACACAGTAACCAAGTAATTGTCTCTGAAACATTATTTTTTGTTTCAGAAACACGTAGATTTTGTTTTTGATACAGAGTTTAGAGCCCCACATGAGGGGGTGGGGTTGAATTTTTTTTTATCCCTACTTAACATGTATGGGAGCTACCACTTAAATACTCGTATTTACACAGTTTTGATTTATTTAAATAGTCAAAATTGTTTTTTTTTTATTTTACCTATCATAATATCAAATTTGATGCAATTTAGTTGATATATGTGGAAGTTATAAAGCTTTGTATTAATGGGAAGGACGGACGTACGGACACAACCAAGTTATAAGGGTTCCTCTTTTTACTACGGAACCCTAAAAAAATAATGTATATTTGCTAATTTGCTTGCGCGGAGAGGTGACAGGGGAAGCGGGAGAGGCCCCGCATCAGAACCGCCCGGTCAGAATATCTGTGCACCTCGCTGGAGGTGCACAGATATTCTGACCGGGTTGTATGTACCAAGTACCGAGTATATCGAACTCCGAGGCGCGTAGGTATGATTCGTGTTCCGACCGTTTGTATGAAGACGGAATATGCTGTATAGATTCTATTACCGTAGTACAGTACCGAACTACTAGACCACAGAACCACCATGACTAAAATACCTAATGTACCTAATGTTACTTGCTAATAAATCGTATTCAATGTAGAGGTGATTCCCAGACCTCGAAGCAATTCGAGCTTCCGACGACAGACCGACTAATTGGCTAGATCGATACCGATGCAGTTCTAAATATAGTACAGTTTAAGACCGTCGCTCCTCGCGTCAATGTACCTTTGGGACTGGACAACTTTTAATTAATAGCTGAAACTTGAACCGAAATAAGAATAAGTAGCAAGAAATGTTCGGTTTGGTACTGGATCTTGTTATTATTTACATAGAAGATAAATACCGATGTCTTTATGTGATATACTAGCTCCTGTCCCTATTACAGCTATAAACCTTCCAGATGAAATATTCTACAAGATATTGAAAACCGCATCGCAATATGTTGTGTAGTTTAGAAGATCTTAGGGAATACACAGACAGACATAGAAAAAAAGTTACCTTTTTTTAGCGTTATAATTTGTAGTGACTACCTTTACACAGGGCTTCTTACAGGATCCTTTATTTTAACAAGCATTTATTTATCACCTGTCCCGTTGTCTGTATGTCAGTCAGTAATCAAATCTTCCAAGATATATTTGATCCAGTCCACTTTTCGGTTACCGATTGAAATGAAGTTTTGCATGCATGTGTAAATCGCGTGACAATGTAATATTATGATGACGTGGTGCTGATTTGATGATGGAGCTGGAAGGTGGTCAAAGGAACTTAGCAATGAAAGAACCTCATTGAATGGTCTTTGCGAGTAGTTTGTGTAACCAGGTTCTGATGATGGAGCTGGAAGGTGGTCATAGAAACTCAATAGATAATGAAACGACACAACCCTATCGAGTTTTGGCTCGTTTGATTCGTCTTGGCGAGTACTGGTTCAGTAAAAGCTTGTTTTTTCTAATAACAAAAAGGTATTTTTTTAAAATAATATTTGTTTCTGGGATAAAGAGCCAAGCTCTCTAAATTATATTTATTCCAAAACATCAAATCAATTCGTATCTCCGTTGCTGCGTAAAAGAGTAAGAAACAAACCAATAAACACTTTTTGATTTTATAAAATTAGGCAAAGTGTACTTACTATTTAGGGCCTTATTTGATGTGTATATGCTCATCATTATTAACAACTTTTACTAAGCAGCTTTTGCAGTTTTGAACAACTGCAAAATCGCGGAAATATACAGCTGTTTCCTCCATTTAGTGTTCATTTTAATTTTTTAACATGTGAAATGCGTTGTTTTATGTATCATTAATGCAACTTTTCATGGATTTGAGATTATTCTTGAGAGATTTCGAAGTGAGCTCTATGTTAAAAATTGTTCATATTGATAAGCCTCAAAAAGTTCTTGTACTTCGAACCGAATTAGAACTTTTAGTTTTACTTTTTTAGAACATTTTTAGTTCTAATGGATAATAAGCTTACTATAGGTAGTTTGCTAAGCATCTTTCTGAGCCTAAAAGATGTAGGTACCCGTTCGTATAATCTTTTTCCCATATCACTAGGAAAATTGACAAACGAAAGCTAATCCTACTTTACTCTTATTCTACAAAATCTAAGTAAAGAAAGGTACTTATTTTGAAATCTTATTAATACTGAGCAGTTTTTACTAACAATAAGTTGTCTAAACCAGAGTTTCTCAAACTATGCGACCCACCACTGGGTCACGAGCGAATATTGAGTGAGCCCTGCCGGTAATGAGCTTTTCACGCCAACCGACTTAATACTGAAATAGGTATCGAACTCACTGAAATTAAAAGTAACTCGAGTTGAAATTGATGTCAAAACTGTAATGGCAAGACATAGGAAACAATTTAATACTTCCCATTGAAGTAACTTTTCTAAAGTAGTTATTTAATTCAGTTATCAAAATGCATTAAAATATATATTTGTGGTTCGAAAGGACCTTTATTAAATGATATGATTTTTTCTTTCCATATTAGGTTTTTGTCTCAAAGTTATCTAAAAAATTTTCGCGCTTGTGTAGGAGGTGGGCTAGCTCAGTTGGGAGTGCGTCGGGCTAGTGATCCGAAGAGGCAGGTTCAAATCCTGCGTTCGCTTCAGATTTTTGAGATGCTTATCACAAAGATAATCTTTACTCAAAATGGTAACGTTGCGTTATTTTTTTAGAAATGTATATCTACTTATGTTTGTATCTAAGTAAGTTCGTATAGACCGGGTGGCTAGCCCTGGTGTCAGAGTTTCCAAGCTGCCTCAAAGCCTCTGACATGGCTAAACGGTTAAAACAACTGGGACCTATAATTCAACGTATCATCCAAACCACGGTAGCGCTCTATTGTAAATGCCACCCGTGGTCACCCATCCGAATACTGACCGTGCTGAACGTTGCTTAACTTTAATGATCGCTAACGAAAACCTAGTCAAACTGCGCTATGAGCTGAGTTTGTATACTTGTATTAGATGGGTCGTAGCCCAGGCTTTGGGAACCACTGGTCTAAAGCCTACGCATGTATTTGGGCAAAATCAAAAAACAAACGGGGCTACACACTACCCCCGGGCTAATGGAAATACATTACAAAGACATAGCCCGGCCCAAATCCAGAAATAGATACAAAGAAGTGCTTGCACGGAGTAGGGATTAACAGAGGCGACTCTTCTCACACACTTGCTTTATAACCCCCCTTACAACTTATAAGTGTTACACACACACACAAACACGTCAAACTTGTGTTTGTCGCAGCTCCTGAACAGAATAATCGTCTTTTTTCGTTTGAATGATAAATTTGTTGGAAATGTTTCTAGATATGTTTCAGATTCAGCCGTTTCAAAGTGGCTCTTTTGATAGCTGTTATAGGAATTTTGATGCGTTGGATTTTTTTATTATTTTAAATTTTTCTCTTTTAGGTAATGAATTTTAATGTACTTATGGCTCTGTCACTTAAGAATACTTTTATTAGTTACGCTAACAAAAAAAAAAGTGGAACCACAAAAGATTTAAACACGTCTTCCATCTGTGAGCTATTCTAGCGTGCGCTCCAAGAAATGTCAAAAAGAACTGTCGAATCGAACAAAATGTCAAATATATTTTTTTTCCACCTCCTTTAATAAGGGTGGTAAGGCAGGGTCTCGAAATAATATCATGCGGGCGAAGCCGCGGGCAAAAGCTAATGTTATAATATTACAGGGCAAGATATAGTTACGCATGTAAGACTTAAGTAGTAGAGCTGGCTTACTCTTATTACGAGAAGAGTTAAGCTCATGAAGTTGGTCAAAATAGTCAAATGTGGGATTGGTCACGAGGAAAATATGTGTTAGACGTTCCATGTCTTTAAATACATAAATAGCCCTTAGATGCAATATAGGATATGTTTTCAATGTTTTCATTTTTAGCTCAAAAACAGAAACATTTAACATGCACGCATTTCAATTATTATCATTTTTATGATATTAAGTAACATGGTCTTTGAAAATATACATGATACGTGCCTTTTGATTTTCAATTCTATGCATTTAAAGATGAATTTCCCAGTAAGGCCATTTTTTTTACTTCCAAACAATAAATCAATTAAAATTTACTGATTTCTTTCCATGACATTATCGGTATTATACCGAAAAAAAAATCGGTACTCTGTATCGTATATATTCTGCACTACATGTTAATATTTGCACTAGCTGTACGCCCGGCTTTGTGTAATTTACCTGATCGCTGTACGTACCTACTTTAAACTATTTCATTTAAATTTAAAATGTAAGTTAATAAGTGTGTAGCTATAGGTACGAGTTAGTAAGTTCAACTTGTCTAGACAGACAGACTATTTACACGCTGCGCTCAAGACAAATGTAGCTAACGTGGTTTCAAGCTGATGAGAAATGCTGTCTATAAGTAACAGAGTTTCTTGCTAAATTCCATAATTATTTTTCGCAAAAAATGGCAAAACCGCCTTCCATCGTGTACAAAATTCGAATATTTCGCTCGAATTGTTGACATTATTGTTGATTATTTATCAAAAACGGCTCAGCCAATTTCTGTAAAATTTAAATGAGACCACCTAGGGAGTACCCTTTCGAATTAAAAAAGAATTTTTCGATTCGGTTCACAATTGGCGAAATTAAAAATGAACATACACAAAAAAAAATACATACACACGAACATAGAACTCCTCCTTTTTGGAAGTCGGTTAAAATATAGCTCTAATCTAGCTCTAATACCGAGTAAGTATGTAAGTAAGTTCGTATAGGCCGGGTGGCTAGCCCTGGTGTCAGAGTTTTTAGGCCGCCTGAAGGCCTCTGACATGGCTTAACGGTTAAAACAACCGGGGCCTACAATTTAACGTGTCATCCGAGCCACGGTAGCGCTCAGTTGGAAAATGCCACCCGCGGTCACCCATCCAAGTACTGACCGTGCGGAACGTTGCTTAATTTCGGTGATCGCTGACAATCACCTAGTCAAACTACGCTACGAGCGCTACACCGAGTAAATAAGTATTTTCTAGGTAAGCGTGCTACACCCTAGACCGCATATCTGCTTAACATCAGTATGTAGTCAAACGCAAAACTATAAGAAAAAATACGTTCTAAGTGGGCGTACTTAGATGGTGCTAAAGACTTATATAGCTTAGAACAACACAAATTTTATAGCAACGGAAAGAAGCAAAATTGTAGAGTATTTTTATAGATACTTGTAGCAATCTTGATTGCGCCCTGTAAAATTTGACAAAGTATGTAAATATACTTATATAAATTATATTTTAATCAACAACCTAAAAGGAAATAATGGTATCTACTTACTCCGCAACCAATATCTGTGTGCACAGAGTTATTTAGAAACAGTTTGCAAAGCTCACAGAGGTGGATTTAGAACAAAACCCGGAAATCGTGGAAAAAACAACTGTTAAGCACATACATTTTTTGTTTGCAAGTTTGTTGGATGGCTGATTTATTTTTCTTGAATTCCGCATTGGTATAGACCGCGCCACACAAGTTGGCGGATGTAAAGTTAGCTACAAGCTGCGTAATAGCCAATCAACGCGCGGCTTTATGTGAGCTTCAGTCAGAATTGGATATTGCGCAGCTTGTAGCTAACTTCGCATCCGCCTACTTGTGTGGCGCGACCTATATCTTAGTGAAAGTTATTCTGATCTCTATAATTTTATATTGGATATTTTACCCTTTCTGAAAAGCCTCGTTTACATTTTTCTCAAAAATCTAGGAAAATTTGACCTAGTCAATATGTTTTATATTTAATCTCCTTTATATGTCGTTCAAATTGTCGGTACAATATAAATGTTGCGATATAATTATTATAAAATTACCAATATTTGACCAGTGGTTGCAACCACAAAGCTCAATTCTAACAGCTAATTCTATATTCTTGCTAAATTGGACTTTCTCGTTCACAAAATTAGTATTAAATTAGAACGAACGCGATTCCAATTCTGTGTTAAACAAGATCTAGGTCATCTAGGCATTAGTGCTATTCAGCATAGTTCGCCCAAATTAGTCATAGATTCTACTAAAACGGAGCGCAGCATGTGCGAAGCTGTCTCGGTGGCTCAGTGGTTAGTGACCCTAACTACTGACTCAAAGAGGCGTGGGTTCGATCCCCACCCAGGGCAAGTATTTATGTGATGAACATAGGTGTTTGCTCTGTGTCTGGGTGTTATTTAGGTACTATCTATACACGTATGACTGTATGTATGTTGTATTTAAAAATATGTATAAGTAGTTTATTAGTCTCTGTCAGTCATATCACAAGCTTTGCTTAGTTTGGGGTAAGAGACCGTGTTGTCGAGATGTTCCCTAATATTTATATTTATTTAATATTGATTATGTTAAAGCTATACATAACGTAGTCCAAATCAGAAATACGATAACTGCTACTAAAACTTAACATTAATAGATATTTTCTTGACAAAAACGTAACAAACGACTTCATATAATATAAGATCATTATCGAAGTCAATTAAATTAAGGATAACTCTAAAACTACTGGTCATATCTTGATCAAATTTAAAATTGACCCCACGAGAAGCCAGAGAAAAACCACCAACCGGCAAGGGCAGAGTAGGACGTCCACCCACGAGGTGAATAGATGAACATCAAGACCGCAGGATCGCGCGGAATGTAAGATGTTTCCAAACAGTTGTATCGGAGGTGCTTAGGGGCATCACTATGCAAATAAAAAAAATGCCAAGTCGATGATATGGCCTATGTCTAGCAGTGGACGTCCAATGGCAGTCGAATGGATGTAAAATAACCAGCTAAAAAATAAAATACAAAAAATGTCTTTTCTAGAAATAAAGTCATAAGGTAACACATAAAAAAAATGGTGACATTGAGAACCGTCTCTTTTTTAAAATTTAGTAACAAAAATACAAAAACACTGCTCTGGTCATGTGTTTGTTCTGTTTCTCATGCATTGGCATTTATGCAGTAAAATTATGGACTATAACGCTCTGCCAATTCTCACCGATCTCCGCTTCTCTCCGCTTTGATGAAGTCTAGGCCTTTAGCTCGCTCGATATAGATCTGAAGTGCCTAGGTAATAGAAAGAAAAATAACACGTTTGGGACCTTTGATCCGCTTCGAAAGGAGGTTAGGTATCGGTAGCCTAGGAACCGGGTGAAAATAAGTACAGTCAACGAACAAAATAGGTAACGCTTATATTTTTTCAAGCTTGTAAATTTTTACATATTTTAAATAAAAAAATAAATTTTAGGGGACATCTTACACATAGTCCCTGACCCCAAACTAAGCATAGCTTGTGTGTGATATGGCTATTAGAGACCGATATACTACATACCACATATTTTAATATAGATAGTACATAAATAAAACCCAGACACAGACCAAACACCTATGTTCATCACACAAATGTTTGCCCTGGGTGGGGATCGAACCCACGCCTCTTTGACCCAGAAGTCACCACTGAGCCACTGAGGCATTCAAAATATAAGGAATATATTATAATCTATGAGGCACTAAGAAAATCAATTAAGATTTTTCACTATTTTGCAATATTATTGTTCAAAATAAGTATCCAATTTTTAGCGAATTAATAAAAAAAATATTTTAGGTTTGTTTACTAAATTTTTTAGTACGAGTAACAACTAGTAATATTTCACTAAAATGAATTATTTATCAATTTATTTCAGATTACTTATCAACACTATTTCAGATTTCACAATAGTTTATTTCAAGTTGAATATTACCCTTAAACTTATTTGCTTATAACACAACAGAGCGGAAATACACTATAGATTTATTCAAAGCAAATATGAACTTCCGCAAAGTACCTAACGCCTGATCCAATAAACATTTGCAGTTAAAATTTTGCAACAACGTGACGATATTGCTCGCACTGTTAGTTAGTTGTCTAAAGCGTAGAGTTTGTGACGTTAGAGATCTGATATCTCATGAAAAACTAAGCTTTATACTATACACACCCTAACTTCACAAACTACACGTTAGACAAAATTAAATATGTGACTCCTGACATGCTTTGACAGACAGGTGACTTATCAGGTGGAAACGCAGCCTTATATATAGAAGTGAAATCTTCCTAGTAACTTTAACTCTCTTTTACCTCAGGATCGCGCTGAACCCCCCAAGAGTGGGTTCCCGCCTTGTCGTGGCGGGGGGGCTTAGTAGCCAGGTCTTCCCAGCCTGGTGAACGAAGAGGAACCCGAGGTGGGGCCGGCCTCTCCGGGTCTTGGGCCCAGACAAGCCCGTGCGGAGGCTGGCCAGTAGGTCGGCTTGCCGACTGAGGTGGACTGCGGTGTCGCGATTGTCGCGATGCCGCGGCCGAGCCCATCGAGGCGGGGGCAGCGACGGGATGGACGGGCGGTGAGAAGGCCGCTGCCTATCCGTCCTGCCAGCGGCCCTAACGGGTGCCGCCAACGTGTTGGCGGAGGCGGTGGGGCTGCAGGGGAAGAGGAGTGTCGGTATCGCGACGGCCGTTCTCCCTATCCTCTGCAGCCGTAGTGGCAGGCGCGGGGCCACTTTAATTGACCCGTTGCATCGGGACCAGGGCTGTCGGATACGGGTGCTGTCTGACGCCCAGTGCCGGTTGGTCCCAGGTGGTGGATGACGATGTGTCTGGGTGTTCGGCACATCGTCATTCTGGCTGGAGCCGAAGCTCCGTGGTGGGGCCCGAGTTGGGCCAGCGCTGTCGGGTGCCGCGGAGGAGTGCGCAAGCGTGCCCGTAGCCCCGACACTAGGCGCAGTGGTGGAACACCCAGGGGTTTTGGTGGGTATACTGTCCAGTCGGCAGGACTCCCACATAACCACCCGCTTGCCCACGAGGTGCGGTGGTATCTATAAAAGATTTCCCCTGGTAAAAAAAAAAAAGGATCGCGCTGAAAGCAAGCCGCTTCCAACCTGTCTTGTTGGAGATCTATAGGAGAGGACTGTGTCCAGCAGTGGACGTCCTATGGCTGATAAATGGATGGATGAAACTTTGAAGTAATCGAAATAACTTTAAAACAGATCTATTTACCTACTTGATTTTGTCAACTCTACAGTTTGTGACCAACAATTTTGTCTCCAACAGTACTTAGAACGAAAACAAGCCAGTTTTTCTACGTACACGAATGCCTTTAGTGGGTTTGTTTATATTCGTTATTCGCCACTATTCGTCGGCACGCGATTCGCACGCTCCGTGTTTCCTTCGTTAGCGTTCCGGCTTCAAGCATTCGTCACGTATTTCGCTTGTTATATGGACGTGGGGTCACAAGGTTACTCACATACCAAAAACTGCATTAAAGGATTTTTCATTGACGTGATAACGTCTTATAAATCGATGAACGCCTGAATTATGCTTCTACAAGCGTGCAGCCGCACACAAGATTTTGAAAATTCCCTTTTTGGTGTACCAACTGCAGGCTCTGGAGTCGACTGAGAGGCGAGCCAGGTGGCTGATAGAAAACGAAACCTTGACTAAGTTGCAACTGCAAAGTCTCGAGCTTCGACGTAGGGTGGCGTGCCTATCAGCCTTCTATCGGATACACTTCGGAGAGAGCACCCAGGAGTTGCACAATTTGGTCCCACCTGTCCCATTCTACTATCGTACGGCTAGAGAGTCGTAACCAAAGCACCACCCTTTTATATGATGGACATTTCGCGCGTTAGAACCAAGCGTTTCAAATCTACATTCCTCATACAAACAGCCAGAATGTGAACGCTTTGCCTGGGTCTGTCATCCCACAGAAGTACAACGTGGGTGTTTTCAAATCCCGAGTAAATGTGTATCGTCTAAGTAAGCGTGCTACACCTTAGATTTATAAGTAAATAGCATTATAAGTACTAAGTACAGTAGGCGGCAAGGGTAGTTAACTCATAGACTTATTACATTATACTTGTAAAGACAAGGCGTATAACTGTTTCCGATAGCTTTGTACTGTAAGAACCTCTGTTTTTAGGATTACGTACCCAAAGAGCAAGAACGGGACCCTATTACTGAGACTCCGCTATCCGTCTGTCTGTCACCAGGCTGTATCTCATGAACCGTGATAGCTAGAAAGTTGAAATTTTCACAAATGATGTACATTTCTGTTGCATCTATAACAACAAATAATAAGAATAAAATAAATATCTAAGGGGGTATCCCTATAATCCCATAAATATCCCATACACTAAAAATGATTTTTAAAATTGATTTTTAAACATCGTTTTCGCTCCTATGCAGTACGGAACCCTTCGAGCGTGAGTCCGTCTTTCACTTGGCCGATTATTATGTAGGATACCCTGCCTGATGTTAAACAGACATGCAGTTTAGGGTGAAGCAGGTTTATTGTGTATAATCGAATTTGTAAGCACCTACATTGTACTCTATCAGAAAGACAGATTGAGATAAAGCGTATTTCGTATTATATAGGTACCATTAAATTATAATACTTAAATGTGCATTAGCACCTAATTTACGGAATTACGATCACCGCCTCTAAAAATTTAGCTCTATGAGTTGCCCACGAAGATCACGCCACAATTTACTGTGTGTGGCTAAAGTTAGCAAATAATTACTGGGTAAGACTAAGTTAAGGCTAATTTTGTGCACAAACTAGTAACCTGGGACTAACATCTTTCTAAAAAGTTGTACTAATAGCCCCATTCTATAATACTATACAAGTAGTCCTATTCTATATTAAATTGTATAAAATTCTATATTGATTTTAAGCAAAAATAGTAATTTGTGTGATCGTTTCAAGCACTCTCTCTCTAGATGTCATGTTATATAATATTATTACAGTTAGTAAGTAGTAGTTAGTAATTCTATGCACAAGTGGCCAAAGAGTATATTATTATAGATGCACTTGGCTAATAAAAACAAAACATTAACATTATTGTACTATGTACGCGTACGTAAATATTGCACGCCCGAAGAGGGTAGAACTGTGTTACTATACATGAAAACTATTTATAAGACCTTTGTACCAGTTTTATGCAATAAATGATTTCTGATTTCTGATTTCTGATACACTTAGTACCTTTATGAGTCATAGCACGGTAATTGTATCTATACTATACAGTACTAGCTGACCGGGCGAAATTCGTTTCCCGCAATATCATTATAAATTATAGCCTTTGTGTTATTCTGGTGTACATACTCGTATAAGCATTACTACTTATTATATTACATTGCAAAGTTTAATCTCAATCCGTTCAGTAGTTTTTGCGTGAAAGAGTAACAAACATCCATGGAAACAAAGTTTCGCGTTTCTAATATTAGCAGGAATAGTAGGATAGTGACCCGGCCCTGCCCTTGAAATAAATACCTACAGCTCCGCGTGGCCACGCAGTACGTAACAAGCGCTAGGGCTGCCCGCCTGGTAGGTAAATCGCACGCTTGCCGATTATACCTACTAAGCTACTAAGGTTGGCGGGCGGGTGTGCCCCGGCGTCTCGTCTCTCTGGCTCCCGCGCATACCTATATTTCAGTTTTGCGCAGCCTTCTGCGCATAACTTCCCATTTGCCGATTTGTGTGGTGCTTAGTATACAAACCCTCTCGTTCGTTCGTCACAACGGCGCATCTACGACTGTTGGTGTACCCGAGTGTATACTATACCGAACCCTGAAGCGCGTAGGTATGATTCGCGTTGCGACCGTTTGTATGAAGACGGAATACTGTTACATATCATTACCGTGGCCCAAGCCACTCACTCCCGAGGAATGCACTCCGGAGATAAACTCCTAGATCCATCGCATCGATCATCATTACTCATATTTATTGCTAGTTATCCATTGGAGTTATTTTATTACATTATTTACAAACTAGCTGTGAAGTATGCTTGGAGAAATTTTTTAGAATATAATATTATTATTATTTATCTGTTATCTTGATAGAAACCTCGTTTCATAGTATTTGCGAGTTCTTTCAAAACAGCTGGACTACTGAACCCATTTATATGTTCTTTTTTAGGGTTCCGTACTCAAAGGGTAAAAACGGGACCCTATTACTACGACTTCGATGACCGTCTGTCTGTCTGTCACCAGACTGTATCTCAGAAACCGTGATAGCTAGACAGCTGCAATTTTCACAGGTGACGTATTTCTGTTGCCGCCATAACAACAAATACTAAAAACCGAATAAAACAAATATTTAAGGGGGGCTCTCATCTCATACAACAAATGTGATTCTTAGGAGTTTTTTTGCTCGCTATTAATAATGGCTAGAAGAATGGGGCTAAGGGGGCTCCAACACGGTACGGAACCCTTCGTGCGCGAGTTTAACTCGTGCTTGGACGATTATTTGTGTTTTTAGTAAGTTTGAGAATAGGTTGTAGGCAATTTTTGTAGGTAGGTAGGTGAAGGGTAGCTCTCCAATTTTTCGTCCAACACTTGTCAGTATTTAAAAATAAGTAATAATATTTTAGATAAAAATGGCATAGAATTTGTGCAAAAAGCGAAGCGTCGTTGGTGAGATCGCCCGTGTGCCATTTTACTATTTTTGTTACGTTGACAACACTGCTCTGTTATTGCTAGTACAACTAAATGTTTGATACTTGGTAGACATCAATTCGGTTTTCATCAGTACTCGCGTCTACCAAGTAAAGTCGGTACCTTGACTGCTGATTAAAATCTTATCACTGTAACGCCACGACGGTTCTCTTTTTGCACTTACTCTACTACAAATACAGGGTTATTCCTAATCAATTAGCATCCTTTTAGGGGGTTATTCTGTACATCAAAACTAACAATTTTTGTTCTGCGACTATTGTCAAATCGCAAAAAAATAATCAGCTATTCATACTTTCGAGGGTGAACGATATTTCTCTATGGAACAATTTTTTTCTTGAGTTTTGACAAAACTCGCAGAACAAAAGTTGTTGGTTTTGATGTACAGTATAAGCCCCTAAGAGAATGCTTATTGATTAGGAATAACCCTGTATATAACTATTCGAATTTTGTACATAGATTCCAATGATAGAAGTATGTTTTTGCTATTTTTGGCAAGAGTAAAATTATTCATTTTTGTACAGGGCAATTCAGTATATTTTCATCCAAATTTCGCAGATTATCCGTTCACATCGTAGGCGGATATAATCTCTAAGTTACGAGTATAACTATAATAATAGAATAATGTATAAGGAATATGCAGTATTTTCTTTTCATTTCCCCGCGCTGGTTAGCAGTACGTGATTTCGAGGTATGTTAACGTTTCTACCAAGTTCTTCTAGTCTAAGAGCCAGTGAAAATTAATTTTCACCCATCGAATAACCATGAGACATATTTTTCTCAAATATTAGTAATATTATTAATATACATGCCTATGATAGCTCACCTATCAAAGTTTTCATGGCTATTTTTCATCAGATTAATAAACACTAATGGGCAGTTTTTATGCAGGCAAGCTTGTATGATTAATTTTGTTAGTAAGTTATTTTTCTTTTGATACTATTTTTGACTGGTTATTAGATCGATATGGTACTTATTATGACTTACCTGATTTCCAGGTAACCATAAACAAAAAAATCTTAACTATCGATTGGAATACAAATTTTCCGGTTATCAAAAGAGTAAATGTAATAAAAATAACAACGACTAAAATTAATTTAATTATAAATATTCATAAGCACTTTTTATAGGCAAACTATTATATGCGTATTTGTAAATAAATATTTAGTATTTGACCAGAAAAATATCTCATCTGGTTATCAGATGGGTGATGGTCGATGTTCCAAGTCTCCTCTACTATTTCTACCAAGTTTTTCTTCGCAATAATTCCCACGCAGAGCTCCGCTGCCGTAAGCCGGCTTCAAAGCGTGTTTACGTACATGTTTCCATTTTACCCGTCTGTACTGTAAGGTATTCTGTGGCTGAAAGTACGTATTGCCGTGGAACATCTATTAGTACCTACTAACATAGAGTAGAACTACGCAGTGTTTCAACGCCTTTGATGTGTTATTTTGCGACATGAGTACCTATTTACGCATAAAATAAAAATAAATATGTTGCGATTCGTATGTGTTCGAAGCCGTGGTGGTTTATATAGTGGTAGTAACTAATATTCGCTTTACAATCGTGAGGTCATGTTTCAAATCCTGAGTTCCTTGGAACTTAGGTATATGTACGGAATTTCACACCACTGGCTTTTCGGTGAAGAAAAACAACCTGAATACGATTATGTGTAGGCTAGGTAAGGGAATATGGCCGCAGAAGAAATTTGAAGGAGTATGTGAATCCACCAACCCGCCCTGGGCCAGCGTTATGGATATGACGCAACCACTCTTCGTGGGTAGGCCTGTTTTCAGCAGTGGGCTATTAAAAAGGCCAGTACAGTAGCAAATACTTTCGAGCTTGTTGTATTGTATAGGTAGCTAGCCCTGTTGACAGAGTTTATATACTCAAACCACCTGAATGTCTCTGACATGAGGCTAAGACACACCTAGTCAAACAACGCTATGAGCGTTACATTACTGACGGAAGTAAAGCGAAGGTGTCTGTTAAACTCGACGATTTTGCTATCTTCGCTTTCGTCTTGCCGGATGTTGATTTTCCTCTACAAGTCGCATTTTTCAACAAATCTCGATGAAACTTGGTACACAGGTTGACATTTTTTTGTCGTTTACAATTTTTGATATTTTTTTATTATTATTTATTAATTTTTTAGTTATTTTTTTTTCAAAAAGTAGGGAAAATTTTGCCGTTGCGCTATCTATACTATATCAATATCTTTATACCGAATGATAATAATTTTATTATTTTTCGCAAAAATGGCAAAACTGCCTTCCATCGTGTCCAAAATTCGAATATTCGCTCGAATTATTTACATTATCGTTGATTTATTAAAACCGGAAAGCCGATTTCTTTAAAATGTTAATGGGCCACCTCATAATTTTTCGATTCAGTTCACAATTGGCGAAATTATCGATTACGAACCTCCTCCTTTTTGGAATTCGGTTAAAAATACATTAGAGAAGCTATTTAAATATGATGTACAAGGGCGGCCTTATCGCCTTTGGCAATTTCTACCAGGCAACCTTTAGATGGACTGGAGATTAATTAAAAGAATAAGAATACGAATAGGTACGGTCAATTATCAGCTCTCGATAATATTTGGAAAAATCGTTAAGTTTCTAAATTATAACAAAATTTGCGAGTACGAACCATGAACCTGATTCGTAGTCGCAAATATTATTTCATTGAACCAAATCTAGAATCAGAGGGCTATGCTCGGAATCTCTCTACGAGATCGAATCAGGAATGAGGAGATTCGCAGAAGAAACAAAGTTACCGCAATAGCCCAGCGGATTAAATGCAATGGGCAGGGCGCGGAGGACTGATGACTGATGGGGTCGAAAAGTTCTCGAGTGGAGACTACGTACCGGCAAGCGCAGCGTAGGACGTCCACCCAGAAGGTGGACGGATGACTTTATTAAGACCGCAGGATCACGCTGGATGCAAACCGCTCCCAACCGGTGTGATTGGACCATAGGGGAGGCCTATGTCCATCAGTGGACGTCCTATGGCTGATGGTTGGATGGATGGATGGACGGATGAACCAAATCGGTAAAGAACGAGTCGAGCTATGAGCTTATAAAGATTCAGTTAAAGCGATGTGCCGAGAGGTCTACTGCTTAGAGAGCTACTAGTTAGATGACTGTATGGGTGTAGACTGTGGCATTTGTGTAGTTTCGTCAATCAATCTGCTACATCGATCGGTGTTTGCATGCCGTTCGTGCGTATCCCATACTAATGATACCAATTGCGCTGGTGTAGGTGTATAGTTAGACATTTTATATGATGCGATACGACATAGCGTGATATTTTTATATATATTAACGAATATAAATTAAAAATTTAAAAAACCCCCGACACATTGACAACCATTTTGGGCACATTTGTAGAATTTTGGTTCTTCCATCCCCACTTTAACCCACCATAACTCTTAAACGGCTCAATCGATTTTTATAAAACATAGCTAAGAACACTCTCGATTAAGTCTCCTTTCATCCAAAAAAAAACTAAACTGAAATCGGTTCAGGGTTCGGGCGCTATGATGCCACAGACAGACAGACAGACATACACACAAACAGACACGTCAAACTTATAACACCCCTCTTTTGCGTCGGGGGTTAAAAACCACCTGTAGCGCCGCAGTAGTGGAATGAAATATTTCATCCATCCATCAGCCTTAGGACTTCCACTGATGGACATAGGCCTCCCCTATGGATCTCCAGTTAGACCGGTTGGTAGCGGCTTGCATCCTGCGGTCTTAATGAGGTCATCCGTCCACCTTGTGGGTGGACGTCCTACGCTGCGCTTGCCGGTACGTGGTCTCTACTCGAAAACTGTTTGACCCTATCGGTCATCAGTCCTCCGCGCTATATGCCCTGCCCACTGCCATTTCAACCTGCTAATCCTCTGGACAATGTCGGTAACTTTGGTTCTTCTACGGATCTCCTCATTTCTGATTCGATCTCGCAAAGAAACTCCGAGCATAGCCCTCTCCATAGCTCGTTGGGCTACTTGCAGCTTACTTATAAGGCCCATAGTGAGAGACCACGTTTCTGTGCCATAAGTCACTAATAGCAACACACACTGGTCGAAAACTTTCGACTTGAGGCACTGAGGCACGGTAATGATCTAACAGTATTGCGACTCGACCCTGTCCTTGAAGTATATACCTACAGCGCCACGTGGCCGCGCAGAACGTATCCCGCGCTAGGGCTGCCCGCCTTCAGTATTTTAATTTCATCTACTTACTCTTTACCTTCTTGAGTTTGTTTTCTAGTTTCTATGATATGAAATAAAATTATGATGTGAAAATATAACATTTATTACAAAAAATAAATGCAATGTGAATTAAAGAAGAAGCGTTCAATAAACATACATATGTATTGTGTTTATTGATGTTTTTAGGGTTCCGCATTAAAAAAAGCAACCCTAAGAACGTAAATCGCACGCTTACTAGTTACAAATCCACACGTTTGTTCATAACTACGGCGCGCCGCGACTGACTATAATACCGAGAGCATACCGAACTCCGAGGCCCGTAGGTATGATTCGCGTTCCGACTGTTTGTATGAAGACGGAATACTGTTATAGTTCGGCCGTTCAGAGAATGCGTTCCTGACACGTCATCTTGAAAAAATGTTTTTGGCCGAAATAAAATTTCGCATCTTTTGTTTTCATTAAACTTTTTTTTTAAAACTTACCGTTTACGATTTATGGCCCATTTAATGAAATTTCATTAAATGGACCTTAAAACATTAAATGGTCCATAAATCGTAAACGGTAAGTTTTACAAAAAAGTTTAATGAAAACAAAAGATGCGAAATTTTATTTTCTACAATAATGATCTTAATGTTTTTTGCCATTAAGTACATAGTTTCCGAGATATCGGCCAAAAACATTTTTTCAAGATGACGTGTCAGGAACGCATTCTCTGAACGGCCGAACTATAGATATTATTACCGTGCCTGTAATAATATCGCGGCGCAGTGGAATGAAATATTTATTCAACTTAAAATAGAGTATACGAATAGTAATCCTTACTAATATTATAAATCCGAAAAGTTTGTTGGTTTGTTGGTTTGTTACTCCATCACGCACCAACGGAGCAACGGATTGACTTGATTTTTGGCATGGACATAGTTTAAAAGGCGAAAGGAGCTTTAGGATACTTTTTATCCCGAAAAATTGCATAGTTCCTGTAGGACAGGACAAAAACCATCTAAAGCGAAACTGTCGCCACTATCACAAAGACGCTAAGTGATTAATTCCTCTATGACGCTAATATGGACTAACGAAACGTCACAGCCAAACGTAATTGGATGACAGGTGACATTGTCTGCAGACTTTTATAAATCACAAGTAGCATGGCAAGGGGACAAATTGTTTTTCCACCATTATATCCCCTTGAAGACGAAATAAAGTATGGATTGAAAATGACAACTGACATTAAAATTGGATAAAATGTTATTTTACCTCTGCATGCTACATGTTACTATGACGTTTAATACCAGGCCGTCATTTTGTCTGACATTTAAAATATTTTTAAATCTTCTATCATTAGAGGTTTAACATGTTTCTTTATTCTACCTTTATGGTATACATCATACTTTAATATTATCAATCCGAAAAGTTTGTTGGTTTGTTCCTCTTTGACGCAGCAACGGAGCAAAAGATTGACCTGATTTTTGGTATGGATACCTTTGGTTTAAAAGACAAAGTGATAATAGGATACTTTTTTATCTCGAGAAAATTCGTGATTCCCATGGGATAGGACAATAACTGTTTCTCAGCAATGGAGCAACGGATTGACTTGATATTTGGGGTGGGTATAGTTTGGAAGACGGAAAGTGACATAGGATACTTTCCATCGCGAAAAAATTGTGGTTCCCGTAGGACTTAACAATAATTTTTTCTCAGCAACGGAGCAACTTGCCTTGGCTTATTGCATGAATATAGTTTGAAAGACGAAAAGTGACATAATAGGCCACTTTTTATCGCAAAAACTTTAACAGTTCCCGTAGGATAGGATAAAAACTAAGTGAGCGGGCTGCGGTAGCAGCCGTCTAAGCGCCAGAAATAACCTGTCATGGCAAGTTTAGGACGTTCCTACATTTTTCGCACTCCTTCGCGGCACTCAACAGAGCTAGCCCAGACTCGGGCTCCATAACGGAGCTTGCGCTCTCGCCATAATGACGGAGTGTTTCGGAGCACAAGACACATCGTCATCCACCACTCTGGACTAACCAGTACTGAACGTCAGACAGCATTCCAACGCCCTGGTCCCAGTGCAGCGGGTCAGTCATAGTAGCCCAGCGCCTGCCTCTTCAACTGCAGAGGGCAGTGAGAACGGCCATCGCGATACCGACACCTCTCTTCCCCTGCAGCCCCACTGCGTCTGCCAACACGTTGACGGCCTAGCGGAAGGTAGGGTAGGTGGCGGCACCCACACCACCAGTTCCATATATCCCTCCGCGGCCCCTAATCCGCGGCTGTCATATCAGAGTCCAGGAAGCAGCCTTGCTTTATGAAACTGAGAAGGGTTATTCCCAGCAAGTAACTGGAGATAGAGAGACAGAAAAGAAGTCACACCCAGCGCAGCAGGAGGAGCTGGAGTTCATATGCCTGGCAGACGGAGCAGCACTAGAGCAAAATCTTAACCGAGAAATTAACATATTTACAGACGGCAGCAAAGTTAAAGGGAAAGTTGGGGCGGCATTATCCATTTGGGATGATGCCACTGAGATCAGTACCCGCAAGCTGAAATTGGCCGATTGGTGCTCCGTGTACCAGGCCGAGTTATTGACACTTCTTGAGGCTACCGAAAAAGCAAAAATCTTTAGTGACTCCAGGTCTGCACTGGAAACGGTAGTTGGCGTATCTTCCCTCCATCCCTTAGCAGTAAATTCAAAGCTAACATAAAGTTGCTACACGCACAAAATAAAATAGTGAAACTTTATTGGATTAAAGCACACGCGGGGATGGAGGGAAATGAGAGAGCGGACCAGCTAGCAAAGGAAGCAGCACTGCACTCGAAGTGCAGACCTATTTACGATAACTGCCCCGTTTCATTCGTCAAGCGAGAAATCCGAAAGGACTCTCTTGACGAGTGGAACCGGCGTTATCAGGATGGCCACACAGCGGCGGCAACCAAAACATATTTTCCGGATGCAAGGGCGGCATACAAGATCGTAAGAGAAATAGCACCAGTGGGAATCATAACTCAAGTGCTGACGGGGCATGGTGGGTTTTCCCAATACTTACATCAATTTAAGTTGAGGGAAAGCCCATCGTGCATCTGTGAACCCACAAAAGAGGAGACTCATGTGCAGTGGCACATAATCTTGGAATGCCCAGTTTATGGAAAGCAGAGATTTTATTTAGAACAAAAAATTGGAATTAATCTAACACGTAAAAACCTTAGAAACAAATTTATCGATTTTTGCACAAATATTTGTAAAAAAGCAATAATTAGGAACAAGTAGGTATAAACTTTGCTGTACCATTGTAATGTTTATTATAACTGCAAACAGCCAAAAACTTTGAAATATAGGTATAGTTTTTATTCATTTGTAATTAAGACCCCTGACCCTTGCATATACACTCCAACCTTGCATTCCTTTAAGGTATTTTGATATTTGTCGGTTAGGTTATTAGGTTTCGCAGCCGACATAAACATAAGCCAAAATCAAAATATAACGCGGGCGAAGCCGCGGGTAAAAGCTAGTATATTATAATTATGATATTATGGACGTATTTGGCCGTGGTCGCCCAAAGCGGCGATGGCTTAACATCCTTAAAGAAGACATGAGTGCCAACCAACTGAACATTTGTGAACAACAACCAATTGTGAAACGAATCGAAAAATGATTTTTTGGTTCAAAAGAGTATACTCCCGAGGTGGTCCCATTTGAATTTTACAGAAATCAGCTTAGTTCAACCGTTTTTGAAAAATCAACAATAATGTACATCCATAATACGAGCGAAATATTCGTATTAATCTTGTTCGATCGTGACGCTTACTATAACTGATCATAGGAATCAAAAGTAAATCTTTCCACGCGTAGTAGGAAGATATAAAAAACTATGATATCGGGATTGGCCGTCAAAAGCGATTGGATCTTGGTGGGTCGACGACCGGTGACGTCACGAGAGGTGTGGCGGATGCAGACGGATTCCGACTTTGATTAACATATTCAATAAATCCAAGATTCAATAAACAAAATAATATTAGATGTTGTAAGCTAATTTATTATATAAACTTTTTCTACAAATATATTATTTGTTGTACGACGTAAGGTCTTATATAATATCCTAATCCTTATCCTTCCTTACTAATATTATAAATCCAAAATTGTGTTTGTTGGTTAGATTGACTCTTTCACGCAGGAAAGCATAAATACTTACCTAATTTTGATTATGCCATGGAAATAGTTCAAAGGTTGTAAAGTGGCTACTTTATATCCCGGAAAAATAAAAGGTTCCTATGGGATGACACAAAAGAGAAAATGTAACGCGAGCGAAACCGTGAGGAGAAGCTAGCATGGGTAATATAAATAAAATAAATAAATGTCCAAACAGGTACTAGTATCAGCCTTCGTGGGTAGGCCTACGACCTGCAGTGGACTATTGAAAAGGCTGGTACAGGTACTAATAACTTATAATTATAGCGTTTTAAAGGTTAAATAGGATCATAGACACTAGATAAAAAATTCAACGTTCTAGCTATCACCGTTCTGAGATACAGCCTGGTGACAGACAGACGGACAGACGAGCAGCGGAGTCTTAGTAATAGGGAGGAGCCGTTTTCACCCTTTGGGTACGGAACCCTAAAAAGCACATCTTAGCTTACCCAATAGTAACGTAGATATATACTTAAAGCGGTTACTGCAAACTTTTCACGAGTATATAAAACAAAGTTACCTTAACTTTAACTTAAAATTGTTAAGACGTCGACCTGAAGAATGGTATTCAAGTTTTAAGTTCTAACTTTAATGTGTAGTGTAACTTAGTTCTTAAGTAGATACCTAGAAACGAAGTTCAAAGTTCAGTAACACAATATGAGAGTTTGGAAAAACAAAGCTGAAGTATGAGCAAATGAGTTCACACTGTTAGTTATCGGGCCAGGATTGAACCCGCGACCTCGTGTGAGAGAGAGGGTTGCCAGACTAAATCTTCATTTTAGTCATTTATTTAAAACCATTTCATGTACTTATTATTACGCTTTTATTTACTGCAAAATACAATTGTTACTCAAATATTTTATAATTTTTGCACTTCGGATACAACTTTTTCCAGTACGTCTATCGACGCAAAGGACTCCTCCAGATTCTTCCATTCCCCTCTGTCTTGTGCTAATCTTGTTCATAATGGTCTAGCTACTTTTTTACATCGTCTACTTATCTCCTCATCTGTCTTCCTCTTTTTGACCGACGAACCAAAACGGAGGAGGTACTCAATTCGACGCGTACATTTTTTTTTATGTGTGAGCACGCATAACTCTTTTTTGTAGTAGTCCGATTTCAATAATTGTTTTTTTTATTGCAAAGAGTACACTTTGAAATTGGTCCCATTAAAATTTTATTAAAATCGGCTGAGCCATTTTTGATAAATCAACAATAATGTGAAAAATGTAACATCGATTCGTGCGAAATATTCGCGAATTCTGCGAATTTTTGCGAAAAATAATCTTCCTTATATTATGCTTTGGTAGCCATTCCGATTATTTTGGTCCACTTTTCTGTTTTATTTCGTATCATGTGCCCTGCCAGTCTCCATTTTTGATGTCTTATTCATATAAACGTACTTACTCAATACTAAAATAGTATAAATGCGAAAGTATTTTTGTAGCTTTTTTACTCTTTCACACAGCAACAGAGCAATGGATCGAAATAAATAAATAATAAATAAATATTAGGGGACATCTTACACACGGTCTCTGACCCCAAACTAAGCATAGGTTGTGATATGGCTGTCAGAGACTGAAATCCTACATTTACATATTTTAAATACATACATAAATAGATAGTGTCTAAATAACACCCAGACACAGAGCAAACACCTATGTTCATCACACAAATGTTTGCCCTGGGTGGGGATCGAACCCACGCCTCTTTGACCCAGAAGTCAGGGTCACTAACCACTGAGCCACCGAGGCAGTCATGTCAAATGAATATAAATGTATGAAACAGCTGATTAATTACGAGTAATATTTGCGAATTTCAACTTTGAACCCTAAGTAACAGTTGTTTAAAGTGACGGCCTGATCCCGTTCTTCAAAAACTTACTAAATTACAAAAACAAATTTATCAGTGACAGGCTCTCCACGCCACCGAACAAACCTACAATTAAAAAAGAAAAAAAATGTTGCAAAGTAAAATCTTTTCTATTGGCTATTCGCCTATGATGTCAAAAAATCCTGAATTGTTTTAGTAATATGTGTAATTGTGTATACATACAAACGTATTAATGCGTCGTTGGAAGTCAACATATTTTATGATTTAAGTACATAATATTGTGTACTCGTCATTGGCGTTGAAAAGGTTAAAAAGGAAACAATGTAAGTTTTAGCAAAGTAAAGTACTTTTTTAAGCATCAATAGTAGATTGTATCAAGGGAGCAAAAAAAAAATATTGTCACGGCGAGGGCGCTTTTTTGAATCCATAGCGAAGTGAGGGATTCTAGAGTAGAATCCTGAACGTAACGAGGGATTCAAAGTACGTCGCCCAAACCTAAAAATATATTTTGCGCCCGAGTGATACACTCTACTTTTCATCACTCTCTATAAGAAAATTAAAGGTGCCTCATATTTTATTGTAATATTATTTTTTAATAGTACATAGAGCAACAACTAAATTGAAATAAAATAGTATCTAATAATAAAACAACTAAAAACTTATATTTAAATATTTCGAGACATTTTTTAGCGCTGAACACTAACATGTTCCAAATTCAAAAAGTGCGCGGCAAAGATAATTGTGGTGCACTAATAAAGAGGATTAAAAACTCATTACTGAAAGCTAAAAGCTTCTTATGAACACTAACATGTTCCAAATTCAAAAAGTGCGCGGCAAAGATAATTGTGGTGCACTAATGAAGAGGATTAAAAACTCATTACTGAAAGCTAAAAGCTTCTTATGAACACTAACATGTTCCAAATTCAAAAAGTGCGCGGCAAAGATAATTGCGGCGCACTTATTAAGAAGATTAAAAACTCATTCTGCCCGTTAAAAGTTAAAACATCACCTTTGGGTGCACTTAAAGGCGAACCAAGTTATTTTTAAAATAGATGCGATGAAAAAACATCTTGTTTGATTCCTGTAATATTTGACTTTGATATAGAATCGATATCTTTTGATGTGGCAACACTGGTCATAATGTACGACTTTGGATAACTTTGTTGTTGCATGTGAGGTCAAACTCCCGGACTTCGATAATGCTATGTGTTTGACTGATTCGTTCTTTTTAGTACTTGTTTGACATCTAAATTTACTCTATTTAAACCTAGAATCTGCAAACCAAAATTCTGCTACTGGATGCAAGCTGCTTCCAATCCGTCTTATTAGAGATCTATAGATCCATTTTCATAATTTAAATGTACCTAATTGTATAATTTTATCTCATTTCCATTATTTTATTTTGACTATTGTATTACGAGTACATACTGGCGACCATTGTTGAAATACTAGTGAATTATTTTGTTCTGTGTATTATTTGCCTGAAATAAAAAATATGTCGAACAGTGGATGTCCTATGGTTAAATCTACGATGACGAATAAACCTACAATATGTTCTGGTGGGAATTGAAAGTATACCTACTGTACCAAATACTTTAAAATTGAAGATACAATTTACGCTACGATAAAAACGATGCATATTATCTCATTTCTTTTACACAAACGTAATTCAATTTATAAACTTTTCGCAAAGTGTTTATTCACAAAACTTAAGTAACATAATTTATTCTAACTTATGCTAAAATATTTACAAAATACCTTAACTATATCCAATATAAATATACAAAACTAAATAATTTATTCTAACTTTTACTAAAATATTGACTAAACTAATACTAAAACTTAAACTAAAAAAAAAAGCACAAAACAAAATAAAACCTAGTCTAAAAGCCCCTCGGCAGAGGGTAACGTGGCCAGAATGTTGGCAGCATTGCCTCGCTGAATAGCAATACTCAGCTTTTGGGCGAAATAGATGCCAGCACTCTGGTCACGTGTCACCTCTACCAAACGCCTGGCCAGATCTTTATATAGGGTATGAGCGTCCGGCCCCCACGGACCAAAAGTCTCAACCCCAAACGGCACAAAATGGTACATCCTGTCTAGGGAGCCATATTTGTGCCGTTTGAGGTTTTCCGCTTAAGCTGCAGCAGCACCAGCCCTGTCTGCTGTGTCGGGAAGGTGAGACGACGCCAGTGTGTCGACGCACGTCGCGTCCCGCACCAAAGGTCGTCCCACCTTCCATGGCACCAACGTCATTCCGTCGGGTCTTTTACCGTCGTCCCGCAACAGTCCATTAGGCTCTAGGTCCTACGGGACGCCAGCACTGACAAAGGCCCGACGGATGATATCATTCAGGGTGGCGTGCCGCGAAAAGCGCCCTGCACTTTTTGTGCATGACAATGCGTGGTGACCGAAACGATCGACCATATCGCCACATTGGCAGCGCTGCGGGACCAGACATGGGGCACCTAAACGGAGAGATACGCCTATCCGGAAAGAGTTATTATCCAAAAGATTGCCAACGTTACTTGAAGGAAGGGCATGTAGCCAAAGCCCCGACTCCCATCTTGAAACGGCAAGCAAAGGAAGCGCGCTCTGTGGTACAACTTGAGGTTTGAATTAGTTTTTGCAGTTCTAACTCACAGAGCGGCCCGTCCCACTGTCTCTGAGAATTGGGAGACTTGGGCAAAAGTTGGCTTGGGCAAGCTATTTTCCAACTTTCGACAGCGTCACTCAGATATGTAATTTCTAAATTTGGAAGAGAGGATGATAATATGTCTTTTACTAACTTTTGCGTGCTGAAAACTGAGGACAAGAAAGCTGGCAAAGATACACTAGAAATTTTGCGTATTCCGAGGCCACCAAACCTCACAGGCAGTGAGGCTTGGCGCCAAGCGCGATCGTCTAAAGGGGTGTTAAGAATGGTGGTGAGTGTATCTCTTTGAACGTTATCAAGCTGTTGTAAAGATAAAGGATGATTTCAAAGCTGACAACATCTAAGAGAATACATAAATTTTGGAACAAACAGACAGTACCGAATAATGAAATAGGCTATGAATGTTAATTTTTTGGAGACGGTTTGACACTGAGTAAAAATTTTGAATTTTATTGAATTTTTTTTTCTGAAAAAGTTATCTAGTATTTATTATATTACTATCACAAATGGCATGGTTCATCTATCGAAAATCTCAGTGCCTCGCGACGCTACCGCCATTTATTGGAGTATTGGTTAGGTAAATTTTACAATTACTTTGTTAATAGTACTAGTTATCAATAATTTTCAGTTTTTAGATTTTTTCCTTTATTTATGCCCGATAGTCTACCTTGGTGCCAAATATCAAGATTCTAGGTCATATGGAAGTGGGTTAGGTTTTTGATCTATAAGTCAGTGAGTGAATCAGTCAATGAAACACGAGTTTTTAAACGTTAATATATCAATAACTGATTGAGCAAAATTTATGAAATTTTGGATTCTTGATAAGCTAAAAAAAGACTTTAGTAAATGTGCCAAATTTCATGTATGTAGTTAAGGCTGAATAGTTTTTGAGTTGTGAGGGGGTCAAAAGTAGCTCCAAATGGTTCGTGTAATATTACACACGGCCGCTGCGTCGCCAGTTTTCTGTAGAACACTTTGGCTGGACACGCTGCCGCGTGTCTAGATACCAAATGGTTCGTGTAATATTACACACGGCCGCTGCGTCGCCAGTTTTCTGTAGAACACTTTGGCTGGACACGCTGCCGCGTGTCTAGATACCAAATGGTTCGTGTAATATTACACACGGCCGCTGCGTCGCCAGTTTTCTGTAGAACACTTTGGCTGGACACGCTGCCGCGTGTCTAGATACCAAATGGTTCGTGTAATATTACACACGGCCGCTGCGTCGCCAGTTTTCTGTAGAACACTTTGGCTGGACACGCTGCCGCGTGTCTAGATACCAAATGGTTCGTGTAATATTACACACGGCCGCTGCGTCGCCAGTTTTCTGTAGAACACTTTGGCTGGACACGCTGCCGCGTGTCTAGATACCAAATGGTTCGTGTAATATTACACACGGCCGCTGCGTCGCCAGTTTTCTGTAGAACACTTTGGCTGGACACGCTGCCGCGTGTCTAGATACCAAATGGTTCGTGTAATATTACACACGGCCGCTGCGTCGCCAGTTTTCTGTAGAACACTTTGGCTGGACACGCTGCCGCGTGTCTAGATTTCCACTTTTTTCCCTTTTTTCTTCTTTCATTGTTATTTAACTTTATTGAAAACATGGGCTGAAAATCTTTCAACTCTTTTTAAACTAAAGTCACGAGCACTTGGCTATATCTACTCTTAATAGATCTACCGTATCTAGATATTGTTCTAGTAAATTGAACCTTAAGCTTCTTGTATTGCAAACACCTTTGCTTCAAGGTTTTAATTTTTTAGTGTCGAAATAATAAATGTCTAATTGATAAAAATCTGCTCCGGGTATGGTTTTAAGTTCTCTTTATTATATAAACTAGCAACCCTCCCCGGCTTCGTACAGGTATATTATACATAAGAACCTTCCTCTTGAAATACTCTATCTATTAAGAAAAAACCGCATCAAAATCCGTTGCGTAGTTTTAAAGATGAAAGCATAAAAAAGAGACAGACAGAGCGGGAAGTGACTTTGTTTTATATTATGTAGCGATAATGAGCAATCCGGACACTTTCAACACAGCAAATTTTACTGAACAACTATGAATCTGAAGCGTCATAATAAACGCGATAACTTCTTAAAATTCCATTACATATGAGAAATACAGCGATAACATTTACGACTGCCAGCAGACGACCGTATCGAAAGGTACGTTGATTATGCTTGCATGTGAAACACGTTTTATGTACGAAGTGAAGATCATAAAGTGCATTTCTGTGGGGCTCTGGGAAACTGGAAAATAACAGCGTCGGATGTTCATCCAAAGGGAAAAACGGGACCCTATTACTAAGACTTCGATGTCCGTCTCTCCGTCTGTCTGTCTGTCTGTCCGTCTGTCACCGGGCTGTATCTCATGAACCATGATAGCTAGGCAGCTGAAATTTTCACAGATGATATATTTCGGTTGCCGCTATAACAACAAATACTAAAAACAAAATTAAATAAATATTTAAGGGGGGCTCCCATACAGTACGGAACCCTCCGTGCGCGAGTCCGACTCGTACTTGGCCGATTATTTGAGTTTAGGGTGGACCCTATAGTAAAAGTTTCCATCACCCTCTTTTGGCTTAAAACAGGGTAAGCAGATAGCCCGGTATAGCGTGGGTTTTACTGTAGCAAAGATCTACATATGCATAGCAAATGACATGATAATTACCCATAGATAAACTAGATGTTACAACCTCTAAAGGTGCGCTTATACGGGCAACTAAAATTGCTCAATTCCAGTCAATACTCGTCAACTATGACGTCACGACTACATCAAGCAATTTACGGCAACGCAACAAGCATCAATGCTGCGCAATACAATATTGAGCGATATGGCGCAACTTCATCAACTATCGCGCTATCCTACTTCCACCCAACCTCTCGCTCTCCCCGCGGAAGCAAGACGGCAAGCCGCAAAACAAACAAGTGCGAATGAGATATATACAAAAATTGCTAGGAATTTCCAAGCCCATTGGATATTCGTCAATTCGTATCTGCGACATTGAGCGAAATGAAATATCTGGAGCAATTAGAAGCAATATCGCCGAAATTGCTCCATTAATTGCTCCAGATCGGTCCATTCGTGTCGCCGAGCAATTATTGCCCTCGTGTAAGCGCACCTTAAGTCTATTTTGGTAACAAAACGTCCATGTAACTGTGTACCTAAAGTCCCAAACTAAGATCAGATCTGTATTGTGGGACAGACAATGGTTCACAAACGGCAGTGACAAAAGAGGAGGCGAGATAACACGGGACATTTGGACATGTTAGGACAATGGCTTAACGCGTGGACACATTAATTTAAACTGTAGGTTTGTTTAATTGTAACTGTGAATTGTTAATCATGAAATTTTGCTTAGCACTAAGGGATTATATCCTTACTAATTTTACTTTGTAGTTAATTAGGATGTTTAGTGCACACACTTATAGTTTTACTTTTTAACCCCCGACGCAAAAGAGGGGTGTTATAAGTTTGACGTGTCTGTTTGTCTGTCTGTGTGTCTGTCTGTCTGTCTGTGGCATCATAGCGCCCGAACCACTGGACCGATTTCAGTTTAGTTTTTTTTTTGGATGAAAGGAGATTTAATCGAGAGTGTTCTTAGCTTTGTTTTATAAAAATCGATTGAGCCGTTTAAGAGTTATGGTGGGTTAAAGTGGGGATGGAAGAACCAAAATTCTACAAATGTGCCCAAAATGGTTGTCAATGTGTCGGGGGTTTTTTAAATTTTTATTTTATGTTTATTATTTTACTAGTAGTTCTCGGTACAGTAGACCTACTACTATACGACCTGGAGACGAAAACCAACATCTAGACAGACGAACGCAAAAGCCGTATCTAAAACAGAGATTTAACACCTTAATGATAATACGTCTTAACGCCTCCTTAAATAGAAGCTGGAGATACTCTGGAGCTTAGTCCCAACTATAAGGGTCATAGGTATTAAACGCAAAACCTTTTAAGGGCGGTTCTAGTACATCTAGACAAACAACTTTTGTACTACGACTTTTGAAAATTCGCAAAAAAATTCGCTTCTCCATACATTTTGCCGCGCGTTGACGAACTTTTTGTATGAAAAAGCAGATTTTTTCTTCGTGATTTTCCAATAGCCCTAGAAAAAAAGTTGTTTGTCTAGACCTGCCCTTAAAAGGTTTTGCGTTAAATACCTATGATCCTGTATAGAAACTTGAAAGTATTTTTTACCGTTAAAATACCTGATCAAAGACAAATATTATTACTTAGTCAATTTCTGGACTAAAAAATGCATCTAGCGCTACGCAGCGATCGAAAACTCATCAAGGAATTAGAAAACTATACACTCCACTTCAGTTCATTCGGAAAACATAACTCTCTATTGCCGGGTACTAGTTTGTATTAGAGTAATTCATTAAATGCCCACGCAACGTCGGTTCAGCTTGAATATTTTTAACTGCGGAAGTTAACCTGTTAACATGTAGTGTACATTAACAGTGTAAACATTATCGAGAACTATTAAAAATTAAAAGTAACAGGAAGTACCGTTTTCTTAAGACCGAAATCGGACACAATGTAATAATATTAAAGTAATGTTTATAATTCCGTATTCAACAGAATTAAAAATTAAAATAAGTTGAAGTTTACTTGACTTGAAGTTGAATTGACAATAACTGAAGGTCGTCTTCAAAATGTGCGTTGTATTTTAACCGTCTGCCTTGTTTCCTGTTTCCTGAGAGATATAATCTGATGCTTTTCAAGTTTTTCAAGTCATAGGTATCTGCTGAGTCTGCGTACTTCATCTTAGACCACGACGCCGCTTGCCACCAGGCGTGTTGGTGGTCAAGCGCAGACTTACTCGTACCTAATAGCGTTAAAAAAAAGATAACAGGGTAGTTGACTGGTATTTAATTAATCAAAAGTTGGAATAGTGAATTTTGCTTTTAATTATGATTCGTAAACAGAAAAAAAAATTGGCTAATCAAGTTCAGAGATAATAATCTTGTAAAGATTTTGGTATAGATAAAGAGGGAGATGCCTTGTCCCTTTCCCACAAAGCATAACATAGTATGGCGAATGTATGACACTTACGGGCAGTGAAGTCATAGTTTGCCATAGTCTGCTCTTTGTCTAGGAAGAAAATAAGTATGCTTGTAATTTATTTATTCCTAAGTTGATTTAATTTTTGTTTTCGTTAATCGGCCCTGTTTATGGTTACTTGTTACTGACAAAAAAAATGTCAACTAGCCTATTCCTCCTTAGTGTTTATCTTAGGTAGACTTATGATCAGTAACAGACTATAAAAAGGCCAGTGCACTACTGATTAAGACCTTTACAGACACTGTCAGTGTGGTGTGTCGCGGTGACAATTTCAATTTGAGTGATACGGCGTCGCATTTAGTCTGCCCGTGACCACGACCAATGCAACTTGGTCGAAACGTCAGGAGGAGAAAAAGAGGTACTTAATTAGCTCATATCTCAAGTTTTATTGCGCGATAAGTCCCGTGTAGTAGTATGATAAAGTGCACTACTATTTAAGATTTTGTGATTTGTGAGTAAAGTAAGTTCATATTGGCCTGGTGCCAGAGTTATTGGGCCATCTGTGGGCTTCTGATGCTGTTAAATGATTAAAACAACCGGGGCCTTCAATTTAACGTGTCGTCCGAGCCCAGGTTGCGCTCAGTTGATAATATCGATGATTGATACCAAATATAAGATATTAAATCGGTTATTTCAGGCAATTATCACACCCATAAATAAATATATCATTAAGAAATGAAATCTAATAAACAAAAATTTTAAATTAAAATAGCCAAAACAAACTAACAAACCTATGAAAATTATGTGAATGAAATGGAACGACATTGATTGATATTTAATACGTATATTAATAAAGATTATTCTTATCTATTAAATGTTCTGTACCTATTGTATTTTTAATAGTCTACTGTAGGATGGATAGCATATCCACCACGCTGGCCCAGTGCGGTTTGGTGGATTCACATACACCATCAAATTTCTTCTACGGACGTATGCAGGTTGCTTCACGATGTTTTCCTTCACCGAAAAGCCAGTGGTGTGAAAATCTAAACATGAATTCCAAAGATCTCATTGGCACGGGACTGGAATTTGAACCCACGACCTGACGATTGTAAGGCGGGTGTCACTACCACTAAACCATGGGCTTCACGATACTGGTTGGTGTTAATCATGTAGATTAATAAGATTTTATTCATTTCTGTTAATCGGAATAGTGATTATTATAATCCATTCAAAACCGGATATTATGAGCGAATTTCACAACGAAATAATTTATTTACGGAACAAAAGATAAATCAATTACAAAGATTACTGTATCCGGCGGAAGCCGTGCAGGGCGGATAACGTTTGGGCGGATTACCGGGGCCAAGGGCGGGATCAGCCGCGGTATTGGGCGTAATGATTTGTCAAAATAAGAGTAAAAATAATAGATTATCAAATTGACACCTGTAAAGTAAAAAAAAAATGGTTTGCGTGATAACGTCGTAAGTCGTAAGATAACATTTTTGAATTAATAATGATTGTTTTTCGGCATAAATGGCAAAACCGACTTCCATAGTGTACAAAATTCGAACAGTTCGCTCGAATTCATGTTAACAATTTTTTCATTGTTTGTTGGTTTTTCAAAAAGGGCTCAGTCGATTTCGATAAAATTTAAATAGGACCACCACGGGAGTATGAACTTTCGAACTAAAAAATATTATTTGATCCGGTTCACAATTGGCGAAAAATCGACAAACATACACAAAAAAAATATACCTGCAGACGAACAAAGAACCTCCTCTTTTTTGGAAGTCGGTTCAAAACTGAAACAAGCCGAAAGCCAATTGGGGTTAAAATTAGGGTAGCATAAAGCTAAATAAAATAACGCAAAATATTTTCATCACTTTCACATCAGCGTTAATAAAAATGTATGTTCGTTCAGTCAACTTAATTGGTACCCTCTGAGCCATAGATGGCTTAGCTTAGGCTGTCAGAGGTCCCCCCCGAGTGGGTTCCCGCCTTGTCGTGGCGGGGGGGCTTAGTAGCCAGGTCTTCCCAGCCTAGTGAACGAAGAGGAACCCGAGGTGGGGCTCTCCGGGTCTTAGGCCCAGACAAGCCCGTGCGGAGGCTGGCCAGTAGGTCGGCTTGCCGACTGAGGTGGACTGCGGTGTCGCGCTTGTCGCGATGCCGCGGCCGAGCCCATCGAGGCGGGGGCGGCGGCGGGATGGACGGGCGGCGAGAAGGCCGCTGCCTATCCGTCCTGCCAGCGGCCCTAACAGGTGCCGCCAACGTGTTGGCGGAGGCGGTGGGGCTGCAGGGGAAGAGGAGTGTCGGTATCGCGACGGCCGTTCTCCCTATCCTCTGCAGCCGTAGTGGCAGGCGCGGTGCCACTTTAATTGACCCGTTGCATCGGGACCAGGGCTGTCGGATACGGGTGCTGTCTGACGCCCAGTGCTGGTTGGTCCCAGGTGGTGGATGACGATGTGTCTGGTGTTCGGCACATCGTCATTCTGGCGGGAGCCCAAGCTCCGTGGTGGGGCCCAAGTTGGGCCAGCGCTGTCGGGTGCCGCGGAGGAGTGCGCAAGCGTGCCCGTAGCCCCGACACCAAGCGCAGTGGCGGAACACCCAGGGGTTTTGGTGGGTATACTGTCCAGTCGGCAGGACTCCCACATAACCGCCCGCCTGCCCTCGAGGTGCGGTGGTATCTATAAAAGATTTCCCCTGGTAAAAAAAAAAAAAAAAAAAAGGCTGTCAGAGGTGCTTTGGTATAATTTTCAGTATTTTTGTGTGTGGTATGAAGATGGGTATCCTAAACAAGGTTAGGCGGTATTTCACACCGGGACAGTAGCTTACTCTGTATCAAGCACAGATCCGACTATGTCTGGAATACTGCTGCCATCTTTGGGATGGCTCGGCTAAGTATCAGCTCGAGGCCTTGGAATCGGTGGACCGGCGTGCTGTTCGGCTTATAGGTGATGAAAAGTTAGTTGCATAAAACTTCATAGCCTGGAGCATCGCCGTAGGGTTGCGAGTCTGTCCATTTTCTATAGGACTCATTTCGGAGAGTTTCCTACTAAAGCATTTCAAGGTCAGAGTGAATAGGTATAATAAGGTATAATAGGTCTGCGTGCTTCATCTTCGACCACAACTTCGCTTACCAATAGGCGAGTTTGTGGTCAAGCGCGGGCTTATTCGCGATAAAATAACCTGTATCATTTAAAATGAATTCTAAGAATGGTGATTCTTTCAAGCTCCGTCAGGTACCTTTAAAAAAACCCTGCACTTAGTTTTTACAAATTGAATTTAACTATAGATATTTTGTTAACTTTTAAAGGATGTATAAACCTCTCTGTTTGGGTTGGGGGTCGAAATGCTAAATATATTTTAATAATGTATCGTTCAGTCAACTTCAGTCGATCAATCAAGAATATGGCAGGATAATTGGTGCCTTTTCAGGCAAATTTAGATGGCTTAGGCTGTCAGAGGTGCTTCGGCATGATTTACTGAAGATGGCTTTTTGATTGAACGTTGACCTGAAATTTTAATCTAAATAATTTATTCATATTAGGATAGGTTTAAGTGCTTCCTAAGCGCGTGGAGGGGGGTAGTTCTTGCTATTATGAGATATACGACATTTTTACCCGCAGTTTTACCCGCAAGATATTTTTCAGGAACCTTTTTTTTTACATAAAAAAGTAGTAACAGTCTTCGATCTTTAAAAGTGCGCTCCGTGCGTGAAACAACTAACCATGTAGCAAATATGGCAGACAGACAGACAAAAGTATTTATAACCACAAAGCAAAAATTAAACACTTTGTACACATTTAACTAGGTGTTTGTCAGCGATCACCGAAATTAAGCAACGTTCCGCACGGTCAGTATTTGGAAGAGTAACCGCGGGTGACATTTTTAACTGAGAGCTACCGTGGCTCAGATGTCACGTTAAATTGTAGGTCCCGGTTGTTTTAACCGTTTAGCCATGTCAGAAGCCTTCAGGCGGCCTAAAAACTCTGACACCAGGGCTATCCACCCGGCCTATACGAACTATATATAAGAAATAAGCTCAATATACAATTCTACTAACCAAAATTGTAAGAGATGTAAATATAGTGTAAATATTTGCACTCTTCTAATACTAAGCTGTCAATCCGACTTAAATGAGTATAAGTATGGTATAATACATGCATAACTCATTTAAACGCTTTAAAATAACCCAAAAGTAATGGGCCAGATAATAATAAAGAATGTAGATATATTAAAACTTGCATGAGGCAATCTAATTGGCCTATTATTAATAAAACAGAAAACCGCGTAAGCAAATTTTCAGCTTGACAATGTTTTTTTTTTTATTTCGAATAGGTTTGCGTTTACTACACACTACCTGATGTTAAGCAGATATGCGGTCTAGGATGTAACACGCTTACCTAGAAGAGACCTATTTACTCGGGATTTGAAGACACCTACCTACATTGTACTTTATCGGGAAGACAGACCCAGGCAAAGCGTTCCACATTCTGGCAATTCGTATGAGGAATGTGGACTCGAAACGCTTGGTTTTAATGCGTGGGATGTCCACCATAAAAGGGTGGCGCTTTGGTCGCGTCTGTCTAGCCGTACGATAGAAGAAAGGGGCAGGTGGGGAATGTCTCCAACTTATGTCGGGGGAAGTACAAGAGGAACAACAAAAAAAAAATTACGGACCAACTAACTTACGACGTATATTTATATCCTTGAGCATCATTGATACAATACCTACCCGATAACAAATCCGCCTCACAAACGGTCTCTGTGCTAAATGTACTAATGACGTCATAGAGTTCATCTTTTAGGTTATCGCTGCGCTGTTTATAGGCAAAATAATATTATTCAAATTCAAATGATGCCTGTAAATGTAGAGGCGTTATAATGTTGGAAAAACAATTCCATTCTGCTGTCTACTGTATATCATACAAACTATTAGATTTGTTAGACTAGAAGACCGCATTATGTTTCGGAAAAAAAATCTAAATTGAATTCATTATCATTTCATGTATAAAATTTAATTTCATGCCAGAATTTCGAAACCTTGATCTTTTCTTTAAACAATAACTATTGATTGAATAATGGGTTTCGCACCTTCTGAAAAAAATAGTTGAAAAATAGTCTTGCGGTCAAAGCAAAAATATAATATTGGCACACCTCAGGTCAATAACACTATGTATGCAAATAGTTCCTACTATAGTGCAATAAAAGTGTATAATCATTTACTATTAGAATTCAAGGCTCTCAGATTGACACTGTTCAAACGTAAGTTAAAATCTTGGTTAATAGCAAAAACATTCTACTGATTAAAGAATGGTTTAATGATTAGCAACTTTTTACCTACCTATATACCTGAATGATGTTTAAAATTGTAATGAAATAATGATTTAGAAATTGTAATTATTAGATGTTATGCTACTAAAAACATTTTTTGTTTGTGTGTGTATTGTAGTAGCTATAAGATACCTACAAAAATACATACCTATTGTGTAAAATATTGCACGCCCGAAAAGGGTAAGACTGTGATACTTATCTTATAATTTTTGAACAACTTATGTACCAGTTTTATGTCAATAAACGATATTCTGATTCTGATTATTTTTTCTTAATAACTCATAGATAGATAAACTCTTCTATCTTTTCAATGATTGTACTTACTAGGATTTATGGATTAAAAGATGCAAATAGCAACATTATTTCTTATTTTAGAGCGGTATTTAGGCAGTGTTTTCACTTTTATCGATTTCGCCCTATTCGAGCGCGAAAGTGAATGTGTTACGTATTATGCTTAGGGCGTTTTTTTTTAAACAGGGATTTAGGGAATGTTAGGGTAAATATCGTTATTTCAGGGGATTTTTAGAGTAAAATGATCCACTACCACAAGATTTCTATTTAGGGATTTTTTCGGACGCAAATCCCTTTTAGGCTTAAAAAATGTTTAATGGGATATACTGAATTTAGGAAACTTTTAAAGAAGAGAATTAGGTAGGCTTATATCATCATCATCATCAGCTTATTTCGGCCCACTGCAGGACATAAGCCTCCTCCCCCTTACGCCAATTATTCCTTATTATTATTATTAGGCTTATACTCGTATAAACTAGCACAATTTTCAACTAGAGAATTGAATGGCACTGGGAACATGCCGTAAAAATAATAATATACAATTATACTTTTATTTATTTTTAAATCATCGACACGAAGAAGAAGCACTAGAGAATAATTAAAAAAAAATTAAATATACTAAATAATCTAACTAAAGTTTACATAATTAATTATCCTATACTTATAATTAACTCCAATTATATTAATGGTATCGTCCGCCAAAATTGAACATTTCCTAAAACGAGCTTCGTTACAGCCCGAATAAGAAAATAATTATTGTTAATTACTTAAGGAGCTATCTGAGAAAAGAAAAACCGTAGAAAATTGAGCTATTGAATCATTTTTTTATGTGATAAATGAAGTTTCTGTAATATATTAAAAATAGATTCAAACGAGCATGTACAATGGTACAACTTACTACTATGAATTCACCAACCCGCACTGGGCCAGCGTATGGATATGGCCCAATCATCCTTCATGGGTAGGCCTACGTCCTGTAGAGGACTATTAAAAAGGCTGGTACATATTATGCAACGAAATTAAATTTGATGTTTTTGCACTTTACCACATTTAGTTATTTTAGTGAAAATTAATAAAATTAGATAGATAGATAGATAGATAGATAAACTCTTTATTGCACACCAAGAAATAAACAAAAAGAAGAAACAAAGATACATAAACAGTGTAACAATGGGCGGCCTTATCGCTGATAGCGATCTCTGCCAGGCAACCTTAGGATGGAGAGGACAGAAAGCGTATAAATAATGGACGGGGTGCGCATTAGTTAAAATATAAGTTTGATTATATCATAAACATACATACTAATAAAATTGATATAAATACTTAACATACCTAAAAATAAAGAAAACCATACATATAAAATTATAAAAGAAACCTATGACTAAATAATAAACTATTACATAATACATTACAATATACTACTTACATAAAACAACATAAATAACAACAACAACAACAGTTACATAGTTAAAGTATTGACAATTTCTGCAGGTAATGGTTTTTAACCTGATCTTTAAATACGTTCAGTGATTGAGCTTTTCTGACAGTAACGGGCAAGGCATTCCATAGCTGGACTGCCTGAAAGGCAAAAGACCGCCCGTAAAAAGTTTCACAACGTGCAGTAGGGGTCATAAGGGAAAGGTTTTCCTTGGATCGGAGGGGAAGGGAATGTGCATCTTGCCAGAAGGAAAAAGAGTCTTTAAGATAGCATGGAGTAGAAGGATTGAAGAGGATATTATAAAGGAGATTGAGGATATGAGCATTCCGACGAAGACGAATTGGAAGCCACTTGAGCTTAGTTCGAAAATGAGATACGTGGTCATATTTGCGTAGCCCAAATATAAACCTAATGCAATAATTTTGAAGACGCTCAAGCTTATCAAGTTGGACTTCAGTGAGATCTAAAAAGCTGGCGTCAGCGTAATCTAAAATAGGAAGAAGAAGGGACTGTGCGAGCGCAACTTTAGTAGCAGTAGGCAGGAAGTTTCGGAGCCGTCTAAGAGAGCTACCAGCAGCAAACAACTTGCAGCTGATCGTTTTAATATGAATATCCCAGCATAGCGTACGATCAAACATGACACCGAGGTTTTTTACGGATTCATTAATTAGCCATCTAATGAAAAAATGAAAATAAATTATTTTATTTACACAGAAAAACAAAAAAACTTAAATAACACTTTCCGCTATGACTAAACTATTACTAAAACTTAAACTAAAAAAAAAACACAAAGTAGTAGTTCAGTGGCTTAATAGTAAAGTTGTTTTAAATTAAAAGAACCAATTAGATGATTACAGCCATTATCAGTTAATTGTATCAGAGCGCGCTAAGGTGTGTCGGACATTACTGAATTGACCTCTTTAACCGGCTACCTTAGGAGGGTGATGTTTTTACTTAGGTGTACATCTAGAGTCGGTAGTAAAATATATAAGAGAGTAATATTGTTAACTTCGAGCATTATCTTTTCTTTTTTAGGGTTCCGTACCCAAAGGGGACCCTATTCTTAAGACTTCGCTGTCCGTCTATCTGCCTGTATATCTGTCCGTCTGTCTGTCACCAGGCTGTAAAACAGAACAAGTAAAATAATTGGGCTTGAGCATTTGGATTATCTTTAAACCTTCAAGGGTCTGTGGATGATCCAGTTGCTTGTTATGTAGTAGTAGTTAACGTAGTTTTAGATTATGTATATATTGTATTTAGTGGTAGTTAATAAAGACACTTGCCCTATTACAAAAAAAGTTAAATAATGTAAAGTGACAGCTAGGTACTGACAACGTCAGTTAAAGCGTTGTATTAACTTTCAAACTTCCAAATCCACAACTATTATAACTAAAATTGGGTTTGAACAAGGTGGCCTTGATGTCAAAGTTTTTAGGCCTTTTTAATACTTAGTTCTAAGTTGCCCTCTACGTTATGTAACTAAGTTAATCATAATTTGTGTTTGAATAATTTATAAAAAACTAACAACCCACCTCGGCTTTGCACAGGTTTAAAGCTTTCTCTTAAACTACTCTATCTATAAAAAAATCTCATCAAAATTCGTTGCGTAGTTTTAAAGATATAAGCATACATTCTGTCCCAATGTATGCTTATATCTTAGAGAGCAGAGCGGGAAGCGACATTGTTTTATACTATGTAGTGATTTGGGTGCGATTGAAACTACAGTTAAGAAAAAGCGTCCTAAGCCAAAAAGTAATGCATTCCCTCCTAATGATTTACTATTGAGCCAACCTCAAAATTACGATTTATGGACCATTTAATGTTTTAAGGTTTAACGAAATTTCATTAAATGAACCATAAATCGTAAACGGTAAGTTTTACAAAAAAGTTTACTGGAAACAAAAGATGCGAAATTTTATTTTCTACAATAATGTTCTTAATGTTTTTTCCCTTAAGTACATAGTTCCCGAGATATCGGCCAAAAACATTTTTTCAAGATGACGTGTCAGGAACGCATTCTCTGAACGGCCGAACTATAAGGCCGACACCGAGGCAGTCTAATTAATCTAGTGCAACTATAGGGAGAAGCCACAGGATTTCCGAGACACAGTTATTAATAACTAATATAAATTAAAAATTTAAAAAACCCCCGACACATTGACAACCATTTTGGGCACATTTGTAGAATTTTGGTTCTTCCATCCCCACTTTAACCCACCAACTCTTAAACGGCTCAATCGATTTTTACAAAACATCATAGCTAAGAACACTCTCGATTAAGTCTCCTTTCATCCAAAAAAAACTAAACTGAAATCGGTTCAGTGGTTCGGGCGCTATGATGCCACAGACAGACGGACAGACAGACAGACACACAGACAGACAAACAGACACGTCAAACTTATAACACCCCTCTTTTGCGTCGGGGGTTAAAAATGTTTATTGCGATTCAGCGAGGCAATGCCGCCAGCATTTTGGTCACGTTACAAATAGCGGCACGTAAGTCTAGCGCTGAGGGTACTGTGGAGGGGATGGCTGCGCATGTTGACCGCCATACTGAACTCATGCGCAGCCACCCCCTCCACACTTCGCTCAGCGCTAGACTTATACGCCGCGACCTGTGCCCCCTGCGAAGGGTCTTTTAGATTAGTTTCATTTTTATTTTTAAGCTATTGCATAGCTTCTATCGCGGGCCTTGAGCGCGGGGACCGAATCCAGAAATTCCGTAACGAAAAAACCTCACGCTCCCCACTCCGACGGGCAAGGAGGTGTGGCTTGAAGGCCGTGCATCGTCTAACGTCGTTTCAGTTCGGAAGTCTTCGACACGGCGTTGTGTGCGATTAGACGTATTGTATGCTATGCAATAGCTTTACCGCGGCAGTCCCCGAGTGCCACATGTCTTTTTTTTTAAGCTATTGCATAGCTTCTATCGCGGGCCTTGAGCGCGGGGACCGAATCCAGAAATTCCGTAACGAAAAAACCTCACGCTCCCCACTCCGACGGGCAAGGAGGTGTGGCTTGAAGGCCGTGCATCGTCTAACGTCGTTTCAGTTCGGAAGTCTTCGACACGGCGTTGTGTGCGATTAGACGTATTGTATGCTATGCAATAGCTTTACCGCGGCAGTCCCCGAGTGCCACACGTCTTTTTTTTGTAAGTTTTAGTGTTTTCAGTATAAGTTTTAATTTTAGTGAGTTAGAAGTTTAATCGTTATATGTAGTCTATGAAATGATTTTTAAGTTTTGTTGAAATATATATGAATACAGTTAATTTGTTTTAACTAGTTCGGAAGTTGCTATTGTAGCATGTAAATCTTATGTCCTAATAAATATTTTTTTTAATTTGAATTGAATTGCTAATGCGCAACCACGCATTTCGTGTTCACAGACACCAAGAAGTTAGATTTAGACTATATCTTATGAGATACTAGCGACCCGCCCCGGCTTCGCACAGGTGTTTTATACATATAAACCTTCCTCTTGAATCACTCTATCTATTATTAAAACTTAAATTAAAAATTTAAAAAACCCCCGACACAAAAACCTGCTAGACAGAGTCCTACCACTGATAAAATGTCTTATCTTTCATTTGACAACCATTTTGGGCACATTTGTAGAATTTTGGTTCTTCCATCCCCACTTTAACCCACCATAACTCTTAAACGGCTCAATCGATTTTTATAAAACATAGCTAAGAACACTCTCGATTAAGTCTCCTTTCATCCAAAAAAACTAAACTGAAATCGGTTCAGTGGTTCGGGCGCTATGATTCCACAGACAGACAGACAGACAGACACACAGTCAGACAAACAGACACGTCAAACTTATAACACCCCTCTTTTGCGTCGGGGGTTAAAAAAAAAACCGCATCAATATCTGTTGCGTAGTTTTAAAGATACATAGGGACAGACAGACAGCGGGAAGCGACTTTGTTTGATACTATGTAGTGATAAGCCGAATTAAACGTAAAGAAAATAATAAAAGAAAGTGTTAAAGTTTCCTATGGGAAACCCCCATTTTTTCAGGATAAAAATTCGCTTATATCACTCTCCAACTTTTGAACTACATCCATGCAAAAAAAAAAAAAAACAAGTATATCCGTTGCTCTACTACTGCGTGAAAGAGTTACATACAAACCAATAAACCAACAAACATTCTAGCAAATTTATAATACTAGTAAAGATTTACAGTACAATCACTATGTTTGTTCTCACTGCTGCTTATTAATTTATGTAATTTTTAGACGTAAAATTTTGCGTTAATATGTTTTGTCTATATTTGGCTGTGTTAGCTTAACTTGGAGTTGACTTAGGTAAGTATGTAAAATTAAACAACCTGCGATAATTTATTCTCATTTATTACCGAAGAGTGACTTTATTCCGAGTGAGCATGGCTATTTTTATCTCGGTAAAGTAAAATATTTCAGTCGGATAGCTTATAAAGCAAAGTATCGAACGTGCAAAGCCGCGGTCAAAAGCTAGTAATAAAATAAAATCTAGTACAGTAAAAGCTATTTATCAAGTCCACTGTTTAACATATGCCTGCCCTCAAAAGTTGAAAAATCTACCTACAACGCTGGCAGTTGCGAGTTGAAGTGGCAGTGGGCAGGGAACATAATTCTTAGAAAAGATGGCTGAAGAGGTTATAAGCTTCTCGAATAGAGACCACGAAATGACCTTAGGCTATGTTTCATCATCATCGTCATAATTATAATTTCCCGATGACTAATAAAACCTTCATTGATTGAACCTAAAGGTATTAAAGAGTTACACTCTACATCTACAAGTTTATAGTCACGTAGTCCTGTTTGTTTTTCAACATCATGATCAACCGGTCAGTCTTCGGGTCCGCGGGTGACATTTACAACTAAGCGCTACCGTGGCTCGGATGAGACGTTAAATTGTAGGTCCCGGTTGTTTTAACCCCATATCAATGTCAGAGCTATGAGCAGGGTGTTGTCTAATTTAACTACATCAGGCAGCATGTAGTCAAACGTGAACCTGGGCGAATGAAATGCCATAGGATCTACACCGCTGGACATAGGCCTGCCCTATGTATCTCCAATAAGAGTTGTTGGTATCGGCTTGCATGAGGTCACCTCGCAAGTGCACGTCTTCGCTGTGCTTGCCGGTGTTGGTCTCTCTTAATGAGTTTATAATTGAAAGTGATAAAATTAAATTGCATTGAGTTTTATTAAAAAACATAAAACCATTTAATAGTAATATTCTGAATGACCTTCAGTCGGTTATTATTTTAAGGAAATGTAACATGGATGACGTCATATCACAAGTGTGTCTAGAATATTATTTCTCAGCCGTTAATGGATTAATAATGAGTTTTTGTTCCATGACCTTATTGATTCATAATATTGTTGTTGTGGATCACGTTATGCATAGTAAACTAGCTTCAATATTAGCACATCATAAAATAACACATGCAATAGGTATTGAGATTAATGGCTCTTAGACCGGTCACGGCTGTCATCGCACGTTTGCAAGTTTGACTACGTTAGCATTTAATTTCTAAAAAATCGGCCAAGGACGAGTCGGACTCGCGCACGGGTTCCGTACTTTATGGGAGCCCACCTTAAATATTTAATTTATTTTAATTTTGTTATTGAAATGAATATACAACTAAATATTCTATGTAAATTTCAAGCATCTACCTGTTACCATTATTAATATAGAGCGAAAAACGGCTAAAAAATCAGGTTTGTTGTATTCCAGCCCCCCTTAATTATTAATTTTATTCTGTTTTCAGTTTTTAAATTAAATTTAGTTAAATTTAAATTTCAGCTTTCTAGCTATAACGGTTCATGAGATACAGCCTGGAGACGGACAGACAGACAGACGGACAGCGGAGTCTTAGTAATAGGGTCCCGTTTTTACCCTTTGGGTACGGAACCCCAAAAAATATTATTAGGCATTGATCAATAAAAACGTAACACTTACGTATAATCGCACAATGTAAGTATTAAAGAAAAGAAGGTCTTGATATATTTTGATCATAAGAAAACATTGTTATTTTCGGTTTCTTATTTGTATCTACTCAGTCAAATTTTAAAAACGATTATGATAAACAAATCCTTTAAATTAGTTTATCTATTTAAGTGTAGTATTGCGCTTGTTACGTTACATGAGGAATCGGCGTATAAAACCCCCTTAACCCATGGGAAAATGCCAACCATATTTAGTCTAAGAAAATAAAGGCGAAAATGAGCAAGCAGGGGAAAAACGTCTTGTAGTTTAGAAAATTGGTAGAGAAAAAATTAAATAAATTGTTTAGATACCTTGCGGTATTCAAATGAACATACTAAAAGTCCTCAAGGGTTAGGGTACTTAGGGTTTTTGGGTTCGAATGTACCTTTTTAACCCCCGACGCAAAAGAGGGGTGTTACAAGTTTGACGTGTCTGTTTGTCTGTGTGTCTGTCTGTCTGTCTGCGACATCATAGCGCCCGAACCACTGAACCGATTTCAGTTTAGTTTTTTTTGCATGAAAGGAGACTTAATCGAGAGTGTTCTTAGCAATGTTTTATAAAATCTATTGAGCCGTTTAAGAGTTATGGTGGGTTAAATTCCGGATGGAAGAACCAAAATTCTACAAATGTGCCCAAAATGGTTGTCAATTGAAAGTTTGTTGTCAAATATTTTTGTGTCGGGGGTTTTTAAGCTATTGCATAGCTTCTATCGCGGGCCTTGAGCGCGGGGCCCGAATCCAGAAATTCCGTAACGAAAAAACCTCACGCTATCCACTCCGACGGGCAAGGAGGTGTGGCTTGAAGGCCGTGCATCGTCTAACGTCGTTTCAGTTCGGCAGTCTTCGACACGGCGTTGTGTGCGATTAGACGTAATGCAATAGCTTTACCGCGGCAGTCCCCGAGTGCCACACGTCTTTTTTAAATTTTTAATTTATAATTATTTTAGATTTTATCTCATATCTCGAATGTCTTTACGAAAAGCATTATAATTACTTCTGACAAAAGTTTCCACATAAAAATGATGATGATCCACATTTTTGCTCTAAGATCAATACTTTAGGAGCTACAGGGTGTACAACATTATTGTAACTTGACTGTATTTCATTGTAAGTTTTTTGGAACTACTAAATATACCAACTTTTTTATTTTTTTCTAATTTTTGTAGAGAATTTGTTTTGTGTTTTTTTTTTTACTTTAGTCATAGCAGAAATTATTATTTAAGTTCTTGTTTGTTTTTCTGTGTAAATAAAATGCATTATTTATAGTTCTTCGAAGGTGGTCTTATATGTTCAAAAGTGGACTATTAAACCCTGGTATTACTAGCTTTTGCCCGCGGCTTCGCCCGGGTAATATTTAGATCTTTATTCCATCCAAAAGGAAACTTTTATTTATCGGGAATAAAAAGTAGCCCATAACTTTCCGTCTTTCAAACTAAGTCCCTGCGTAAAATCAAGTCAATTAATTACTAAATTGCTGCGTGAAAGAGGAACAAACTAATAAACCAAAAAGTGTGTTTTTCGTATTTATAATAATAGCAAGGATAGTACAGAAAACTATTTTACATAATTTTGTTGAGTAAGTAGAAGTAAGTGTTCTAAATCATCCTTACTCAATACCAAATCATTTATTGCAACATAAAATTATTTACTTACGATTCTTGAGTAACATGTTCTTGTATACGTCTATATACTTTTAATGCTTTGACTGCCTCGGTGGCTCAGTGGTTAGTGAACTTCTGGATCGAAGAGGCGTGGGTTCGATCCCCAACCAGGGCAAATATTTATGTGATATAAGTGTTTGTTCTCTGTCTGGGTGTTATTTAGTTACTATCTATATATGTATTTAAAAATATTTATTTGTAGTATGTCAGTCTCTGGCAGCTATATCACAAGCTTTGCATAGTTTGGGGTCAGTGCAATGTGTAAGATGTCCCCAAATATTTATTTATTGATGGTTTTTTAATTATCATTAAAAAGGCATATTATTATAATAATTAATGCGCTCGGCTAATGAGTAATGTGCACTTGGTTAATCATTATTTTTAATGGTTATTTTTTTTACATAGCTATCTAATCTAATAAGTTAAATTTAAAACTGTTTGTTTTCAAACTATTGTCGTGTGGTACATATTACCACATTTCTATAAATGAACACCTCTTGTTGGGCTATAACTTATCTTTGCACTACAACAAAATAGATATATCGTGATTCTCTTATTGCGCATAATAAACAGTCCATGAACTATTTTGTATATCAAAATAATACAGGTAGGTGCTTAACTGCTTAAGTACTTTTTACTTTTATTTCACGCTGACACATAAAGTAGAGGTATATATTTTAATATGGATATATTTTTCCGAAATAAAAATTTGATTGGTTGATAAAATAATTCACGGATAGATTTGGATTACATATTTTTTCAATATATTTTTTTTGTGAATGACTGTATGTTGCCAAGTAAATGCAAAATAGGATGGACTGAAAACTTTTCTAAGTGCTGAATTAAAAAAAAAACTGTTAAATCCTTCATGTTCCATTAATTTAGCCTTTTTTAAATTTACTACTTTAATTAACACTGGAGTGCACATTTGGACTAATTAAATTTAACCCACGGTAACAAACTTGTCGTAAGTATTTACTTAAGTATTTGTCGCTATTCAAGACTTACAATCATCATATCATAGGTATATAATTTTAAATTCGAAACAATAAGTTTTAAATTAAGAATAGAATTCAACAATTTGAACTCTATCTGTTTTAAAATTCGTCTATTTTAAAAATCGAATCTATTTAAAATCTCTACCTATGGAACCGCCACTAAAATAACCAAGAAATGCAAAACAACGATTAAACACCGATTTCCAAATAAACAAAGGAAGTTCAACTTAAACATTCTATTTTCAAACTCCACAATTTTACGACTCACCTGTCAATGATGGCAGAATTCTCTCTCTCACTTTCATAAATAACTCCATTCATTTTGCACTAACACTAAAGCACATCACTAAAAAACTGGCTCAATGGAACGCCAAAAAAGCACTTGACCTAAGTTTAAAATTGGAACACTCTATCACAACCGCGTTGACTTAAATTTAGGAAACTAAACGTTACAAAACACTATTATTCTTTTTTCAAATTGTTCTTTTTTTAATCGCTAAAGGCGAAAAGGTTTGTTGGTAAAAAGTTCGTAAAAAGTTTGCGTGGTAAGAGGGAAACGCGTCCGGTAAGGTCGAAGCGCCATGCGTTTATGTCTGCTTGGTTACATTCCGACGAGGTCGCGCCGTGATACTAGAATGGATGGAGGTGGCATGTTTAAGCACACTAAAAAGGTTTTGATTTTAAGTTTTCATTGCCACTGTAGCGTAGATTAATGGTTCTTTTGAGAATTTATTTACTTATTATGTTAGTTTTATAAAAATGCTTTGTTAAATTTACCTTTTAAAGTTCGTGATAGTTTTAATTTAATTTTATATTGCCTGGGTCTAATAACATATGAAGGTAAGTTATTTTCTATTTTTTGAAAAATAGAAAATATCGATATCGTTTGATATTTTATAACATTTTTCAAAGTTTACGAATCTTTTCGTTCTATAAGACATATACTCGTATTACATATTTTTAAAACTCTCTTTCTTTATAAATGATACTTTTACATTAAAAATATGACGTAGTTGCGAAAAAAATAAAATTGTGATACCTTTTTTACTATTATAGCTCATTGTTTCCATTGTAAACAATACATCGTAATAATTATTAAAAAACTGAGGCGCTCACTCTCCCGTAACATTGTTTTTGTTAAACCTCTATGAAAACAATAATAGGTATATCATTTTTATTACTAGTCTAAAGAGTAGGAATGTAAATATTAGTTTTTTCTCGCAGATTTGCCGTGTTTATTATTATAGCCGAAATTATTAATTAATTAAAAGCTGTTAATTATTATAACCTTTGATACTTCAATTTTAGGATATTATGTCCATGGAAAAAACACAAGTCGAACCGTCCCTCCGTTACTTCGTAAAAGAAAAATAAACAAACCAACAAATGGGTACCCATTTGTACCTACACTTCCAGATTTAACTAAACAAATATTTTATAGGCGCAACAATAAGTTTACTCCATAGGTCGTCTTTATATATAGAAGAATTATTTCACAAGTTCCATTATAAGGCTCTACTGGTGTTAAATGTGTTATAACAAATAAAATTAGTTAAAAAATAAGAACTAAAATAATGTTAAATGATTTCTATGGAACCACAATGCGGTTATTTTTTACGCTAAATCAGCACTATATAATTATTATACAAAAAAGTGACAATAAACCGTGAATCAGGTACATTAAGTAATACTTAAGGAACATTAAGTGAAGTTTTTCTTTGCAAACCTGGGCCCTAATTCAGCTACCAGAGATGAAAAAGAAAATGAACTGAAACGTTTCTGAAACTCATACGTATTTTTGCGTCTCAAAAGAAGGTGTTTAATTGTCCATAAATTACATAAGGCAATTTTCATGATTTCTGAAATATGTTATATTTTAATTCAACTCATTTTTTTATTGTTTTATGCAGGAAATAAAATACGTGAGAATGGGTGAGACAAAGCTCGACCCTGTCCCTCCTCTATGATGATCTAAACTCATCTCCCTGACCTGTTACAAATATCTGTTATCATAATATCGCCGCCCCCGGAGAACAAAATGGCAATCGCAAAATCACAACTTTCCAGGAAAAATAAAAAACCGTTTTTCGTTGATTGCTGATGATTCACTGAACAGTATTGTAAGTGAATGAGCTCATATGAAAGATATTTTTTTAAATATTTTTTTTGTAAAAGTATTGTAATTAACAGTAGTATAATCAAATAGATATTAACAAAATAAGATATTGATAAAAATTAATCAACGTCATTTTTTTTCTATGTCCGTTGTCTTTTTATTCTCGGTTCATCTAAGCGAAAACAAATATTGCAATATTGTATAATAATTTTATTCAATGATTATTAACAGCTCAATTGTCGAAATTTAATATCACTTACCATTGTATCCTCGTTATAATTTTTACATTTTTGTATGGTAATAGAACTTTGGACTGTTGTTCTTGCCTTCAAAATGAAACAAATTATTGGTAAACACGATATTGCCAAACACGGTATATTTTTACTAGAATAAAATGACAACATCCATAGCACTATTTTTATAAACTCGTTTGCACGGGAATATTGTGGCTATCGATATTATCATTTTGATACTAGTTGAAAATGTTTACTATTGTTATCTGGCAATTTTATTCGCGAAACTATTTAGGTAATAAAAAACTTCGAATACTATTGCATTATTTTATAACTTCATGAGTAACGACAAAAAAATTATGAAAAAAATTGTATAGATGTATTAAGCTCCATTAAAGTCGAATATGGTATAACATTAAAATCAAGACAATAGCGATTGTCATTTTGTTCTCCGGGGGCGGCGATATAATAAACTGAAACCAAACACCTCACGTAGTGAATCTATGTTTAATTTTAATAGCGCTTCCTACGCTAGATTTATATCAAAGAGTTTTAAGAGTTTATCTCAAAAAGAACTCTTTGACCTCAAGTAATTTATGGACACTCCCAAGCAGTCCAGAAACGGTTGATTGACGTTTGGATGACGTCAGACCGTGTGATGTTATGACATTTTCCAAGGCGGAAAAATTGATAAAGTTCAGTTCAGATCTGATCTTAGTAGAATTGACCCGGTAATTTAGTGCCATTACTGCATTGTTTTTCTAGCGTACCGGTTTCGGACCAGCTTTGTGTCACAAACCGGTCACTCAGGTTTTGAACATGCGACAGTGCGGGTAATGCCAGTTTTGATTACAAGTTTACTGGTGTTAATTTGATGTTATTTCTTGATGAACAGTTAGAAATAGGGTAATATTTATCAACCTGTTACTTTGTAACACTTTTACGGTATAATAATACAAGCAGAGTGTTAATCGTCCGGCAGCAAGATGGGTTGACGATATTGCGAAAAACGCACGTCGAACCTGGACACGATTAGCACAGACACCAAAGATATCTTTGTAAATATAAATGGTTACTGGTACCTAATTAATAAGCATTCTTTTCGGAGCTAATTCTGTACATCCAAACTAAAAACGTTTGTTCTGCGACATTTGTCAAAACTAAAAAAAAAACAGTTGTTCCATGCATTTTGTCGAAGATGAGCGATATTTTTCTGTGATTGATCACCAATAACCCTGTATAGATCCGAAAGTTTGTTTGTTCACCTGTATTCTTTCACGAATCAACACAACGTAAAGACACAGAGGTAAATTTGACTTTTAGCAGGATATAGTTTAAAAGTTGTGTCATAGGCTGCATTTTATGTCGCAAAAATAAACCTATGCATAATTATGTACAGAGTTTCACAGTTCAGGCTTTTCGGTGAATAAGATAAGAGAAAAATATCTATAGCAAATGTATCCATCATTCTCCTACATGGCCATCATGTTAAATAATAGCCCAGTCTTCCTTTCGAAGTAGGTTTATGTTCGTCACTTCATTGTGGATGTGAAATATGATGAAATGATTTTTAATATATAAATAGTGCTGTCTAATACACTAGATGTATTTGAAAGAGTTGCATTTTTTTTCAAATGCAATATAAAGTAGATAAATATCAAAATTGTTTATCATAATGATAAATTCTTTGTGAAAGATGGTGTAAGAGTTATTTTGAATTTTTGAAATATAATAAAAAAATGTTTATTACAAAAATAATTCTTTGTGAAAGATGGTGTACGAGAGAGATGGAGTATGTGATGAACGACAGAGAAGTGCGAAAAGAACCGTGATGTGTCGACTATTGGGATAAGGTCAAGAAGAGTACGATGATAAAAGAGAGAGAGAGGAGATAGGAGATCTTATTGGAGATCTTTAGGGGAGGCCTATGTTCAGCAGTAGACGTCCAATGGCTGAAACGAACGAACGAGTACGATGGTGTTTTTTTTTTTATGAAGAATAGGGCTACATTTGTCCACCAACTCTCCTGATGGAAAGCGAAGCTGTAGCCGAAGATGGAGTATGTAGACCAAGAAGATACCTATTCACTCTTAACTTGAATTTATTGATTGAAATTGTAATTGTCAGGAAGTTTAGAAATTATGAAGGAAGAAGCGAATCGCTTAGTTAATCGCGAGCAGGTGGTACGTCGACTATGTAGGGATGGTATTTATGCGTCTTCCGGCTTGTTCTGTTGTGAAAAGGAGATGAAGGAATCTGGGGCCTTACTGTGTAAGCGCTCTGACGTTCGGCTTCACTTTCCCTCCCACTCGCTCTCGTGGCGTGAGTAACTGGCGCGAGCAGGAGAAAAAGCGAAGCCGAACGTCAGAGCGCTTACGCAGTAAGGCCGCAGGTCGTGGAGCGAGCGCATACTCGCCGAAACGCAGCCTTTCATCGTGTACTAAATTCGAATATTTAGCTCGAATTGTTTACATTATTGTTGATTAATCAAAAAAGGCTCAGCCGATTTCTGTAAAGTTTGAATGGGACCATTTTGGGAGTATACCCTTTCTATCCAAAAAATAATTTTTCGATTCTGTTCACAATAGGCGAAATTATCGATGTTCATCATGTACAAAATTCGGATATTTCGCTCGAATTGTTTACATTATTGTTGATTTATCAAAAACGGCTCAGCCGATTTCTGTAAAGTTTAAATGGGACCATTTTGGGAATATACCCTTTCTAACCAAAAAATAATTTTTCGATTCGGTTCACAATTGGCGAAATTATCAATGTTCATCTTGTACAAAATTCTGATATTTCAACACGCTCGAATTGCTTACATTATAGCAATTCGAGCGTGTTGGGTTTTTCAAAAACGGCCCAGCCGATTTCTGTAAAATGTAAATGGAACCACCTCGGGAGTATACCCTTTCGAGCTAAAAAGAATTTTTCGATTCGATTCACAATTGGCGAAATTATCGATGAACATACACAAAAAAAACATACATACACACGAACATAGAACCTCCTCTTTTTTGGAAGTCGGTTAAAAATTCCCAAACACGCTACTTTACGCCTGTGTTCCAGGCTTTTCAGTTTGGAAGCGACAAGCTTGCTATCCCCGACTATCCGCACGGAACGACGTTCAATCGAATCTAAATGATGATGGCATTTCATAACAGGGTCTATCTAATTTTCATATCACATTTAATCGCACTGAGTAACTCAAAACATTTTAATTTTAAATTAGTCTTAATTAATAATAGCACTGTGGCTGAACAAAGGACAATTCGTAATGTTATTGCAAATTAAATTTAAATACGTAATAAAACGTAGTTATGAATGGTAATGAATACGTTGTTTAACATAAGACGTTGTTTAACATAAGTACAATAACATAGATGTCAAAATCACTGGATTCACTGATACCATAAACGTGGTAGTTAAGTGATACTAATACCCGCCTTACAATCGTAAGGTCGTGGGTTCAAATCCCGGTCCCGTACCAATAAATTCTTTGCCTGCAAACGTCCGTGGAAGGAAGAATTGCGTATGTAAATCCACCAACCCGCACTAGGCCAGCATGGTGGATATGGCTCAATCACCTTTCGTGAGTATGCCTACGTCCTTCAATTCGTTCGTCAATTGAAATGGCTGGTATAGCTGGTATTGAAATAATAATAAATAAAAAAAATCTTTTATGGTACCATAAAATATTTTGTGAGTGTTAGCATGTATTTTTTTAGTTTAGTTGGAATTATTTTAAATTTATCTTTGTGAATCTTATTCTCCAATTTGGACCACCATTTGCTTTTGTCCGTGCTTGGTTGTCTGAAAAAGATCGCTACTGGCGATAAGCTTTTTATAGACTGTGGGAATCAAATTCGTTCTACTATGCATTGATAGGCATTAGGTATTAATTAACATTTCGATTCAATGGCTAAGTTGTGTAGTTTTTTTTTAAGTTGTAGGTTTGCTTATTGTAATTATAGTTTTTTTCTAGGTTATTTATATTTACAATACTCACACATAGGTTCGATAAGATAAAATATATATTTTAGTAACTCGCAAGTAAACTTAATAATAATACATTTCTATTATATAACTAGCTGACCCGGTGAACTTCATCTCACCATCTGTCATCAACAGTCCATGACAACTTTTACTTGCAGGAACATTTTGTATGGGAAAATTAAATCCATGTTTTTACTATTTTTCTCGCACGTTTTATAAATTTTCTCAACGTTTAAACCTTCCCTTAACTTCCACAAATATTTCAAGATCAAAATTAGCCAAATCGGTTCAGCCGTTCTTGAGTTTTAGCGAGACTAACAACCACGATTCATTTTTATATGTATACACATAGATAGATATTAGAAACTTGAATGTTCTCGTTCGATACAATTTTTCAAGTATAATCAAGTGTAGTATATTTAATCGAGTGTATTAATTTAAACAAAGCGAAAATTGATTCGAATTAAAAGCACAAGGAAATACTGAATGGGCGACAAAAGGCGAGCGAAAACAAATGCCTAAATCAGCGACTGAACACTAATATTTGAGATACTAAGTGTTTCATTTTTTTCATTGTGACTGCAGGGTCACGTTGGATGTAAGCCGCTTCCAATCGATCCTATTGCTGATAATAATGATGATTTCACACCTAATCTACATTTATAAGCTATTTGCTTCCGGCACTTTTCCGGCCGCTGCCGCGTTGACAAGTCAATCATTTTACATAAAAAATAATTGTAAGTTGAATAAGTCACTAATTTCTAGAATAATTTAATTCGAAATTAATTAATTAAAATTATGTGGTATCACATGTGCTAAAGACCAAAATCGTCCAACCTCGACCGCGTCCTCGGTAGCCTGATTGAGGTCAGATTGGGTAGGTACAGCGTTTTGGGCACAGCGGGCAGACTAAGAGATGTGTCATTGTTTGAGCGGCAGCACCGCATTCACACGGTTCCTGAGTTGAGAAGCCCCACCTCACCATGGTCTCGTTACATCAACCAATACCGGCACAGAGTCGAGTAAGGGTCTTCCAGGTTGGCCACGGTAATAAATGGTACCTAATTAAAAGTCCTGGTGAGAGGCTCGCTGTTGGAGTTGTTGATATATAATTACTTTTCGCAAAAAATGGCGAAACCGCCTTCTGTACAAAATTCGGATATTTCGCTAGAATCTATACTAATATAATAAAGAGGTGAAGTTTTTGAGGTTGTAGGGGGGTAATTGTTTATATTATTGTTGATTTTTCAAAAATGGCTCAGCCGATTTCTGTAAAATTTGAATGGGACCATTTCGGGAATATACCTTTCGAATAAAAAATAATTTTTCGATTCGGTTCACAATTGGCGAAACTATCGATGTTCATCGTGTAGATAATTCGAATATTTCACTCAAATTGTTTACATTATTGTTGATTTTTCAAAAACGGCTCAGCCGGTTTCTGTAAAATGTAAATAGGACTATCTCTGAAATACATCCTTTTGAACTAAAAAAATATTTTTTCGATTCGGTTCACAATTGGCGAAACTGTCGATGTTCATCGTGTACAAATTTCGAATATTTCGCTCAAATTGTTTACATTATTGTTGATTTTTAAAAAACGGCTCAGCCGATTTCTGTAAAATTAAAATAGGACTACCTCGGGGGCATACCCTTTCGAACTAAAAAATAATATTTCGATTCGATTCACAATTGGCGAAATTATCGATGAACATACAAAAAAAAAAATCGGCCAAGTGCGAGACGGACTCGCGCACGAAGGGTTCCGTACCGTATGGGAGTCCCATTCCTCTTGCCGTTAATAATACCGAGCAATAAACACCTAAAAATCATGTTTGTTGTATGGGAGACCCCCTTAAATATTTATCTTGTTATGTTTTTAGTATTTGTTATTATAGCGGCAACAGAAATACATCATCTGTGAAAATTTCAGCTGCCTAGCTATCACGGTTTATGAGATACAGCCCGGTGACAGACAGACAGACGGACAGACATCGAAGTCTCATTATTAGGGTCCCGTTTTTACCCTTTGGGTACGGAACCCTAAAAATACATACAAACGAACATAAAACCTCCTCCTTTTTGGAAGTCGGTTAAAAATCAAGTATTAGGTAAACAAGTGACCACCATTAGGTATGATCTGCTAGCAAATACCATTAATGAAACGTCACCGCGTTGAATGCGGTCGCTTCCACCGCAAACAACACACTGGTGTGCATGTCATGATATCATTTTATTACGCAACATACTTATTGCTTGTACGCAGTATGGGTATTTGATTACTTAAATGCATAATATATTAAAGAGGTTGGAGAGCGAGTTTTGGTGTGAACGACGATAAATCATGTCACCGCATTGTATTATTTTGTTAAACTTGTGTTTTTATCAGTGGTAATTAGTGAAAAATTGTGGTATTTCGTTGATTAGGCGTGTAGGCAAGTGATATAATGTGACGTATCATGTTGTTCCGTGTTGTTACCAAAACTCTATAGACGCCTCCAGTAGTCTCCACTGCTTTGCTGAGGTGTGACTTGGACTATGTTTGGACTTGACTGTGACTCTATTGGACTATGACGTGACTACGACTGACTATTTTGACAAAATATTATAAAAAATATTACTTTATACTTGACACTAGCAAATGCACAACAATCCGACGCCAAAACGCAAAAGAAGAAGGAGAGGTTGGAGAATTGATGCCGCAAGGATGTAACGACATTATTACAGTACTATTGGGTACTGGTTGGGACCAAATTTGGAGCACTAATTACTCCAAAACCGGTCGCGCACCTGGTAACATTTATTGTGAGTGTATACTTTCCACATTATTAGGTAATTACTATTAAATTCTCACGCGAGTTATAATGAAGTGTATACTTTACTTGCGGAATTTATTCCGCGAACCATCTCAAAAATTTAATGAATTTAATAGCTTTAATATTAAAAATATACGTATAACTACTTGAGTTGATTACCGTAAGACCATGTTGGATACAAACCGCTTGCAATCGGTCTTACTAGATACAATTGTTTTGAAAAGTGCAGGAATTTACCAAAATTGTTTTACTCAAATTCTGTTGACGCATATAAAATAAGATTCTTATTCATACCGCAAGAATTGGCTGGACCAGGCGATTTTTGCAGAGAGTATTTTTTTATTCAGGCATATTCCTAATCAACTAGCATCCTTTTAGGGGCTTATTCTGTACATCAAAACTTCGCAAAACAAAAGTTGTTAGTTTTGATGTACAGAATAAGCCCCTAAAAGGATGCTAATTGATAAGGATTAACCCTGTATAATGGCAAGTGCCTTTATTAACCACAACAAAATACAACACTGTTTACAAACTAAAATAACATAAACTACTACTACATAAAAAGCAATTGGATCATCCACAGACCCTTGAAGTTCTAAAGATAATCCAAAAGTTCAAGCCCACTGCCAGTTGGCTGCATGCCCAGCATGCTCGCAGCATTGCCACGCTGAATGGCAGTGCACATTGAGCCAAATAAACGCCAGCATTTTGGTCATGCGTCGCGTCCACCAGACGCTCAGAAAGACTTTTGAAAACAACCACGGTCCCAATGTCTCAACTCCAACCGGCTCAAATATGAAACCACTAACGAGGTTAGCACATTGCGCTTGTGCTGCTTTTTGGCCGCCCCGCTCCAGCCCTACTCTGAGTCTCAGAAAGATGTAACAGCGCCAAAGTATCTACGCAAGTCGCAAGTACTAAAGGCCGTCTACACTTCCATGGGACTAGCATCATACCGTCAGGCATGTTGCCATCACCAAGCGCGAGCACACTCGGTTCGAGTACGGCTGCGATATTGCTGCTGGCAAAAGCCCTGCGAATGACATCGTTCAGATTTATAGAGTTGTACTCGTATTTTGTATTCAAATTCAATGTTTATTCTTATTCTTGGAATTAACATCCAGTTCCTTACTGTTATTGTTGCAATTAACATCTCCGGCGTCTGGTTTCGCGAGTGTTTCATTGTAAACACATTTAATTTTATTATTTTTTGCGCGTCTCTGACATTTGAACTCTTTTTGCGTCGGAGCAAAACGCTGCATTCGCAAATGAGCGAATAACACACGCCATGTAATTATACAGTGTTGAATGTTGATGCTTATTTTGGGTGTGAGTGTTAGTTATTCTTTTAACCGACTTCAAAAAAGAGGTTCGTAATTCAACTGTATTTTTGCGTGTTTTTTACATAGTCATTTATTTATAACATAATGATGTAACATGTCAAAATATATTTTATCTACACTAATGTTGTAACATTCTACTTATGTTTCCAATACTTGACTTATAATGACTACTGTTATAGCGCAGACAACAAAACACTCAATTTAAGCAATTTCACATGATGTTATAATATCCACATCGATATCGTAAAATCTCATTTTAAAATCGCGCGCTCGCTCCTGATTGGCCCTGCGCGCGCAGCTGCGCTCTCATTGGTTAGATTTTAATGGCGCCAAGTTCACTGTGACAATACACGTACGCGTGAATTTAATGTTTCCCAATATGTTTTTTTTTAATTTTTATTAGTGAAGATAAAGTAGTGTATGCAACTGCATATAACACGGGTATTAAAACATTCTTAATATCAATATCAATAACAAAACTTCATTATATGACAGTTGCATAAACTACTATAAAAATATCCTTGAATACACGTTGAAATACAATAAATAATAACAATTATAATACATTTAAAAAATACATTATTACTATTATTTTGAGCCTGTATTGCCCCGCTGCTGGGCAAAAGAAAAAAAACAATTAAAAATTATCTTAATATATTAGTTATTTGATTAAAGTTATTTGATTTTATATTAGCCTTTACGCGATTACTCCGCCAGTAAAAATAACTATATGCTGGATTATTATTATACCTAATACATCGAGCACACATCCCAATGTGCTCGATGACCTAATACCACGTATACGCTGGAAGGGTACTCGTACCTAGTCATTACACTCGTCTTTAGTAATCATTTAATAACTCTACGTGTCATGGAGAAGGATATTCTTGAATTCGATTTGAAAATAAAATAGGGATATCTGGTGATAATTAGTAAAAATAATCGGCCAAGTACGAATCGGACTCGCACGCGAGGGGTTCCGTACTGTATGGATCGAGTAAAAAACCGCTAAAAACTCAGGTTTGTTGTATGGGAGCCCTCCTTAAAATGTATTTATTTCAGTTTTTATTATTTGTTGTTAAAGCGGCAACAGAAATACGTCATCTGTGAAAATTTTAACGTTCTAGCTATCACGGTTCATAAGATACCGCCTGGTGACAGACAGACAGACGGACAGCGGACTCTTAGTAATAGGATCCCGTTTTTACCCTCTGGGTACTGAACCCTAAAAAGTGATCCTATCAGCAATCAGTTATGAGACCCATCTAGAGAGAGAGTCCAGTAGTGAACATATTCTACATATAATAGATACCTAATGATGATAAGCGATGAAGATATAGAGTAGGTAAGTAGAATAAAGAAGTAAAGTGGTAAATATCAAACAAGCTCGGTAATTTGTCTTGGTTATAGCTTCGTTAATGGATGTTGCTCGGGTGATATCATCACCTCCGGTACGTTATTAGCATGACTGCTTCGCACAGAATAAATGAGTTAGATCGCTGTGATAACTACTCTAAAACATAATTATTGTTTTGCATAGTACACGGATTTAATATTTTTTTTTTAAACAAGCTCTTACTTAACGCAAGACGAATCAAACGAGCCGAAACCCGATAGGGTTGCGCCGTTACATTACAGAGTTCCTATGACCACCTTCCAGCTCCAACATCAGACCCTGGTAACCATTGAAAGACAAACTACTCGCCAAGACCATTCAAATGAACCCAAACTCGATGAGGTTGTGTCGTTTTATTGCTAAGTTTCATTCCATGTCATAATAATTTCAAATTGTCACGCAATTTACACAAATGTATGCAAAAATTCAGCTCAATCGGTAACCGGGAAGTGGATCAAATTTAAGTGGCAAGATTTGATTACAGACAACGGGACAGGTAAAACTAAATAAAAGCTTGAAAAAAAAGGACCTCTTTACTTGTATTATGCTATGGTACTGGGTACTGGGTTACTGGCTGGTATCTTGCGCAAAAACTTTTTAGGACGACTTACTACAAACGCTCATAGCGTATTTTGACTTGAGTAACTAATATAGTTTCGCTTGCTGCACCCATGCTTATTAAAACTGACGAATACCTTTGTCCTGTTTTTATCCGACTTCCAAAAAGGAGGAGGTTCTATGTTCGAGTGTACGTATTTTTTTTGTGTATGTCCATCGAAAATTTCGCCAATTGTGAACCGAATCGAAAAAATATTTTTTGTTTCGAAAGAATATGTATACTCCCGTTGTGGTATACTCTTACTTCCCCTCAATTTTAAAGAAATCGGCAGAGCCTTTTTGAAAAATCAACAATAAATATTCGAATTTTGTACACAATGGAAGGCGGTTTTGCAATTTTTTGCAGAAATATAATTATTTATAGAAAAAACATAGATGCACTTTCAAGATTAATCTTCAAGAAGAGGAAGGTTTTTGAAATAAAGTTTTTTTTGTAAATTATTGCAACACACAAATCACGCTTCATTTCCGATCTTTTATTATTCGTTTCACCATCCATCTTGTCAAGTCTCCAGAGCAGAAAGTTTAATACATACCCGAGTGGCTGCCGACTAGATCTCGAGGCTTCAACTGATTTAAAATTGTTTATTTATCACTAAGCTCCGCACTCCCTGGTGATATATAAAAGTGTGCAATGTACACAGTTCACACTAGGTGGGAGGTTTAACGTATAGAGCCGTCTTAAATCTACAAGATATCTACCTACTGCTTTGTAAACTATATGTGGGAGTTTATTGTGGTGCTAGTATTATAATATACTTACGGGTGTCTCAAAAGAAAGTTTATATTATGTGAGTCAATAAAATAAAAATAATATGTAGGTAAAAAAAGATGTTTCCAACACAAAATTTTCGATGTAAATTCTTTAAAACCATATTTCTAAAAATAAGAAATATGCCTTTAATGTCGAAAAGCGTTCAATCTCTTGGTTTACAAAGCTAAGAGTGCATATGATCTTGTTGTTTTAATTCTTGCACCAACTACACAACTATTCGAATTCTGTACACGGTTGAAGTCGGTTATGCTATTTTTGGTGAAAAATCCTAATTTTATAAGGATGTAGATTAAGGTATTTAAGCAAAATGCGATGTTATTCAGAGAGACTACGATAAGAGGTATAATAAAAATAAAACATGTTTGTTTAGATTGGTACCATTTACAGGACTTACTATTCGCGTGTATAGGCACATATTGTGCAGTAGAGCTACTTAGCACATAAACTGCAGCTCTTTGTCTAATAAATTTAACACGGGATCACCGTTACCGTCTAACGCCCGCGGATTTGCATAGTTATTGTGTTGGTATTCGTTTATTTAGTGCAAAGTAAACCTTATATACTTACCTATAAAAAAGTCAGTCAGGCTTACTATAAAATTTAAATATGTTGAAAAATAGTTTCAAACTTTTTAAGTTGCTATCTGCTTTTAGAAATTAAACAGCTACAGGCACAAATAGTTTTGTAGTACATAAAGCCCGATTACAGAGGTGCCAGCGTAAATTAAATAGCAACGTAAAAAGTGTTCTCTCTATCGAACGCCTAAAGTGAAAAAGAAACAGAACTATGCTATTTAGCTAATATAATTACGCTGGAGCCTCTGTAATCGGGGTTATAGTACATTCAATAATTTTTTGAAAATTTAGTTACATGGATATACAGAGTTTAAAAAAACTGAGTCACCCTTTTTAGACTCAATCTAAAAAATTACACGTCATTTAAACATTTACCTAGATAATAAGCCTCTGTAGCAAATACAGGAATTGTAAGTGAGGTGTAATAAGTACATTTTATTATTTTTCGCAAAAAATGGCAAAACAGCCTTCCATCGCGTAAAAATTCTAATATTTCGCTCGAATTGTTTACATTTTTGTCGATTTTTTAAAAACAGCTCAGCCGATTTCTAAAAAAATTAAATGGGACCACCTCTAGAGTAAATTTGAAGTATTTTTTTTTGATTCCGTTCACAATTGGCGGAATTTTTGATGAACATACACAAAAATAAATACATACAGACGAACATAGAACCTCCTCTTTTTTGGAAGTCGCTTAAAAATAGGTTAAAAGTCAAATGTCCTTTGCCACACCTTTAAAATTTTGATTAATTTGTTTTATTTTCAAGCTAATATCGTGTTCATTTTACGTCGTTTTATTTCTACTATAATCCGATATTGCTAAAGATTATATGTTATGTCTCAAATGCCGATCCAACTCAAACTCATCACACCACATGTGTAGGGCTAAGTATGTAGAGTCATTGTGTTTGTAGTGTGACACCAAGCTCTACTGGCTCTATTATGTTCGCTCCGTCGCCTCCACGCCTCTACAAAGCTTTCAAATACGTAGTACTTATGTAAAGAATGTATGTTATGCTACTGACACTTCTCGGGGAACTATAGAAATGGTTCGCTGTGTGACTATTTGACTTGGTATTTTATGTGAAGTCCCTGAAATCTTGTTGCGATAAAAATATCTCCAGTTAAAAAGGACACAACTCAAAATCAGCACTTTTCAGGAGCTTCATTTTTTTTTGTGATAAAAAATTTTCGCCACTAAATTCAAACTTTTATTAATTGGTAAATGTCACTAAAAATTTGCTTTTTAATTTATAGGCAATCTGTTTATTTTCTATTTACTCTATCTTTATTTTTTCTATATTTTTTCGAGTTGTGCCCTTGGTAACAAAGTTTATTGGGGGTAACGTTAGTTTATACTAAGGATTAAATTTGATTGTAATATTTTAGTATGAATATTTTATTATTTTGCATTTAAGATGTAAAGCAACAAAGTGACTTATATCAAAATTTGTAATTTGGCCATTTTTACAAACTTTTTGCGTACCATTTTTCTCCGATGAATATGATAAGCAAACAATATTTTCCCGTTGAGACATAATTATAAAATTGATTAATTGCATTAATTCCCATTTTCCTTCAAAACGCAGTCAGCTAACATGAGTTATGCCATTTTGTCTAATATTATTTTCGGATTTATTGCAGTTGTACCAATAAAGTTGTAAAATTGACTTGACAACTATTGATGTGCCTTTTGAACGACGAGTTAAGCCTTTGATGTAATTGAAAAAAGGAGGTTAGGGTTCACTTAGAGTTATCTCCTTTTGATATGTTATGTAACACGACACGTAAATTACAATGGTGCAATAAAAACAATAATGTATAAATCGAGCTATGTCCTTTTAAACCGACTTGCAAAAAGGAGGAGGTTCTATGTTCGTGTGTATGTATTTTTTTTTGTGTATGTTTATCGATAATTTCGCCAATTGTGAACTAAATTGAAAAAATCTTTTTTAGTTCAAAAGAGTATACTCCCGATGTGGTCCCATTTAAATTTTACAGAAATCGGCTGAGCTGTTTTTGAGAAAACCAACATTAATGTAAGCAATTCGAGCGAAATATTCGAATTTTGTACACGATGAACATCAATAATTTCGCCAATTGTGAACCGAATCCAAAATTATTTTTTAGTTCGAAATGGTATACTCTCAAAATGGTTCCATTTAAATTTTACAAAAATCGGCTGACCCGTTTTTGGTAAATCAACAATAATGTAAACAATTCGAGTGAAATATTCGAATTTTGTACATGATGGAAGGCGGTTTTGCCATTTTTTTGCGAAAAATAATTATTAACTGGAATCACTGAAATGTAGATCTATACAATTGTATCTTGTCTAAAGTTGTAAGTTTGGTAAGAAAAACTAAAATTATCGATATAGCCCAAGAATTGGCCAATTCAAATGGCAGCGGGCAGGAGTCATAGTAAAGACTACTGAGGAACTCAGAAACTGCACTAACGATTTGATGAAATTCGGTATTTCGTCAGAGCTTTTGTAGTTTTTGTAAGCGGTATTTTCGATAAATGTCGATGTATCTATTAAAATTTATGTATCACAAATAATTATGCCAACACTTAATATTACTTGCTGACCATTTCATTTTTCACTGGTTATCAGATATTGTACCAAGATACCTATATATTTAGTACACTTGACATGATAATAATCTACCTATCGATTGTTGTCCAGACATGAAAGGTCATGTTTTCGATAGCTATTTGACTGAAAACAACATATTTTATTTGAAGAACGTTTTTCTTCTGTTTGGTTAAGAGACATAAAACTGTTAACTTCTACTGTGTAGGTTTGTCTTAACGCATGTAGAAAACTTTTACCATGTTTGTATGTAATAATGCGTAATTAGCTAAGGTACAAGTTGGCAGCGGACGACATGAGGCAGCAGCGAACGACGTGTCGCAGCGACACTACTGGTTTCTGTGTATTTTTATGAAATTCCCTCCGTAGTTAGCGACACGAAGCTAGCGATGTAATTTCATAGAGATACATACAGAAACCAGTAGTGTCGCTGCGACATGTCGTTCGCTGCTGCCTCATGTCGTCCGATACCAACTTGTACCTTAACTTACGCATTATTAACGTACCTACATATTAGTAAGTGGTAAGTAGGTACGTTGTTTTTCTAAACCAACATTATAAAGAGAAAAGATTTGATTGTTCGTTTGCATCTAATAGGCTCCGAAATTAATGAACCGATTTGAAAAATTCTTTCATTGTTGGAAAGCTACACCATCCCCAGTGAACATAGGCAAAATCATATTTTAAAAAAAATGGAATTCTTACTAATTGTCTGCTTTAGCCAATCCGCCCGGGCAAGGCCGGACGGGCAGCTAGTTGTTAAATAATTAGATCAATCGTGTCATAAAATCCATAAAAATGATCTAATTTTTTTTAAAAAGTTAATTAAACAAATAACCAAAGAACCAAAGTTACCGACATAGCCCAGCGGATTAGCAAATTAAAGTGGCAATGGGCAGGGCACATAGTTCGGAGAACGGATGGCCGATGGGGCAGTAAAGTTCTCGAATGGAGACCACGGACCAGCAAGCGCAGCGTAGGACGTCCACCGACTAGGTGGACTGACGATATAATAAAGATCGCAGGAACGCGCTGGATGCAGGCTGCTTCCATCCGGCCTTATTGGAAATCCATTGGGGAGGCCTATGTCCAGCAGTAGACGTCTTACGGCTGATGGATGAATAGAACAAATAAATTCGTGATTTTTAACACGCGTTAGCACGTTTGCAAGTGTAGCGGGCACTGCCCACTGTCCCAATGCAGTCAAATTCAAAATACCGACTAACTTTATACAAATACTTACAATACATTCGTCAAATGTCGTGCGTTACACATTAGCAACGGACAGACAAACATATTAGCACATATTTTTGTAAGGTTATGACATAATCACGATTTAAACATTATTCTGCCATTTGATGTAGACATAATAATACGTCTATTTAGTTATTAATTTAAAAATCGGTCAAGTGCGAGTCGGACTCGCGCACGAAGGGTTCCGTACCGTATGGGAGCTCATTCATCTTGCTGTTATTAATAGCGACCAAAAAACTACTAAAAATCACGTTTGTTGTATGGGAGCCCCCCTTAAATATTTATTTTATTATGTTTTTAGTATTTGTTGTTATAGCGGCAACAGAAGTACATCATCTGTGAAAATTTCAGCTTTCTAGCTATCATAGTTCACAAGATACAGCTCGGTGACAGACAGACATACGGACAACGAAGTTTTGGTAATAGGGTCCCGTTTTTACCCTTCGGGTACGGAACCCTAAAAATGCTACGATTGTGGTCTATTATGTCGCCAGTGGCACTAGACACGACTTTGTTCTCTAGTGATGTATAAATCTACTATTATTAAAGTCAGCAATAGGGGTCTAGTGGAAGCGACACCCGCCTTACAATCGAGAGGTCGTGAGTTCAAATCCTAGACACGTACAAATGAGTTTTTCGGAATTTATGTACGGAATTTAACACCACTGGCTTTTCGGTGAAGGAAAACATCGTGAGGCAACCTGCATACGTCAGTAGAAGAAATTCGATGGCGTGTGTGAATCCATCAACCCGCACTGGGCCAGCGTGGTTGATATGGCCCAATCATCCTTCGTGGGTAGGCCTACGTCCTGCAGTGGACTAATGAAAGGCTGGTACAGTACAGTACTATTATTAAAGCTCCGCATCCTACTAATATTATAAACGCGAATGTTTGTATATACGGATGTTTGTTCCTCTTTTACGCAAAAACTACTGAACGGAATGAGATGAAACTTTGCAATAGTAATGTTTATACATCAGAATAACACAGAGGCTATAATTTATAAAAATGTTGCGTGAAACAAAGTTCGCCGGGTCAGCTAGTAGTTAGGTATATAATACTAGAGTACTTACCTGGGTATGTCTGCGAGTCGCGGAGGCCTTCGGCGTACGGTCCCCACGCGCAGCACGCCCACCTGGGAACAAACAGACAAACGGTCACAATCCTACTAAAACTGTAAATGTAAATAAAAGAGTAAAATATGCTATTTCAACTCCATCATAATATATGTAGGTATAATAAATATTAGGGGACATCTTACGCATGGTCTCTGACCCTAAACTAAGCAAAGCTTGTGAAATGACTGCCAGAGACTGATATAATATTAGACATATTTTAAATACATACTTTTACAGTACTTAAATAACACCCAGAAACAGAGCAAACATTATCTTTAGACCTTCAAAGGTCTGAGGATGATCCAATGCTTATTGTGTAATAGTAGTGTAGTTTTGTTGTAGCAAACACCTATGTTCATCACATTTTTATATGTTTGGCCTGGGTGGGGAACGAACCCACGTCTCTTTGATCCAGAAGTCAGGGTCACTAACCACTGAGTCACCGAGGCAGTCATAGGTATCTATATATATATAAAAATGAATCGTGGTTGTTAGTCTCGCTAAAACTCGAGAACGGCTGAATTGATTTGGCAAATTTTGGTCTTGAAATATTTGTGGAAGTTAAGGGAAGGTTTAAACGGTGAGAAATTTTATAACAGTTGCGAGAAAAATAACAACAACATGGATTTCATTTTCCCATACAATTTTTTCCGGCATGTACAAAATGTCATTGACAATTGACAGACGGTGAGATGAAGTTCACCGTGACCGCTAGTAGGCAATAAAGTTCCTCTCAATCGCTTGTTCCGCGCTCTCGCACGCTCGGCTCAGGCAGAACGTGACACTTTTTCAGCACTACGTATAGACACAGAAGTAGACTTGATTTTTAGCGGGATATACCTACGAGTACCTAGTTCAAAGGTTGTGTCATAGGCGGCATTATATGTCGCAAAAATAAACGATTCCTACAGGATATCATTAAAATCAAAATTTTGACATATCATATGTCAAAAGCGAGGTTATTTTATACATAAAGTCTTATTCTGTACATTTAGGTAACATAATATTTGAACAGAATTATAAACTTATATTTTCATCACACCAGGAATTATCATTAATTGTATGATCTTACCTAGTTAATTGAACAAAAAAATCGTTAAATCAAATATTTGAATCTACATCTATATTGTAATGACATTAAATTGATTTGTTCAATATTTTTTTCATATTTGCACAAAATAGAATTGGGGAATCCTTCTCATAACTCAGACAAAATCATATTTTATTATAATCTCAGTCACGGACGTATATATAGCTCTTGCAAGGGGGGGGTACAATTTTTTTTTATCCGACTGTCCAAAAAAGAGCAGTGAAGTTTTTTAAGGAAAATTGAAGTAGAAACGTAATAATTATAATTTGAAGTATGTTTATGCCTCCCTTACATAACTTTAGTTGCTGCACTAATTATGATAGGTGTGAGTGAGTAAGCACCTAAGTTCCGTCCTCGGCGAACTGATTAGAATCTTATTAGAATCGAATTCACTGTAGAAGTCCCGCAGATGCGGCACCACAGTCGCCTGCCTTGTCTGTCAATATTACTTCCATTAATTTCCATAGGACTTCTTAGGAAAAGATTCCTACTTGATTACATTTTTGCTATGTTGCAACTCTAAATAGTTACCTTTATCTTTATGTTTGTGTTATACCGCAAAAGTAGAAAAGACCGCCGACGCGCGACTGAGAGGCTGTTAATAAATATTAATTAAAATCATTTGGCCTAACTTAATTACCAATGAGACAGTCACTATTGCTGTAGTACCTACTTACGCAAGGAGTTCATCATTATTTGTTAGTTAAAATACCTAATAATTTTGTTAACAATCTCTATTTCTTATTTATTAGGTACACGTATGTAAATTGTTTAATTTTATCACATGCTCTAACTCAATTACATAAACGCTGGACCAATAAAATACTTCTGAGGTTTGTCAATCAATGTGAGTTTTAAACAAAGACTGGGCGGTTTAAACGGTGTTTCCCTTTTTGAAGCCATCTTTGGTTCTAAAATACATCCTAAGGACCTATTCTCGCAAACACATTTTTTGCTTATGACGAAACTGTTAGGAATCTTTACTAATATTATAACTCTGACTGTTTGTTTGTTTGTTAATTTATCACGCAACAACGCAACGGAGAGAAGGATCTTATTGTTTTTTTTTTATGCATACCTACTCTAAAGATCAGACTGTCGTAGGCTCATTTTTTCACAAAAAAATAAAATGTTCTAAGACGGTACAAAAAGGCGAAAATCCCGCAAGTGAAACCGCGGGCAAAAGTTAGTGTAAAATTCAACATCTTGGCCATGGGTTTGGTGGACGACCGGACCCCTCGGACCCCCCTCATGTACGCCCATGATCTCATTCACATACATACCTATATATTCGTATAAATAAAAAATAAATTACTACTACAAAACTACCATATTAAATTTATTGACAGTAGTACTTAGTACTTGTTGTTAAATAAGGAGCACTAGTTTATGTAGGTTTAGGTTATGTAAATCATGTATTTAGTGGTAGGTAATAAATGCACTTTAAAAAACATTACTTGAATACCTACTAGCCAAGTACTATTACATTTAGTAATATTTTATCGTACTATGCTTAGTTTGGAGATCTGAGGCTCATTGTCATCATATATTATTTGTTTTAATGTCAATAAATGAATTTTAATTTGTAATGTTTTTGAATAAGTAGGTACTAATTTATTAAGTCTTGTAATGTCTCCTAAATAAAGTAGTTTGGAGAGCTGAAGCTCATTGTCATTACTTGTGACTTGTTATCGAGTCAATAAATGAATTTTGAATTGAACATACCTGCATCGCAATGGGAATCACCGTCTCACCATTTTAGCAATATGGTAGCTGGGTATACCTAATAATACTTTAGATCCATATCAATCAATATGCGCCACTAATAAAATATTTGTATATTTAACTTTTACTAGGCAGGTACCTATGGAATCGACCCCGAAATTGCCAAAAACTTACCAGCTGTTCCGTGACAAAAGTTTATTGGTTTATGATAAATTTACAGAACAAAACACTTCTTTTGTGATATCAAGGTTAATTTCACAGTAAAAATTGTTCACGACGATGTGATACTTACCAACCTTTATAAATAAAACAAGTAGGTATACAAAGGACCATAGTCTAGTCTACAGCAAAACTCATTTTCCGAAGTCACTAACATAGTACTAGTAAATTATGTATGCTTATAGGCTCTAAACCACACATTTCGGGAGAAAAGACATGTCGTCTACATCTAACGGAAATTGAATTTTCCACGAAACTCAGTTTAACATCTCAAGTACGCGTAATGAAAATAATTTATAATTTTGAAACATTCGCAATTTGAACACATTATTATTATTTACTACGGCACTAATCGCGCACTCAAATTACGAGATAAATAAATACCTCATCATCCCGACGTTTTGACCGCATTGCATCGGTCGTGGTCACGGGTAGACCGGAATGTGAAACAGCTGGTAATTCAACTTGAACTTGCAAAATTTTCACTCCGACACACAACACTGACGGTATCTAATAATGTTTTGCTACCTACACTACGCGATTCACATTTGTTGACAACAGGATTCCACGACGCCGATAACTTGAATCCATCCTCCCGGTTGAAATTGTTATGTTTTTATGATTTTCACCGCTTCACGAACCATTCTTGAAAAATAGTGTCGATCCGGGGAGAGGACTTTTGGGTCGTGGAGCTCGATTCAATGATCAGCACCTCCGTCAAGCAAATGCTCAGCTATAGTACACTTCTGTATTTATACAGTTTTTGACTGCCGTGCGTTTTGAGTGCGCGATTAGTCCCGTAGTACATAATTTTTTCACTTCATTAAAACTACCGTGAGTATTCATAACTATAATAAAATACGGCTAAAACTCACGTTATAGTTATACGGTCGATCCAGAGGGAATCCGACCGATTTCGGAGTACTCTGTACTCCATCCTCAGGGAATACGCGCGCGCCCGTCGACTGGCGCTCGCGCAGTTCGCGCACTGAAGTCTGCGGCGCCGCCGGCGCCTGCCTGCGAGGCGATGGCCCACGCCTCCCGCGCCCTGCCTTCGCCGCTCGCGCATGCGCAGTGCGCGCTTTGTGCTGAGCAACTCGGGTCTACACACCAAACACTGACCATGTCCTGGGTCTCACTCTCACAAACAATAGTGTGATCCGTGGTGTTCAAGACCGGTTTCCACGCCGGGGCCAACGTCCATCCTGCTATCGGAGACAGACGCGGAAGCGGACCATCCAGCCCCTGAGACCAGCAATAACGTGTAGAAGGCCTCGCTGCGATGCGCGAGCGGCGAGGGCGGCCGCGGGAGGCGCGGACCATCGCCGCGCGGGCAAACGAGGCGCCCGCCGCAGACATCACCCCTTCAACACGGCCGGAGTGAACCGCCGACCGTCCAGTCAACGGTCGGATGGACCAATTTTTGTATTCGTTCTACACGGTCGGTGGTTGACTCAACTTGTTGACGGCTTCGGTGGCTCAGTGGTTACTTGAATCAAAGTGACGTGGGTTCGATTCCCACCTAGGGCAAGCATTTTTTATTGATAACCATAAATGTTTGCTGTGTGTGGATGTTTTAGGTACTATCTACATATATAAGTAGGTGAGTATTTAAAGTATGTATTTGTATTATATCAGTCTCTGGCAGCCATATCATTAGCTTTACTTAGTTTGGGATCGGAGATCGTGTGTAAGATATCCCCTAATATTTATTACATATTATATTTGTGAGTTTTTCTCTGTGAAAGCGATGGCTCCTTGCGTTTAAATGCAATATAGGATCAGTTTAGCAATAACTTTTTTAAGCTTTAGCGAAGAAAAATAATCGGCTAAGTGCGAGTCGGACTCGCGTATATTTTATGTTAATTTAATTATTTATTTTGAAGGTAATATGCAACTTCCAACCGGTCTTATTGGAGATCCATAGGGGAGGCCTATGTCCAGCAGTGGACTTCTTATGTCTGATGGATGGATGGATGGATGATGCAACTTAATATTCTGTGAATATTTGAAGCATCTTCCTGTTGCCGTTATTGCTGGTCTCAGGGGCTGGATCCTCTTCCGCGTCTGACTCCGATAACACTCTTTGTGGTGAGCAACTCGGGTCTACACACAAAACACTGACCGTGTCCTGGGTCTCACTCTCACAAACAACAGTATGATCTGTGGTGTTCAAGACCGGTTTCCACGCCGGGGCCAACGTCCATCCACCATTTTGGTTGAAATTAGGGGCGCGCGTCTATGATATTGCTTAAATTGTTCATAATCCTACTATAGTAGTTCGGCCGTTCAGAGAATGCGTTCCTGACACGTCATCTTGAAAAAATGTTTTTGGCCGATATCTCGGAAACTATGTACTTAGGGGAAAAAACACAACCATCATTATTGTAGAAAATAAAATTTCGCATCTTTTGTGTTCACTAAACTTTTTTGTAAAACTTACCGTTTACGATTTATGGACCATTTAATGTTTTAAGGTCCATTTAATGAAATTTCAATAAATGGGCCTCATTAAGACCGCAGGATCGCGCTGGATGCAAGCCGCTACCAACCGGTCATATTGGAGATCTTTAGGGGAGGCCTATGTTCAGTAATGGACGTCCTATGGCTGAAAGGAAGCAAGGAAGGAAGGAAACAACACTGCGTTCTGCAATGTATTTTTCGTTAATATGCATTTCACATTGTAAAAATATACACCGTGAAATTTATAATCCTTACTAATATTATAAATCCGAAAAGTTTGTTGGTTTGTTGGTTTGTTACTCTTTCACGCACCAACGGAGCAACGGATTGACTTGATTTTTGGCATGGACATAGTTTAAAAGGCGGAAGGAGCTTTAGGATACTTTTAATCCCGAAAAATTGCATAGTTCCTGTAGGACAGGACAAAAACCATCGAAAGCGAAACTGTCGCTACTATCACAAAGACGCTAAGTGATTAATTCCTCTATGACGCTAATATGGACTAACGAAACGTCACAGCCAAACGTAATTAGATGACAGGTGACATTGTCTGCAGACTTTTATAAATCACAAGTAGCATGGCAAGGGGACAAATTGTTTTTCCACCATTATATCCCCATGAAGAGGAAATAAAGTATGGATTGAAAATGACAACTGACATTAAAATTGGATAAAATGTTATTTTCCATCCGCATGCTACATGTTACTATGACGTTTAATACCAGGCCGTCATTTTGTCTGACATTAAAAATATTTTTAAATCTTCTATTATTAGAGGTTTAACATGTTTCTTTATTCTACCTTTATGGTACAGAATCATCATACTTTAATATTATCAATCCGAAAAGTTTGTTGGTTTGTTCCTCTTTGACGCAGCAACGGAGCAAAAGATTGACCTGATTTTTGGTATGGATACCTATGGTTTAAAAGACAGAAAGTGATAATAGGATACTTTTTTATCTCGAGAAAATTCGTGATTCCTATGGGATACGACAATAACTGTTTCTCAGCAATGGAGCAACGGATTGACTTGATATTTGGGGTTGGCATAGTTTGGAAGACGGAAAGTGACATAGGATACTTTCCATCCCGAAAAAACTGTGGTTCCCGTAGGACTTAACAATATTTTTTTCTCAGCAACGGAGCAACTTGCCTTGGCTTATTGCATGAATATAGTTTGAAAGACGAAAAGTGACATAGGCCACTTTTTATCGCAAAAACTTTAACAGTTCCCGTAGGATAGGATAAAAACTAAGTGAACGGGCTGCAGTAGCAGCCGTCTAAGCACCAGAAAGAGCCTGTCATGGCAAGTTTAGGACGTTCCTACATTTTTCGCACTCCTTCGCGGCACTCAACAGCGCTAGCCCAGACTCGGGCTCCATAACGGAGCTTGCGCTCTCGCCATAATGACGGAGTGTTTCGGATCACAAGACACATCGTCATCCACCACTCGGGACCAACCAGTACTGAACGTCAGACAGCATTCCAACGCCCTGGTCCCAGTGCAGCGGGTCAGTCATAGTAGCCCGGCACCTGCCTCTTCAACTGCAGAGGGCAGTGAGAATGGCAATCGCGATACCGACACCTCTCTTCCCCTGCAGCCCCACTGCGTCTGCCAACACGTTGACGTCCTAGCGGAAGGTAGGGTAGGTGGCGGCACCCACACCAGTTCCATATATCCCACCGCGGCCCCTAATCCTCGGCTGTCATATCAGAGTCCAGGAAGCAGCCTTGCTTTATGAAACTAAGAAAGGTTATTCCGAGCAAGTAACTGGAGATAGAGAGACAGAAAAGAAGCCACACCCAGCGCAGCAGGAGGAGCTGGAGTTCATATGCCTGGCAGGCGGAGCAGCACTAGAGCAAAATCTTAACCGAGAAATTAACATATTTACAGACGGCAGCAAAATTAAAGGGAAAGTTGGGGCGGCATTATCCATTTGGGATGATGCCGCTGAGATCAGTACCCGCAAGCTGAAATTGGCCGCTTGGTGCTCCGTGTACCGGCCGAGTTATTAGCACTTCTTGAGGCTACCGAAAAAGCAAAAATCTTTTGTGACTCCAGGTCTGCACTGGAAACGGTAGTTGGCGTATCTTCCCTCAATCCCTTAGCAGTAAATTCAAAGCTAACATAAAGTTACTACAAAATAAAATAGTGAAACTTTATTGGATTAAAGCGCACGCGGGGATGGAGGGAAATGAGAGAGCGGACCAGCTAGCAAAGGAAGCAGCACTGCACTCGAAGTGCAGACCTATTTACGACAACTGTCCCGTTTCATTCGTCAAGCGAGAAATCCGAAAGGACTCTCTTGACGAGTGGAACCGGCAGTATCAGGATGGACACACAGCGGCGGTAACCAAAACATATTTTCCGGATGCAAGGGCGGCATACAAGATCGTAAGAGAAATAGCACAAGTGGGAATCATAACTTAAGTGCTGACGGGGCATGGTGAGTTTTCCCAACACTTACATCGATTTAAGTTGAGGGAAAGCCCATCGTGCATCTGTGAACCCACAAAAGAGGAGACTCCACTGCACATAATCTTGGAATGCCCAGTTTATGGAAAGCAGAGATTTGATTTAGAACAAAAAATTGGAATTAATCTAACACGTAAAAACCTTAGAAACAATTTTATCGAATTTTTGCACTAATATTTATAAAAATCAAAATCAAAATATGCTTTATTCTTTAGACATTAATTAGAAATGCGCTTAGAATCGTCTTTTTACAAACATAATATAATTATAATAGGTGCAAATTTACATATTCACCAAATTATGAATACCTAACAATTCAATTAATTACATATAATAATTTACTTCAAATTCAAACACCCTAACTTAAAATAATCTAAAAAATTAAAAACAACATAGTAGGTATCTGCAATAGCATCGTCATAAAAAGATCAAAAGTAAATAAAATTAAAACATAATTCAGTCAAGTCAGTATAAAAAAGCAATATACACTCCAACCGTAACTTAACCAACAAAAGCATTCCTCTAAGGTATTTTGATATTTGTCGGTTAGGTTAGGTTTCGCAGCCAACATAAACATAAGCCAAAATCAAAATATAACGCGGGCGAAGCCGCGGGTAAAAGCTAGTAACGAGAATAAATTACTTTATAAAAGTGTCTCACGCAACGGTTTTTTTTTATTTCGTATAGGTATTCGTTTGACTACACACTGCCTGATGTTAAGCAGATATGCGGTCTAGGATGTAAACACGCTTACCTAGAATATACCTATTTACTCGGGATTTGAAGACACCTACATTGTACTTTAGCGGGAAGACAGACTCAGGCAAAGCGTTCCACATTCTGGCAGTTCGTATGAGGAATGTGGACTCGAAACGCTTGGTTCTAATGCGCGGGATGTCCACCATAAAAGGGCGGTGCTTTGGTCGCGTCTGTCTAGCCGTACGATAGAAGAAAGGGGCAGGTGAAAGTCGTAATATTTTCCAGTAAAGTCCTCTTTAGATCTCTGTGGTCTACACTCTACCACGTACTCAACCTTTATAGGGCAGGCGAGCGGTAATTTTATTTTGTGAGTACACAAGTAAGGCAGAGAGAGAATGGAAAATTTTATACTTGTTTCTGGCAAAAGTGTAACAAAGAAATTTCTTTGCTTTCAAAGAAGGGCTGTTTGCCAATTAGGTTGCCTTTGCGAAATCTGTTACAAAGATATAAGTAGGTGGAGAAAAAAGACGAGGTGTGAATTTTATACAGAATGTTGCTTTGTTGTGACGCTTGAGTATAAATTGCTTAAAATACTCGTTGAAAGCGGTTTTCATCCAACGCAATCCTGAGGTCGTCCACCTTGAGGGTGGGCGTCCTACGCTGCGCTTGCCGGTAGGTGGTCTCAGCTTGAGAACTTTTCGACCACATTGGTCATCAATCCACCGTGCTGTGTCCTGCCCATTGACAGCCTACTATTAATAGATAGATAGATCAATTCTTTATTGCCACAAAAACTTAAACTAGGAATATATAGCTAGTGTTACAATCGGCGGCCTTATCGCTAAAATGTGTATGTGTACTAATCGCTAAAATGTGTATGTGTACCTATGTGTACACACTCTCTTAACAGCGACATGATGATGAATTCTTATTTTGTAGTTTTCCTTAATTTTATCCGTTCCATGTTACCCCTGATGAAAGGAATCTTAAATGGAGGGATATTTTTAAGATTATTCTTATTAAATTATTTACCCGACTTTCAAAAAGGAGGAGGTTCTATGTTAGTCTATATGTGGTTTTTTTTTTGTGTATGTTCATCGATAATTCCGCCAATTGTAATAGGTTTACAATCAAAAAATCTTTTTTAGTTCGATACTTTCAAGGTGTTCATATTTAAATTTTATAGATATCTGCTGAGCCGTTTTTGAAAAATAATCTAAAATGTAAACAATTCGAGCGAAATATTCGAGTTTTATACACGATGGAAGGCAGTTTTGTATTTTTTTGCGAAAAATATAATTATTCTAAATTTTCCCTTCTGTCAGTGTTCCAGAAGAAGTAGTGAAAATGGCTTTACTATATTTATTTGCTACTTGCTCAAACTCTTACTGTGTCAAACTAACGTCGTAGGTACTATAGATAACTACATGGTTTATTACCAGTGTTACTACCAATCTTACTACCAGTAGTAAGAACGGTAAATGAATTACCGTTGTTACTACTGCAGTTGAAAGTTGTTAGATCATTTCTAAGACGTATTAAAATATTGTTCTTTCTTTACAAATGCATACAGTGAAAAATAAACAGAAACATTTTAAATTGCTATTAAAATTACTATAGCGCCTTTTTTAATTGACCACAATATAATACTAAGATGTTATTGTAGTTGTCACTATGACTTTTATGGAAGGGTAAGTTTGTTTAGTTAATTTTACATAGTTTACTGTAACTTTCCGTGTCTTGTTCATATATACCGTACCTATATAATAGGGTAGTTGACTGGTATTGAATTAATTAAAAGTATTAGGATTCGTGAATTTTGCAATTAATTATATGATTCATAAACTGACAAAATAATGAAAATTGGTTAATGAAGTTCAGAGATATAAGCTTGTAAAGATGTTGGTAGGGAAAAGAGGGGATTCCTTGTCCCTTACCCACAAACCAAATTATAGTATGACGAATGTATGACACTTACGGGCATTGACGTCATAGCCTGCCATAGTGCGCTCTTTGTCTAGCAAGAAAATAAATATGCTTGTAACTTTTTAATTTTTTAGTTGATTTTATGTTTAATCGGGTTTGTTTATGGTTAGCTGTTACATGAGGACATCAAAAAAATATTGTCAACTAGCACTAGCTTATTAAGTGTTATAATGAAGGAATAGTATTTTCATATTCTTTTTTCCCATTTTTCAAATTTTCCCATCAGTCAATGGAATTTCCCGGAAAACGCGAGCCGATGGAGCCCGTATTTTTTCACTTGCGTCAAACTTACGTCGTAGGCACTTCTTTAGTATAGGTAGGTATCACAGTGTACACTTAAGGGCAAACTACCGTGTACAATGGCGTATACTTTACGACGCTGTTACGCCCTATAATTTAGGGGGGAGGGATAGCACAGAATATGAAATGGTCAGATGCAGAACTTCGATATTGCTTTGTCATGGAGACAGTCCATTATGTTGTTTTATAAAGAATCGTGATTTTTCAGTAAATGTTGTTTTGTTGGATTTTTAAAAGTCCACTGCTGAACATAAATCTAAGAGTGAATGTTGTATTTCCCGTAAATTCTTGAAAATTGAAAATACTGTCTCGCCTGATGGTAAGCGACGTTGTGGTCGAAGATGAAGCACGCAGACCTAGAAGATACCTATTCACTCTGACCTTGAAAAGCTTTAGATTATATCTCTTAGGAATTAGGAAATACTGAAATATCTTAAAAAGGTAAAAAAATGGGTCTTAGACCGTTTTTAGCCCACTTTGTGTTAATGTACGCATTGATCGGCGTTACAGAGTGTAATGTAACGTGTTACAGCAAGCGTTCGTGCAGACAGTAGAAAAATGAGGCTTACGGCACGTGTATTTTAGCACTGCACAACGAATCATACTCGGAAAAATAAATATATTACACCATGTTGCCAGTCAATAGGTACGCGCCTTTAGAGTTGAAAGATGATTACGTATTTGTAAACAGAAGATTTAGTTGACAACTATATCTTCTTCTTCTTTTCGAATCAGCGATTCGATCAAAAAAATTATATTTGGCTATATGCTGTTCGACCAGTAGGAGGCCACGGATACTGCGGCGGTGTTGGCCTCGTAGAGAGGTCCTTTTTAGATAACTATATAGGAATATTACAGTCCGTTCACAGCTATTTTATTTCTGACATTTCTAGGTGTCTCTGTCTAGTCATTACTAGACAGAGACACCTAGAAATGTCAAAGGTATAATAACTGTGAACGGACTACAAGTTGATTTATTTTGAAAAAGATTGTATGCCCAAATGATGTATACTGATAGACTGGCCTGTCAAAAACTATGTTACACGTATAAGCAGCTTCTGTCTCCAGTTCTTCCTCTGAGGTTTGATAATCTGTGTTTATAAGGTTATTGGGTTAATAAAATGTTATGTCGCTCTTCTGATTAGTAACTGGGTAGTCAATTTAGTAATTTTATCAAATTATAGTGGGTTAAGTAACGAACTCGAGTTATTTTTGCGTGAACAAGGTTTGTTTGGGCCAAAACAAAACGATAAAGTTGAAGTTTTTGTCGTAGAAGGTTATGATTTGTATACTCACTACACTATAATCTTGCATGTCTTTTGCATTTGCCAATTTAGATTACACTTACTGTGTTTCTTAAGACGGCAGAAATTATAGGATGTCACCCTATATCAATACAAACCACTTTTATAATAGAGCTAGCCTAAAATCGCAAAAAAACTAGCGGTTGCATATACCTACGAGTAAAACGTCGACTTGGTATTTTTTCTGTTCTAAAAACATCATCGACACTCGACAAAATGTACGGAATAACAATTTTTTGCGGAATTTTAGGGTTGGTTGTAATGTAGTTATGTTACACGTAACCATAACTACATGTAGCTACTTTTATTCGTAGTTAGTAAAGTGAATACAAAATAGTGGTTAACTGCGCCTAGCTCTGGTACCTACAGCAGTGGACGTCCTACGGCTGATAATGACGATGAAGAGCTAAGATCGGTTAGTAACTAAACCAATCATAGAACAGATGAAAACGAAATTAAAAATTATATTTTTGCATAAAATCGCAACACTGACTTCCACCGTGCACAGACTTCGAAAAGTGCAGTGCGAATCGATGTGACCTCCATGTACATTATTGTTGATTTATCAAAAACGGCTCTGCTTATTTCGATTAAATTTAAATGCGACTACCTCGGAAGTATACTCTTTCGAACTAAACAATTTTTTTTATTCAGTTCACAATTAGCGAAAATATCAATGAACATACACAAAAAAAAATACATACATGCAGGTATGTAAATATAAAAGGCCGCCCTTGTACCACCTAATTTTAAGAATATTATGTACTGCTGTTTTTTTGTGTACGATAAAGTTATATTGTATTGTACAGACGAACATAGTACCTCCTAGTATCCTCCTTTTTGGACGTCAATAAAAAGTATATGAAAAATATGATTGAACCGTAATTTCTTATAATATTGCTAGAATGCTACTTGTGCTTGTAATGTTTGGTTAAATAGCCTATTTCAATACTAAATTCAGTTTATTTAAGTTCTGTCTGCCAGAGACATTTCTTGATTTGATATTTAACTTGATAATATTATTAAAATAAGGGAGTTTTTGATTTAAGGCTGTATTTTGATTGACCGTGAAAAAGAGGAATATAAATTGGTTAGGTATTTATAATAGTAAGATTTAGTTAGGCAGGTAGGTACTGATGTAAGTGGATCTTACTAAAAATCATCCGTACTAGCTAGGTTTAGTTGACTCAGGTAGATAGTTTAATAATTTAAATTAATGTTAAAAGCAAGAAAATTTATCTTTAATTAGTATTATGTTTAAAAAAATAAATCCAATTATGCTTTTGGCGTTTAGTTTCTTTGTCACTCTTTCACGCAGTAAGAGAAATAATGCACCTTGGGCCAGAATTAGCAATTGGAAATAACGATTTTGCTATTCTATTGCTTATAGGCTCTAAATTTTTTGGAAATATATTACATAACTAAAGTTTATATTTGTTATACCATACCTAATGAACGTACCAATAAATAAATAAATAGTGTTTATTTGCCTTCTCTATAGTTTATTGCAAAAAACTGGACAAAATTATACTAGGCTACAGATTTAGAAATAAACTTGCAGATTGACACTAATATCACCGATACAATTATTTTTTGCAAAAACCGGCAAAACAGTCTTCCATCAAGAACGAAATTCGAAAATTTCGTATTTCGAAAATTCGAAAAAATAAACATTGTTTTTTTTTTACATTGTTGTTTTTTTTTTCAAAAACGGCTGAACCGATTTCTGTAAAATGTAAATGGGACCACCTAGGGAGTATACCCTTTCGAATGTTAACCATTGGTGAAATTATCTATGAACATGCACAAAAAAAACATACAGACGAACATAGAACCTACTTCTTTTTGGAAGTCGGTTAAAACCAAGTAACATCCTCTTTTTTTTAAATTCACTTTAAAACCAAAGGCACTGGCTTTGTCAAGCTAAGCTCTACGTCTTAAAGTTTATAATTATTACCAAACTTTTATCAATACCCAAAGCTCTGTCAATGTCGTCTATCAACCCGTCAACCCACCGTAACGGGTTTCACCCCAACCGCAGATGAAAAAGAAGAAAAGATAGTGTAAGGTTCAACATTTTAGTACAATTATGTTGTAAATTTTGTAAATTAAAATTCACTTGAACCGATATTCATAGAACACGACTATAGTTTTGACAGCATTTGGCGATCTTTTTCAAGTTGGTGAGTGCCAGCGCGCGGATCCTTCTCGCAATGCACTGCGGGCTACGGTGCGTAGCGCTCGCGATAGTCATGCTCATGTAGTATGACCATCGGCTCACGTGGGTTCTTTTCCGTTACATAATGTATAAAAATCTGTCAAGTGCAAGTCGAATTTGCGCACGAAGGGTTCCGTATAGTATGGAAGCCCCTTTAGCCTCATTTCGCGACTACATGTTGCTGTTATTAATATCTAGCTAAAAACGGCATTAAAAATTACATTTGTTGTTTTAAATATGTTTAATATTCTGTTTTTAGTATCTATTGTAATACGAGTAGCTGCCACAGAAATACCTCATCTGTGAAAATTTCAATTGCCTAGCTATTACGGTTCACGTGATACAGCCTGGTGACAGACAGACAGACGATTGGACAGCGTCTTAGTAATAAGTAGAGTCCCGTTCTTACCCTTTAGCCATAAGGCCACTTCAGCGATAAGGCCGCCTAGTGTTGCACTACCTTAAGAGTTTCACTGACGTATTTATTGTAAGTTTTATTTTGCGTGTACAATAAAGATTAATTTATTATTTTATTATTTACTAGAGACCCGCCCCGGCTTCACACAGGTTTATAATACATGTTAACCTTCCTCTTGAATCACTCTAGCTATTAAAAAAACCGCATTAAAATCCGTTGTGTAGTTTTAAGGATAAAAGCATACGTGGGGACATGAGGACAGCGGAAGCGACTTTGTTTTATACTATGTTCTTCTTCTTAGTCGTATACACACTCTTGACAGAGTAGTCGAGGTCATCAGTTCCGGTGGTGGCTCGCTTTACAATGCGTCGCCATCCCTCTCGTATGGACGCCTTTCTCGTGCACATATTGATGGGACCGTTTAGTGCAGCCTTTATTTGGTCGGTCCAACGTAATGGAGATCTACCGCGCGGTCTTGTGCCTTCAATCTTTCCCTGCACCACAAGGCGCTCTACAGAGGTGTTATCTCGTCGCGATACGTGCCCAAAGTAGGTGAGAATGCGATTTTGGACAATTGAAGTTAGACGCTGCTTGATGCCGAGTTCTTGTAGAATAGACTGGTTCATTCTAAATTTGGTCCACGATACTATGTAGTGATTTACATAAAACCCTAAAAAATCAGATATCGCATCGTTTCTTTCCTTCTTCTGGGGCTATCTCCCGTCGCCGTAACGTGTTGGCTCGCAGCCAGATGGAGCCAGATAAAAACAATCTCAACCTGAGTGACCTGAATTTAGGAGGTTCTGAACTGTGACCGATCATCACTAGGCCGTTGAACCCTAGCAATAAAAATATTAGACGTTGGCCAAAATGTTATTGGAGAATCATTTTTAACAGACTTCCAAAAAGTAGGAGGTTCTATGTTCGTGTGTATGTTTTTTTTTTTTGTGTATGTACATCGATAATTTCGCCAATTTATGAACCGAATCGAAAAAATATTTTTTAGTTCGAAAAGTTATACTTCCGAGATGGTCCCATTTAAATTTTACAGAAATCGGCTGAGTGGTTTTTGAAAAAAACCAACCATAATGTAAGCAATTCGAGCGTATTATCAGAATTTTTACACGATGAACATCGATAATTTCGCCAATTGTGAACCGAATCGAAAAATTCTTTTTTAGTTCGAAAGAAGATGTTTCTAAGGTAGTTACTATTTAAATTTTACAGAAATCGGCTGAGCCGTTTTTGATAAATCAACAATAATGTAAACAATTCGAGCGAATTATTCGAATTTTGTTCACGATGGAAGGCGGTGATTTCAAATGATTTTTATCGTGCTTCGCTCACTAGGTTTATAGAAATGTTATTTTTGTGATAAACATTTCAAAAATTGACGCGCTCGCAGGATTTGAAATTCAAATTCCAACACTGTAGGTTTCCACACAGGTTTCCAACACTGTAGAAGTTGGTAGTAAAATGATAAACACTTCACTAATTTGGCGGGTTCGTAGTACAGCGTTCTAGCTTAATTGGACAAAGCATCTGGGCCGAAATCCTAGAGGGATGCAGGTTCAAATCCTGCGAGCGCGTCAATTTTTGAAATGTTTATCACAAAAATGACACCTATATATTTTGTTTTCCTTAGAGAAATAACGTTATTTCTCTAAGTTGTTTTCATTATTTGGGGGGAGCTATAAATCTCGAACGCTTATTATTATATATTTGGCTAAATTTGTCTTAAACAAGGTAATTCCACTATATTTGTAATGTGTGTTGTGTGTACCTCTAACGTACTAATATTTATTAGATTAAGTTTTTGAAGTGAAAACTTCTTTGGCTTCGTTGTGCACTTATTGGAATGGGTAAAAAATGTTTTACTCGGGTTAGGACACGTGACCTGATCGAAAATTCGTAAGACAAAGGGAGCAAGTTTTCACTTCTGCCGGCACTCCCGGAGTACAACCCGTAATTTTTTTACACAAAATTCAGCTAGGTAATTAGATTATAATATTACCGGAGTTCGACATATTCCTGGACTTTTATTTCTTGCAGGAGGAATGAAAAGTAGAGTACTTATGAACTGCTGGAACAAAGACTGTCTTTGTCTTGAGCGCCTTGAACCTCTCGCTTCACTCAGGACTCCACGTAACTCTCGAGTAAAAAAATCCTTCGCTACGCTCAAAGTCCAATATGTCACTTGCCACACAACACAGTACTTTGTCCCCTTGTTCCATAATCTACTAATAGGTACCTACGTACTATGTAACATTTTCGTAGAAAGTGATTAAATTTAGCATTCTCTATAATTCATTTTCTAAAGTTTTGCTATCTTTAAGTTTATTATTACACAACTGATTCTATCAACCCTTACTAAAACGTCAATGTGTCTAAGTATCTTATAAATTGATTACAAATAAATTAAGTAAGTATCTTACGTGTATATCTAATATCTAAAGCCCATCCTTTCTTATATAATAAAATTTGTAAAACACTTTTTTAAACTTAACGGTTGTATGTAAAAAAATATCAAAAGTAAAATCTGGGGGCTTAGAAGATTTCATTTTGTACGTTGCGCCCTACGAATTTATTTTTGGGTTATTAATTCTTAGCTTTTAGTACATAAAACTGTATATTTAAAATAAAGACTTACAATTATTTTTTGTGCTTTTAGTTTTTTATTTTGTGACTAAAACTGTTCTATATACCGTTCATTTGATACCAATATTGAGAGAATTGTGTAAAAAAAATGTAATCCGCCAAATTATGGTGGCGGCCATCTTGTATTTACGTCAAAATTGAATACAAAAAATTGTATAGTCATCAAATCTAAAGCTGTGTATCAAATATCGTATCAATTTGTCCACGGGAAGAGGGTCAAATTTGAATCACTAGATTTGACCCAAAAAAAACGAGCTAGTTAAATAAAACCGTTTAAAAGGTATAAAAAGAGTAAACAAAAGTAAACAAACGGGTTAAGACCGATTTATCAAAATTAGTTCCATTTTTGGCCGCGGGACTATTTCCGTTGGTTGTTATTTTCATTTTAAAATAAACATTAAATATAGTATACAAAATACCGGTGCATTTCGGTGATATTTTTGTGTAAATTGATGCATTAATATTTTTTGTGATCAGAGAAGTGCGTTGGTACCTACATTGTGAAATTTTAATGATAAAACAAGGAAGACAGATTTGTTAACCATTTTATTGCGGAAAATTTGAGTTGCTTATATCTAATTTGGTAGGTACCTCAAAGAGCTAGCCCAAATTGCTTCTGCAATCATCTATGATTAGGGCCTCAATTTTACTCGGCTTCTTCTGAAGTCTGAAAACTTTGTCCGAACTGACTCCGCTGACAACCTAATGAATATTTATGATAAGCCGCCGGCTTCAGTTATCTAGAAAGCCGATGCGGTTAATAGATGATTGATTTGAAATGGTTTTATCAGTTGCCGGACGTGCACTCTCTTTTCATTTGACAAAATCGATCGAAACCACGTCGGTAGACCTTCTTGGCTTGGACGAGAGCGTCAGCTGCCTTGATGGTGGAAGTGGTTATCAAAACACAAACTTTTCGAAGCATTTTACTGTGTCTTTGATGTACTATTCATGCTTTTTTAATGTAATTGAGTGTAAAAGAAAGGGAACAAAGATGTAATGTGTAAATTATCGAAAATTTTAAATTAATCAAGTGCAAATTGCGTAAACATAATTATAATTTACGGGATTCAATAAAAAAAAGCCTAATCTAACTATACTAAACAAAAATCACTACATAGTATAAAACAAAACCGTTATTTCGTGTCTGTCTGTGTATCCGCTTTTATCTTCCAAACTACACAACAAAATTTAAATGTGGTTTCACTATCGTTTAGAATATTTCTTCCGAAAGGTTTATAGCTACAATTCATTCGTATCCGGGCGAAGCCGAGATGGACAGCTAGTTAATGAATAAACTGAAATAATCCTATTAACCATATTACTTTTTTAGTTTAGTTTTTAGTTTTAGTTTAGTTACTTATTTTACAAGCGTTACTAACGCTTGCGCATAAGTTTATTCAGCTGAACAGAAAGATTTATAAGAACTCGTTTAGAAGTGACCAGCAGATTTCCTTAGTGTCTGAGTTTCTCGGGCTCATTTCTCCTCTAACAAATTGAAGTCGCTGGTTACAGTACGTTAAGTCAGGATGCCGGTTTTTAATTAAATAATCAAGTCGTGAGATGAAACTGTAAATGAGTCTTTTTGTAAACACAGAACCTCTGATATTGAGTTAGGGGTCTCTTTCGCGGTTAGAATTTATTCAGTTTCATAAAGAGCCGCCGTTCAGGTACTTTTGTTTCAATGAAGAATACTTGAAATTGTTTTTTACAAGCTTTTATTTAACTTACAATGGATATACCTATGTATGTATGAAAGTTCGGGTGGAATCTTGCAAGTTCAATTTGAACTACTTCTCGGTTTTCGATTGAGCTGAAATTTTGCACGCATATATTATTTCATTTCATTTCATTTATTTCATTTCCTCATCAAACTTACAGTGTCAGCAACACCAAGGCGCATGACGAGTCATAGGTTTACAATTTTCATTTATGTAACTTTAATATATTAGACATGTCAAAAAAATTAAACAAATGTCAAAATAATTTCAATAAAATGTCACAAAGAATAATAAGGCAGAAATGGACTCAAACAAACAAAAAACGGTCAAACCAATGTCAGTATCGTTAAACAATAATAAATAATTAATTAAAACTTAAATAATGCATACAAATTCTTACAAATGAGTTATATTTTATGTCAAAGATATCTATATCAGGGTGGTGAGCAAGAAAGTCGTTAATCAGAGAGATAGCTTGGGCCGTGGGAGCATGCTGAGACGTGCACGTGCGCGAGCGCGGGGCCGCGAGCAGACGCCGCACGCGCGGCCGCCGCTCCCGCCCCGGTACGACAAGTGCAAGGCGCGATAGACTTTCCGGGTTGTCGATCTTATTGCGGAGCACCAGGTAAAAATGCACCATAATAGCGCACTTGCGCCTGAGCTCCAATGTATCGAGACCTACCATTCCCGCTACAAAAAGGGACGGATACAAATACGGATAGTAACCATACTCTCTGGCATATAAAGCACGAGCGAACCGCTTCTGCACCTTCTCTACCATGAGCTTGTACTTGATTTAATGGGGGTCCCAAATAATGGAGTTGTACTCTAGCTTACTCCGCACAAACGCATAGTAGAGGGCGAGAATCGTACGTCTATCCTGAAATTGCCGCGACTGCCTCAAAACGAATCCTAGAGACCTGTGAGCACGAGCACACACATCTAAGATGTGGTCATTAAACGTCAACTCCACGTCCAAAGTCAGACCAAGGTCACGAATGCGATCTACGCGTTCAAGAGGGGAACCGCCTATGTCGTAATTATGCACAATGGGTGAACGGGAACGAGTAAACGTGATAGACTTGCATTTAGATGCGTTGAACTCGAGACAGTTCCGTACACTCCATGCCACAACACTGTCGATATCCCTCTGTAACGCCTCACAGTCTGCTTCAGTCTGTATTCCCAAGAATAATTTTAAGTCATCAGCGAACATGAGACACTTAGCCGTTTTAATGACACTTGGCAAATCATTTATCATGATAGAAAATTCGGTCGGACCGAGCGTACTGCCCTGGACCACACCAGAACAGGTCATAAATGGTTCCGAATAGTAGTTTCCGAGCTGGACAAACTGCCACCGATTTGAGAAGAGGCTCGAAAAAAATTTCAGTAGTTTTGGGACAAATCCTATCTCAGAAAACTTTTTCAACAGAATGTCGTTATGGACGCGGTCGAACGCTTTTTTAAAGTCAAAATACGCCGCATCCACCTGCCTACCAAGATCCATTTCTGCGACTGCATAATCTATAAAATTTACGTGATTAGTGGCCGTCGATCTACCAGCTCTAAAACCATGCTGCGCATCATTTAGCTGCGCATCCACCTGTCTAGTTATTTCCCGGTTCAAAATAGACTCAAATACTTTGCCAAGCGCCGACAAAACAGCTATGGGACGATAATTCTCAACTTTGGATCTTGGTCCATACTTCGGCACAGGAGTGACTCTGGATAATTTCCACATCGACGGGTATACAGCAGTGCTCAAAGATAAATTAAATATGAACAGAAGAGGCCCTCTCAGAATGTGATAGCAGTCCTTCACAATATACGGAGGTATGCCATCTGGTCCTGCTGAAGAGTGCGCCTTCAATCTACGTATAGCTATAGACAGATCCCGCGGGCTGATACTATCCACCGCGATGCGAGAGGAACATAACGGACTAGAAGCCTCCCGCTCTGCTTTCTCAGCAGACAAGGCCGGCGTATCAGTTAAGAATACAGACTTGAAGTAGTCGGCAAAAGCGTTAGCAGCATCATATCCACTTAGACTTTCGCCGTTATACTCAAACTCGCAGTGACCTTGCCTAACCGATTGTTGCTCTTTAATAAACTTCCAAAATAGCCTCGGATTGCCAGTTATATTAGTCTCAGTTTGAGTTAAGTATTCCTTATAAGCACATTCAATTAAAGTTTTTACCTTTGCCCTATAAAACTTGAACATTTCCCAATTGAATTGTTTGTTCTGTTGCCTGTATCTTTTTAGATGAAAATACTTATTGTTTATGCTACTTATAATCTCGCCGGTATACCACTTTGGATATTGGTAGCGCGAGTCACAGTTAAAAGGCCGTTTAATAGGAACATATTTGTCAAAACAAGTGCCTATAACGCTGTAGAAGGCTCCCACAGCCATATCAACATTCGTATGTGAGTATATCACGTCCCATTCAGCAGCGGCAAGGGCAGCGTATAATGAATGAAAGTCGGCTTTACGGAAATTCCATACGCGCGGTAAGTGATCACAGTCCGGGAGCGGCGGCCGGGCGCGCGAGACGCCATCCCGCGGCATTATGTATATTTCGTGACCATGCAATAATATGGTACCATGGATGTGATATGATCATGGAGTCGGAAGGTGGCCACAGGAACCCCTGTACTAAACAAGATAGACCCGTCGTGTTTGGGGTCGTTTTACTTGTCTTGGCTAGCACTCTGCTGCTACAAGATATCCAGGATCTCAAAAGCTTGTATGTATTTAATAAGTTATTTTCATAACAGTTTATTACTTCAATTATTAGAAAGATATATTTTGAGAATTTCCTTACATTAATATTATTTACTATCTAATTCTGGTTTATTAGTACCAACGACTGACGATATGTAGATCGACGATAAAAAATGCGCTGGATGCAAGCTGCTTCCAACCGGATTTATTGGATGTCCATAGGATGGAGGCCTTTGTCCAGCAGTGGATGTCCTGTGGCTGTTAATGAGGACATTGATGACGAAATCGTATTAAAATTGGAAGATGAATTGGTTAGGTTAAGTCATACATTTTGTCTATTCAGTAAGTAAGTAGATGGTAAGCTTCTAGGCGAGTTGGTGGTCAACGGGGATTTATTTGCGTAAAAAACGTTTTTTTTCTCTCATTCCGGGTTGGCCTGTTAGTAAAAGTTGTTCAAAATCATCCTTTTTTGGCCTAGTACAGGACAAGCAGATAATACAGCATAGGTAGGTCCTTACCTACTATTATTTTCAGGTCAATCAGACACTAGGTAGTACATTTTTAACTTGCTAGATTTGACTAGACACAAATACCGGAGTACGTGTAAAAAGTAAAATAGTTAAGTGTCTGTTAGAATTATGAATTTCAAGCTTTCTGTAAACTAGACTCTATTTCAGTTTTTAATTTGATTATTCAATAAATACCCAACTCAAGCTCAATAACTTAAATTCATAATTCTCAAAGAAATTCCTCCAAAATAAGTAAAACAATACTAGAATAAAGCAACAAGTTGCTAATAAATACGCTTATATTTGATCGAGAAAACAAAACAACTGCAATGCAGAAGTTAAGGTTTAGTTAGACAAAACGCGTTACAGCACGCACACATCAAGATGGCTTACGGGCACAATATTGGAACACACTGAGCTGCACACACGAGCTAGAGTGTTTCTAAATTGTCTAAGCAAAGTCAATGTGATTATTGCTCACACACACATACACACACACAGCACACTGGATGATTCAGTGTAGGTTTTATTCCATGGACCGGACCTAGGTCCACTATAATATTATTATTGTCTCTTTATCTTGTTTTTTCGGCTGCCCTACAAAGAGAGTCATGTTTTTAGGGTTCCGTACCCAAAGGGTAAAAACAGGACCCTATTACTAAGACTCCGCTGTGCCGCGTCCGTCTGTCTGTCTGTCTGTCTCATGAACCGTGATAGCTGGAGAGTTGAAATTTTCACAGATGATGTATTTCTATTGCCGCTATAACAACAAATACTAAAATCAGAATAAACTAAATATTTAATGGTAGCTCCCATACAACATACGTGATTATTTTGCTGGAATGCTCCTATACGGTACGGAACCCTTCATGCGCGAGTCCGACTCGTACTTGGCCGATTTTTATTTTGGATGTATTGTATGTGTAAGTATAGTCAATGTGCCACCCGTACTCCGCAACCTGTACTCGTAGACTGGACTACGGATGTTCCTGATACGGCAATTGCCGTATTATACGGCTTTCAGGCTCCGAAAAAAGGCAAATACGGCTCGTCTGCCCCTATCTGCCGTATAAAATACGGTCTTTCTATTAATTTTCTCCATACATTTTCACTAAAATACGGCTTTTTTGAGGTTGGCATACGGCACTCACAAACTAAAGGACTCTAAAATTTACTTGGAACAACACTGACTCGTACACGAATTCTGAAGGTGCTTGTATAATGTAGCCACATCGTTTCGGACAACGTTCATTTGAGAACGTTGTTAGCATGTCGGTTGGTGATAAAAAATAAAGCATAGGTAGAGCAGTATAATTGCTAATTTAGTTCTTGTAATTTCTTTTGTTGTTTTCTGTTTTTGAGGCGAAACTTCAACTGCAACTTTCAAAGAGGTTGCGTTAAACGTTTAACGCTACCATGGAGGAGGTATGAAAGCACTGTTGCGTCGAAGTTTCACTTCTTCCGCGCGGAGGAAGTCCCGGATGTTTTTTCCTGTATTTTTTTTCTTCTAACAATGATCTATCTCTTGTTTATTTATTGACTAGATTATCAGTAAATTCTTGATATAATATCGAACTTTTGTGTTGATTCACGTTGACTTATTTTTTCTTGCCTTTATTTTAAACTAACGACCTGCCCCGGCTTCGCCCAGATGTATTATACGTATAAACCTTCCTTTTAAATCACTCTATCTATTTTAAAAAAAATGCATCAAAATTCGTTGCGTAGTTTTAAAGATATACGCATACATAGGGACAGACAGTGGGAAGTGACTTTGTTTTATACTATGTAGTGATATTTCTTTATGTCTGTGTATCTTTATGACGATCTCATCCCTGCTAAAAGCACATAGACTCTATACTGTGAAAGCAGCTGTGATATAAAGCTCCGCTACTGTCTTTTGAGTATATTGTCAAGACCGTCTAAATTTCACGTTAGACTGGGCTACGTTTATTGAAACAACTGTGCAAATAGCTCTTTATTGGCTTTGTACCGGCGAGTTGTATTTAGAGATAGTTGAGAACACTAACATACGTACAAACTCTGTATAAATACTTTATAGGTACATAGCTATGTCAATAATAAAACAAAAAAGATATCATCACTTCTTAGGACTAAAAACTAATCAATTCCAAATTTGGATTGTGAGTAATTGATTTTCGCAAAATATGGCAAAACCAACTTCCATCGCGTACAAAATTCGAATAGTTCGCTCGAATCGATGTATCTCGGGAGAATACCCTTTAAAACTAAAAAGATTTTTTTGATTCGGTTCACATTGGCGAAAATATCGATGAACAAAATACACAAACAGACGAACATAGAACCTCTTCCTTTTTGTAACTCGGTTAAAAATAATATTGTTTTGCCGTTACACCTTAAAACTATAACCACAAAGCTTACAATTATATCAAAATACCACGAACAACAATAACAATTACGTAATTAATTAGTACATTAGCTTTAGCATAACCAAACTATCACCAAGTAACTAAATACTACTACCATAGAGCTCAACCGCTAAAATACAATATTAGGTACACAATCCAGACTAATATTAGATTATGTAATTAACTAACTAAACCTTGAACTACTGTACCCACAACAGAGCCCTTAGTCCAGGTTTTGCGTAGTTTACTTAACCTTTCGCGTTCGCGTGTGCCTCCATACATTTTGGTTAGTTCTTCCTCGTTTCCGCCAGGGGCGCTGTACAAAAATGTATGGAGCCATACGGAAACATCTGCAGTTTCAATTTGCGTGTAAACCTGGACTAACCCCTGGAGTTTCTTTATAAACGTAAACTACTGTAAGTAGTTTCCATAAACGAAAATTACTTTAGATTACTGAAGTTAAATAATCGATCAAGTGCGAGTTGTACTCGCGCACGAAGGGTTCCGTGCTGTATGGAAGCCCTCCCTTTATATATTTTCAATTAAAACTATTTATTTTTGGAGTGAATATACAACTAAATATTCTGTAAATATTTCAAGCACCTACTCGTTATTATATACCTGTCACCGTTATTAATATCGAGCAAAAAACGGCTAATAATTCAGGTTTGTTTTTATTGATTTTATTCTGTTTTTAGTATTTTTTTGTTATATCGGCAACAGATCATCTGTGAAAATTTCAACGTTCTAGCTATCACGGTTCATGAGACACAGCCTGGTGACAGATAGACAGACAGCCGGACGGATAGCCGAGTGTAGTAGGGTCCCGTTCTTACCCTTTGGGTGCGGAACCCTAAAAAGGCGTGGTGGTCTAGTGGCAGTAACACCTACCATGGAATCGTGAGGGTTCAAATCCGGTCCCGTATTCCTTGGAAGTATACTTATGTATGGAATTTCACACCACAGTGGCTTTTCAGTGAAGGTCAACATCGTGACGCAACCTGAGTAAGTCCGTAAAAGAAATTCGATTATGTGAATTCAACAACCCGCACTGGGCTAGCATGGTGGATATAGCCTAATCACTACTCGTGGGTAAACCTACGTCCAGCAGTTGACAGGGCTACAGTTTGGTAGTTACAATGTTGCTCCATACATTTTCAAATTACATAATGCTCCTGGTGGAAACGAGAAAAATATGCAAATTGGGTTTGAACATTTGTGGCATATCCACTCGCCGCCATTTCGCATTTTTTTTAAGTTTCTGCGCACTATGTAAGTAATATTCAGGGTAATTTCTAATCAATTAGAATCCTTTTAGGGGCTTATTCTGTACATCAAAACTAACAACTTTCATTCTTCGACTTTTATCAATACTTTAAAAAAACAGCTGTTTCATACATTTTGTTGCGGGTGAACGATATTTTTTTATGGAACAACAACTTTTTTTTGAGAATAACAAAAGTCGTAAAACAAATGTTGTTAGTTTTGATGTACAGAATAAGCACATAAAAGGATGCTAATTGATTGGAAATAACCCTGTATATAAGTAGGGGACATACTCGTAAGTGTCCCCTACATAACACACAACTAATACACACAATAAATATTTCATACTATGGTAGGTACCCTAAAGTGTCACGTTTTCAAGATATTTGGATGTAAAGATCCCTGTACGAGAACTTTGCGATCTTTATTTACATCCAAATTTCTCGAGAACGTGACACTTTAGTGTATCATAGTACTGAACATCTATTGTTTGTATCATCCCTTACCCATATATACTACTATCATTGTGCGCGGAAACTAATAAAAATAAAAAAGAAAATGGAGGCGGGTGGATAAGCCAGCTACCATACAAAAATGAGCAAGCCCCTTTATTGCATGGAGACTCAAGAAAGCGATGATTGTTTTCGTTTACCTACCATACAAAATCAAACTAACGTTTCTGAAGAACGTATGACTTATGGTGCACAAGCTGGCTGGCCGGTCCTAGTGTCATACATTTGAAGCCCGCTGAGATGGCTGAACAGTTAAAATACCGTAGCCTTAAAGGCAGCGTTTCGTTATAAATGCCGGCACGGGACTGAGGGGTTAGTCCAGGTTTATACGTAAATTTAAACTTCAACTGTTTCCGTATGGCGCTATACATATTTGTACAGCGCCCCTGGGAAAACGAGGAAGAACTAACCAAAATGTATGAAGCCACACGCGAACGCGAAAGTTTAAGTAAACTAATGCAAAACCTGCGGCGCAATTCTGTAAACCGATCTCGTTACTAAGGTGACACGTTCTTGAACCTGTCTCGTTTTTCTGACAGTTTTGAGCTGTCGCAACTGTCAGAAAAACGAGAGAGATTCAAGAACGTATCACTTCCGTAAAGTAATCGGCTAACAGAAATGCCCCGCTGGACTAAGGGCTCTGTCCGTGCCCAACGTTCCTTAACTTCGATGATCGCTGATAAACACCTAGCCAAACTACACCATGAACATTACAATGATAATTTTAACATTTCAAGTGTATTGAACGATGGATATAGGCCGCGTTCTGACTGAAGCTCACACAAATCCAAGTGTTGATATTGCGCATCTTGTAGCACTTCATTTCCGCCACCTTGTGTGAAGCGGCCTACAGCTAAGTTAATGTGAATTTGGTTTTAAACCAAAAACATCCAAATAGAATTATTTTGAATATAATAGAATCATTCTTACCAGCGTAACTCCAAAACTGAAATTTCTTAAAACTGAACCTCCTGAACTTAAGGAAAGGTTAGGTTCACAGTGAATAGACGAGCTCGGCGCCAACATTAAGAGTTTTAGTACAAACTTCAGCATTCTGTGGATGTACGTAACTAGCTGAGTGTATAGTGCAGGAGAATGTGGCGAATTTTATTACGAGTACAATCCGCGCCAGACATGTCGGCAGATGGGAAGTTAGGCGCAGAACGCTGCGCAAAAATTACGGTAATGATATCTATCATTCCCGTGCAAAAGGCAAAATAAAGGTATGCGCGGGAGCCAGAAAGGCGAGACGCCGGGCACACCCGCCCACTAACCTCTTGCCTCCCGCTCCCTACGCCCGTGCTCACCACTACGCCTCTTGCGTCGGCATTGTGCACACATGCGCAATAATTAGCAAATTACGGCAAAGTGTCATCTGCGGCTAACTTCTCATCCGCTGACTTGTGTGGCGCGGATTATACATTTGTTTTTATTTTAGAATTTATCAGAAAATGGGGCTATTGATATCAAAAAATACAAGTCTGTGATAAAGGAAGCAAAAATAAAACCAGGAACATAAGTCAAGTGCCAAATGTTAAATAGCATATTACTCCCACTTTTCAATCACAAACTTTTGCCGGCGGCTCTCTCACGCGGTATTTAATTTTTTGTTCTATACCATAGAATTGTTATCCTATGTTATGTCTAAGATAAAAAGTAGCCCATGAAATAAAAGTAGCCATGAGTGCCGGTCCCTCCGGAAGACCAGCGCTGGTTGGTCCACAACCAGCATATGCTGAGGTGGGACCGGGTTGTGATAAAAATAAAATTAAGTGATCAGAATGACTTTGTAAAATATTTAAGATTGATTGTTTATATGCTGTTTATATTTTTGATTTGCAGTGTTGTTTGTTTTGTGGTTTAATTTTATTTTTGTTCTTATAAATAACTGTCTATGAAACTCTCCGACCAAAGAGCTAAGAAAATGATAATAATAAATCCATGCTAAGAATAACATTAATTATTTATTTATTTAATCCGTTGCTGCGTATAGATACACAAACCATCAAATACACTTTCGGAAGCTGCGGTGGAGCCGGTTTGTGACATAAGTAAAATTAGATTTGTATAAAATAGCTTAGGATAAAATACTATTTGGTTGTACGATGTTTATTAAATTTTGTTTTTTTTTTCCACAGTAAATAACTGTCTAATGTCTACGACTTGATTGAAAAAAAAAAATTAAGAGTAATTAAATTGTCCCTGAGCTCCTAATTTTCATCAACTATTGAAGCGCTAGCCAGGTCGAGCGGTTAATCTCTCAGCTGCTGCAGCGCTGGCGATAATCTTTGCTTTATGAGCTCAAAATAGCGCTTTAAGCTCAATGCAGACAGAGACGAAAGGGAAATCTGAGAATTTAATTTTTTACCGACTTCCAAAAAGGAGGAGAAACTGTGTTCGTCTGTATGTTTTATTTTTGTGTAAGTATGTTAATCGATATTTTTGCCAATTGTGAACAGATTAAAAAAAATCTTTTTAATTCGAAAGAGTATCGGGAGGATACTCTTTCGAATAGTAGGTGGTCCTGTTTAAATTTCACCGAATTCGGTTGAGCCGTTTCTGATAAATCAACAATAATCAAATCAAATCAATATCAAATAATCATTCATAATGTACACGGATGTTATATCGATTCGTGCAAATGATTCGAATTGACAACATTTCATATTTTTAAGATAATTATTTTTATTTTTATTTTCTGAAAGAATACTGTAAAATACGATACGTATTAGTAAACGTACGTATACGAGATATATGTATTTTTTATTTTTCCAGTATGACTCATACTTTCCGCAAAATTAATATTTGAAAAGGAGCTTATTCTAAAAGGACATAACTGCACAATTAGGGAATCATGAACAATTTACTGAAGCCACATTCGAAATAATCGGCCAAGTACGAGTCGGACTCGCGCACGAAGGGTTCCATACCGGCTGGAAGCCGGAATAAATAATTAATATATTTTAATTTAACTATTCATCTTTGAAGGGAATATAATAATATAACTTAATATTCTGTGAATATTTCAAGCATCTTCCTGTTGCCAATATTAATATCGAGCGAAAAAATAACGTTTCTTGTTTGGGAGCCCCCCATAAATATATTTATTTTATTTTAATTATTTAATTTTAAAGTAAATAATTGACTGAATATTCTGTGAATATTTCAAGCATCTATCTGTCACAGTTATTAATATTGAGGGAAAAACGGCTAAAAATTCATGTTTGTTGTATGGGAGCCCCCCTAAATATTTATTATTTTCTATTTTTAGTATTTTTTGTTAAAATACATTATCTGTGAAAATTTCAACGTTCTAGATATCACCGTTCATGAGGTACAGCCTGGTGACAGACAGACGGACATACGGACTTAGTAATAGGGTCCCGTTTTTACCCTTTGGGTACGGAACCCTAAAAAATAGGTGCTAGCGTTGCTGTCACTGTCAATGCCAATCGCAATCACAACATTCACAAAATTCACAACAAATAGGTCGGGAGGTCAGCGCAAAAATTGCAAGTACTATCTAACAACTGAATTTTTGCTATTACGACGTAATTTGTTATTATGGTGGTGTACAACAATACCCCGGAATTAGTCAGTCCTTAGCGTTTGGTGAGGGTACCCGTTTAAATAAAAACCGGACAAGTGCAAGTCAGGCTCGCACACCGAAGGTTCCGTACAACTCTTGAAAATTGCACAGAATTGAAAAGTTGAATTAAATTAAATAAAATTCTTTAAACAGTTTAAACCTACACCTAACAAACGAGGCCTACAAATTACTAAAAGTGTCGTCCGAGCACGGAAGCGCTCAGTTGTAAATTCCACGGTCACCCATCCGAAGACTGTCCGTGCTAAGCCACCTAGTCAAACTACGCTATGAGCGCTATGCTGTATGTAGGGAGCTTTAGGTTGCAAACAGAGCTGTAACATTCTATCGCTGGAGCGGTAGAGGTTGGAATGGTTGAAATTCAGGCTGGGTTATGAGCCTGTTGTAATGAGTTATGATGAGGAATTCATCTCAAACGATTAAATCAAGCCATTGCTTACATTATTTGAATTAGGCCCACAGGTTGGAATTCCCTCAGAAGAATGACAAGTAATAGAAACCTTGCTAAATTTTGCTCAAATAAAAACTACTTACGTAACAACTGTCTTATTCGTACCAATCTGGTTATACAGCATACGCGAGAGTAAGTTGAAAAAAAAGCATTGTCTGATACATCTAAATCACAGTGAGAATGTCAAAATGGTTAAAAATTGGTTCTACTTTGTATTTTGCAATATGATCGGAAATTTGAAAGCTCTAGTTCCAGCAGAAGGTTATTCTCTGATAATTTTACCTTCCTACTTTTTACAGCCGAGATAGCTCAAAGCTAGTTTGTGAAACCCTTCGTTATTACGTAAGTTCGGGTGTATGTGCATATTTTTCTAACACCTTATAAATTTCATATTTAAAGTGGGACAAAGTGATGTAGGAATATCTTTTGCTATTTTAGTAAGTACGGTTTCTATTACTTTAGACCTTATTCTATGAGAATTCCTTTTCGTTCAAGCAACATCAATGAAGATTAATACTATGCTAAAGTAAGTTACTCGTAGTTCGTATAGGCCGGGTGGCTAGACCTGGTGTCATTAAATACTCTTTCTGAACTTAAATTAACATAGCGTACCCTCCAAAAAGCGTTGATGAAATGGAACAATAACCCCAAATACTATGCTTAAAAAAGTTTTTAAGCATTTTTTTTTTCGTTTGCGCGAGTGTGCGTGTGTGATATTGATGTTCAAGTTTTCACTTCTGCTGGCACTCCCGGAGTGCAATCCTTTGTATTTTTTAGTTAAAAATCAACAGTAATGTAATAATTGTATACATCCATTCGAGCGAACTATTCGAATTTTGTACACGACTGAAGTCGGCTGTGCCTTTTTTCGAAAAAAGTATTATGATTGTTCGCGGTCGCGAAGGTACAAGCTTTTCGAAGCAGTAAAGGAAAAAATAAAGTGTATTCAATACTTTTTCTGAACTTTAATAAATGAACTTAGCTTACTCTCCAAAAAGCGTTGAGAAAATCGAATAAAAATCCCAAATTGAGTTAAAAAGTGCAGAGCAGTTAGTTAGTCACTGTTTGACCAACTAACATGAATTCGAATGAGGGCACCACTGTAGCATTATTTACACATCTCACGGACTATACGTTTGATTTTTTTACGAACAAGTGATAGACGATTGGCAAGCATTCGGCTTGTTTCAGTTGTTCTTATGACGTTCGTAAAACTATCGTTCGTAAAAGACAACCAATTTTGTTTGACAAGATAACATCTTATAAATCGATGAACGCCAGCTGCACGCACGAACAAGCACAACTCATTGTCACGTTCCGTTTGAGCGGAGCGTGCAAGCGAGAGCACAGAACAAGCGATAAAGAGGCGCGTTTGGTTTGTGACTCATATTATGACGTTATCACGTAAAATTATCGTCCGTAAACCAACTTTACCACAACAACTTCGAGCAAATATCTACAGAGCCGCAGTCCCTAAGTAAAAGTCGTAAAAAAATGTCCGAGCGCCGCCTTACGTACCGACTTAGATATTTACAGAAATAATTCACAATGACCCGGTTTTTAGGGTTCCGTACCCAAAGGGTGAAAACGGGACCCTATTACTAAGACTTCGATGTCCGTCTGTCCGTCTGTCACCGGGCTGTATCTCATGAACCGTGATAGCTAGGCAGCTGAAATTATCACAGATGATGCACTTCTATTGCCGCTATAACAAGAAATACTAAAAAATAGAATAAAATAAATATTTAAGGGCTCCCATACAACAGACGTGATTTTAGGAGTTTTTTGCTCGCTGTTAATAACGGCAAGAGGAATGGGGCTAAGGGCGCTCCAACAGAGTACGGAACCCTTCGTGCGCGAGTCCGACTCGCACTTGGCAGATTTTTTTGAATCTTTACGCTATGTCACCATAGATTGTGACTCTATAGAAATTTGCTCGAAGCACAACAACCATTTTTTTTTAGTTTTAATATCTATCCAACTGCATTGTTAAGTTTGTCGATCCGTAGCAACTTTTTGATTTTATTTCGTAGTTAGCAAACTCCAGAGGCGGGTAGTGTCAATTTATCGTTCTTTCAGTTCGAGGGGCACAAAATAAATAGGTAGTAGTTTAGTTTTGTCGGAAACTCGGGAAGTTTGGTTTATATCACTTTTTGTTTTGTTTTTTTTTTGTACTTGACAATTGCAAGACTCGTGTGTAATATTGAAAGAATTCTACATTGTTTGGATTTGTCAGACTATTTGACTAAAAACAAGTCTTATATTAGAAAAACCCTAGTTTTAAAAAAAGAAAATATTGTTTACTGGACTAGTACTAGCCAAGACGAATCAAACGAGCCAAAACTCGATAGAGTTGCGTCGTTTTATTCTAGAGTTTCTATGACCACCTTCCAGTTCCATCATCAGACCCTGTTTACCATTGCAAGACAAACTACTCGCCAAGACAATTCAAATGAACCCAAACTCGATGAGGTTGTGTCATTGCTTAGTTCCTTTGGCCACCTTCCAGCTCCATCATGAGATCGGCACCATGTCATCATAATAATACTATGTCACGCGATTTACACATGTATGCAACAGCTCAATCGGTAACCGGGAAGTGGATCAAATTCAACTTGCAAGATTTGATTACAGACAGAGAACGGGACAGGTGAAACTAAATAAAAGCTAGTCAAAAGAAAGTATTTTTAATTTTGACATAATATATGGCTGGTCTGTGCTTGCATACGGGTTTGTATGTATGTTTGTAGTTTGATAACTACAAAACTTATTGATTTAAGCCATAAGAAGTCCACTGCTGGACATAGGCCTCCCCTATGGATCTCCAATAAGACCGGTTGGAAGCGGCTTGCATTCAGCGCGATCCTGCGGTCTTAATGAGGTCATCCGTCCACCTTGTGGGTGGACGTCCTATGCTGCGCTTGCCGGTACGTGGTCTTCACTCTAGAACTTTTCGACCCCATCGGTCATCAGTCCTCCGCGCTATGTGCTCTGCCCATTGCCATTTTAACTTGCCAATCCGTTGGGCTATGTCGGTAACTTTGGTTCTTTTACGGATATGCTTATTGTTGTTCTCTAAATGTTAATAGAATCAAAACGATTTTAGAGTTTTAATTTACAAATTAGTTTTATAATCATGATATGCAGCCTTTTTATCCTACTTCTGGGTGTCTTACTTATATTTTAAATCTGAGAGTGTGTTTGTTGATTTGTTTGTTACTCTTTAACACAGCACAGATTGACTTATGGCATAGTTCAAAGGTAAATGTAAAGACCTGCTAGAAAGTAGCAGGTCTTTACATTCAAAGATCTTTCTAGCAGGTCTTTACATTTACCTTTACTTCCAAATTAAGCCCAATAATGAAACCGCTATCGTAAATTTAATAGCAACGTAAAATGTGTTCTCTTTATCGAATGCCTAAAGTAAAAAAGAAACAGAAATACCTAGTCTAAATAGCTATTTTTATATTTATTTATTTATTTATTTATTTTTGACTACGACTGTTGCGAATATAGCCCCTTTACAGCTGAACTATTTATTGTTTTAAATAGACTCAATATAGGTAGTATAAATATGTTATGTGTTCTATTAATATTAATAGTTTTTAAATTCTTGTTTTGAATAAATATTTAGTGTATTTCCGCTCTGTCGTAGTCATATAAGTTAAGGGTACTATTCAAAATCCAAATTAAATCACAAACAAAATTAGTAATTAATCATCAAACTGTATCATGGTTCGACTATGGTTAGGTCAGGTTAGAAAAGTTAGGTTTAGGTATGTTTACAAAATATGAATGAACCTGAAACAAAATTTTTAATTAATCCGTTTAAAATAATAAAAAATAATTAAACCTGTAACAAAAATAGTGATTAGTAATCTATTTAAAAAATGTAGTAAACCTGAAAATAATATTTAATTAATATGTTAAAATTACAAATATAATTTATTTATAAAAAATGGTATAAAATAATTGAAAAAATGCTTGGTCAATAAATAGCACCCCTATTCTTACTGTACTCTATTCGACACGTGTTTCGCCTCTAAACGAGGCATCTTCAGGACGTGTTGACTCTTCGAGCTCACTCGCAAGAATGACGGCTCGCCGCGCCGGCGCTTCTTATATACTCGTCGTGACGCACCGAAGTAAAGGCGATGTGACGGTAGTTTGATCGTTCAGCAACTCGTTGTGTGTGTTTTGATGTTTCATTATTTCTAAATGCTCCAAAACATTTAAGCGAAAACCTTTTTCACATACATGTAGAATTTCAAAAGTGTTGTTGTTATCCAAATCGTGTCCAGTTTCTAATAAATGTTTCGCAAAATTCGACTTCTCTGGGTGATTGTTTCTAGATGCAGCTAAGTGTTCTTTGTAGCGGGTTTGAAAACTCCTTCCAGTTTGTCCCACATAAACTGCGTTACATGTGTCGCAGGTTAACTTGTATACCCCCGATTTCTTGCTTTTTTCTAAGGAGTCTTTCCCATTGCACATTCGTCTCATGTTGTGATTTGTTCGAAATGCCACATGTACATCATTTCTCCGCAGTATTTTTGCAATTTTTTCTGACGTAGTCCCTAAATATGTCAAACTACCCACATATTTATTTACTCTCACAGGTGGGCAGGAGTATAACATAGATCTTGCTATGTTTCTATTCTTATCTCTGACTAAATTGTTTATCATTTTCTTGCTGTACCCATTTGTCACTGCTATTTGATAAATTGTGTTGAGTTCCTTGTTGTAGGCTTCTGGAGATAATGGAGATAATGAGCATTTTTTCAATTATTTTATACCATTTTTTATAAATAAATTATATTTGTAATTTTAACATATTAATTAAATATTATTTTCAGGTTTACTACATTTTTTAAATAGATTACTAATCACTGTTTTTGTTACAGGTTTAATTATTTTTTATTATTTTAAACGGATTAATTAAAAATTTTGTTTCAGGTTCATTCATATTTTGTAAACATACCTAAACCTAACTTTTCTAACCTGACCTAACCATAGTCGAACCATGATACAGTTTGATGATTAATTACTAATTTTGTTTGTGATTTAATTTGGATTTTGAATAGTACCCTTAACTTATATGACTACGACAGAGCGGAAATACACTAAATATTTATTCAAAACAAGAATTTGAAGATGAACTTCCGCAAAGTAACGCCTGATTCAATAAACTATCTTAATAGTTTTTGTTTGTCCGTCAGGTATATTACTATTATTTGTTTTTTGACTAGGAGAATTATGAATGTAGCCCCTTTACAGCTAAATTGCTCCTTAGGTAGGTACTTTATTACTATTGTTTATTTTATAATTTTTCCAATTCAATTTTAATATTATTTGATTTAAATTTATTTGATTATTCTACTGTTATTAACTTATTGATTGACGAAGCACCTTTACAGCTGACATTTTTAAATTTAATTAATTTTATTTATTAAAATTTCTAAAATTAATTATAATTAATGCATACCCGTATTTGACGGACTGAATTTGATTACTATTAATTTATTGTGATGATAATTTAACGATGCCTTTGTACAGCTGAGTCATTTTGATTTTATTTTATATAGTTAATTATTAATGTAACATTCTACCTACATATTTGTTATGAATGTAAGACAATTCCTAAAAGTTAACAAGTATATTATTATCAAATCTATTGTCTAATGAGGCAACTATGGAAGTTTAAACTTATATTTTGTCTGATGTAATCCAAGCTATATTTTTTTTTCTTTTTGTGAGGGTACATAAGAGTTAATAAAACTACCTACTGTAATTGTTATGACGAGTCCATGGTAGAACCATTTATATATATATTTTATTTTATTAAGTAAGAATGTATAAATGATATACTATGACAATAAATGATATTCTATTCTATTATAATTACGATGGCGCCTTCATAACTGGGCCTAATATTAATTCGATAATCTTAGCTATTAGCTAAAATTAATTGCATTAAGTATTTATTTTATACAGTAGAATTGAGAGCCTCTTTAAAAAAACCTAGCATTTTAAGACGTATAACCAAAAAGGAAAGAAGTCCATTTTTTACCTGTCCAAGATCCGATCTGGAACATTCAGGAAGGCCATAAAACCACAGACTCTACCATAGTTTCCGCGATAAAACTCCTGACTAGAGAGGGGTGGAAGGGGAAGTGGGAGGACGGGGAGGGGATGATAGTGTGAATGGCTGTTGTAAACCCGCAAACGGCTCGGCTCCTTAACGTAGGGGAAAGACTATCTATTAACGTATAAAAGTATCTTTTAGAAAGATACATTTTGAAACAACTTTGAACTTTTTGTACTTCATAGCAGATCTTTTTGTATTCGGGAATTGTAATAATTATTTTTAGCAAAAAATAGCATGACCGACTTCACCCGTGTAGGTACAGAATTCGCAAATATTTCGCACGGATCGATGTAGCATTTTTCACATTATTGTTGATGTATCAAAAATGGCTCAGCTGATTTCCATAAAATTTGAATGGGACCAATTTCGAAGTATACTTTTTCCAATAGAAAAGAACTATTGAAATCGGACAACTACAAAAAAAGTTATGCGTGGTTATACATTAAAAAAAATATACGCGTCGAATTGAGTACCTCCTCCGGTTTGGTTCGTCGGTCAAAAAAGTATAACGTTGTGTTCTTACTTTGTTCTACTAAACCTTTAGGCAAATATTTTAGCCCAAAAGGTAAACCGACGATTTTATTTAGGCTCCAGAATGTCAATGGATGCAAACCGCTTGCAGCTGGTCCTATTAGACAAGGCCTATAATGTTTATCGTTTTTAGTTGGTATTATCCAATTTGAAGCAATTTCACGAAAGTCATTGAGCCACAGATTCCGCCATAGTTTCCGCGATAAAACTCCTGACTAAAGAGGGGTGGAGGAGGGGAGTGGGAGGACGGGGAGGGGATGATAGTGTAAATGGCTGTTTTAAACCCGCAAACGGCTCGGATGCTCCTTAGATAGGGGAAAGGACTATCTATTAACGTACGAAAGAATTTTTCAGCTATAGGTCGAATCAAACTTTTTGGCGGTTGTATTACCCACAAGCTGCACAAAACCCAATCCTCGCGCAGGTTTTATGTGAACTTTAGTCAGGATTGGGTTTTGGGCAGCTTGTAGCTAACTTCACAGCTGCCAAGAAGTCTGATTTGGCCTATAATTGAAAACCCGTTTGAGTATACCTACTAAAAGTAATAAGTAAAACTTGTTTATATAAATGAAATTAGTTTTTATTTGCCCTATAAGTAATTGTTGGTGAAAAATGATCGCAGGATCGCGTTAACCGCTTTGGAATGCTTCCGAATCCGGTTGTTCCGGTTTTATTGGAGATCTGTAGTGAAGGCCTATGTCTAGCAGTTGAAATTGGTATGATGTATGATGTACCAGTCTTTTAAATGGTCCACTGCAGGACGTAGGCCAGTGGGGGTTGGTGGAATCACATACGCCATCGAATTTATTCTACGGACGTATGCAGGTTACCTCACGATGTTTTCCTTCATCGAAAAGCCATTGGTGTCAAATTCCGTACATAAATTCCAAGGAATTCATTGGAACGGCACCGGGATATGAACCCACAACCTCACGATTGTAAGGCGAGTGTCATTACCACTAGACCAACATGGCTTTCACCATAAAATTGCTATGGCTGCAATGATAATGGAAATTTTAGACTGAGTCTGAGCAAAACTTTCAAAACAATTACAGATTTTTTCTTCACCATTTAGTGGAAATCGAAGAAAAAGAAATACACCGAATCTATCGACAATCAAACCGTGGATTGTGTCTCATGCAGGGCTAGGATGCGCACGAAGTATTATTTCTTTCGACGTGTCAGAACGAGACAGCGTTATATCACGGCAAAGTATATATCTGTCACTTTTTCACACGTCGAATAGAGTTCTTTTCGTGGCTTCTCGTCGTTGAATGCTGGTCTAGCTGAACCAATTTCATATTTACTAGCTGGTATTCGAATCTAGGACCTTTACGAAGATCAAAAAGTTCTCGAGTAGACACCACATAATGGCAAGCGCAGCGTACGACGGATTAAGACCTCACTAATAAGACCGCAGGATTGCGCTGGATGCAAGCCGCTACCAATTAGTCTTATTGCAGATTAATAAAAATAATAATATAATTGTTTATTTGGGCACAAGCCCATGGACTTTCCTATAGGTACACATTTTATTTATAAAAGTAGGTATGCCAGTTACACATTATTGACAATAAAATTTAATAGTTAAAATTATAATGTAGTACAGTAAATATGTTTTCCTATGAATTTAATTCATAAAGAAAAAAAATATGGAAGCCAAATTTTTAAACATTAAGAAAAAAAAATTTTTATTTGCAATCTGTTACTAATGAGGAAGTTTTATGTACAACAGTGGGCGTCTTATGGCTGGTGGTAGACCTCTAATATAGATTAAAAATCTGATCTGAATGAGTTATAGTTAACAAAATGTGACTTAAGGGTTAACGTGTATGCTGAATAGAAAATCACCTCAACGCTATTCCAAAGCAAAAACATGACAAAAATAAACATTTCCATATTTATTTACACACAATTGATTCTCGATTCCGTGTTTCAAAGTGATTCGAACAAAGAAAAATGAGACAATGGGGAACGTTAACTTTTATCTCCCCTTTTAATTGCTAACTCATAGATGTATGTGATGTATGTATTTTCTTTCTGATTACCTATTGTACTTTTTTAAAATTTAATAAAAGTTTGCGTTTGACCACAAATAATATCTAATGTTAAAAGCAGATACCTATGCGTTATTATTAGATATATACCTACTATAAGACTAATCGCGCACTATGTAGGTAAGTAAGTTCGTATAAGCCGGGTGGCTAGCCCTGGTGTCAGAGTTTTTAGGCCGCCTGAAGGCCTTGACATGGCTAAACGGTTGAAACAACCGGGGCCTACAATTTAACGTGCACTAAAATTACGAGATAAATAATTACTCGTACGTCATCATCCCGACGTTTGTACCGATCGTGAGCACGGGTAGTAAAAATTTTTTATCAATACAAATGACTATGACTGGGTCCAGTCTATACAGGGTTATTTCTAATCAATTAGCATCCTTTTAGAGGCTTATTCTGTACATCAAAACTAACAACTTTTGTTCTGCTACTATTGTCAGAACTCAAAAAAATAAATCAGCCGTTCCATACATTTTGTTGCAGGTGAACGATATTTTTCTATGGAAGAACAACTTTTTTTTTGAGAATTAATAAAAATCGTAGAACAAAAGTTGTTAGTTTTGATGTACTGAATAGGCCTCTAAAAGGATGCTAATTGATTAGAAATAACCCTGTATAGACTGAACCCAGTCATAGTCATATTTATTGATAAAAATTTTTACTACCCGTGCCCGTTGATCTGTACAACTCGGTCGAAACGTTGGGATGATGACGTATTTATTTATCTCGTAAAGTTAAAGGTTAAAGGATGCTAATTGATTAGAAATAACCCTGTATATACCACGGGATCCAGTACGTATAGTAAGGATAAGTATCGGTAATAATGTACTCCCGTACTGTCCACAGACAGACAGACAGCGGAGTCTTAGTAATAGGGTCCTGGTTTTATCCTTTGGGTACGGAACCCAAAAAAGCATAATCAGTAAGATTTATAAAGTAGCGATCACGATATTGACATAACTTCTTGCATAACGACCTCTCTTACTTCCTTCAAAACAGCTAAGTAAAAATAAGAAGTTATTTACGATAAGGCGAGTCTATTTACAGCAAATGCTACCCCAGAAGCAACATGTGATAGTCTTCCTCATAAATATTCACGGCTCTTAAAAGCCTTCAAAGTGGGCGCGACCTTGGGCCCACTTCCGGTCCCCATACAAGCCCACCTCTCCACCCTACTGTAGAATAACTTGTAGTATCTACTAGCTACATCTTTTCTTTGCCACATAATAACAAGTAGGTACATACGTACCTCAGTATCTCAAATTGAAAATTTTCGACCAGTGTGTGTTGCCAGTGATGACTTATGGCACAGAAACGTGGTCTCTCACTATGGGCCTTATAGTAAGCTCCAAGTAGCCCAACGAGCTATGAAGATGGCTATGCTCGGAGTTTTTCTGTGAGATCGAATCAGAGATTGAGGAGATACGTAGAAGAACCAAAGTTACCGACATAGCCCAGCGGATTGGCAAGTTGGAGTGGCAATAGGCAGGGCACATAGAGCGGAGGACTGATGGGGTCGACAAGTTCTCGAGTGGAGACCACGTACCGGCAAGTGCAGCTTAAGACCTACAAGGTGGACGTGTTGCAGTTCGATAGATAATAATAAGTAAGATAAGGTAAACGTACCAATGTACGGACGTTTTTGAACTTCGCTGACTTTGCAGTAATACTACGCTGATACTAATAGACTTACAACAACAAAGTGAATATGACCATATAGGGCATTTATCTGAGTTTTATAATAATTAAACTTTATCTAATTTGTTTAAGCTGTAATGGGAATTAATACCCAAAATGTAAAAAAATACCCAAATGTACCAAACCGCGGACGATTTGTCCTAATGCGCGGAATGTCGTCCCAATTCCTGGACGCTATACGAAATTAAACTCCATTTGTTTTACATTAGAATTTAAATAGCCTTTCTACCGTATTATTATTTTTATGAACTTTAAAATCGACCCAAATCTATTACCAATTGTCCTAATTCACGGACGCTATGCTAATTAGAACTCTATTTGCTTTACATTAGAATTTAAATTGCTTTATATTGTATTATTTCTTACTACTATTAAAGAATATTTTAGTTAAAGCCATTCAAGGTGTCTTAAATCAAAGAAACAATGGTTTACATGCAATAAATTATATTTCAAACAAAACAATAATCACATTATGAAAAAAAATGCTGAAACTTTAGGTAGTTAGCACAAAAGCACTGGTATAGGAACCGTATTTAGTCCGTGGCAAGATAAGCGGCTTAAATGATCCCCAAGGTAATGTATTCAGTCTTTCCATGCAAAATAAAATGCGTTCTTTTATAATTATATCCCACAGGTCCGTATAAGGCACCTTAAGTGACACATTTGTGGAATGATGATCTCACGGTAGTTAAATTGGATACCAGTCTCTAAGGCAACCTCAGTAGTATATTTACCTTTAGAACACGGCGTACCTGGATATTGTAGAAGTGGCGCAACATCTGGCAGTCGAAGAATTAATGCTTTCAGTACAAGAAAAAAACAAGAAACTAAAGTAGGGTTTGACTCAAACGCCCACTGTGTTGTCTGGGAATCTCCCAATACAAATGAGAGGAGAAATGACGTACTTGACTTCATCTTCAGGCATTATTCAAATCTACTAAACCATGGCTCTGAGTTTATTTTCGTAACGTCATAGGAATCCATTATCGACATCATACTTGCTACGAGCAATATCTCTAAAACAATCAATGAGTGGCGCGTGGCAACTGTTGAATACTCTGATTCCGAAGCACGAACCTGAAGCATACCGATATGGCAACTTTTAGAAATAAACTCAAAATAGCTATATAGAGGAACCTTTACAATAGCTAGAAAACAGCTCGAAAGAGAAAAGCATGAGCTAGTCATAGAGAATGATGTATCTGACGAAATATTGCTACCTTGGAACATATACGCGGTTAGTGCAAAAAACAAGCTTGGGCTAAGAGACTCCCTTGCCCTGAGTAAAACAACATAAACTTTGCAAGCGGAAGCCATGGGCCTTTTGCTAGCCGCAAAAAAACGTAAACTTTTATATGAACTGAGTTTCTAACAGCTACTGGAAACAGTGAGGCCAAAGAAGTGATCATGTTCACAGTTGACAGTGCTGCTACTATCTATGAACTCAGAAGACCTATAACAAAGTCAAAATTAATCGCTGCGCGTCATGCAACATTCCAAACTCTTATCAAATAAACAGTGCGATGGAAAAAGAGTCACAGATCATGTTAAGGCAACAACATAGCAGACACGCTTTCCAAAGAGAGAAGATTCAGTTGTAACTAAGAAAATCAAATTGTTTTATTATATTAAACTCTTAATCCCAATTTTTAGTACTATAGTTGATTATGTATCGACATAATAATCAACTTTTACAAAAAAAAATGGCTCAATCAAGATACAGATTTTTAATCTGATACTAGGACTAGCCACCCGGCCCATACGAACTTCCTTATTTACTTTTAACTACCTATTTTTGACAAATTAAATGTTTATTATTTTGCTATGAAACACCAAAAGTTTAGTATTTCAAAAAAAATAAAAACAAAATATCAAAATCTGAGAACAATATATCTTACTTAAGATAATATTTTAAACACAGTGTGATATTGTTTAAAATATATGTTGTAAATCGATCAAAAAAAATTGTGTCATGCACAAAAAACAGTTTAAACAATACTAAAGCAAATTGGACACGACTAATGTTTGAACCAGTCCAAAAAAATACTTAATTCCTTTGAATGAGACGCAACCGAATTATAATAATTGCTTTTTCACGGTTTTGAAAATGACGTTCTTACATGCAAGGAAAAATGAGACTTATTTCAAGGCAATAAGGTTGAGATCCAACCTTTGGTACAACGGGTTTTAAAGAACTGATGTGTGTCCCACTTCTCGGACGAAAAATGTGATTATTGTCCGTGCGTTGGGACAAGTTCGGGTTCTGTGAGTACCATTAGGCGGATACGCAAATATTATAAATAATCAACAAGATTATGTCTAGATTAGAGGTTATAATATTAGGTAATTTATCTAAGTATCGTAATAAAATAGCACACTTACCGTATCACATTACACAACTAAGAAATGAACTGAAGTTTATGACAGGGTAGACACCAAATTCAGCTACTGAATTAACAGATTGACGAAAATTTTACGACACCGCACTTTTGAGATCATTTGGTTTGTACACCATTACACTACGTGTACAGTTTTTCTTGTATAATACTTTGAAATATAACTAAGAATTTATTATCATTCATAAGATTAAGTTAAACGTTCGTAGAAAATTACAAAAATTAAAAAACCGAGGAACGTCCGCGTTCTGGGACTCGTCCGCAATTACGTGCGTTTACCTTAATAGATTAGAGGTTCGTGATATAGATAAGGCATGACCAAGATAATTATGGAACGTTATTGATAGTCATCTAGTATGTAAGTTGTTACTGTTAAATAATAAACCAGACTTAAGTTGTTACTGTTAAATAATAAACCAGATTAATTCCATCCTGTGTCTTATTATGGTCCCTATTGCCATACTGGCAAAGACGGATGACCTCATTTAGACCACAGGATTGCGCTGAATGCAAGCCGCTACCAACTGGTCTTATTAGAGATTTATAGAGAAGGCCTATGGCCAGCTGTGGACGTCGTATGGCTGATGGACGGATAGAACTACAAGCTATGTCCGCTTGCTTCGATCTTAGAGGAGGATGTGCTACTCTCATTCTGCAACCGACAACGTGACCAAAATTAAACTGATTTTGTTTTATAATTTTGTGCGACTTATTTTAATTTTTGTTAGGCGAAACTAAGACAAACTTTGAGGAAATTCGTAGGAAATAGTTTTTTTTAAATATTTGGGGACAGCTTACACTCGACCTCTGACCCCAAACTAAGCAAAGCTTGTTATATGGCAGCCTTACCATATACTGCTAAACTACTTATACATACACTAGTTTTAAATACATACTTATATTGTTAGTAACTAAATAAGATCCAGACTGACTGCAGATTGCCCTGGGTGGGGATCGAACCCACGCCTCTTTGAACTAGAAGTTAGGGTCACTAACCACTGAGCCACCGAGGCAGTCAAACCAAAGGTAGTACCGGTAGAAGCAATGTGTGATATTCAAAGCTCACGGAAACCTTCAAAGTGGGCGCGACCTTGGGCCCACTTTCGGTCCCCATAGGTACAAGCACACCTCTCCACCCTGCCGTTGAATAACTAATAGTACCTAAAAGTTATGTACCCCCGCTTTGATCTTGGATAAAGAAATCGTTAGGACATGTCACTTCACTACAGAGTTGCCAAAGCTTTCGGGTTAAAAAATCACAAAATCTACGGCCAACAACCTGCGGCCGTAGCTCTGGGCCGTTTTGAAATCTACGGAATTTTTGCGATTCGCTACGACCGCGATCCAATCATATAGCTATCAAACGGCTATAAAGTAAGCAAGTTCGTATAGGCCGGGATCCTAGCCTTGGTGTCAGAGTTCTTAAGCTGCCTGAAGGCCTTTGACATGGTTAATTGTTAAAAAAACCGAGGCCTACAATTGAACGTGTCATCTGAGCCACTGTAGAGCTCAGTTGTAAATGCCACCCGCGGTCACCCATCCGAAGACTGACCGTGCTGAAAGTTGCTTAACTTCGATGATCGCTAACGAACACTTAGTCAACTACGCTATGAGCGCTACGGCGGTTATGAAGACAGATTGTGGCTAACCCAATTCTTACACAGCTGTTATGTGAGCTCCAGTTAGGATTGGATTTTGCGCATCTAGCAGCTAACTTCATAACCGCCAACCTTAGAGAATACATAACTAGTTATTTATTCTCTAAGCGCCAAGCTAAGTTAAAGATTACACACATCACTTAAAATGAGAAAGAGAGTTAAAATAATCGACCAAGTACGAGTAGGACTCGCGCACGAAGGGTTCCGTACTGTATGGGAGCCCCCCTCAAATATTTATTTTATTTTATTATTTATTATTAAAGTGAATATAAAACTAAATATTCTGTGAAAATTTCAAGCATCTACCTATTACCATTATTAAGAGAAGAAAAACGTCTAAAAATTCAGGTTTGTTGTATGGGAGCCCCCTTTAAATATTAATTTTATTTTGTTTTTAGTATTTGTTGTTATAGCGGCAACAGAAATACATCATCTGTGAAAATTTCAGCTGCCTAGCTATCATGGTTCATGAGATACAGCACGGTGACAGACGGACAGACGGACATCGAAGTCTTAGTAATAGGGTCCCGTTTATCCCTTTGGGTACGGAACCCTAAAAAGTACAAGTTTAGTCCCTCCGCGCGGAAGAAGTGAAACTACGACGCAACAGTGCTTTCATACCTCAAGGTTGCGTTAAACGTTTAACGCTCCATGGTAGCGTTAAACGTTTAACGCAACCTTGTCGGAAGTCGCATTAGAAGTTTCACTTCAAAAATTAGTAGACAAACTCTTACTAAAGCCTCTGAGTGTTCGCATTAGTAAAAGATAAGTAACTGTAACTAGTATTTATTGTTTAAAGAAATCAATGTCCCATGGTTACTATGTCCAATCCTGTTAAGTATAATATACTAACTTTAGTTCGTACTGCCTTTGCATTAACCTGTAGCCCACTGACCGGCATGAACACAGCTATAATCGGGAAGTCCCTTACTCAGGGCTTTGATGTTTACTCAGTTAATTGCTTCATCCTTGGCTGCGTAACTATTCTGTGACGTCAGCGGTTTATGGGGCACATTATGTAAGCTCTAATGGTATTGTTAATAGATCATTATATTATTATTATATCATTATGGGGTGTATTTATAGACGACGGAAATATTTTATAATATCATTCGCTGTTCCTGCCATAGGACATCCAATGCTGGATATAGGTCTCCCCAAAAGACCTTTAATAAGGCCGTTTGGAAGCGGCTTGCGTTGAGTGATATCATTATTATTTATTTATTAGCCTGTTCCGCCCCACTGCTGGCCAAAAGCCTCCCTATTCTTTTTCCACTTTTCACGTTCCAAAGCTATTTGGGTCCAGTTGTTACAAAAGGAGTCCAGTTCATCCCGCCATCTCCACCTGGGCCTGTCAACTGGTCTGACAGTCTGGGGAACCCGCTGTGTAGTGAGTTTGGCCCACTGATCGTCTGACATGCGGCAGATATATCCAGCCCAATCCCATTTCAGTTTGGCGGCCTTCTGACCAACCTCAACGATTTGGGTCTTAGAGCGCAGTACGAGTATACTATTTCTAATTAGAGTTAGAAATCATTACACTATATATAATTATTTCTTTTAATCCCTATTTGTAATGTTCAAAAACAAAAGGAAAAACCTAAATATGTAGACAACGCAGTAGCGTTTTTTACCTAATTAGGAGAACTTGTTTCAAAAGCACGCGTTCCCAATACCCAGTTTGCCATCTAGGGCCACCAAAAACTACTGGTACTTTTGCATAAATAAATAATATTTGAATTATCATAAATTTATACTAATACTGTAAAATCAAAAAGAAAATGGCTGTTCGGTACAATATGTGAAATACGAGTAGCATTCGACAAAATGTATGGAACAGGTGATAATTTTGCGATTCTGGAGTTTTAGCCCAAGAGCCCACGATGGCCAGACCTTCGTTATTTTATAAAAGCTGAAAGCTTATCTGTGTATGCCTCCAACACAAATAAGAACGTCCCGCGACTATGGTGTTTCGATTGTGGTTACTTGGGCAGATAACAGATAGTAAAGGTATATAAAATAGCAAGTACCTTAAACTCTTTAAGTAAGGTATAAAGTTCAATTTTTTTATATTTTCTCCAGAATATCTTTAAAAATCACGTTATCCCTTGCCCGACACTATTAGTTCCATATGATAGTAAAGGTTGGTCGTAACGATCAGTAAAACTATTCGGCGAGGTCAAGGGTTTATGGAGCATTATGTACCTAAGTATGTTGAGTTGTAATTGTTAATAGATCGTAATTATTATATGGCTATGTGAAAACTAGCTTTATGGTTATTGCTTTCTCGCTGTAATAAATCAAAGTAACGGTGGAAATAATGTTCAGCCTGCAATGATTTTTTTAACCGACTTACAAAAAGGATGAGGCTCCACGTTCATCTGTACGTTTTTTTGTGTATGTTCATCGATAATTTCGCCAATTGTGAACCGAATCGAAACTTTTTTTAGTTCAAAAAGATATACTCCCGAGAAGGTCCCATTTAAATTTTGAAGAAATCGGCTGAGCCATTTTAGAAAAATTAACAATAATGTAAACAATTCGAGCGAAATTTTCGAATTTTGTACACAATAGAAGGCGGTTTTACCATTTTTTACGAAAAATAATCATTTACTAACTGCCAGAGCAAATTCAACAAGGCGTTTCTGCATCAGCTCACCATAATTTTCTTCTCTCTACGTTATTAAAAACTATTTGGGTTGTTAGTGCAGATCTTTTTTGATGTAGACATGTAATTAACAACTAAGATTTATACAAAACAAACAAAAGCGACCGGTATATCTTGAATTTGATGAAAATATAGTCGATATTCACCTAGTAGCCATATGTTAGAAACTCGTCATAGTCATTTATTGCATATCATTATTATTTACATGACAATTTAAATATTATTCTAAACAATAAGTTAAACAATATTTAAAAGCAAGTACTTAATCACAATCAAAAAAATCAATAGTACATTTCGTGTACACCTATAATTACCCTTCCAGTTTCGGAATTCATTATGACTATAGAACATCTGCTCGACAAGCCATCGCTTGAGACGACATTTGAAGCATGTGAGACTTGGAGCGTTAGTGATGTTATCCGGAAGCTAGTCGTATACGGTCTACTAGATGCTAGATAAGCTATGCTAGAAGAATTTTGAGGATAAATTCGAAATCAGTGACTCAAAATTAGTAAGCAGCTGTTGAGATATACCATGCAACAAAAAAGTCTTTTGTTGCTGTGCAGTGTTATTTTTTTTTCATGTGAGTAAGGATTATTTTTTTATTCCTTTTATGATTACTGAGTACTAGCTAGCTCTATCCATTCTGTATCACTACATAGGTAGTATAAAACAAAGTCGCGTCCCGCTCTGTCTGTCCCTGTATATGCTTATATCTTTAAAACTTAGATTTTAATGCGGTTTTTTAATAGATAGAGTGATTCAAGAGAAAGGTTTAATGTATATTATACCTGTGCGAAGCCGGGTCAGGTCGCTAGTATGATATAAAAGGTAAAGACCCGATCTAACTAACCCATTTAACTTAGTTATACATATGTAACCAACTTAGCTCTGACCTTTCGTTATAGTTTGCAGTTTACAGGAAGTTTCTATTAGGCTCCATAAGGGCCTACTGGGCTTCGTCGGACCCTTTTAAATCAATTATGGACCCACAATTCTAGGGCTGGCAGACTAAAGTACATAAGTCAAAATGTCATAGTTTCCAGAAACTAAAAAAAACTAAATAAAAAAAAAACTCTTTATTCTTTTTTTATTTTGTTTGATTTATTGGGATGTATTAAATTATTGCTAACATGCATTTATATGTCATCTTAAATCATAATAGCAAAAGGCTTTTTATGTGACTTATGTCAATAAGAACACTTACTTTATCCTTAAATTTAAATCTTACTTATGACTTAAGTTATAAGATAATCAGAAATAATTTCTTATGTTATATTGTTATGTTACGATACTTAATTTAATCATCATCCTCACTATCTATAATATCAGGGTCAGTGTTTCGTAAATCGTTTGCAGTAGGTAAATCAATATAAAATTTATGGAAAACGTCAGGTATTAAATTTAGTAAAGAAATCAAATCTTCTTTTTTCTCTTTAGATATAGGCAAAAGCTGTAACGATATGACTGGGATATTGTCAGGTGCAGTAGAACCTCTTCGTTTCAAGTTTAATTTGAAAAATGGAGATTCCTCTTCTAGATTATCCTTGTAAGAAATTACGCCAAAGTCAGAATCATAGCGCAACCATCTTTTATCGAGCCATTTAAACTGTCGTCCATCCACATCTTTAGTTCTTAATACTAACGGACCCTTTAAAAGCGAAGAGAAGTCCAAAAAGTCAGTATTGCGCATTTCAACCACTTGAAATTTTTTACTGCTTGATTTTATCAGTTGTATCCAATCGTGCGGGTGATAGATTTGCAATTCTGTTTTTTTCTTTTTCTTTTCTATAATCCCGTGATCAGTATCTACTTCCATATGGCTATGGCCGGGAATCATAAACTTGTGCTCAATAAATTCCAAATCTAATTTTTGCAAAGCCCAAGTAAACATTGAACTTACATGAGAATTTCTGTTCTGGCCTCCACATGTATCGGAATAAAATATTACATGTTTTGTGTTCTCAGGTAGGTATGTTTGGAGGTGTTTGAAAAGACAAGAAGCTATTTGATTAGCTCCTCTTGCAGCTATTGTTTCATGCCATATGTAGCACACAGCTTTTCCAGTTTTGTTGTCATGAACAGTCAAATTAAACCTCCACAACTGATGTTTGTAAAATGCTACAGAAGAGCTTAGTGCTGGAGTGGGTAAGCATTGCTGCAAATCAAAAGTGTACACTTGCACAGTGTTGTTTTTTTTGTATACCTGTGTGTCACTTTTCTTTCTTTCGTACGCTTGATCCGCATCTGCCTTGTGCTGATCATGCTGAGCGATAATTTCAGCCTTTCGTTGTATTTCCAAATTGACAAAGCTGAACTTGCATTTTGTATTTATCACATGTATAACATGTATCGACACGGGGCTTTTTGAATGATAATCCTAATTTATGGAACTCTTGGCTGTAAATTTTTATTGACGGTGGATTGTCTCGGTTTTCACAGAATAAATTGTACATTTTATTGATGGTTAGATGAGAAGGTAAATACTTCTTAGATGTGCTTTTTCTCGTGTAATGGCTTTCATAAGATGGAAATGATAAAATGTGTTCTTTTATTTCTTTCCTTTTTTCGTCGGAGATTTTGTGCTTGGGTATACTTCTCCCACGGCTATCGTCCACTTGAGTACCACCTACTGATGATCGTTTTTTCAAGCCAACTATTTTTATGAAGTTATCACTTTCGCCTAACGTTTTTAGTAAACATCCCATGCAGATGGGTTCACGCTTTCCGTTAATTAATAAAAAATATTTGTATGTCTTTGTCCTAAATTTTTGCCGGTCAGGATCAAGTGTCCGCTGCCTTTGAGTAGCTTTGTCTTGAATCTCCATTAATGAAGCCATGTAAGTAGATCTTTTGAGGTATGTCCCCATTTGCCAATATTCTTTAAAAATAGCCTGTCTATCGCAAAATAATATGCGCTCTTTGCATTTCATACGACATGTTGTAAGTTCTGTCATTTTTCTACTAAGAACCAATTACTTTTCCTTTTAATGTTTGATAAGACTGACCTGTGTTGCGTTTCACTTTTTTTTCGAGTTTTCTGACTTGAATGCTTTTTTTTTTTAGTTGCTCTGATAGTAGACGTTGAACTAGGGCTTAGGGGTGTATCTTGATGAGTGGATCCATTACTTGAACTTGACGAGACTGCTGCGTCTGTTGATAACACATAATGTGGATCTTGGACTGAGTCATCACTTGAAAATTCAATTTCTTGACTAACACGCATGTTATCAGTAAACCCCGATGATATGGAAGGCACGGGCTCCTCTTCCACCGTTATGCTTCCTAGTTGCTGGTCATTCCGCTCGCCTAAAAAAACGACGTATTTTAAACGATGTACGAATTCACAAGGCTGAAATGTACGGCACCAAAAGTGCACTGTAGTAAAACTGATGATGAAAGCAGATTAATATTAATTGAAGAGTCTTATTCACTACCAAAATGTATGATATTTTAGAGAATAAAATGATCAGACTTACTTTCAGTAGTTACGGATCTTAACGCCATCTCAACTAATTTCTTTCCACGCTGAGAATCCATAATGAGTAGGAAAAATATTATAATATCATTAAACTAAATCAACACAAAACCAAAGCTGTCAATGATTAGAGCATTACTGACTAGCTTAACATCTTGCGTTTCAAACGAAACGGGCACTTCATTTTTTTGTTCCATAAATTACACGTTCAAGTGCCTACCCTCAAGTTAAACAAAGTGATAAGGTGACGCATTTAACGATCCTAATGACATATGTCATACTTTTATTCCGCAAAGTGCACAAACTTTACATGTTCCTTTTGACCTAAGTCAATTTATGTGGTTTATAACGCTACAAGATGTGGAGAAGATGATAAGGTTGAAAAGGTACGCCATTAGAGTTCAAATTGAAATAGATGGCTTTGACTTATGTGCTTTAGTTGGTCGATGAATTAATTTAAAAGAATTTTGTTAGTGTATTAAAAAAAAAACATTTTTTTTGACTTAAGTGCTTTAGTCTGCCGACCCTAGAATTATCGGCCTCTAGAACTATGATAGCGTGGAGCTTAAGATCTAACTATAATGTGGGTCAGCATTGTAGTAAAGGAGATGATGCTTAGTTTGGTTACGGTTCATTAACATTCGATGATAATTTATAATATTATTGTTAATTTATCCATCGATTCAATTTTGTTATTTCCATATTTTTAATTAGACAGTTTCATTTACATAGTAGGGTGTTTAACATATAATACTAAACAGAATAACCATTTTTTTTGGATTCGATGTTAATGAAGATGTAATTATAAAAAAAAAAATAGTCTGATCCGTATATTTGTCAAAAACCAACCTCTTTTTTAAGGAAAAAAAGCTCTTTCAAGGCGGATCATAAGTAAAAATTGTTCACAAATATTGTTTTGTATTGAAGTTAATTTTATTTACATCTGTATAGTTATATGATGGTATGGTTGCAATGGGTTAATATTTTTGTTGGCAGATTTTTGTTATTTTATATTATTATTACTAGCGACCCGCCCCGGCTTCGCACAGATGTATTATACATATGAACCTTCCTCTTGAATCACATTCCACTAAAACCGCATCCAAATCCGTTGCGTAGTTTTAAAGATATAAGCATACATGGGGACAGACAGCGGGAAGCGACTTTTTTATACTATGTAGTGATGACTGCAAACTAAGTGTTGTGTTTTTTACTTTACATCAGCACCAAAAAAAAATACTAACATTTACCTACGTCAGAAAAACAACGACATAAAAAAACATAATTCTAGTTCTCTAGTAAACAAAAAGACCCTTAGCTCCCGAACTATACTCGCACCGCTATAAAGCTCCCAATGTTCATTGAGGTAGACCGGGAGCTTCCTCTCCAGTAATCTTGAAGAACCAATAATTCATAGAGGGAACGGGTAACTATAGATACCTTATTACTACTACACTACGTTAACATAAACATAGCTATATCTTTGCGTTATTTACAAATGGGGCAGTGGGTAATGCAAGCGCTAAATTTTATTCATAATCATTTTTAGCACTAAGTATGTTTAAGTATTACTCGGTTGCCTGGAAGAAATAGCTTAAAGCGATAAGGCCGCCATTTTACCAATTTGTAATGTTTTGTTCATGTACTTAGTTTGTTTTTAGGGTTCCGTACCCAAAGGGTAAAATACGGGACCCTGTTACCAAGACTCCGCTGTCCGTCTGTCTGTCACCAGGCTGTATCTCATAACCCGTGATAGCTAGAAGTTGAAATTTTCACTGATGACGTATTTCTGTTGCCACTATAACAACAAATGCTAAAAACAGAAAAACAAAATTAAAAGGGGCACCCACACAACAAACCTGATTTATTGCCGTTTTTTACTCGATATTAATAATGGTAACAGGTAGGCTCTTGAAATATTTACAGAATATTTAGCTGTACATTCACTTGAAAATTAAATAGTAAAATTAAGATAACATAAGTTTAAGGGAGGCCATCTCATACAAGAAACGTGATTTTTTTTTGCTCGATATTAATAACGACAATAGGTTGATGCTTGAAATATTTACAGAATGTTTAGTTGTATATTTACGTCAAAAATTAAAATAAAATATATTAAGGGGGGCTCCCATACAGTAAGGAACCCTTCGTGCGCGAGTCCGACTCGTACTTGGCAAATTATTTGTAGTTATTAAGCCTACCTAAGTTTTCTCTAAGAACCTGGGTGCGATTGAAACAATATGGCGGCATGTTCTCTATGATGGCGGCAAACCTAGACGGTTTTAATAAGCGTCATGTGGCACGCACCTTTACTCAGGGTTGTCGCTTTTCAATTTCTATTGCTTGACTCGAGCGAACAAAGTGAAGAGGGTCTCAGTTTTGACTTGACAATTTTGCCTCCGTCTGTCTGGATGTTGATTCTCCTCTACCCTTGTCAATTTTTTTTCACTAATCTTTACGAAACTTGGTACACAAGTATTATTTATGAATGTTTTTTTTTGTCGTCGGTGATTTTTGTTTGTAAGCGTATTTCGTAGAGGTAAATGTTTGGCACGCTTAGTCATTAAATGTTATTTTTATCATCTTCATAATCTGCAGCCTTCTCTCTTAAGCACTCTGATGTACTTGTCTCGTAATTGCGGGTTTAGAGATGATTTATAGTAAAATTATAACACGACGGGCATGGGACGGGCCTGGATGGGCCACTACACAAAATGTAAGGAACGTGCGTCGTACGTGCGTCTTTCAAGCCCTGTACAAGCCAAGCCGTCCAGTGCAATCTGGCAATCTTGAATGAGATAATCAGTCCACCTTTTGGGTGAACAATCTACGCTACACTTGCCGGTAGGTATGTGGTCTCCACCCGAGCACTTTTCGACGCCATCAGTCATCAATTCAGTGCCATGTGTCTGGGTCTGTCTTCCCGCTAAAGTACAACGTGTGTCTTCAAATCCTGACTAAATAGGTAGCTTCTTGGTAAACGTGCTACACCTAGACGAATATCTGCTCAAAATTAGGTAGTATGTAGTCGAAACAAACCTATACGAAATTAAAAAAAAAATGCTGGACCATGTTGATAGCTTTGGTTCCTTCTACGGATCTCTACAGTTCTGATTCGACCGAAAAATAATATAACCTAATCAACTCAATTCAATAAAAATATCATTATTCAAATGAAACACAAAATAGCTTCACTCATTGCCTGGAAGTGACAGCCCTGACATACAAGGGTATTCGCAGATATGAGAAAAGTTGCCGGTGTAATGCTCAAACGCGGTCCAGAGCTGTCATTAATATATATTGTAACGTTGTGATGCCAACTTGTGGGCTATTTCACTGTTTTATTGTGTTTATATGAAATACTACATGATTTTAAATGTGAAATACCGAGTTGAATTTGAACCGAATGGGTTTACACAAAAACACACCAATGATTTTTGGGTGAAGCAAAATATTGCGAGACAACCCACTACATACGTCCGTTGAAGAAATTAAATGGCCTGTGTGAACCCACTAACCCGCGATGGGTCAGCGTGGCTGATATAAAATATGTATCAGTCGCCTATCAGGGGTAAGTCTATGGTCAGCAGTACATTGTTAAAAAGACCGGCATAGTCCAAAACTTTCTATGTACATAAGATTTCATAGCATTTTAGGGAAATATAAAAGAAACTTAAAAAAAACCTCTGTACATAGGTTTTGTTTTTAAACTTTCGCGATTTGATCACATTATTATTACAGACTACGGGACTAAACGCGCACTAAAATTACAAGATAATTAAAAACCTCATCATCACGACGTTTCGACCGATTTGCATCGATCGTGGTCACGGGTAGAATTTATCTCGTAATTTTAGTGCGCGATTAGTCCCGCAGTGTATAATAATAATCTGCACATAGGTATAATGAAACTACAACTTTTGATTGGCATTTTACACCAATTTGGATATTTATGGAACCACAAGTGTCACTTAAAATGGGTGATAAAGTAACATCATTCATAACTTGAGAGAGGGAACCATACCCTCGCCCTATCGCATAAATGAGAAAAGTTGGCACAATTTTCAAGTACAACCCTGAGCTGTCATGTACCCGTATTATTATTTTACCTGCTGTTTTGTCAAAAATAGCATCATTCTTATATCTGAAATAAAATTACGAAATAAATAAATATCCTTACTAATCCGAAAGTATGTTTGTTTATCTTCCCCGCAGAGAAAGAGAATCGATTTAATATTTGTACCCATGGATGATTGGATATAATTTAGAAGTCGGAAGTTGTCGTAGATTACTTTCAGTCTTGAAAAAGTAAAAAGTTTCTATGATAATGAAAAAAAAACAGAAACTAAAATATCACGCTGGCTAAGCCGCGATCAAAAGATAGCAGATAGATAAGATAAATTAATTATTTATTGTACACACTAGGACCTAAACTAAGGAAAAGTAGCATCTATAACTAAATATGTGACAACTAAAGAGCAAAATATTAACAGAAATAATTATTTTTCGACGAATAATGGTAAAACCGTCTTCCATCGTGTACAAAGTTCGAATATTTTGCTCGAATTGCTTACTTTATTTTTGATTTTTCAAAAACGGCTCAGACGATTTCTGTAAAATTTAAATGTGACCACCTCGGAAGTATACCCTTTCGAACGAAAAAAGGATTTTTCAATTCAGTTCACTTTTGGCGAAATTATAGATGAACATACTTACACAAAAAAAATACATACAAACGAACATAGAAACTCCTCACTTTTTAATGTCGATCAGTATGTAACAATGTGTTTAATGACATGCTTATAATAATAAACTCGTCCTAAATTTGTGGTAAAATATTAATAAAATGTGCTGCTTTGTATTTAAAAAGAATCTAATAAAACACGAATTTTTAACCGACTTCCAAAAAGGAAGAGGTTCTATATGTTGGTCTGTATGTTTTTTTTGTGCATGTTTATCAATATTTTCGCAGATTGTGAACAGAAACCAAAAAAATCTTTTATAGTTCATATACTTACTTCTGAGGTGGTATTTATTTCAATTTTATCAGCTTAAATCAGCTGAGCCGTTTTTTAAAAATCAACGATAATGGTACAATTGTAGACATCAATTCGAGCGAACTATTCGAATTTTGTGCACAATAGAAGTCGATTTTGCCATTTTTGCGAAAAATAATGATTTTAATTTATCTGATGTGTCAGAAAAACGGGCTTACTCAGCGTACAGTATTACAAAACTTGTGCACAAAATGTCATAACACATACCCTGGCGCTACGAACTTTTACCATTTCAGCTCGAAATTAAAATTTCGATAAAATAATGTACACCTTTATGAAATGAGTTCCAGTCGAAATTAGTTTCGTTGTTATATTACGGTATTTGTTCTTTTTAATGTCTGAAATGAGAGAAAATTATATAGCGCTGAAAACCTATTTTTTTTTGGACTATAATAGGAAAATATTTGTACTTAGTACCCACGTTGTAACTTAGTTTTAAATGATTTTAATTTTAGTAGGCACTCAAAAAGGCAGGCAGGTATTAAAAAAATATCCTCTTCGCAACCGACTATAGCTACAGTGCTACGCCGTAACTACAGTGCTACGCCGTAGCTTGTCGTAGCATCTCCTTTTCATATATCTATTTTAATTTTATGAGAGAACACCATAAGTTGTTAAGTGCGTGTCGATACACGCGTATGATAAAGTTCCGTAGATGGCAACGATGATTATTATGATGATAAAAGCCAGTTTTAATTATAATCATTAGATGATTGACTGCTATAAAACATAATTGGCTAAGAATATGTTTGTGAGGTCAATGACCTCTGAGCTATGTACAAGTTTAGTAATTTCGATTTTACTTTATAACTCAAAAAGTTATCATTTAAAAATTTTATTTTTGGACCTACCTTTTGGAATGTAATTCTAGACTCATTGCTGCAACTGTTGGAGGCAGAGGGAGTTTACTGTCAAGCCTTCGCGGACGACGTCGTCCTCGTGTTTACAAGTCAGTCATCTTCCATTATCGAACAACAGGCCAATCGCGCGTTAGATATGATTGTGGAATGGGGAGTACGAAATAAACTCAACTTTGCAGCGCAAAAGACCAACGCGATGCTCTTGACAAGAAAGTTGAAGTATGAACCCCCACACTTAATCATGTCAGGCGTTCAGCTTGATCTTGTTGAAGAGGTAAAGCTGTTAGGCCTGTTGATCGACCGAAGGCTCAATTTCAAAGCGCACATAAACGCCCAGTGTAAAAAGGTGGCAAACATTTACAAACAGCTCGCGTGCGCAGCGAAAGTGACCTGGGGACTGAATAGCGAAATCACGAGAACCATTTACGTCGCAGTGGTGGAACCCATCATCATGTATGCCTCAAACGTATGGGCGCAAGCGGCAGACCTCGAGGAAAACAAGGCTCACTTGAATGCACTCCAAAGAGGTTTTGCCCAAAAAATCTGTAAGTCGTACCGTACTGTTTCTCTCAAGTCAGCACTAGCCCTCTCAGGTCTACTCCCGATTGACCTGCGCATCCAGGAAGCGGCAAGCCTGTACAGAGCGAAGAAAAACTTCTCCCAAGAATATCTCCCACCGGAAGTGGAGCTCGAACGAAATGTCAGTTATCTTGACCAGCCACACCCGTCAACCCAGATATGTGTGGACTTCGAGCTACTGGAAAACACCTCAAGCCTGCCCGATGGACCCCAAATCTACACAGATGGTAGCAAGATCAAGGGTCAAGTTGGTGCAGCTCTAACCTGGTGGGAAAACGGCAGGGAAGTCAAGTATTCAAAATTCAAGCTACATCCCGAATGCACAGTCTTCCAATCAGAACTTTATGCTCTTTACCGAGCGACTCAAATGGTGGTAACAAGTAGAAACTCTGAAGTCAACATTTTAAGTGACTCACGATCTTCACTTGAACTGCTTCGGAACCCCAAAACGAGTCATCCTTTGGCGAAGAGGATAAAGGAGAACATTGGAACGATAACTGCAGAGGGGAGATCTCTTCGTCTTTTCTGGCTGAAAGCGCACGTGGGCACCGCTGGTAATGAGAGAGCTGATGAGCTCGCAAAGTCAGCGGCACTCACTGAAACCTCAAGAGATTACGAGGGGATCCCCCTGTCCTACGTCAAAAGCAAAATTCGCGAGGAGTCGGTCCAGAAGTGGCAAGACCGATACGAAACCTCAGATAAAGGTAAAGTCACTCAGACGTTCTTCCCTGATATTGTAAATGCATATCGGGTGACGCGCGTCACGAAACTGACTCCTTCTCAAGTTCAAGCTTTGACGGGACATGGAGGTATAGCTGAATATCTGTACAGATGCAAGATCAAGAACAGCCCTGGATGCGAGTGCGACCCCGATGTCTCCGAGACGGTCTGGCACGTACTCATTGATTGCCCCCGATTCTCGGCCGCACGACATGACCTCGAAATAATGATAGACAGAAATCTAGTGGTCTCGGATCTCCATAATATCTTAGCAGATCCAAAAAGCAGACAACATATTCTGTCTTTCATGGAGAAGTCGTTCAGAATTGCGGCCAAAAGAAACTCTACCCTCCACTCTATCCAACAACACAATCCCGCCGCAACACACCCCGCTACCCTACCATCCATCACTACCCTACCATCCCCCACTACCCTACTATCCCCCATTACCTCAACTCTTCAACCCACTTTGACTGATACTTTCACACCACCCTCTACTCTAACACTTGACCCCATTCAAATACACTCTACATACACACAGTCCACCGAAGTCGCACAAAGCGCAATCCCCGTCCGAGATTTACTCCCTAAAAGCGTAGTCATCGACGAAGTTCTAGTAAACGCAGAAAAAGGAATTCCGGGGATTCGAATCCGTGGTGTGGCTCTCTTCATGGACAACAATAGAGAAAGATTCGGTATAAGCTTCTGCAAAGTCAGGGCCCATAAACGCGTCCGCTTGTCACCTGGACTAGCATGTCTACTCAACGGGAGCACCGCCAAAGTAACAATGAAGCGGAAATCCTACGACGCTATGCCAGTGTGCGAGGCAGGTGGCCACCAATTCCGACTGGTGAGATCGAAAAACAAAACGATTGCACTAGTCGAATGGTCTGCCCAGTCACCTTTCGCGCAGGCCAGTTCACTGCTTGAACATCTCAGCATGAAAGTGGACAGCATTCCCCGGGTGATAAGCGTGGACGCGATGGTGGTTGAACGGTCGAAGGCGGAAGCTGCGGACCGGCTGGGTTGCATTAAAGCCTCGGAATACCATGAGGTTATCGTGTACGAGGACAGAGGAGAAAACCTGAGTTTTCTGAAGCCTCCAAGTAACGATCCTGATAATGCAACAGACAGTTGGGGCCGCCCCATTCCAAATTCAGCCATTCAATCTGGTTCTGAAAGAGCAGAGTTGATGGCGGCATCGGAGAGATCCGTTTTCCGTCCAAGCGGCAACGATGGTGCCTTATCGGGTCTCTTCAGTGTCGCAATGCAGGGCTTATTCCGTTTCATGCCTAAAACACCACCTCCACAGACAAAGGAGACCTCGAGAGTAGTTTCACCACCTCAGGCAACCCGAACGAGAGCCGAAATGGGGCAGGTCGATGCGCCCCGTTATGTCTTGGCCTCAGCGCCACGAGACCACGCGAGAAATGCCTTCATCGAATACCTAGCCTTATTGAGAGCGACGAAAAATGTCAATCTTAAGAACTGTGACAACATCCTGGAGTTCTTTAGGCTGGGTGGTCCGGTAAGTGAGAGTCTACTAAAATCAAGACTCGAGGAGGCAGAAGCAGCCATATACAATAACGTCACTTCCCAAGTCATCAGAGGGACCATGAAAGGACAGTATATGGCAGCTTACAGCGCAGTAAGTGGTTTTGTGGAGCTGAATGAGAGAGAGACGGAGCGAATAGGAAGACCGAAATACGCGATACCATCGAACGACCCAATTGTAGTCACCGCCAAGTGCATCAAGATAATGCTAGACGATAGAATCCTTGAGATGGCTAAAACCATCGAACGGAGCTCAGACGTCGAGGCAGGCTGGGGAAACTGGGCGGTACCAAAGATACAATGGGTCAACGGGGTACCAGGATGTGGCAAGACAACATGGGTGATTAGACACTTTGATGTGGATAGGGACGCTATCATTACAACAACAACAGAGGCAGCAAAAGACCTGAGGGAGAAGTTATCGCACCGAATAGGAGATCTGGTAAAATCCAGAGTGCGAACCATGGCTTCATCTCTCGTCAATGGTTTCGGAAAAGAGAGCTTCGGTCGCCTTTTGGTGGACGAAGCTCTAATGAACCATTTTGGAGCCATAATAATGGCTGCCCGGCTGTCTGGTGCTAGCGAACTTGTCCTCATTGGAGACGTCAATCAGTTGCCTTATATCGACAGAGAAAATCTCTTCGAGATGAGGTACCATCGTCCAACGCTGGTTGCAAATATCACCCAGGAGTTACTCTGCACACACAGAAATCCAATGGATGTCGCGTATGCGTTGAGGGAAATATACTCAGGTATATATTCCTCAGCCCCTCGTATTAGGTCTCTGGAGCAGAAAAGGTTCAAGGGGGCCCAAATATCCAAAACCCTCCCTAACACCCTTTTCTTAGTGCATACACAGGAAGAAAAGGAGACCCTCATAAGTCAAGGTTATGGGGGAGGCTCAGGATCACGCACCCTTACCATTCACGAAGCTCAGGGACTAACGTACGAGTCGGTTATCGTTATAAAAACAAAGCCGAAAATGAGACTACACGAGAGCGTCTCACACGCGGTCGTTGCACTATCGCGGCACACTGGGACCTTCATCTATTACGCCGACGACATCGAAAATGATGCCATCAGTCGATTCGTGCGGCGCGCATCGTCTGCGTCATCGGAGACCATCAAGGAATACAACCTGCAGATGGCCGTGAGAGATCGGAACGAGGCGGTGATGAAGGCTTTGGGCCAGGAGAAAGCAACAAAATTGGCATAGGACGTAAAAAATGTGTATTTGTAATTTATAAGAAATAAGCATTGTGTGCATGCCCCAAGCATTCATGCTCGCCATCGAAGGCTCCTTCTTGCGGCGGCATCATGTGTCGGGTCGTTCTCCTCCCTCAAATATGGTCGAGGAGAATGATGGCTGGCTCATGTGTCACACTCGTGATCGGGTGCTGCTTGCGGGTCGCCGGTCTGCTCGTGGCATTCACGCAGTGCATTGACTAACTTAGGCTATTTTAAGTACCTACTAACACTCTTTGTATAGCATAACCAAATAATTGTAAATGTTAGTTAACAAAGGGCACAGACCCTGGAGTCTGTGGTTAATAAATTTTAAGTTAAAAAAAAAAAAAAAAAAAAAATTTTTAACTCTGGCAACCTATATTTCCTAAATGGTACATGTGACAAAAAGACAGTTAAACCTAATATTAGTTTTAAAAACCCTGTTCAACGATTCCCACTTTACATGTATGGGAGCTACCCCTTAAACACACTATTTCACAATTTTTATATGTTCTTAATTTAGATCTATACTAACAAATTTCAAATATCATACTATCAAATTTCATGCAATTTCGTTTATAAATGTGGAAATTATAAGGGTTCTTCGTTTTACAGCGGAACCCTAAAAACGAAGTACGAATTGAATTGTTTATACCGGGGCAACTGTCGCCAAAATCATTTTAGCTTAAGGTTCTATTACTACACACAAATAAATATTTTTACCGTCTTCCAATAAGGTAGGTACTATAAGGCAGGTTCGTCAGTACGTATATTTTTGTGTATGTTCAATGTTTATCGAAATTTTCGCCAATTTGAACCGTTTTAAGAAATTATATTTTTGTATCGAAAGAATATTGATTGGCTGTTTTTATTTTACTCAAAACGAGCCTAAAACCGCTCCGACATTTTATAATATAGATTAAAACTTTAATTTATCATTAATAGATGTTCTTAGAATACTTTAATTTATCATTAATACAAATCGTGGTGGTCTAGTGGTAACCCGCCCTACAATCGTGGTTTCAAAACTAAAGAATTCATTGGAATTTATGTACGGGATTTTACGTCGCTGGCGTTTCGGTAAAGGAAAACATTTTGAGGCATTATGTTTTAATTTTTTTTTTCTAACGTGGTCTAAACGTCGTTGCTCACAATGGGCCTTACTAGTAAGCTCCAAGTAGCCTAACGAGCTATAGAGATGACTATGCTCGGGACTCCGAGCAGCCGACTTCGATCTCGCATAGAGACTTCTCTGCGAGATCGAATCAGGAATGAGGATATCCATTTACAAACAAAGTTACCGACATAGCCCAGTGGATTGGCAAGTTGAAATGGCAATGGGCAGCGCACATAGCTCGGAGGACTGATGACCGATGGGGTTGAAAAGTTCTTGAGTGGATACCATTTACCGGCAAGCGCAGCGTAGGACGTCCACCCACAAGATGGACTGATGACCTCACTAAGGCCGCAGGATCGTGCTGGATGCAACCGCTCTTACTGAAGATCTATAGGGGAGGCCTATGTCCAGCAGTGGACGTCCTATGGCCGATGGATGGATAGATGCAAAACCACCAACCCGCACTGTGCTAGCGTGGAGGAAATGGTCCAATCATCCTTCATGGGCAGGCCTACGTCCTGCAGTGGACTATTAAAAAGGCTGGTCCAGTACAGATATTAAAAAACTCTACATGTATTCTCTATCTATTAAAAATTGATTGTAAATTCGTTTTAACAATTTTGTGAAAATATTGCGTTCTCATTTTTTTGTAATTTCACGCTTCGTTATTTCACATGATCAAAAACGTTGAATGTAGACTAGAGCCCTTTGTTATAAGAGCTTACAATTTAAATTACTCAGGGGAACCGGGCAATCTCATGACCTAATATCAAAATGTGAAATTTATAAAATTTAAATTAAAATGCTGGCTAAACACTGAAGGTGAACCACTTTTTGTTCGAAATGTAGTTAATTAAAGATTTCTATAGAGAGAACTTACTCGTATATCTCTATATTATATTCGTATATCTTTATTTACAAGCTTTTATGTAACTTGCAATGGATGTATCTATGTAAGTACATAGGTACATATATTGCAAGAAAGAAAGAAATTATACATAAATGGATGTCTGTAAATTCGGGTGGAATCTTGGAAGTTAAATTTGACCAACTTCTTGGTTTCCGATTGAGCTGAAATTTTGCACGTGTTAGATTAAGGATTTTATTATAATGTTCTATATTACTTAAAATGGCCGCTGTGCTTCCTTTATTGGTCTAAAACTATATCTTTGCCTTCTATTTTTATGAATAGACAAATCAAGACACGATATCCGCCATTGCTTGTTGTGTTTGTAATATTGTTTATCAATGTGTTATTCCGTGGTTAAAGTGATTGTAATCCTATCAACTATTCTCTAACGTTATTACGTTGGGCAAATCTTTGACGCCCTGAGTCTCACTTAGCTAGTTATGCTGAGTGTCGGTACTTTTATATTCGAAGCCAAGCCGAGTGAACGTCGCCATGTTGCTAAAGTTAAGTACTTTGTGTAATATCTAAATTATGTGACTGATCATTGTACATTGTATCAAAAGATTAAAAGATCATATAGATAGCGTCTGAGTTTCTTGCCACTTCTTCTCAAGACGTTTAGGGCCTTACGAACGTGGCTTAGAGTCTTTGCAATACATAGAGGTACCCTCTCGGGACCCATGAGGTACGAGTAAAATAATAAATAAAGTATACTTACTTACTTGTTTCCTTTACTAATTTAGAAACCTCAAGTTAGGTAACTACCCTCACAAACATTTAAAGGATCAGATTGATTAGTTTCTTTGTTATTATGTTAGATTCAGGGTTGCTGCATTGGTTTCGAGTGAGATTTCCATCCTGACAATGGTATTTTGATAGAAAATAGACAAAGTAACCGCCTCTTTTGACCCTGATCTAACACACGCATATGTATATCGCGTGACAATGCTATAAAAGGGTACCATGGAGCTAATCTGACGATGGAGTCGGAAGGTGGCCATAGGAACTCCTGTACTAAACAAGAAAGACCCGTCGTGTTTGGGCTATTTTTACTTGTCTTGGCTAGCACTCTGCTGCTACATGATATCCAGGATCTTAAAAGCTTGTATTTAAATAGTTATATTTAGATAGCAATTTATACTTCCTTTATTTTATTTTAGCGTGTGGCACCTCATTGCCGTCGTATCAGTCAAACGTACACTGCTAGACATAGGCTTCCACTATAGATCTCTAATAAGACTGCTTGGAAGCGGTTCGCATCCAGCGCTATATTCAAATAAAGTTTATATTACTTCGACATAGACTTAATCATACCATAATTTTTAAGCGTGCCTCGATTTTAATAAAATAACTCGGTAACTCGTTAATTTCAGAAAGCTCAAGAAATATAATATATTTACTCGTCGCTGGCAAATGCATAAAATATGTGAAGCCAAAACAAAAAGAAAAACAATACCTGTTGAATTTCTAACTTTCTCTAAACACGTTTTTTGAAACTTTCTCGTTCTAGGTAATCCATAAGCATGTTTTCAACTTAATAAAGCCTAGCCTCCTACGTCCACCCACAAGATGGACGTCCTAAGCTGCGCTTGCCGGTACGTGGTATCCACTCGAGAACTTTTCGACCCCATCGGTCATCAGTCTTCCGAGCTATGTGCGCTGCCCATTGCCATTTCAACTTGCCAATCCGCTGGGATATGTCGGTAACTTCGGTTGTTCTATGGATCTCTTCATTCCTGATTTGATCTCGCAGAGAGACTCCGAGCATAGCCATCTCTATATCTCGTTGGGCTACTTGGAGCTTACCTAATAAGGCCCATTGTGAGCGACCACGTTTAGACCACGTTAGAAAAAAAAAATTAAAACATAATATTTTCACAAAATTATTACCAGTGGATTATTAAAAGGCCGGGACAGAACCGTACAGGTAGGATCATACTTGATATTATGCAAATATGCCTTCTAGTGTGTATCACGCTTACCTAGAAGCTACCTATTTTGTTCTTTACCGAGCAAATATGACACTTCTATGATTCGCTCTGCACAGTTGTTCGCTCCTTTTTGGTGGAGTACAGACCTAAAGCACGTTTTTACTTAGTAAACTTAATCTGAAGTTTCTACATCCGCTAAACCCATATTAAGTTCGAAAATACAAGTTAGCGAGTGTAACGTAACTTTGCGATGGGTTTCTAAGCACATTGGAAGTTTCTAAGTTGAATGTAAGCACATTTTGTTGTTTTACGTCTTTGTGTACTACAAGTACTACAAACCTGCAAAGTACGTTTATGGGCTGTTTTCACATGGTGGCATCTGGAAAGCAACTTCAATTGGTTAGCCATTTTTTTAATTCCTCAGTGTGTTTTTTTTGCAGCTTGCTTATTAACCAACAATAAATTACCTGATCTGGTTATATTTTTGAACCAATAACCCTCTAGGACGAATGCAAAAATGGTCACAAGACCGTATAAGAGCAGGAGCAATCATTGAAAATCTTTAATAGTGCGAACGGTATCACTATATAGTATAGAACAAAGTCGCTTCCCTCTGTCTGTCCCCATGTATGCCTTTATATATACTACGCAACTGATTTAGATGCGATTTTTTTTTTGGTAGATAGAGTGATTCAAGAGGAAGGTTTATATGTATAATACACCTGTGCGAAGCCGGGGCGGGTCGCTAGTATATACATAGAATATACATAAGTATATACATAAGATTTGTGCTACTCATGCATTCATTTACTTTTTTTAAGACATAACATTTCTCATTCGGTTTTTCAAAGGAAAAAGTTTTAACGGATAAAATTAATGTTTTTTTTTCTGATACTTTCTTGTGTTTTCATTGTATTGTACACAGAAATCTAAGTCGAGCCAAGCAAAACGAAGCGCAAAGGTACTACCACTTTTTCACGGTACGGTTCGTCGGTTTTTTGAACCTTCATAAGCAGCCAAGCCTCGTATTATATTGTACTGTACTGTACTGTATCAGCCTTTTCAATAGTCCACTGCAGGACGTAGGCCTACCCACGAAGGGTGATTGGGCCATATCCACCACGCTGGCCCAGTGCGGGTTGGTGGATTCACATACGCCATCGAATTTCTTCTACGGACGTATGCAGGTTGCCTCACGATGTTTTCCTTCACCGAAAAGCCAATGGTGTGAAATTCCGTACTTAAGTTCCAAAGAAACTCATTGGTACGGGACCGGGATTGAACCCACGACCTCGAGAATGACAGGCCAGCGTTACAACCACTAGACCACCACGGCTACTAAGCTACGGTATTATATTGACTAAGATGTAAAGTTTGTGAAGTAAGGGCTGGAAGAGTTAAGCCGTGTATGCTTAGAAGTTTCGCTCTACAGAAGATCTGATATCATTTTGGTAGTGAGAATAGGAATGATGACAAAAAAATAGTCCGTCAAATAGACTATCAAAAAATATTAGACACTTATTTTTTCTTTTGTCAATTCAACATAAATTGATGAAGATATAGCCCGTCAAAGTTCCGCGTGACGTCACAAGAGCCATACAAATGTATAGACTTCTGTGAGAGAGGTGACGTTACGACCCCCACTCCCGAAATTTGACAAGGTTTATCTTTATCATTTATTGTTTGATTGACAAAAGAAACAAAACAAACAAACTCACGGACTAATTATTATTAAGATTTTTTTACCTAGTCATCATGCCTATTGTAGTCTCGTCATAGCATTATTTTACTTCTTCTTCTTCTTTTCAGCCATAGGACGTCCACTGCTGGACATAGGCCTCCCCTAAAGACCTCCAATAATACCGGTTGGTAGCGGCTTGCATCCAGCGCGATCCTGCGGTCTTAATGAGGTCGTCCGTCCACCTTGTGGGTGGACGTCCTACGCTGCGCTTGCCGGTACGTGGTCTCCACTCGAGGACTTTTCGACCCCATCGGTCATCAGTCCTCCGCGCTATGTGCCCTGCCCATTGCCACTTCAACCTGCCAATCCGCTGGGCTATGTCGGCAACCTTGGTTCTTCTACGGATCTCCTCATTCCTGATTCGATCTCGCAGAGAAACTCCGAGCATAGCCCTCATGGCTCGTTGGGCTACTTGAAGCTTACTTATAAGGCCCATAGTGAGAGACCACGTTTCTGTGCCATAAGTCATCACTGGCTGTTGTATCATTCATCACACTGGTCGAAAACTTTCGACTTGAGGCACTGAGGTATGTCGGACGAGAAGACGTTACGCAATTTTCCGAACGCTGATTATTTTACATGAAAATATTTTTCACATTCCATTTATTATATTCCATAGAAATTGCCTATATGTCTGTGTACGTGTCCTAGATCTGACTATCAAGGATAATAAAGTTATAATACCAGTTTGCTCCAGATAAAACTAAACAACAAGAAATTTTTTTCTTTTTGAGGAGCACGTCCTACTCGATCGTCATTTTATTATCAAAGAAAATTGATAAAACATTCCAACAAAAACAGAATATATAAGAATCAAACTAGCCCAACGAGCTATGGAGAACGCTAGAGGAGTTTTTCTGTGAGATTGTATTAGATAATTATAAGAAGATCAGTGGAATAAAAATGGTTAAGAAGCCGTGGTGGTCTAGTGGTAATGTCACCCGCCTTACAACGGTGAGGTCGTGGATTCAAATCCCGGTCCCGTACCAATGAATTCATTGGAATATATGTACGGAATTTCAAACCATAGTGAGGCGACCTGCATACGTCCGTAGAGGAAATTCGATGGCGTATGTGAATCCACCAACCCAAAGAAAAGCCAGTGGTGTGAAATTCCGTACATAAATTCCAAAGAACTACTTAGCACGGGACTGGGATTTAAACCCACGACCTCACGGTGTAAGGCGGGTGTCACTACCTCTAGACCACCACGGCATTTTTTTTCTTTTATAACAGAAAGACAATTCCTCCGTAATAGGATCGTTCTTTTAAAATGCCAGTACAGGTTAAAATAAACACCATCTTATGGTCTCAAAGAAAACGCCAAATAAAATAACGAGACAAAGTCTTAAACGTATTCAATTTGAATAAAAGCTGACCCTTCCCCTGCAATTTGTCACGAGCCGTGAAGCCTTAGGCTTGGAATCCACTGGAGCGGAATGGAGCAGCAAGGTGGTTTTTGCCGATTTCCAAAAAGGTGGAGGTACTTTGTTCATCTGTATATACATATTTTTTTATATATATATATATATGTATTTTTTTTGTATGTTCATTCATATTTTCGCCAATTACAAACCGATCGGAAAAATTCTGTTCACCTAGATATGGTACACTTCCGAAATGGTCCCATTTGAATTTTATCGAAATCGACTGAGTTCAGAGTTGGTTTTGTCCTAGAAAAGTCCTAGAACAAAAGTTATTTGTCTAGATTTATTTATTTATTTGTCACAATTACAACTACCATTACAGAAATTCCAATGCGATAGTGTAAGTATAGGTACATTGGTCAAAATTAAGTTACAATCTAGCATAATGCATTACATAATTCATATACAATGTCACACTTAATAAACAATGTCAAAATTTGATACAATAATAATGATATTCTAAAATTAGAATAAATTAGGTACTATAATAATAATTCTCTTAGGTACTTTGCCAGCGGACAGCGACCTAAAAGCAGTTTTTTATTTATAATGTAAATTTAATACCTACACCTTATAAAAAGTTATTTATTTATTTTAGATTTAAGATTTGATGTATTTTTATTGTTAATTAGAATTATAATTCTTATAATAATAGATATACATAATTGATGTACTAGACCCGCCCTTAATAGGTTTTGCATGTAATACATATGACCCTGTATACCGCATGGAGCTTATAATATACAACGCTCTATCTTCATCCGTCTTCGCTCCAATTTGGTGGAGTTCGAGCTGAAGGTTTAGAATCCAAGACTGAAGAAAAACATGGACGCCGCTCAGGAACGATTACTTTTGTTATATTAGCTTTTATTGTCTGAGAAAGATTTTATCCAAAAAAAACTAATTTGTTCTGACTTAGTACCTACGGGTTGCTTGTGGATTCATATACGCCTTCGAAATCTATTTACGGATGTATGCATGTAGATTTCTCACATTTTCCACAGATATTTCAAGATCAAAAGTAGCCAAAATGATCCAACCATTCGTTGTTTTAGCAGGACATACGAATTCATTTTTAGGGTTCCATTCCCAAAGGGTAAAAACGGGACCCTATTACTAAGACCCCGCTGTCCGTCTGTCTCCAGGCTGTATCTCATGAACTGTTATAGCTAGAAAGCAGAAATTTTCACAGATGATGTATTGAACAAAAAAAAAAACAGAATATAATTAATATTTGAGGGGGGCTCCCATACAACAAACCTGAATTTTTAGCCGTTTTTCGCGCGGCATTAATAACAGGTAACAGGTATTTAGATGCTTGAAATATTCACAGAATATTTAGTTGTAAATTCACTTCATTAACAAATAATAAAATTAAAATACATATTTAAAGGGGGCTCCATATACTAACTTAGACTAAGATTTAAACTAACCCATATCTATTGTACAGTCGCATTCTATAAATTGTAACTTAGTTAACAAAGGGCACAGACCCTGGAGTCTGAGGATCATTAATTTAAATTAAAAAAAAAAAAAAAGGGGGTACGGAACCCTTCATGCGCGAGTCCGACTCATACTGGGCCGATTTTATCATTTAGATGGATGTACAAAAGCTTTGTCCATCTTATTGAAGTTCGAGACATATTTCTTTGGGGTACCAGTCACTCTGGGGACTTCGTAACCTCAAGCTTCGAAAGGACGCACAAATTAGTGTGACGTTCCTCGATTGAGGATAATGGGGTGAAATAGGACAATGACGCTTTATCTCAATAGTGTATAGAGTAACTTTATCAAAATCATCATCATATCAGGAGGACAGTCACGGACATTGACGCTGAACATTGGCATATTTTATAGGTAGAATGACACCAGATGGAAACGATTTGCAACTAAAGCATTCCTGCGTTAGAAATAAAAAACCAAAAAGTTCTAACGATCACAAGTTTTTTTTGGAAAAGTAATACATTTTTGGTGGCTCTTGCAGCCAAACTAGGTGAATGGCACCCATTTTGGTATATATCTAATTGTTGGTAAACTTCCTATGCTGTGGCGGTAAATTCAAAATCACTGTCCGTTAACTTTTTGGTAAGTGTCTTTATTAACTACGAGTACCACTAAATACAAGATTGACATAATCTAAAACTACATAAACTACTACTACATAACCAGCAATTGGATCATCCACAGACCCTTGAAGGTCTAAAGATAATCCAAATGCCCAAGCCCACTGCCAATCAGCAGAGTGCCCATCATGCTGGCAGCATGGCCACAATAAATGGCGATGCTTATACGTTGAACGAAATAAACACCAGCATTTTGGTCTCGCGTCGCGTCCACCAGACGCTCAGAAAGAATTATTGGTCCAATTCTTAGTTGTCAATATCATTATCCATAAAATCTTTGGACAAATTTCGGTGTGAATACACAAAAGCTTTGTCCATCTTTGTCTTCCTTATTCAAAGGAGACTTATGTAAATACTTGCGGGACCTGTCACTCTGGGGACTTTGGAACCTCACGCCTCGAAAGGTCGAGCAAATTAGGGTGATGTTCTTCGCCACGGTTGAGGATAATGGGGTGAAATTAGGACCGTCAGGCTTTGTCTCAATAGTCTATAGAGTAACTTTAACAAAATCATCACTATATCAGCCTTACTATTTGTGTGAAAGGTGTGATGTGAAACATTCATAGAACATCACAGAAGCGTCTATGGAGCTTTGGTAACGGCACAAAAGACACGATTCACCCTGTCTTCGCTAACACTTGTGCTCGGAGAAATTCCACAATATTTTTACTTTTTTATTTTATTTCAGTTCACCAACATTGTGTACATAAATACATTGTAAAAAGAGTATACATAAAAAATAAGAGCTAAATGTCACAATAATTATAGGTGAAGACAACATGCATTAATATCGAGCAAAACATTGTAAAATAATCGGCCAAGTACGAGTCGGACTCGCGCACGGAGGGTTCCGTACTGTATGGGAGCCCCCCCTTAAATATGTATTTTATTTTAATTTTATTATTTATTATTGAAGGGAATATAAAACTAAATATTCTGTGAAAATTTCAAGCATCTACCTGGTACCATTATTAATATAGAGCGAAAAACGTCTAAAAATTCAGGTTTGTTGTATGGGAGCCCTTAAATATTTATTTTATTTTGTTTTTAGTATTTGTTGTTATAGCGGCAACCGAAGTACATCATCTGTGAAAATTTCATCTGCCTAGCTATCATGGTTCATGAGATACAGCCCGGTGACAGACGGACAGACAGACAGACGGACAGACGGACATCGCAGTCTTAGTAATAGGGTTAAATTTGGGTACCCAAAGGGAAAAACGGGACCCTATTACTTAACCTTAACCCTAAAAATAAGATAGTACTGAAAAAAAAAACAGTCAAAAATAAAACTAATTGGGTCAATATTTCACAAATAATCATCAATAATATAAAAAGACGCCACGATTTTTTCGCGTCTCCGCCAAAGCTCCAAACAACTGCTTTATTTATCTTCTATAATGTTACCCGTCCAAACTACCCTCCTAATTTCCCTCTACATAATGAAGTTTTCTTTACAAAAACAAACTAGTTTCACCCTAAGTTGTTTATCGAAGTTAAAGTTTAACCCGCCAAGGCAGCGCCTACAGCAAAGGTTAGGGCTTGACCTATAGATGCGAGATAACGCTATTCTAACTACCCCTGTACAACGGACTAGACAGTAGACAGAGGGGAAACTTGAGGATATCTGTTTGGGCCTACTTCTCTGATAGAGAGTCATTCTCGCGCAAAGTTGATCGAGTACAAGCGAAGATCTCGGTTTTAACACTTTTGTTACAAGCTTTTATTTCAATTGCAATGGATGTACCTCCTTGTATGTTTGTAGGTATGTAAGTTCGGGTGGAATCTTGCGAGTTAAATTTGACCAACTTCCCGGTTTCCAATTCAGCTGAAATTTTGCACGCATACGTAGGTATATCGCGTGATAATACAATAATATGGTACCATGGAGCTGATCTGATGATGGAGTCGGAAGGTGGCCACTTGGCCAGGGGAATTCCTGTACTAAACAAGATAGACTCGTCGTGTTTGGGCTCGTTTTACTTGTCTTGACTTGCACTCTGCTGCTACATGATATCCAGGATCTCAAAAGCTTGTATTTGAAAAGTTATATTTTTATAATCTATCTATTCTTATTCTTATCTGTCTACGTGTCGCATTTTTCTACGAACCTCGACGAAACTTGGTACACAAGTTCTGTATATTAAAAGATTTACTTCCGTTGGCGATTTAAAAAAATTGGAAATATTTTGTTGTCGCTCTTTTTATCAGTCGATTTCGATAATACTTTGCTAGATTGTTTAATATTTAAATCCTAACAAGATAGGATAGATAAAGAGGAAAATATGATGCAAAATATATTTTGGGATCATTCAATTGATTCTAACGAGGTGTGATGTAGTGTGACATACCATCCGCCATTGTAGGTGTATCTGTTTTGAATGTAACAAAAATCATAAAATACTTTCTACTTTCACTTGATTGTGATAAAAATTCATTGACAAATAATTGGTTATCTGTAAAGTTGTTTCACGGACGATAATTTTTCGTAATAACGTCATAAAAAACATTGTTGAATCAACAACTGAAACAAGCCCAACGCTAAGACCGATCGTGCTTCTCCATCGCCTGTTCCACGCTCGATTCAGAAGAAGTTATCACGTCAAAAAACAGTATTTTCTAAGCACACAAAAATGTACTTGTAATTTTTCTATGCAAACTAGGTACCTAGGCTGTATGATAAGTACCAGTCTTTGCCGATTTATGGCACCACTGCCGCAAAATTTATATGCCATCATGTAGCCTCATCTTTACAACGATAACTGTCAAATTTTTGACAGATTTATCGAGCCGTTTGTTTTTGACAGATGCTGAAAGTCATCAAGTCGTGATTATTTGCAAATATGGAGAAATAACAATATCGATCGCGCATCAACGCACCCGCTCACCGTCTGCAATCGCCACATCAAAACTGGCCGTATTACGGTACGAATTGCTACCTCACCCACCTTATTCACCAGATTTGGGTCCATGCAAATTTATTTTTATTTCCAAACTTAAAAAATTGGCCAATCGCGAGTCGGACTCGCGCACGAAGAGTTCCGTACCGTATGGGAGCCCCGTATGGGTTCCTCTTGCCGTTATTACGAGTAATAGTAAGCAAAAATTCTTAATAATCACGTTTATTGTATGGGAGCCCTCCTTAAATATTTATTTTTATCTGTTTTTAGTATGTGTTGTTATAGCGGCAACAGAAATACATCACCTGTGAAAATATCAGCTGCCTAGCTATCACGGTTCATGAGATACAGCCCGGTGACAGACAGACAGATGGACATTAAAGTCTTAGTAATAGGGTCCCGTTTTTACCCTTTGGGTACGGAACCCTAAAAAATGGCTTGGTGGAGCTCGTCAAACGAAAAAATTATCGCCAAAACAGAGTCCTATTTTGCGGAGTCCCAGTAATCTTATTTTTTGGGTGGCTTGAAGAAGTTAGAATATCCCTGGAGCTGAAAGGAGACTATAATGAAAAATAATAATAAAATAATAAAAGACATTTTCTTGTCTAACACGGATATTTATCATACAGCCCACGTATGTTAGTTATGTCTCTCTGCTTCCATAATTTCCTTTCATGGGCTATTTCAGGGTCAAACAGGGGTAAACTAGACTTAATGTGCAGGCAATAAGGCCCTTATTTTGTGTTAGTCGGGTAGTTTTATTTATTATATGGACAGGTTTATGGTAAGGGGTGGATGATATCAGCTCTTTTGCTTGTAAATATAGTATTCATTTTTGATGGATGATAAATGAAAATAATAGTTTTCTAACGTTTTAATTTCTAATTCCATCTTTGGTTGAAAAGTTGTTGAGTGGAGAATGCGTACCACTACGTAAGGTAAACAAATGACCAGTTTTGTGGTAGATTTAAACTGCTTCCTACCGGTGTTATTGGAGATCTAGGGGGGCCTATGTCCAGCAGTGGAAAAAAATGCAATTATAAATTGAGGTATAAACTATCCTATCTGTCAAGTTGGATCAAACTGCACATAGTGTACAAAATTTAGTTACAATCGCTTCTGTAGTTGAAGAGTTCATCGCGGACAAACAACGTAACACGAACACACTAAAACTATATAGTATAAAACAAAGTCTCTTCCCGGTGTCTGTTCCCGCGTATGCTTATATCTTTAAAACTCAACGGATTTTGATGCGGTTTATATTTAACAACTTCCCTGTCCCCATAGAACTCATTTTGACTATGGCCCACGTCCACTACGTACTTGAATCTCCACTACAGTAATCCGAAAAAAATTACGAAATTTTCTTTTATTAGTTTAAACATTAAGTTTTTTGCTATACGTCCACTTATGATTTAAAAAGATATCACATCACGTCCATGCCGAAAAATGTGCTTAAAGTTGTATTGAGAAATGAGTCACCCGTGACTCATGAACTTGTTCAAATACGTTCTTGTGAGTCACATATGACTCACTGGACAGGGAAGTTGTAGATATAATGATTCAAGAGGAAGGTTTATATGTATAATACACCTGTGCGAAGCCGGGGCGGGTCGCTAGTTTTATATAATAAAGATTTATCAACAATCTTAGAAATATAAGATTTCTGAAAGTACCTAACGTTTATAAACTTGGGCTCTAAAAAATTAAAATGTCTCTCAAAATAATTTTCACATTGAAAGGAATTAATATCCGACAGTCGGTGGACAAATCTCTATAAATTTAATTCACTGGAGTCTAATTGAGCGCTACTGATCGCGGCATGTCGCCAATTACGGAAACTAAGCACTTTTCGCCGATTAATGGCTTCTTTGTTGATTCACATATTTTAAGACGGAAGTAAATAAAAGTAACTAATACAAAATACGAGTACAATAAATATAATACAATCTATTTGATCTTAGACTTATATAATCTATAATTATTTTTCGCAAAAAATAGCACGACCGACTTCACCCGTGTACAGAATTCGCGAATATTTTGCACGGATCGATGTAACATTTTCCACATTATTGTTGATTTATCAAAAACAGCTCAGCCGATTTCGATAAAATTTAAATGTGACCAATTTCGAAGTATATTCTAACTAATAAAAAAAGAATTATTGAAATCAGACTACTAGGAAAAAAGTTATGCGTAGTTGTACATTAAAAAAAAGCGTCGAATTAAGTACCTCCTCCGGTGGTTCGTCGGTCAAAAACTACATAAACTACGACTACATAACAAGGAATTGGATCATCAAAAAACCCTTGAAGGTCTAAAGAAAATCCAAATGCTCAAGCTCACTGCCAGTTGGCAGCGTGCCCAGCATGCTGGCTGCATTGCCACGCTGAATGGCAATGCTTATACGTTGAGCCAAATATGATTGTAATAAGTCTTGTATTTAGTGGTAGTTTAAAGGCACTTGTCCTATTAAAAAAAATCTATCTAAAGCCCGTTCATTCATAATTAAATTAATTAAATCGGCCAAGTGCGAGTTTGACTCACGCACGAAGGGTTCCGTACCGTATGGAAGCCCTCTGATGTATTTTATTTTCATTATTTATCGTTGAAGGGAATATACAACTTAATATCCCGTGAATATTTCAAGAATCTTACTGTTGCCGTTATTAATATCAAGCAAAAAAATCATGTTTCTTGTATGGAAGCCCCACTTAATTTTTTAAGTGAAAATCTATTTAAATAATTATTCTGTAAATATTCTAAGCATCTACCGGTCACCGTTATTAATAATATCGAGCGAAAAACGCCTAAAAATTTAGGTTTGTTGTATGGGTGCCCTAAAAATATTTATTTTCTTCTGTTTTTAGTATATTCCATTTTATTTAAAGCGGCAACAGAAATACGTCATGACATGTGAAAATTTTATCGTTCTAGCTATTACGGTTCTTGAGATACAGACAGGATGGACTGCGGAGTCTTAGTAATAGGGTTCCGCTATTACCGTTTGGGTGCGGAGCCCTAAAAAGGTAAACAAATGCGTCACCACAATCGCATAGTTAACCTGTCAATATTTCACTTTTAGGCCGCAGGACATTGTTATTTTAGTATACCTATATATGAAAAAATAGCAATATAACAATTTATTACAACGGGGACATAATACATCGTTATTTCACTATTTAATAACGGTGATATTTATTTAATATTCCTTTAGTGTTCAGAGACTGAAGTGCATTGCTAAATTCTGAGATTTCGATGAGAAAATAGCAAAAACAGTTTTATTTACCATTAAATTTCAGAAAATTTGGATAAGTAAGAACTATAATTTGAACTCAATAAAGTACCTATTTATTTGTAATTATATTATACAAACATCACAGAAGATCTAGACTTTGCATTAGAGAATTCGCATTAACTCTAGATACTCTATAGATGCAAATTTTCGATCCCACTGCCAGTTATACTAAGCGCCACACAAATCGGCGGATCAGAAGATAGCCGCAGATGACAGATTCGCCAATTATTGACAATAGACATAATTTTATTTGCTACAGAAACCAAACACATACACATACAAAACAACCGCATAAAAATACATAAACAACTAACGTACACATGAATAGCATGTTATGCATCATGTCTCGCTTCTGCTACAAATCAGTCCCATCTCAGCACAATGCCGACCGTGACAGCCGACGCTGGTCTTCCGATGGGACCGACAGGTGACGTCACGAACGCGTCTGTCGCACAGCATGCGTACAAATAACATGAAGCATAAACCTTTTCAATATACACAGGTACAATACAATAGACACTCATATTGCGCATGTGTGCACAATTCCGACGCCGCGTGTCGTAGTGGTGAGCACGGGCGTAGGGAGCGCGCGGGAGGCATGAGGTCGGCGGGTGGATGTGCCCCGACGTCAGCGCATAACTTCCCATCCGCCAATTTTTGTGGCGCTTAGTATAGCAGTGTGCCCTGCCTGTTGTTTCGAAGTCCCCGCTTAGCGGTAATATAGTAATACTCTCTTTTTAACAGTCCGTCACTGAACATAAGCCTACCCAAAGGTGACCGGGCTAGATCTACCAAGCCGGCCCAAATGCAGATAAATTGTCTAGGTCCTATTAAATTATAATTTACAAAAAATGGAACTACTGACTTCCACCGTGTGCAGAATTCGAATAGTTTGCACGAACTGATGTGACATCCATGCACATTATTGTTGATTTATCAAAATGGCTCAGCCGATATCGATAAAATGAGACCACCTTGGAAGTATACCCTTTCGAAATAAACAATATTTTATAGTTTCACAGTGATTGACGAAAATATCGATGAACATACTTAGTAGACATGTTCGTCTGTGTGTATTTTTTTTATATACAGACGAATATAGATAGTAGGTACCTTCTCCTTTTTGGCAGTCGGTAATATAATAAAAGAAATAAGCCATGACAGTATCGAATTACTATTGATCAATGATCAATAGTAATTGTTAATTGGATGAAAAAAAAAAATGTTTATCGGATTGTTGACAAATCTCGCCAGAACGACAGCTATTTTATTTCTCGAACAAAAAAGGGCTGAATCACTTTCCTTCCTTTCAACTCAACCTTTGGCCAGCGCCCAACGGTTTCTGCTAGCATGGCTACTTAATATAATGTTAGATATACTACATAGGTTCTCAAAGTAAGCGAAAGGGCCCAATATCCACCAAAGCCGTTTGTGGTCCTACCAGATGTACTACTAGTAGGACCACGGGCAATAATTTATTTCCCGAAGTCCTACTAGAGTGTTTGGTTAGACCACGGGAGAAAAATTCGTACCCGTGGTCCCATTAAAATTGCAGTAACACATTTTCAAGGTTTTAAAACCATTTTGCCCGTAATTGATTTGAAGTCAAAGAAAATCAAATGTATTAACAAATATTAACACATACTTACCTTTTTTTTTAGTTTAAAAGTAACAGATGTCAAAGTGACGCAGTTGTCATAGCAACATCTGTCATGTTCTAAAATTCATACTAGTTGCATGGCATATTTTTAGGGTTCCGTATCCGTAGTAAAACGAGGTAACCTTATAACTTCGTTTTGTCCGTCCGTCCGTCCTATTGCATTATAGTGTCCCTTCCCCTTAATTTTTAAGTATGTAAGGTAGAATCTTCAAACTTTTTGAGTTTGTAGACCATATTGAAAACTATTTCTCTAAATCATTTTGAGCACTGTAGGATTATAACTTTTTGAGCTTTAAAAGAAAATTAAGCGATCATTTCATCTGCCTCAAAGACCATACATTGGCTTTTTATCACGTTACATTTTAAACCGTGACCAAGTAGCATATTCCTCACAGGTCTTACCAACCTTCTCAACCCACAAATTGATGCCCTCAGCAGCACAGTGTCATCTGCGTAGCTGAGATTATTGACACAGATTCCATCAAAGTGACATCCGAATGGTGATCGCTGAGCTCAGCAACCAGCAAAGGGTTAGTGCAGGCTGGTGAATTCACATACGTCATTTCTTCTATGAAAGTATGCAAGTGTGCATCCTCACGATGTTTTCCTAAAAAGTAAATCAAATTTTGTTGGTCCTAGAAATAAACATAATCTTAAAATGAGCGGTACTTAGGTCAAGATTGAGAAACTATGGTACACATATTTAAGCCTAAGCTGCCTATCATTGTGTGACCTTCCGATTCCCAACCTCTTAAGTCGAGATCGAGTGGGGTGCTCTTGAATAAATTCCAGTTTTCCTATACAGAATAGCTACTAAAGACTTTGGTTTCAAGACAAAGAACTTAGTGAAATGGGCAACATACAAAAAATATATCCTCTATCTAATTGATTTCGTCAAAATATTTGGAATAGCAGTATTTTGTCGCAAATTACGAGTAAATCTAAATATGGTTGATAAAATATACGTATGACTCAGAAATTATCTAACTTACGCGAGAACGAGGAAGGTTTATATGTATAATACACCTGAGCGAAGCCGGGGCGGGTCGCTAGTATACAAGTTAAAGATGTGAAGTTAGCTACAGTTGTTGTACTCGTGTCGCCTCGTGGAGAGCGTGGATGCACCATCAGAGGTAAAATAACTGTGAACGGACTGTAGCTAACTTCACGGCGGCCAAAAAGTTTGATTCAGCTTATATGTAGGATTCATAGACTAGCAGTAAGCTCGCAATAAGCCCAGGATCAGACGATCACAATCTATAAAGCAAACTGAAGGCTTAGTGGTGTAACAATGATCATTAACACCTAGTTGCTACGACTTAAGGAAATAGCGTTGTTAAACCAGGATTCCCTCAATCAATGCGGTGAAGCCGAGGCCTTAGAGGCTTTGCTGGTTTGAATATCAAATTAACAAGGTGAATTATTGAAAGAAAAAGCCTTAAGCTTGCTTTAGATTATAAAGAGAAGATATAAGGAAAGTTTGTTATTCCGCGATCAAAATACATTGGGAATTGATAAACCTGTTAGGTAAGCAATGGTCAGCACGGTCAGTATCAGGATGGGTGACCACGGTTAGGCTCTGGTTGCGTTAACCGTTTAGCCATGTCAGAGGCCTTCAAACGGCTTACAAGCTCTGACACCAGGGGTAACCACCCGGCCTATACAAACTTACGGTAGGTAAGGTAGGTAAGCGTTTTGATGGCGTTATATATGTAATTTTACTAACCCGTCACTGACGTAGGACAGACACAGGACGTACACTGGATCTCCTATGGATCCCCAATAAGTCCGATTGGAAGCAGTTTGCATCCATCATGATCCTGTAATCTTGTAATGGACATCTGTCCACTTCGTAGGTGGACATCCTACGCTACGCTTGCCGGTACGTGGTTCTCATTCGAGACCACGGCTTGGCGCTTGCATGAGTGAAAAAATATAGTTCTTCCTCATTTCAAGGGAGTTACAAGCAATAGCTGATGCCATCTTTGGGATGGCTCAGCTAAGTATCAGCTCGAGGCCTTGGAATCAGTGGACCTGCTTGTTATTCGGCTTATAGGTGATGAAAAGTTAGTTGCAAAAAAACTTCATCGCCTGGAGCATCGTCGTAGGGTTGCGAGTCTGTCCATATTCTATAGGATTCATTTCGACGAGTCTGCATCTGAGCAATACGACCTTATCCTACCATCCCCTTTTTACCCCAGGACAAGTAGAAAGACGCCACATTACCACCCCTACACTGCCGACTTTTCTTCGATACGTACGAAGCGGTTTGATTCAACATTTCTGATGCGTACCGCCAGGGAATGGAATCTTAAGCTTTTCAAGATCAGAGTGCACAGATATCTTCTAGGTCTGCGTGCTTCATCCTCGACCACAATGTCGCTTACTATCAGGCGAGTTGGTGGTCAAGAAAGGACTTATTCGAGATAAAAAAAATACAAATAATTATTTTAGGACGTCAATGTTGGAAGTTTAGTACTAAGAGTTGTATAGTATACAGGGTTATTTACTTTACCTATAGATACTACCTTATCCGAAAGGGGAAGATTAAAACCATCATTATCGACAGCTTTTTCTCTGAGGTCAAACCGGAATGCGAGAAAAAAAACAAGTGTTCCGTACAAAATTGCAACTCGGAATGGAGTAAATGTACAAGCTAATTTTTTTTCTTGAATACAGGGTTGACCCAATAAATAAAGCTATTCGAATTGATAGTCTGAACCACCTTATTTAGGTTTAGTACATCAGTTTTGGATAGCCCTGTATAACTTTACAGTCTAATGGCTGTATGAAGGCTACAAGGAAAGCTTTATTAAAAGGTTAAGAACAAACTCAACAGAACAAAGAAACAAAGAAAGTCGTGAAGAGGCAAATCAGTCAGCTTATTCAACAACGGCGGACAGTTAAACACAGAAACATCCGTTCAAAATACACTCAACAACTCATTTTAAGTAATTCCACTTCATAATATAAAAATCATAAAGACTAAATAATAGCCAGGCCCATTTTCTCTCTGAAATATCATTTTAAGAGCATACTCGGGCAGCTCTCATTAAAACCACGGAGATTATGGCTTTTCTTTTAATTTTCTGCTGCTGTAGGTTAGGATAGGGCAGATGGATAACTGAAGAATTATATACTTCATGCATCTATCTATTCGGCCTGATCTAGAGAATGCAAACACCGGTCACCGGACCCGGTATTCTAAGATGTTATTTATTTTATTTATTTCCAATTAGTACATAATTAGTCTAGTAGTAGCCGTTGTGGTCTAGTGGTTGTAACGCTGGCCTGTCATTCTCGAGGTCGTGGGTTCAATCCCGGTCCCGTACCAATGAGTTTCTTTGGAACTTAAGTACGGAATTTCACATCACTGGCTTTTCGGTGAAGGAAAACATCGTGAGGCAACCTGCATACGTCCGTAGAAGAAATTCGATAGCGTATCTGAATCCACCAACCCGCACTGAGCCAGCGTGGTGGATATGGCCCAATCACCCTTCGTGGGTAGGCCTACGTCCTGCAGTGGACTATTAAAAAGGCTGGTACAGTACAGTACATAATTAACAGCATAGACCAAATCATTACATACTATAATTTAGATGAGCAAGAATTCTATTATTAAAACTGCCCAAGCTATCACAAAAAATGTCCAGATCAGGTTGTTGAGATAAAATTAATGTTATGAATGAGCACAATGAATCGTGAAGTAGGTGCGTTATAGGCACGAGCGGTTATGACACGTTTAGTACTTTAAGCTGCATTATTAGTTTCTTATTTTAATACTATGTTTTCAAATAGACACTATAAGAAGTAAAGAGAAAGACCTGCTTGTTTAAACTTATAAAAATAAATAATTACTAATACTAATGTTACTTTTCCGTCCATAAGTAAAAGTAATCAATTTTGAGACTTGAGTGAGAGTTGGGACTGAATGTTGCGATAATTGTTCATAAGCCAGATTGAAATAAATGTTAACCTTGAATCATTTTTCCATTCATAAATAGATTAATTCATAAAATTCTTTAAAAGTTTCATCGCTAAGACACAACCCGGCCGGGCCCGGCGAACCCGGCGGGTTGGCGGCGAATGCAACCGGGCCCGGCCGGGTTGAGAAACATACAGGGTTGCAATCTCTAGCCTGATCCACCCACTATTGGCCGAAATAGATTTTCTTTCTTTCTCGCCTCTCTTTCCGGTCCTGCGCAAGCCTCTTCAATTGCCTTTCAACATGGTTTCATGACCTCATCTGACCATGACTCCAAAGAGAGTACAAATGCAGGCCACCGAAGTTGTTGCAGCTGGGCTGATTAATTACCTCGAAATATAACTTAGGGAATCTAAAACACAAAGATTGGGCTTTATTCGAGTTCGTTGATTCTTAGTTCAGGTTTTGGGTAGTTTACTTAAACTTTAGCATATCCGCGTGTGGCTACATGCACATTTTGGTTAGTTCTTCCTCGTTTCCGCCAGAGGCGATTTACAAAAATGTATAGAGCCACACGGAAACAGCTGTAGTTTCAAAATACGTGTAACCCTGGACTAACTCCTCAGTTAGCAACATTTAAACAGGCAACTCGCGTCGTGCGCGTGGAAGGGCGCACACATCTAACACACACTTTTGAAGTTGGTTAAAACCAGCGCGCGCGCGTCGATCTCTAACAGAAGGGATTTTTGAAAGTAGACTGGCTTCAAGCCGCTTCCAACAGGGTTAATTCAAATTCAGGAGGGAGGCCTATGTCCAGCGGTGGACCTCCTACGGCTCATGTATGGATGGGAATCCGTATAACCCGACTGGACCCCGGAGCAGTTTAGTAACTTGTAAAAATATCCCCCCCTACTGAAAAAAGGAGTACCTGAGAAAACTTCAGTACATAGGTACTAAAAACGGCAGTACTCGAATTTTATTTGACCTTTCTCCTTCAAATAATCTGCACCATGACTTGTCCCGCGCTTTAATTCTTCGGCGGTTTCGAAAAGAATTACGAAACTGAAGTTTTCTCGAGGGTTGTTCTTGGATTTTTGCTTTGAATTTGAAAATACCTCAAGATCTTCACTTTGTAAGGAGACGTGGAGTGCTGTTTACGTACAGGTCGTTGCTTTATGTTGACCTTTATGTCTGGAAAATTATTAAAGTAATAAATAACTATGACTACGAATAACTAGGGTAATTTCTATTCAAGTTTTTTTCAAGTTACATTTGGGGTAGGTAGTAATTTGTGACATTTAGAGTACTACTCTTGTAGAAATCCTTTTGCTTTGCAAGCTCTATGATTAAACAGATGAGTACAGACTAGAAAGACGCCTCATTACCACCCCTATTCCTTCGATTTTCCTTCGATACGTACGAAGCGGTTTGACTCAACATTTTTGATTCGTAACGCCAGGGAATGTAACAGTCTTCCTGTTTTCCTGTTTCCTAAGAAGTATAATGTAAAGTTTTTCAAGAACAGAGTGAATAGGCGTCTACAACGTCTGCGTGTTTCATCTTCGACCACAACGTCGCTTACCATCAGGCGATTTGGTAGTCAAGCGCGGACTCATTCGCGATAAAAAAGCAGACTGTGCTTTATATGGGTTGCTTGGAAGAAATCGCTTCAAGCGATAAGACCGCCTAGTGTTACGCTAGCTTAATAGTTTTACTTTTCTATTATTTTTCTTTTTATATTTGTGTCGTACAATAAACAGTTATTTATTTTTATGTATAATTAGATGCTTCGAGTAAGTACCAGCTATTTTACTGAGGTTACCATTGCTTTAATATTGTATTGTACTAAGTTTACGATTGATGACGCAATGACTTTATCGCATAATGTCAAAACATCACATGATCTTGCGATGTTGTCAATATTTTTAAATCATTTTATTTTATATACTTCACGACCTGATTCCTTCATCTCTTTTTCACAACAGAACAAGCCGGAAGTCACATAAATATCATCCCTACATAGTCGACGTACCACCTGCTCGTACTAAGCGATTCGCTTCTTCCTTCATAATGCGGACCGCCAGGGATTGGAATGCTCTGCTTCCGTCATTGTTTGCTGACAATTACGATTCGGATATTTTCAAGTCTAAGAGTGAATAGGTATCTTGTAGGTCTACAAACTCCATCTTCGGCTACAACTTCGCTTACCATCAGGCGAGTTGGTGGCCAAATGCAACCCAATTCTACATTTTAAAATGTAGATTTACGTTTGGCTACATAAAGTAGAATGTGTTAAGTGTTAAGTAGATAATATGTGGTCAAAGGTGTAGCACGCTTACCTAAAAGATACCTTTTTACCCTTTTTAACCCCCGACGCAAAAGAGGGGTGTTATAAGTTTGACGTGTCTGTTTGTCTGTCTGTCTGTCTGTGGCATCATAGCGCCCGAACCACTGAACCGATTTCAGTTTAGTTTTTTTTTGGATGAAAGGAGACTTAGTCGAGAGTGTTCTTAGCTATGTTTTATAAAAATCGATTGAGCCGTTTAAGAGTTATGGTGGGTTAAAGTGGGGATGGAAGAACCAAAATTCTACAAATGTTAGGTAGGTTTTTTAAATTTTAAATTTAAGTTTTATTATCCCAGATTTAAAAACATTTGAAGTTGACTTGACATGTTAAAATTCAGCGAAAAGACAGACTCAGGCAAACTCAGAAATGTTCAAAATCTGAAAGAAACAGAAACCTGTCTACAAAATATCTCTTTTTAAGCCAAGAGTTAACACAAAGATCGATCGACACCACGTGAGGAAAGGTCCTCCTTTGTTCACTGGTGGTTTCCCGCCGTAAATTGTGTGTAGTTGGCCGTAAATTATTCAACTCGTATCCATTATTACGGCGGCGGCCACTGCTGCGTACTTAGGGTTCAAATAGTTTGGTCTGGCTTAGGAAGTTAGAATAGAGGTTATTTTCTCTCTATTTCAATGAAATACGAATTTAAGTTTTAACCTTAACTATCTAAGTTTTGTTTTACTTTTACTGTCTAAACTAACAAGCTAACCGTGCCACTCTTTAATTTGAGACATTAAAGAGTGGCAGGCTATCTTGTTATGGGCATATAATGAGAAGGGAGGATAGTCATGTAACAAAAAGAACTCTCAATATTAAATTCCATACATATTTTTTATCGCGAATAAGTCCGCGATTGACCACCAAGTCTCCCGATGGTAAGCGACTTTGTGGTCGAAGATGAAGCACGGAGACCTAGAAGATACCTATTCACTCTGGCCTTGAAAAGCTTTAGATTATATCTCTTAGGAAACAGGAAAGCAGGAAGACTGTTCCATTCCCTGGCGGTACGAATCAGAAATGTTGAGTCAAACCGCTTCGTACGTAACTATCGAAGGAAAATCGACAGTGTAGGGGTGGTAATGTTGCGTCTTCCTACTTGTCATGTAGTAAAAAGGGGATGATAGGAAAAAGTCGTGCAGCTCAGAGCAACACTCTCCGAAATTAATCCTATGAAAAATGGACAGACTCCAGAATTCCGAAGAACTCATTGGTACGGGACCGGGATTTAAACCCACGACCTCGCGATTGTAAGGCAGGTGTCACTACCACTAGACCACCACGACTATATGATGATGACCTCGAGGATGACGGTGTTGAAAAGCTTCTGAAGGAAGCTTCATAACTGGTTTACCACACGCTTTCAGAAGCTCCTCTGAAAGCGTGTGGTAAACCGGTTGTGGTAAGATTATGAATTTCTGTTGGCGTTATAACAACAAATACTAAAAACAAAATAAAATAAATAATTAATGGGGTCTCCCATACAACAAACCTGATTTATTAGACGTTTTTCGCTCGATATTAATAACGGTAACAGGTAGTAGCTTGAAATATTCACAAAATATTTAATTGTATGTTTACTTCAATAATTAATTATTAAAAATAAATATTTAAGAGGGGCTCCAATACCGTATGGAACTCTTCGTGCGCGAGTTTGACTCGCACTTGGCCGATTATTAAATAAATACATCGATTTTGAATTGCTTTTTTCAGTCCGCTGGCAATTTTTTAGATTGAAAGTTAAAGCAAATCAGTAACTAAATTTTCCCAAAACAGAGGAAAATCAGATTATAATATGCTTTCCCAATGCAATATGAAATCTTAATGAACTCAGTGAATGAGTGAAATTTTAATCATAACAATACAACGAAGCCTTTTAAAACGTCAATTGCATTTTATTTTCTTTGTGACTTTATCTTTACGAAGCACTCTGGCCCGAATTAAAAGTCATCAAATGAATCGAACGGAACCGAGTCGGAAGTTTATTCGATCGATTTTAATCGAGTTGAATCGGATGTTTGTGCGATCGATTTTAATTGGCCACGTTCAGTAGAGTTCAGTACTAATAACAGGGTTTAAGCTCATGGCACTCCCGGCGCAGTTATTGCTAATTGAGCTTTTTAGGGTTCCGTACCCAAAGGGAAAAACGGGACCCTATTACTAAGACTTCGATGTCCGTCTGTCTGTCTGTCTGTCGGTCACCGGGCTGTATCTCATGAACCATGATAGCTAGGCAGCTGAACTTTTCACAGATGATGTATTTCTGTTGCCGCTATAACAACAAATACTAAAAATAAAATAAAATAAATATTTAAGGGGGGCTCCCATACAACAAACCTGATTTTTTAGACGTTTTTCGATCTATGTTAATAATGGTAACAGGTACATGCTTGAAATTTTCACAGAATATTTATTTTTATATTCACTTTAAAAATAAAATTAAAATAAAATAAATATTTAAGGGGGGCTCCCATACAGTTCGGAACCCTCCGTGCGCGAGTCCAACTCGTACTTGGCCGATTATTACAATCGGCCAAGTACGAGTACGCCCGTCTAAAATTCAGGTTTGTTGTATGGGAGCCCCCCTTAAATATTTATTTTATTTTGTTTTTAGTATTTGTTGTTTTAGCGGCAACCGAAATACATCATCTGTGATAATTTCAGCTGCCTAGCTATCATGGTTCACGAGATACAGCCCGGTGACAGACGGACAGACAGACAGACGGACAGACGGACATCGAAGTCTTAGTAATAGGGTCCCGTTTTTCCCTTTGGGTACATAACCATAAAAATTATAACGTCCTTGGGATGCTACGATTGACCATTTAAGTACACGTTCAGTCGCCTTTCGAAATGGGTCTAGACTCTAGATCGCAGCTGCGCCCGCACCTTCCCCGCAGCTGTCTGGAATCGATTATTACAATCGGCCAAGTACGAGTTGGACTCGCGCACGGAGGGTTCCGTACTGTATGGGAGCCCCCTTTAAATATTTATTTTATTTTAATTTTATTATCAAAGTGAATATAAAACTAAATATTCTGTGAAAATTTCAAGCATACCTGTTACCATTATTAACATAGATCGAAAAACGAAACGACTTAAACCCTTGACTTACTCTTTGTACAGTAAAATAAAATAAAAACATGTGTTTAGTTAACAAAGGGCACAGACCCTGGAGTCTGTGGTTGCAAAATTTTCGAATAAAAAAAAAAAAAAAAAAAAAAAACCCTTGACTTTGTGACGAGTTTTTAACCGACTTCCAAAAATGAGGAGGTTCTAGGTCTGTATGTATTTTTTTGTGTATGTTCATCGATATTTTTTGCCTATTCTAAACCGAATCATAAAAAATATGTTTTAGTCCCTCCTTACGAATTTCCGATCAGCTTGCGTGTCCTCACGCGAGTTTAACATTTTATACGCATCCCAAAAAGTGCACAAAGCTGCAAAATAAATATTTCTTCCAAAAAAATGATTAACAAAATCGGTTCATAATTGGCATAGAAATCGCGTAACATACATACAAAAAGAAATAGTCGAATTGAGAACCTACTTTATTGACTTTATTGGAGACGCTTAAAAATGTGCTCATATTTTTCAAAACGAAACGGCTTTATTAGTGCTAGGTATATGAACAGATGCCGCGGAGGAGTGCGGAAGCGTGCCCGTAGCCCCGACACCAGGCGCAGTGGTGGAATACCCAGGAGTTTTGGTGGGTCAATGGTGGGTATACTGTCCAGTCAGCGGGACTCCCACATAACCACCCGCCTGCCCTAGAGTGGTATCCTTAAAGAATTTCAACTGGAAATAATTATTTTTCGCATAAAATGGCAAAACCGCCTTTTTTGTGTACGAAATTCGATTATTTCGATCGAATTGTTTACATACGTTATTATTGTTGGTTTTTTAAAAATGGCTCAGCCGATTTCTGTTAAATTTAAATGGAACCACCTCGGGAGTATACCCATTCGAACGAAAAAAAAAATTTCGATTTGGTTCACATTTGGCGCAATTATTAATGAACAAATGTACACAAAAACATGCAGACGAACATCGAACCTCCTCCTTTTTGGAAGTCAGTTAAAAAAAAGGCATATGAACAAATGTTTTCTCATACCTACTAGACTACAAATCCTGGATTGAAGTAGAATTTTTTCGCTGTTTACGCGGATTAGATCTTGTTATTTCAATGTCAAGGACAGACGGGCGAACGGAACTCGTGTATTGTAAAATGAAGATATGTTTTGTTAACCCCCGACGAAAAAGAGGGGTGTTATAAGTTTGACGTGTCTGTTTGTCTGTCTGTCTGTCTGTGGCATCATAGCGCCCGAACCACTGAACCGATTTCAGTTTAGTTTTTTTTGGATGAAAGGAGGCTTAATCGAGAGTGTTCTTAGCTATGTTTTATAAAAATCGATTGAGCCGTTTGAGAGTTATGGTGGGTTAAAGTGGGGATGGAAGAACCAGAATTCTACAAATGTGCCCAAAATGGTTGTCAATTGAAAGTTTGTTGTCAAATATTTTTGTGTCGGGGGTTTTTTAAATTTTTAATTTATTTGTACCTACTTAGTAATGTGCTAAATAAGGAATAATGGGCCAAGTAAGTGTAGGATTCGCAAGGTTCCGTACTGTATGGGAACCCCCCTTAAATATTTATTATATTTTAATTTGATTATTTATCATTGACTTGTACATACAATTAAACATTCTGGAAATATTTCAAGCATCTACTTACCTGTTACCGTTATTAATATCGAGCGAAAAAACAATTAAAAATTCAGGTTTGTTAGATGGGAGCCCCCTTAATTATTGATTTTATTATGTCTTTAGTCTTTGTTGTTATAGCGGCAACAGCAATACATCATCTGTGAAAATTTCAGCTTTCTAGCTATAACGGTTCATGAGATACAGCCTGGAGACAGACAGACGGACAGACGGACAGCGGAGTCTTAGTAATAGGGTCCCGTTATTACCCTTTGGGTACGGAACCCTAAAAATGCAGGTCATTTAATTTCATACAAAATTGTATCATTGTTTTTTTTGAAGGGATACTTCTTTATCGGCGTTGTGCACTTTTTGTGATGGGTAAAAAATGTTAAATCCGCGTCAGGACACGTGACCTGATGAAAAATTCGTAAGACGGAGAGAGCAAGTTTCCACTTCTGTCGGCACTCCCGGAGTGCAACAGGTTGTTTTTTTTTCCAAAAATTTAGCACATTACCTCCTTTGATTCTATAGGACTCAATCAAAGGCCTTATTTACATAAATAAATACTAGCTTATATCGGCTGCTTCGTCAGCTTAATATTAGAAAGAGGTTTTTCCGGAATAAAAAAATGACATTCTGCAACTTTTAACTACTTGTACCAATTTATGCGAAAAATCAACTGGATACTTCGCTCCGTTCTTAGAATAGAATATAATGGAATAAATTTTATTGTAAAAACTGTGTACAGAGATGGTAAAGTATACATAATAAGTTGGAAACAACAGTTTTGTTTGGATCAAACATACAATAATTTATATATTACTTAACTATTAAATGATAATATATTAATAGTTAAATAACTTACATGGTAAAAGGACAAGTCGATAGATTTAAACAATTCAATAGTAATAATCATTACTTTATTGTACATGTATATCAAAATATTCTTTCATATTGTAAAATACCTTACTAATGAGCCAGTCTTTTAAGCTTGCGTGAAAAAACAACAAACAAACGAACAAACATTACTTCGGACGTTATTAATCAATAAATAACTTGTATTAAAAGTAGACCATTTCTAGGCTAATGTGAAAAGCTGAAAGCTGATTTTGAATTTATGTGTAGAGATTACTATGTCTGTACATAGGCACTATCTCGATCTTTTAACCGACTTCCAAAAAAGGGAGGTACTATATTCGTCTGTATTTTTTTTTTATATATATGGATAATTTCACCAATTGTGAACCGATTAAAAATATATTTTATTTCGAAAAGTTATGCTCTCGAATTCTATAAAATTCTACCGATATCGATAAAATTTAAATGTGGCGCCATTTAGATATCGGCTGAGCCGTTTTTGAAAAATCAACATTAATTTAAATATTAATTAATAGGATGACACTTCGATTCTTGTGAACTATTCAAATTCTGTAAACGGTGGAAGTCGGTGATGCCATTTTTGGAGTAAAATGATTATTTTTCGAAAGAATAGTAAAGTGCTAAGCATGGCACGCACTGGCGAAGGTTGATTCGACCACATTCACTATAACCCACTCTTTTTGTGGTAGTTTGACATATATACGTACGTAATTGATGGGACGGTAAAGATATCTAACAGTATTCTGCCTTCATACAAACGGTCGGAACGCGAATCATATCTACACGCGTCGGAGTTCGGTATTCTCTCGGTATGCTAGTCAATCGCGGCGCGCCGTAGTCATGAATGTACGTGTGGATTTGTAACTAGTAAACGTGCGGTTAACGTTTTTAGGTTTCATCATTTCACTACGGAACCCTAAAAACATCAAAACACAATATGTATTTTTAATGAACGCTTCCTTTTTCTTTCACAGCGAATTTCTTTTTTGTAATAACGGGGTTATTCCTTATCAATTGGCATCCTTTTAGGGGCTTATTCTGTACAACTAAAAAGTCAAAACTCAAAAAAATATTGGTGTTCCATAGTAAAATATCGTTTACCCGCAACAAAATGTTTGGAACCGCTGATTTTTTTGAGTTTTGACAAAAGGATCCTAAAAGGATGCTTATTGATTAGAAATAACCCTATACAGTAATTTTACATCATAATAGATAGAAATTAGAAAGAAACAAAAGAAAAAAAGTAGGTAAAGAATAAGTAGTAGAAATTAAAATACTGAAGGCGGGCAGCCCTAGCGCGCGATACGTTCTGCGTGGCCACGTGGCGCTGTAGGTATAAATTTCAAGGACAGAGCCGCGTCACAATACTGTTAGATATCATAACCGTGTCGTTAGCTTATCGTTGTCTACGTACGTAGGCACTATGCAGGTTGCAAGTTGCAAACCATATCACACTCACACACACACACACTCACGTGACGCTGCAAACCTTGGCTCTCATGAGATCTCGTGTATTGCAGTGTCACATACACACACACACACAATCCCACCCACCCACTTACACGCACAGCTTCGCAGTAATGATTATGATGATGATGGTAGATAACTTTAATACTAACAGAATTTATTGACTTAATATAATGTCATTTCGTTTAAAAAAAAAACCAATGTTTTCAACCTACTATTTGATATTGATACATAATTTTGTTATATTTCTTTTTTGTTTGTTTATTTAAAATGTCTAAAATTCATTTGTTTTTTTTTGTCTTTTCTCAAAGTTGTCAAAATGTATAATAATTTCAAAAATATATATTTAGTCCAGGAAAGCGCAAATTCTGCTCTTGGTAATCAATTTGAAAAGGGCCACCAAGAGACCGGCCTAGCCGAGTTTGGGGCCCGCTGTTAATCCAACTAGTTTTATTTAAATTCTCACGTTAATCATGTTCTGCAAACAATCTGTAACAAATTCATTGCTTTGTAAATAAATGTTTTCTTTCTTTTTCTTCCTTTATATTTTTCTACACCGAAAACCAGTGGGTTATTATCTTAGTACGCTTCTACCATAACTTACCTACCATAAATTTCACCGATATGAACCTGTCCTTACCAGGTGATGACACCGCGTAGTTTTAATTGGATTTCACGTATTATTGATTGCCACATGGGCTGTGGTTAACGACGGGTTAACGTGTTTATTTTTGTGTGAACCAGCCCTTACAATGTGAACAGAAAATCGGACGTTGCGTTGACGGAAGTAGAGCTTCAAATCCTTCGAAGTTGCCAAACTGGAGCAAAAACAGAAAACAAACAACATAATTGGGTGTTTATTGATATTGTTATTTGATAAAAATAATTTTTATTTATGATTGGCGCGTAGACTTAGTGCGTAGATGTTTTCCTTTTGACGTGACAACGTCTTATAAATTGGTTTGCCGGGTGACACTTCAATAAACTGCGTTACGCTCCGCTCACACTTTTCTCGAACTACCCCCTACTTAAGATTTAATCAGTTATTGTCAATAATAATTACTAACACCTAAGTAGCCTAAGTAAGTTATGGAACAAATAAAATTATTATTTATTTTATTTATTATTATGATGTAACTTTTAAAAGGCGACTTTAGCCTGCAATACGAATTATTATTATTAAGATAAATTGTTATTTATTCACTCCGTTTTGACGTGACAACGTCTTATAAATTGGTTTGCCGGGTGACACTTCAAGAAACTGCGTTACGCTCCGCTCACACTTCATGCGCTCACAATGAGAGCGAGTGAGAGGCACGTAAGTGCCTCTCACTCGCTCTCATTCGTCTCATTCGTCTCAAAGTCGTTTTCACGTAAAACTTTCGCCCGTATACCGACTTTACAGACAACAGTTTTTTTTTTACCCGACGTAATAGTTTGAAGAGGTTTACAAGTTAATGCGTAGGCATTATATATTTTTTAATGTATTATCACGTATAACTTTTGACGGCGTAGTTTTATTCTCTTTTTTTTATTAAAAGAGGTAAAGGATACCCTGAAAAAGGTCCCAAAATTAAAATCATTTAGTCAAACTACGCTACGAGCGCTACAAACGTACGCACGTACGTTTAGTACGTGTAATGAGCGTAGCACTGTAGTAACACTTTTCTTACACAGTAACTTTGATCACATCCACATATATATGTATGTCACTACAGATCTTCTCTTATTCGATCTCGCGGAGAGCCTACACGTAGTATTATTATATATTCTTTGCCTACACATGGCCCTCTCTGTAGTTTGTCACGCTTTACTGTACTATACCAGCCTTTTTAATAGTCCACTGCATGACGTAGGCCTACCCACGAAGGGTGATTGGGCCATATCCACCACGCTTGCCCAGTGCGGGTTGGTGGATTCACATACGCCATCGAATTTCTTCTACGGACGTATGCAGGTTGCCTCACGATGTTTTCCTTCACCGAAAAGCCAGTGGTGTGAAATTCCGTACATAAATTCTAAGGAATTCATTGGTACCTACGGGACCGGGGTTTGAACCCACGATTGTAAGGCGGGTGTCATTACCACTATACCACCAGGCTTTTAAGCTTAAATAGCCAACAGCCTAACTAATAAGTTTTTTAGAGACTGTTCGTGCACTAAACTGATTTTACACCACATCTAAAACACCAACACTATCTAACGATGTTATCATATCTTATCAACAAGCGAAAGCTCCTGAATTTAGCGAGATAACGCTTATCACACGATATATTGACACATCACCTTTCTAAACAACTGTTAATCCTGTAGACATAAGCAAAACGTGGTTTTCAGACAACGTATAGGTAAAAAATGTGCCTAATGATGTCTCAATAAAATATAATCGGTTTTAAAGTTTTATAAAAGCTTGATTGGCTAATAAACTAGTGCCATGGCTTTTCTAAATACCATCTAGTAACGCAGACATATTTTCAATCGATTAAGTGACTGTTTTGTATTGAAACGCTGATGATATTATTAGTCTCGTATTATTCCATTCATTTATTTAAACATTTTAGATTAAATTTTTACAATATTTTTATAAAAAAACTAATATTCACAAAAACATTACAAAAACTTAGTCTCGTTATTATTAGAAAATCAAGAAAATATGTCAACTTTGCGTCTTACGACAGGTAGAGCGTCCACCTGCTTATTGGGTCAATGATATCTTAAAAATCTTGGATCCAAGGTGTACAATTTTGACACAGGACCGGGATAAGCTTTGGCAAATTTTAATAATTGAAGGCTTCGAGAAAAGTATTGTACGGTGTTATTGCCCGACTTGGCGGGGGCACTACCGTGCCCCCAGACACGGAAATGCAGATCAACGAAGCGCAAAATGGCATATCAAGCTTTTGACTTGCTTAGGATATGATTTCTAAAAAAAATCCAACTTACGACACTGGCAAACTATGACTCGTTTAGGATATGGACAAACAAGTATTCGACGTCTGTCTGCGTCATCGATATAGTGGTTCTCTCAGCTGTGTTTTTTTTTACATATAACTGTTGGCCACATAGGAATCTACACCTTACTGGGCATGGGGGAGCGCAGAAGGCGGCTGAGCCCTAAGATTAGGTTATTGAAGAGAATCTAACTGATCTTCTGATAGATTCAGAGAGTGGATCAAGCTAATATATGCAATGACTGTACCTCAGAGGTATACAATAGTAACTCCACTTTTTTTGAAATTACTTTTAATACAGTTTTAGAATCGCAAGAACCAGTTCTACATAGTAGTATAAAGCATTAAGTCCTACGGCGCCTGCGAAAACAAATACCCGATAGTATATCACATTAAATCCACATATAACTATAAGGTACAGGACCTCAAATGATGTTAAGATTATTTACCTCTAAACACAGCGCGAACTTAATGTTGTTCATTGGATGGGCTGATGGACATAATGTTCTTTGCCTCTGAACGAAACGCGACGTCACCTGCGTACGAGTAGTACGTCGCCACTACTGTGCGTTAGCGTTTAAACACTAAAATATTGCTTAAAATTGTAAAAACCTCATGTTTTGTCGTGGAAAGTTACTGTGTGATTTAGTATATGCCGGACAATATGACACTACTATTGAAGATGGTAAGTACTATTAAAATTATAACTTTTTATCGAAACATCATAGCGAGAACGAATTGAGAGGTAAACAATAGTATCTCCTGTCCATTTCTTATGGCATTGATCTTTATTTCTGTGGATGAAGGTACTTTTTTCAATGACAAAAATAATTATAGTAAAAACTTTGGTAAATGATAAAAATTTGGCACGTGAGCGGAACATAGTTGCTTGCTTGTCAACTAGGCTGACTGGCTAGCCCTATGGTCAGAATTTTAGACCCTTTGAAGGCTTACTTGGCCGGTTCTAGGATAAGAATTCCACGTATTTGGTACGTATTTTCTTGTTTTAAGTTTTATAATAATACCTGTATTATTATATTATAGGGACCCAGAGTGGGCAAAAAATCCTTGAAAAATCGCTCCAGAGTGGCCAAGATCTTGATGAAGTTTCGATAATTCAACCTGAAGAAACATTTGCCGTCTACAATGCTACTTATGATGAAGATGATGCACAACCATCAACCTCCGCTCTGCTTACTGACATTTCAAATAATATTGTACCATCTACAAGCTTTCACCAAAAAGGTAAAGAGAATTTTATGAGCTCTGAGGAAGATTTCTCACCATCGGATGAAGATTATATTCCAGATACTGACGAAGACGCCACAGATTGTGAACTTCTTGATAGAAGACCGATAACTATACCAGAAACAAGCAATTCGTCTCTCGATGACCCAGAAAACATGAGGGAAATCCGGTCAACCCAATTACTGAACACTACCACCCTGGACATCCAACCAGAATCGTCTCCTCCTATTTCAATAAAATCAAGCAGTCGTAAAAGAATTTTGAATAAATCTAGTTGGAAATGCAATATAAGAAAACAAAGCGTAATCACAGGAAAAACATATACGTCTAAAAAAGGGAAAGTTGTTCCAGAAAAGAAGATGAAACCAGTATGCGCTTGTAGGTTGAAATGTAGTGAGCGAATAAACGAAGATGCTAGAAAAAATATTTATGAGACATTTTACGCCAAAGAGATGACATGGGATTTGAAAAGGCAGTTTATTATATCTAGAGTTTCACAAGTTAACACTGCTAGATCTAGATCTCGTGATCCTGACCAACACCAGAAAAGAGCGTACACGTTAAATTACACATTTTTGGTTGATGAAAAACTTGTAAAAGTATGCAAAACGTTCTTTTTGAATACCTTGGTCATATCGGAAACTGTAGTAAGAAATGCTGTGAAAAAAGCTACAGATGGATTTGTTCAAACAGACAGACGAGGAAGACATCCACCACCTAATAAAACAGCAGAAATGATTAAAGAAACTGTTCGAAAACACATCAACAAGGTGCCGAAATATGTCAGCCATTACAGTCGAAACAGAACTAAAAAACTGTATCTTGGAAGCCACCTAAATATTGACAAACTATACTCCTTGTATGTAGAGTTTTGCACTGAAGAGAATTTGCCAAAGGAGAACATAGCTAAACCGTGGCTCTATAGGTTTATTTTTAATACGGAGTTTAACCTAGGTTTCAATCCTCCAGCCAATGACACTTGTGACGATTGCGATGCGTTTGTCATCAAGTGCAAAAATGTAACAGATGAAGCTGAAAAGAATAACATTAAAGCTCAACACGATAAACATCTTCAGGAAAGCAATCTGCGCTACAACTTGAAAGGATTTGACAAAATCGCAGCGATAGAAAGCCATGGTACCAAGAAGATGCTAACGGTAGACCTCCAAAAATGTTTACCTACACCCTATTTGACTAATGGTCAAAGTTTCTATCACAGAAAGTTGTGGACTTTTAATTTCACAATTATGGACTCAGGGCCGAAACAAAGCTGGTGTTTTATGTGGGATGAGACCGTGGCAGGTCGAGGCGGCAATGAAATGGCTTCAGGAATAGTCAAGTTTTTCGAGCAGCTTGACGACAGTACCTTAAAAGAAGTAACCGTTTGGAGTGACAACTGTGCAGGGCAGAACAAGAATGTCTACTTGATGATGGCTTACTTGTGGATATTGTCTCAAAAAGAACACTTGCAAATAATAAACCACAAGTGTTAGCGACGCGCTCATTGTTATTTAAGTTTTATTGTAAAATGTCATGTTATAGTTTCGTTTTAATTTCCCGCCACGATGGTAGGCCGTGCTGTCAGCGCGGTCGACTATAATTGTAAAACGTCAATGTCAAAAGTCTTCCATTTCGCAAGAAAACCGAGCGGGTGCGTCGACACGCACTGCGCCATATATTTTCTAAATTAACGGTCTAAAAGTGTTATAAATCTGTGTTTCTGTAAATTAAACAGTTGTTAAAAGTGCTAGTGTGTTTTTCTCATAAGGATCACGTCCAATAGTGACCACAACACCTACAAATTGGTCCTATCAAACCGGATCATGTTCCACACGCCAAGATCAAAAATGGCCGGCTCAGAATCAAGTGGTTTACGACGTGAACGCGATCTCGATAAAATGGCTGAAAAAGTATTGCAAGAAACATCCACTAGTGAAAAACCTGAATCCAAGACGCCGGCGCCGACAGCTTCGAGTATAAAAAGCGAGATCAGTATGACACGAAGGTCAAAAGGTCATGCTCACACCGCGTCATCATCCGCTAAAGCACGCCGCGCACAACTCGTTTTAGAAGCCACTAAAAAGAAAGCACAGATCCAGATGGAGCTTATAGACCGGCAACTGGAAGTGGATTTAGCCGACCTGGAAGAACATTCGAGATACAGTCCACCAAACGATGAAGAAAAGCACGAAGTCGAGCAATGGCTCGAGAAAAGTCGCCACGAAGTGCAGTCCGCCCCCGATGATGGCATTTTTACGGACGGACCGCAACCGGCAATGGCCAAGGCGACATATACCGTTGCTCCTTCAGCACCTACAGCGCCCCATCTGCCTACGTCACAGTCTCCGGCGCCACCGATAGTTCAACTTGGCGTCACCGAGACTGTTCAGATGCTCGCGAACGCGCTGAAGGACATAGCATCACATACACCGAATAATAATAACCTACTCACTCGCTTGTGTACGCCGAAGGATTTGCCTGAATTTTCAGGAGATCCACTAGAGTGGCTCCAGTTCAAACAGGCGTACAACGAGTCTACAGAAATCTGTAATTTTAGCCCCAAAGAAAACTTATGGAGACTGAGGAAGTGTCTCCGCGGCGCGGCCAAGGATGCGGTAGCAGCTTTGTTTATTTCGGCGAGTTCACCGTGCAAAGTAATTGCTACCTTGGAGCTGCGATTTGGTAACCCTGAATGTATTCTATACAGAATTATCCAAGACATCAAGAAATTGCAACCGATGACGCAAGATTTTCATAAAGAAGTGGTGCAGTTTTCCGTAAAAGTGCAAAATTTGATTGAAGCAGTGCGAGCGGTAGGGCGCGAGGAATACATACAAGGTATGAGCATAGTTTCGATAATATTGTCCAAATTCCCATCAATATTGCTGTCTAAATGGTCTGACTACAGCTATCCTCTCATAACTAAAAATCAGAAATCACGCCTGTTAATTTTGTCTGACTTTCTGCACGAGGAAGCTGTAAAGATTTCTACTACGTCGAGTATTTATTTTACTAGCCCTCGCACTGATCAGAATAAACAGAGGAACAATGATAATCCTAATCGCGCTCATACTCTTTTATTACAAAGCGACGCCGATGATAAATGTCAATTTTGCCGCACCTCCAAACACAAGCTTACCGAATGTAAACAATTCAAGAAGGCGTTACGTAAAACTAGATGGCAATATACCAAACGTAACGGGATCTGCTACAAATGCCTACTGTCGCGCCATGCGCGTGACGTATGTACCGCGCCGCCCTGCGACAAGGATAACTGCGGCCAGTCGCATCACCGCCTGCTGCACATCGATGTAAACAAACCAAAGGACGGCGGCGATGCGCCGCACCACGTACCGATGCCTATAATACCTACGCCGCCGACGCCCGCCAACGAACCTGTGAACAGTGAACAAACGGTTGCGCATATTAACGCGAGTGAATCGACAGTGTTACTGAAAGTCGTACCTATTCGTATACATACGCATAACGGTATTATAAACACGAATGCATTACTCGACGACGGCTCGACAGTTTCGTTGCTAAGTGCGGGGTTAGCTAAACGCGCGGGAGTGAAAGGTCGTCCTGAGACGATGCGCGTGCGCGGCGCCTGGGCCGATAAGGAATTAATTTGTGAATCGGTCATCGTTAATGTGAACGTTTCTGGTAGGGACAATAAGGTGCACAATATAAGATTACGTTGTGTTGATAAATTGGATCTGCCGATACAACGTTGTTCTATTGTGAATTGTGATAATGTAAACTTGCTCGGCATAAAACATATGTTTTGTAATAATGATGTCAAACCTGAAATACTTATAGGACAAGATAACTTTCATTTATTGTTACCGCTTGAGGTTAGACTAGGTAATAATAATGAGCCGTCCGCTACATTGACTCCTCTAGGCTGGTGTGTTCACGGTATGGTGAGAGCGGCGCGGAGTGCGCGCGCGCATGACGCCCCCGCGGTGCATGCAACCATGTTTTTGAGCGCGAGTGGCGCGCAGCCCACGCTCACTGCTGACGCTGCTACATCCTCGACCGCCGCCGGCACCGAAGAGGTTCGTTTGCTGCAGACGTTGCACGAAGAGGTGCGGCGCTCGTTTACGCTCGATTCTATAGGAGTATCGGGTAAGCCTCGTCAAAATACTTACGACGTGTGCGCAGTCGCACAGCTGGAGGAGACCGCCAAGCTCGTGGAAGGGCGCTGGCGCGTCGGTCTGCCGTGGAGAAGCGACAGCGGCGCCATGCCCGACGCCTATCCTAACGCTGTAAAGAGGCTCAAAGGGATAGAAAGGAAGATGAGTCGGGACAAGGATTTTGCAGGTAGGTACAGGGAACGTATTCAACATTTATTAGAAAATAATTATGCTGAAAAAATAACAGGTAGTCATGCCCACCCCGCGTCCAGGACGTGGTACCTACCACATTTTGGGGTGGACAACCCAAATAAAAATAAGTTACGATTAGTGTTCGATGCCGCGGACGAGGTGAACGGTAAGAGCCTGAATAATTATCTACTCACGGGGCCGGACTTGTTGCCACAGCTGTTTGGTACTATGCTGCGCTTTAGAGAAAATGTAATTGCAGTGACGGGTGACATCAAGGACATGTTTTTAAGAGTTAAAATCCGTCCCGAGGATCAGCACGCCTTTAGATTCCTCTGGCGGAATAGCCCCGTTGAGCCTATAGATACCTACGTGATGAGTTCACTCATATTCGGAGCAAACTGTTCCCCATACGTGGCACAATTTGTTAAAAATTTAAATGCACGGCGTTATGAGTCATCAATGCCTGCCGCAGTTAATGCAATTTATAAATCGCATTACGTTGACGATTATATAGATAGTCTACCCGATGAAGCGACTGCTATAGAAATCGTAAAAAATGTTTCAGATATTCACAAGAGTGGTGGTTTTGAAATGCGCAATTGGACAAGCAACAGCGTCGCCGTTTTAGACAGCGTTCCGAAAGAAACTTTAGGTAGTGCCGCCGTCAAGTTCAAGGTCGAGCACGAGTTCCAAGGTGAACGAACGCTGGGACTCATCTGGTACCCGGCCGAGGATCAGCTAGGTTTCGACTTGTCCTTGAAACGAATACCTGAAAATGTTATGCAGGTTAAAGCAAGGCCTACCAAGAGGATATTGCTGCAAGTCGTGATGTCCATTTTTGACGTTCAAGGATATTTATCAGTTTTTACCATTCAAGGAAGAATTATGTTACAGGACACATGGCGCCTAAATGTAGGCTGGGATGATGTCATACCTGATTACGTCTATGATAAGTGGTGCAAATGGATTGACCTGTTAAAAGATTTAAATCATTTCCGCATTCCTAGGTGTTATCTTAGAGCGAGTAACACGCGTGGAAAAGAGACAACACGAGGACCGGTCGGCGTAGCGGCCAGCACGGCGCGCGGCGCCTGTGCTACGGCGAGCGGCTACGAGACCGAACACTCCGAGCAGCTTTCTACAAGCTATACGGCTACGGAACGCTGTACTCGAAACGCAAGTACAGCCATTAATAATTACAATGACTTGCAATTGCATACGTTTAGCGATGCTTCTGTCAAGGCGATGTGTACCGTGGCGTACTGGCGTTGGACGAAGAACGGGAAAGTACGTGTCGCATTTATAGCAAGTAAATGCCGCGTCGTACCAGTGAAACCGCTGACCGTGCCCCGCGCCGAGCTGCAGGCGGCCGTGCTAGCCGCGCGACTCGCGGACATTATTGTGAAAGAACACAGAATGGTACCAGAACGAAGATACTTCTGGAGCGATTCCACTACCGTTTTACAGTGGATACGGAATAACACGCGCTCGTATAAAACTTTCGAAGCTAATCGATTAGGAGAGATCGATGAACTTACGCGCGTGGCCGAATGGAAATATGTGCCTACAAAATTAAATATGGCCGACTTGGGAACACGGGAGGAATTCGACCAAGTGTTGTTCGAAAACGAATGGTTCACAGGTCCCAAGTTTTTATACGAAGATGAATGTTCGTGGCCGCTAGATGTCGTCAGCTCTGTCGAAAACGAGGGGAAAACAGAGTGCGTGACCGTGGTTCAAGACTCCGTAGCCGACTTGCCTACGCCGGACCCGCAGCGATTTTCTTGCTGGCGACGCTTGCAGCGCGCCACGGCTGTCATGCTCACTTTTATTGATAGATGTAAAGGACTCACCTGCGAAGTAGACTGCGAAGCGATGGCTCGTGCCGAAACTTTGCTACTGAAGAAAGCGCAGGGTGACTCCTTTCCCGACGAGATATCTGCAATAAAAAATCAAAAATCAATATCAAAAGAAAGTAAATTACTCACCTTATCACCTTATGTCGATGAAGACGGTCTTCTGAGGCTCGGAGGACGCATCGATGCTGCAACGGACGTAGACCTGGAAGTAAAAAGACCGATTATTTTGGATGGGAAACATTTAATAACACGACTTCTTATCAGATACTACCACGTCAAAGCTGCACATGGGAACCAGGAGATGGTTGTGAATAATCTGAAACAGAACTATTGGGTTATTAGAGTCAGACCGACGGTGAAACAGGTAGTTTCCAGCTGCATGCTGTGTCGCATAAGAAAATGTAAGCCCGAAGTACCCAGAATGGGTGACTTACCTCATGCTCGACTGGCGCATCATCAGCGTTTGTTTAGCTTCTGTGGTCTGGATTTATTCGGACCGATGGAAGTAACAGTTGGAAGGACGAGACAGAAACGGTGGGGAGTCCTTTTCACATGTCTTACTGTGCGATGTATTTACATAGACATTGTGCACACTCTAACGACAGACTCCCTGATAATGGCGCTGCGTCGCATGGCAGCTCGACGGGGCTGGCCGAGCCACCTGTACAGTGACAATGGGACGAACCTACGGGGTGCTGACAAGGAGCTGCAGCTGGCCATGAAAGGGCTCGACATGGATGCTCTGAAAGCTCTCGGAGCTAATAATGCCATGAAATGGCACTTCGTACCGCCATTTAGCCCTCATTGGGCCGGAGCCTGGGAAAGGCTAATACGCAGCGTCAAAACAGCTCTGCGTGTTGTCCTGAAAGAACGTGCGCCGCGAGACGAGGTCTTAAATACTTTCATGGCAGAGGTAGAAAATATGGTAAACAGTCGTCCGCTGACGCATGTTTCTGTAGATCCCGACAGTTCTGAAACCTTAACTCCAAATCATTTTCTTGTAGGAACTTACGGTAATTTGCCCCAAATAGGAACCTTCGATGACTCGGACATGTATCTGCGGAAGCAGTGGCGTAAGGCCCAAAGGTTAGCCGACATGTATTGGAACAGGTGGGTGCGAGAAGTTCTGCCTGCAATGCTTCCGAGACAGAAATGGAATGCAGAAGTGAAACCACTACAAGTAGGTGACCTAGTTTTTATTGCCGACCCAGATAGTCCCCGAAACACCTGGCCGAGAGGCAGAGTTCTGCGCACCTACCCAGGTAAGGACAACCGAGTTCGACTCGTGGATGTCAAAACCAGAACTGGCGTCTGGAGACGATCGGCAGCCCGCGTCGCTCGTATTTCCACGGTAGAATAGTGCTGTCCCAGCACTAGGGTGGGGAGTGTTAGCGACGCGCTCATTGTTATTTAAGTTTTATTGTAAAATGTCATGTTATAGTTTCGTTTTAATTTCCCGCCACGATGGTAGGCCGTGCTGTCAGCGCGGTCGACTATAATTGTAAAACGTCAATGTCAAAAGTCTTCCATTTCGCAAGAAAACCGAGCGGGTGCGTCGACACGCACTGCGCCATATATTTTCTAAATTAACGGTCTAAAAGTGTTATAAATCTGTGTTTCTGTAAATTAAACAGTTGTTAAAAGTGCTAGTGTGTTTTTCTCATAAGGATCACGTCCAATAGTGACCACAACACCTACAACAAGTATCTACTAAAAGACCATACTCACATGGAAGTGGATGTTGTCCACTCAATTATAGAGCGAGAGAAGAAAAAAATCCAAGAGTTTCCCATCGTCACTCCCTGGGACTGGCAGCAGTTTATAAAGAGCTGTTCAAAAAATGCTAAAATTAAAGTGATCAACATGGAAACTGATCACTTTAAAGATTTTTCTGTCTTTTGCGAAGGATTATCAGCTACTTTTGTGCACAAAAAGAAGTCGAATGCGGGAGAATCTGTACCATATTCCGCTATAGTATGGATGCAGTTCCGAAAGAACCAAATGGGTTCGATGTTCTACAAAACTTCTTTTGAACAAAAAACATTTGAAGAGGTGAGTTTTGTTCGGAACAAACGCAAAGGATTTTCTGTGCCCACGCCGAAACCTATTCGAGAAACTCGAAAGCCCATTTCTAGACTGAAAAACAACGACTTACAAAAATCATTGCAGTGGATTCCATCCATGTTTCATGAATATTATAAGAATCTTCCATGTGCTGATGTCCCGGACTTGCCTGAGGACTGCGACTGAAATAGTGTTCTGCCAATGACTGAAAATAAAATATTTTCCAATTTGCAAACTTTTTTTAATAATGTATGCTAGAACCCTCTCTAATTGCATGGAAAAAATCTTCAATCCGCATTTTTGCTTCTCTTAAAAACTTGTTGATTTGTCTCATAAGGTTCTATATCTCCGAGGCAAAGATTTTATTTAAGAAGTATATAGCCTCAAGTCCATCAAATCCAATAATCCTTACTAATATAATAAATCCGAAAAGTTTGTTGGTTTGTTGGTTTGTTACTCTTTCACGCACCAACGGAGCAACGGATTGACTTGATTTTTGGCATGGACATAGTTTAAAAGGCGGAAGGAGCTTTAGGATACTTTTTATCCCGAAAAATTGCATAGTTCCTGTAGGACAGGACAAAAACCATCGAAAGCGAAACTGTCGCCACTATCACAAAGACGCTAAGTGATTAATTCCTCTATGACGCTAATATGGACTAACGAAACGTCACAGCCAAACGTAATTAGATGACAGGTGACATTGTCTGCAGACTTTTATAAATCACAAGTAGCATGGCAAGGAGACAAATTGTTTTTCCACCATTATATCCCCTTGAAGAGGAAATAAAGTATGGATTGAAAATGACAACTGACATTAAAATTGGATAAAATGTTATTTTCCCTCTGCATGCTACATGTTACTATGACGTTTAATACCAGGCCGTCATTTTGTCTGACTTTAAAAATATTTTTAAATCTTCTATCATTAGAGGTTTAACATGTTTCTTTATTCTACCTTTATGGTACAGAATCATCATACTTTAATATTATCAATCCGAAAAGTTTGTTGGTTTGTTCCTCTTTGACGCAGCAATGGAGCAAAAGATTGACCTGATTTTTGGTATGGATACCTATGGTTTAAAAGACAGAAAGTGATAATAGGATACTTTTTTATCTCGAGTAAATTCGTGATTCCCATGGGATAGGACAATAACTGTTTCTCAGCAATGGAGCAACGGATTGACTTGATATTTGGGGTGGGCATAGTTTGGAAGGCGGAAAGTGACATAGGATACTTTCCATCCCGAAAAAATTGTGGTTCCCGTAGGACTTAACAATAATTTTTTCTCAGCAACGGAGCAACTTGCCTTGGCTTATTGCATGAATATAGTTTGAAAGACGAAAAGTGACATAGGCCACTTTTTATCGCAAAAACTTTAACAGTTCCTGTAGGATAGGATAAAAACTAAGTGAGCGGGCTGCGGTAGCAGCCGTCTAACCGCCAGAAATAACCTGTCATGGCAAGTTTAGGACGTTCCTACATTTTTCGCACTCCTTCGCGGCACTCAACAGCGCTAGCCCAGACTCGGGCTCCATAACAGAGCTTGCGCTCTTGCCATAATGACGGAGTGTTTCGGAGCACAAGACACATCGTCATCCACCACTCGGGACTAACCAGTACTGAACGTCAGACAGCATTTCAACGCCCTGGTCCCAGTGCAGCGGGTCAGTCATAGTTGCCCAGCGCCTGCCTCTTCAACTGCAGAGGGCAGTGAGAACGGCCATCGCGATACCGACACCTCTCTTCCCCTGCAGCCCCACCGCGTCTGCCAACACGTTGACGGCCTAGCGGAAGGTAGGGTAGGTGGCAGCACCTACACTACCAGTTCCATATATCCCACCGCGGCACCTAATCCTCGGCTGTCATATCAGAGTCCAGGAATCAGTCTTGCTTTATGAAACTAAGAAAGGTTATTCCCAGCAAGTAACTGGAGATAGAGAGACAGAAAAGAAGCCACACCCAGTGCAGCAGGAGGAGCTGGAGTTCATATGCCTGGCAGACGGAGCAGCACTAGAGCAAAATCTTAACCGAGAAATTAACATATTTACAGACGGCAGCAAAATTAAAGGGAAAGTTGGGGCGGCATTATCCATTTGGGATGATGCCGCTGAGATCAGTACCCGCAAGCTGAAATTGGCCGATTGGTGCTCCGTGTACCAGGCCGAGTTATTGGCACTTCTTGAGGCTACCGAAAAACCAAAAATCTTTTGTGACTCCAAGTCTGCACTGGAAACGGTAGTTGGCGTATCTTCCCTCCATCCCTTAGCAGTAAATTCAAAGCTAACATAAAGTTACTACACGCACAAAATAAAATAGTGAAACTTTATTGGATTAAAGCGCACGCGGGGATGGAGGGAAATGAGAGAGCGGACCAGCTAGCAAAGGAAGCAGCACTGCACTCAGTGCAGACCTAATTACGATAACTGCCCCGTTTCATTCGTCAAGCGAGAAATCCGAAAGGACTCTCTTGACGAGTGGAACCGGCGGTATCAGGATGGACACACAGCGGCGGTAACCAAAACATATTTTCCGGATGCAAGGGCGGCATACAAGATCGTAAGAGAAATAGCACCAGTGGGAATCATAACTCAAGTGCTGACGGGGCATGGTGAGTTTACCCAATACTTACATCGATAAAGCCCATCGTGCATCTGTGAACCCACAAAAGAGGAGACTCCACTGCACATAATCTTGGATTGCCCAGTTTATGGAAAGCAGAGATTTGACTTAGAACAAAAAATTGGAATTAATCTAACACGTAAAAACCTCTTAGAAACAATTTTATCGAATTTTTGCACAAATATTTGTAAAAAAGCAATAATTAGGAACAAGTAGGTATAAACTTTGCTATACCATTGTAATGTTTAGGATAACTGCAAACAGCCAAAAACATTGGTATAGTTTTTATTCATTTGTAATTAAACCCCTGATCATGTGATCATGTCAGGGATATTTCGCGATCTAATAAAAAAAAATCCTCGGATGCAGCGTCGCAAGAGCGGCACTGCAGCCCGCCTAAGTTGCGACACTCCTCATAAGGCATGCAACCTACCGGCCATCCTCTCAGCTGCTTTAGTTAAAAGCGGCTGAACCTCGAGTTTGTTGTTTTGATATTTGTCGGTTAGGTTAGGTTTCGCAGCCGACATAAACATAAGCCAAAATCAAAATATAACGCGGGCGAAGCCGCGGGTAAAAGCTAGTAGATAATATTTATCATACTTTTTTGTAACTCATAATAATTCACTCTATTAATCATGAAAAATGTAGTTAAATTTATTTCAATAGCTTTTTATCAACTCTCTCAAAATTTCATTCCAAATTTCATTCCGCACTATTTTGTTTATCCTGTAAAGTTTTTGTTTTGGCACATAATATTGTATGCCTCTGAGGTACAGTGTCTATAAGCTATCAGATCGTTGCGCCTATATAGCTTGTACCCAATGAAACCGCGTTGAAGAACTAGTACAGCAGTTTTAGTTCAAGGCCAATTGCTGTGATCGATAAATATTTATAACTTTCTCTAGTATTTGGTTTCCGATATCGGTGTTATGTGCTTTGTTTCATACATCACACATTTATACCGCTTATACTTAGTTCAGTTTGAAACTCACATTCCTACAATTTAATGTTTTGACTTTTGATGTTATCACGTCTTATAAATCAACTACCTGTCCGTCCCAGCTTCACCCGGGTACAATTGGATAAAAACCAAATATTAAGGATCCCTATTTTTTTTTTTTTAATATATCATAGCCTATGTTCTCCGGGGACAGTGAAGCTTTCCAATAGTGAAATATTTTTTCAAATCGGTTCAGTAGTTTCGGAGCCTATTCGATGCAAACAAACAAACAATTAAATCTTTCCTCTTTATAATATTGGTATAATATGGCAGTTGGTACGAAAAAGAGTTACGATCGGCCTGGGCGTTGGGCTTGTTTTAGTTGTTGATTCAACAACCTTTCTTATGGCTCTGCATTATCTTACGTAAACCTACTTAACAGACAACCAATTTTTTTAACTAAAATAATTAGAATATTGTTTTTAGAAGAAGATTAGTGAGGGTAGACAATTATAGTTAATTGTGAAAAGTTGTGTACGTATTGTGTAGATTTTGTGCAAAAAGAGAATTGTCGTGGCGTTACGGGGAACTAACAATAAGATTTTAATCAGCAGCCAAGGTACCTACTATACTTGGTAGACGCGAGTACTGATGAAAACCAAATTGGTGTCTACCAAGTATCAAACACTTTTAGTTGGACTAGCAATGACAGAGCATATTGTCAACGTAACAAAATTAGTAAAATGACACACGGGCGATCTCACCTACGACGCTTCTCTTTTTGTACAAACTCTTCTTAAAAGTTAATTTTAAAATCTATTTCGTAGTTGATAATGAGGTGCTTAATAAAGTTTTGAGATACCATAAATAATTATTTTTCGAAAAAAATGGCAAAACCGCCTTCCATCGTGTACAAATTTCGAAAATTCGAAATTCGAATGTTGATGTTTTAAAAGCGGCTCTACTGATTTCTGTAAAATTTAAATGGGACCACCTCGGAAGTATACTATTTCGAACTAAAAAATATTTTTTCGATTCGGTTCACAATTGGCGAAATTATCGATGAACATACACAAACAAAAAACATACAGACGAACATAGAACCTCCGCCTTTTTGGAAGACGGTTAAAAATTCAATATAATTATATACAATACAAAACTTTAATAAAATTTGTACTAAGTTGTAACATTGAGAAAGACAAAGAGACTTAGTTGATCGTTCCTCGGTTACGTAAATATAGATCTAGGTATTACTTAATTAACAACAGAAAGAGAGATTCAGTTACATTCATATCCTTTGGCATTTTAAGTACATTGAAGCTACATCGCGTGCTTCCTTCATTTCCTTTGAGAAAAATTCTTTGTGACCACTCTTAAATGAACCTTAAAAACTATGACTCAAGGTTCAGTCTACAAAGCTTTGTTGCAAGAAAATTCATGCGTTATTTTGCTGTGTATATCTTTGTGAAACTCGTCTTTGCTCTTTCGCTAGTTCCGTTTTAGAGATCCGGAGATGGAAATAAAAACCTTTGTGACAGGAATTTGTATTGTTGTACGTCGAGAATTTGGCGTCAATTTCACAATATTTTATAATACGACTGAACAAAAAAAAACGTTAAACTTTTTTGCAGTGATTTAAGTTTTTTGTCTTCGTTAAATATAGTGGGTGTACCGGTTGTGGCCACTGTACCGGCTGTGGCCTTTTGGTGTCAAAATTATTGCATTAATGATAATTATAAACAATGTAATACTATACATATTATTTGTGTGAATCTAAATGTTTGAAAATTTCTTTAAAAATATTTATTTAACATAACATAAAAATAATCCTTAAAATTCATAGTGGTCACAAATGGTACTAAGATGGCCACAACCGGTGCGTCTACCCTACTAGCTATCTTTTTATTGGGAAATATTAAGCTTGTCTGCTGCTTAGATGCTTTGTCATGTTATTGCCGTGGTGGTTTAGTGGTAATGACACACGCCTTAGAATCGTGAGGTTGTCGGTTCAAATCCTGGATTCCTTCGTAATTGTGTACGGAATTTCACACAACTGGCTTTTCGAAGGAAATCATCGGGAGGCAACCTGCATACGTAAGTAGAAGAAATTCGATGGTGTATGTGAATCCACCAACCCGCAACGGGCCTAGTGGTGGATATGGCCCAATCACCCTTCGTGGGTAGGCCTTCGTCCTGCAGTGGACTATTAATAAGGCTGGTACAGTACAGTACTGTGTCACGGGCATTCTCAAGGACAAAACGTTTGTTCTCATTATAGTCAACGCGTTACCAACTGAGTCGTGGGCCTTACCTTTTCAGGGCCACAATTATCTACTATGTTTCTATCTGATTTTATTCTTGTCGATATGCGCCTATAACCATCTTACGCACATCACTACGTGGCTCCATAAGACACACAAGTGCGAGCGAGATAGACATATAGAAATGATTTATGACCGCACGACTCAGTGACGCGGTGACTATAGTCACGGTAATGGTATCTACTCGTAACATTATTCCGTATTCCGTCTTCATACAAACGGTTGGAACGCGAATCAGACCTACTTGCAACGGAGTTCGGTACTAACTCAGGCTTCGGTACACCAACAGACGCAGATAAACAGTATTGACGAACGGGTTTGTAATCAGTGAGCGTGCAATTTACCTACCAGGTGGCAGCCCTAGCACGTGTTACGTACTGCGTCTAAGTGGGAAATTTTGTTTTCACTAATTCAATGGTCGAACTAGCAAGCCGCTTCCAACCGTCTTAGTAATATATTATATATCACAATATACATGTACAGTAGGAGGTCCTATGACTGAAGCGAGCGATCTAACATTTTTAGGGTTAAAACGGGACTCTTATTACTAAGACTACGATGTCCGTCTGTCTGTCACCAGGCTGTATCCCGTGAACCCTCAGAATGGAAAAACAGTAGAAATGACATTAAGTAAAAAAGTTGTGATGCATGATTCCACAAACATGGCGTCGAAAATCTATAGAAACTGTTATGTAATCTAGACACAAATGACACTTGAACTGCTGATTAAATGTCAAATTTGATTTCACAAAGATGGTGGACAAACTTCAAACGTCTCCTAGGGTAGGGCTTTTATTTTGAACTTTATCGCAATAGCAATAATGCCATGTCATTTCAAACACCGCCCCAATGCATGAACTGTGATAGCGAGACAGCTGAAATTTTCACAGATGATGTATGTGTATTGCCGCTATAACAACAAATAAAAACAGAATAATATAAATATTTAAAGGGGGCTCCCATACAACAAATGCATTTTTTTGCTCGCCAAAGAAGAATGGGGCTCCAACAGGGTATGGAACCCTTCGTGCGCGAGTCCGACTCGTACTTGGTCGATTATTGAAACCTATAAGGTACGGAACCTTATGATAAAAATGTCCAACTATTTCTCAGCTCTTTGTAGCGATTTACAGCATGTTATTTAGTTTACCGAGCCGTAGTTTATTTCCTGTCTTGTTGAGTGAATTTACTTGCTTTTTCTACGAGATCTATGAGAAAGGAGCATCCGATGCTTTCGTGCTTTGTGTTCTTGTGTTGTTTATATTGACATGTTTTACTGTAGGTATATTCCATGGAATAAGAACAAAGTACTAGAAACAGTACTAAAATAGCAAGAGATATACATCATTTTGTCCCATTTTAAATTTGAAATTTAAAAGGTGTTAGATAAAGATGCACATACTCCCGAACTTACATAATTTCGAAGGGTTTCACACACTAGCATTGAACTATCTCGGGTGTCCAAATTCAAAAAGGTAAAATGATCAGAGATTTGAACCTTCTTACTGGAACTAGAGGGTTCAAATTTCCGAAAAAGTCAAATATTAGGTTATTTGACTTTTTCGGAAATTTGAACCTTTTCTAACCAAATTTTAACCATTTTGACATTCCAACTGTTGACTTTGACGTATGCGACAGACATTGCGTTTTTTTTTGTTCCACTTACTCTCGCGTATGCTGTATAACCAGATATGAATAAGACAGCTGTAACGTAGATTTCATTTGAGTAAAATTTAGCAATACTTCTATTACTTGTAATTCTTCTGAGGTTTTTTCTTCTATGATGCTATTGACAGAGTATTGATCTCCTCATTTCTGATTCGATCTCGCAAAGAGGCTCCGATTATAGCTATATCTTATACAAAATCATGTCATTCATGCCGCGGCAGCGCTCAGTTGTAAATGCCACCCGTGGTCTCCCATCTGCCGACTGACCGTGCCAGACGTAAATAACTTCGGTGATCACTAACAACGAGTCAAACTACGCCATTGAACTGTCACCGATTAATAGAAAGCTTTCTATTTATATAGTAAGGCACAGGAGACAAATAAACTAAGGTCACAGTGAGGTAACTATCTTATCTGATGACGTAATCGTGACGTCATCGTTACGACGATTAACTGATAAAGTGCGTAGGTGCAGAAAGAAATTAGAGTTTTATTGATAAGGGTTTCGTTTGAAAGCTGAGCTTATTTGAACTGTTATTTAGCTCAAAATAGCCCACTGGGCTATGGAATAGGCTTTTTTATACAATAGAATAACGCGTTATACACTCACTTGATAGGAATTATTTAGAATTATAAATGAATTGTTATAAAAATATAACGTTTTAAATACAAGCTTTTGAGATCCTGGATATCATGTAGCAGCAGAGTGCTAGCCAAGACAAGTAAGAAGAGCCCAAGCACGATAAGTTATTTAAAAATTATTAAATTTCTAATACCAAAGTGTATGCGGCCATATTTCGTAATGCAACCTTGTTTAAATATATTACCTATTAAAAATTAGTTTGAATCATAAAACATTAAAAAATGCCATACCATACTTCTATGGTTTGAACCGTGTACGCTATGAGCGGGATGTTCTTGTGGTGGGATCTTTTCGGGTGGGTTCAGACTATAGGTACATCAATTTCAAGTTAAATATCGGTAGCGTATGTGAACCTACTAACCCGTAACTGACCCAGCGTGGTGAATATAGCCCAATCGCTCTACGAGGGTATAGGTCTATGTTCAACTGTGACTAAAATACCGGTATAAATGTTCGCAACATTAGACAGACAGTCAAAACTCCACAATTTAAAAATAAACTTTGTTTACACATATACGACAAAAAATATGATTATAAAGTGGCGGCATTATCACCCATGGCTATTTCTTCCAAGCAACATTAGCTTTTCGGCGAATGGCAACATCGTTAGGAAACCCGGATAACTCAGATAGATGGCAAAAAAAGTGAATCCACCAGTTCGCAACTGGGCCAGCGAAGTAGCTATATATAAAAAACGCCTTCAGAAGACAGGCCTATATGTAAGTAAGTTCGTATAGGCCGGGTGGCGTGTCAGAGTTTTTAAGCCGCCTGAAGGCCTCTGACATGTCTAAACGGTTAAAACAACCGTGGCCTATAATTTAACGTGTCATCCGAGCCACGGTTGTAAATGCGGCGCTCAGTTGTAAATGCCATCCGAAGACTGACCGTGCTGAACGTTGCTTAACTTCGACAGGCCTATGATCAACAGATTAATATTAAAGGCTGACACGGTACGGTAATAAGCTAGATGATGACAAAAATAATTATTTTTCGCAAAAAATGGCAAACTGCCTTCCATCGTGTACAAAATTCGAATATTTCGCTCGAATTGTTTACATTATTGTTTATTTTTCAAAAAACAGCTCAGCCGATTTCTGTAAAATTTAAATGGGACCACCTCGGGAGTATACTAAAAAAGAATTTTTCGATTCTGTTCACAATTGGCGAAATTATCGATGAACATACACAATAAAAACGTACAGACGAACTTAGAACCTTCTCCGTTTCGGAAGTCGTTTAAAATAAAACTAGTCGGTCAGATAGATTTAAAAAAATTATTAGACACGTATTTTTACATTTGTCAATCACTATCACTATCATCATCACTAGATAGTATAAAACAAAGTCGCTTCCGCTCTGTCCCCATGTATGCTTATATCTTTAAAACTACACAACGGATTTTGATGCGGTTTTTTTAATAGATAGAGTGATTCAAGAGGAAGGTTTGTATTTATAATGAACCTGTGCGAAGCCGGGGCCGGTCGCTAGTTAAACAATAATTGACGAAGATATAGCCCGTCTCTCGAGTGCACTACAAATGTACAGACTACGTCGCACTAGGGACGTCGCGAGCCCCCACTCCCAAACTTTGATCAGGTTTATCTTTGTCATTTATTGTTCGATTGACAAAAGAAAAAATATGTCCAAAATTGTTTGATAATTTAACTAAGAGACTTATTATAATAATGTTTTTTTACCAGTCATCATACCTGTTATCACAACACGTTAAAACCATTACCTGCAGAAATTGACAATTCTTTAACTATGTAACTGTTGTTGTTGTTGTTATTTATGTTGTTTTATGTAAGTAGTAAATTGTAATGTATTATGTAATAGTTTATTATTTAGTCATAGGTTTCTTTTTATAATTTTTTTGTATTGTTTTCTTTATTTTTAGGTATGTTAAGTATTTATATCAATTTTATTAGTATGTATGTTTATGATGTATAATCAAACTTATATTTTAACTAATGCGCACCCCGTCCATTATTTATACGCTTTCTGTCCTCTCCATCCTAAGGTTGCCTGGCAGAGATCGCTATCAGCGATAAGGCCGCCCATTGTTAAACTGTTTATGTATCTTTGTTTCTTCTTTTTGTTTATTTCTTAGTGTGCAATAAAGAGTTTATCTATCTATCTAACACGTTTCTCTTTGAAGGCTTATTTGCATTTGACTGTTCTAGCTTTCAAAACACTGAACGTAGGTATCTCAAAGACGTAATATTCGGTACACAAACATAAACATAAATTAATTTACATACCGCAACGAATTTTTCAATTGAAGCTTTGAAGTTTTAAAATATTTTTTTACTGTGTTTATTAAAGTAACTATTGGAGTTTCTGAAAACATGTTGTCAACAAATCGGACACAGGCCTAACGGTAACGCTAACGGTACGGTCTCCTCCAATAAGACCGGTGGTAGCGTCATCCTCATCCGTCCACCTTGTGGGAGGACGTCCTACTCTGCGCTTGCCGGTACGTGGTCTCCACTCAAGAACTTCGACTCCATCGGTCATCAGTCCTCCGTGCTATGTGCCCTGCCCACTGCCATTTCAACTTGCCAATCCGCTGGGCTATGTCGGTAGCTTTGGTTCTTCAACGGATCTTCTCATTTCTGATTCGATCTCGAAGGGAGACTCCGAGCATAGCCCTCTCCATATAATGTTAAACTACTTGAAGCTTATAAAAAAAAAAATACAGCTGACATATTCACCGGTGGAACTGTGCCTTTACGCCAACCATGTGCAAGTTGCATCGATAACATCTCGGTAATCGTTATCGATTAACAGATAAGAACTACAGTTTATTTTCTTAGACCAGATCTCGTATCTCAAAGAGTCGCCATCTCTCGTCAATACAGAAGTTCTTATAACTTCAATTGAGTGATAACCTGTCTAATACGGGTATCACAGGTGGCGCCGCCAACGCTATAAGTTGGTTAAAATGATAAACACTTCACAGAATTCGTCGCGAGTCCAGTATAGCGGGTTAGCTCAGTGGTCCAGAGCGTCGGGCTAGTGATCCGAAGACGCAAGGTTCGAATCCTGCATACGCGACGAATTTTTGAAATGTTTATCATAAAAAGTAACTCTTTGAGATAAACCTAGTGTGGGATGCACTATAAAATTAAAATCATTTCAGATCTCGTATTATATGATAATACCATAGGTACTGATGACAAAGACCGATGATGATGATGATAGCATCCTGTTATTTTCAGCATATGTTCTGTACTGTACTGGCATTTTTAATAGTCCACTGCTGAACATAAGCCTACCCATGAAAGGTGATTGGCCATAACCACCACATAGGCCCAGTGCGGGTTGGTGGATTCATATTTATATACAAGGTTATCCAGAACTGGTGTACTACGCCGAAAGGAGGTGATTCAAATCATCATTATGAAAAACTTTTACCTTACCTTTTGAGAAAAAAAAGTCATCTGTTTCATACCTACATTTTGTCGATTCTGTGTTGCAGTACTGTGTAAAACTGTTGATTTTTTTTCCTCGAATTTTAAGTTGGCCCCATAGTAAAACCTGAATTCAATTCACCATCGAATTCAAGTATGTCTTTTAATGAGGCCGGTTGGAAGCGGCCTGCATCCATTGCGTTCATGCGGTCTTAATTACATCGTCATTCCACCTAGTCGGTGGACGTCCTACGCTGCGCCTGCCGGTGCGTAGTCTCAATTCGAGAACTTTACTGCCCCATCGGCCATCAGTTCTCAGAACCATGTGCCCTGCCCACTGCCATTTCAACTTACTAACCCGCTGGGCTATGTCATTAACATTGGTTCGTTGGCGAATCGCCTCATTCCTGATTCGATCTCGCAGCGAGACTCCGAGCATAGCCTTCTCGATAGCACGTTGGGCTACTTTGAGCTTATTCATAAGGCCCACAGTAAAAGACCACGTTTCAGTTCCATCACTGGCAACACACAATTGGAAATTCATAGAGGCGGCCTATGTCTAGCAGTGGATGTCCTACGGCTGATAATGATTATGTATATCTTAAATATCCTCCTGTTTATACAACATAGGTAACGCAATTGTTGGGCATACGAGTAGATAATTTAGATAAGTAACACAAATAATATGAGTGCTTTTTATGACTATCAATAATAACATGCTTTGTTTATTCGATTTCATAGTTACTATAACAAGTAAAAATAGCTAAAGTTTTTATCTGGTGGGTTAAAATCCTATGCTGCGCTTGCCGATCACCAATATTCAACTCCTATGTTGTGCGTGCCCTGCCCACTGCCATGTCAACTTGCCTATCCACTCGCCTAAGCTAAACGTGCCTATTAGAACGTATTTATCACAGATCAGAGAACAAGTTTATTTTATCACTACATATCAAAATAGTACAAAACAAAGTCGCTTCCCTGTCTGTCTGTCTATATGTATGCTTACGAGTAGGTATATCTGTAAAACTACGCTATGGGTTTTTTTTTAATAGATGGAGTGATTCAAGAGAAAGGTTTATAATTATGTATAACACAC